>OY757929.1:71885411-72010411 GCA_963585895.1 Sepioteuthis lessoniana
CACAGCCCCCAAAATTGTTATGCAAATGTTTTCACTTACCTCACATAAACCAGTCCAGATACAGAGTTTTGAAACAGAAAAAATATCTATAGTAAAGATTCATTACAAATGTTTATTTCACAAAGTTACTGTACATTGTGAATATTTGTTTTGGCTTCCCTTCACTTGAATAATTGCTTCACTATGTTTGTGAAGAGATGTATACAAATTCTTCACCATCTTCACAGGTATGAAATGTCATTCCCTGTGGCTGAGCTCCTACAACTCTTCAATATTGTATGGATTCTTCTGAAAAGCTCTTTGCTTTTTCTTGATAATATTTAAGTCAGGTTGCTGAGCTTGTCAATCTTTCAATACTGTAACACCTTCATCTGCCCAACTTTGTTGTGTGATACACAATCTACGACATGAATTTCTATTATGTTGAAAAATTTCACTTCCATCCAAATTTTGCATCAAACTGTCCTCAGCAACTGAATGTGTTTGGCACAATTGAAGTTACCATAATTTTTAACCAACGTTTTTGAACCATCATTTTTTATGCATCCCCAAAGAATCAGACACTTAAATCCAAATGTCACTGTTTGCATCATACAACATAGGTCATTTTGCTTTTTTAGAGGTCTTCTGATAAATTCTTGCTTTTTACAAAGCATCTCCATCCTAGTTTCATTGCTTAATAACTTATTCCAAGCATCTGTATCCCAGAGTTCAAACTTCTTTGACTAATTTAATCTTGCCTTCAATCGCTGTTTATTTGAATACATTTTCAACAAATAATCTTTATTTTAAGCCAAATTAAAACTACTAGCTGTGTCTTTGTATATTGTCATCAGTTTCTTTATTCTAATAAACATATTTTTCTCGTCATAGTAATGAACATCTTCTCTTTTCTTCTATACTTTTGAAAGGAAAAAAAATTATCTTATCTACTGTATTAACAAGACTGCAAATTATATAGTATCTTGATTGTTTACAAAAAAAAACACCATGCAAGGTACGTTTGTCAATCTGTGCTATACAATGGAGAATCAAGCAATAGCCACTATGATGACTTACTTTGGGTCCACGGACCACAGATTGGGAACTGAAGTTGATGGAGTGGGGGGCACGAGTAGCAAAAATAGGCTAGAGTCGCCACTGGTTTATACCATGTACCAGTTCTGTTCAATGCTTTTTATTTTTACAGCTCTTATTTACTATTGAAATTTGATCTTCATAGTTTTGCCCAATTGTTTGCCTTGTCTTGCAATCTTCTTAGGCTCAGCTTTTGTCCATACCATCCAATGTGGCCACTTTCAAAAGCAATCATATCTTGGTTGACCCAAAACTTTGAAAGAATTTCTGAGATACCAATTCTTGAAATTCTTAGTTTCTTAGCTTTTACTCGCAGGCTCATATTCTAGCCTATCTCACCCTAATGTCATTCTCATTTCTTTGGAAATTTTTGCCATGATTTTAGATGTAAGAATTCTCACTATACTTAAGAAAAATTTGTGATGTTAAAGAAAAATATTTGTATAGTAGTGGTGGAATGTTTTCCCATTTTAAAACACTGTATTTTGATTGGTTTATGTGAAATGGCTGAAAACTTTTGCACAGCTATTTTTAGGGGTGGTCTTACATCTCCCCCTCTCATTCAGAATTCCTACAACAAAATATTATGATTAAGTATGGTGTAGCAAAAAGAACTTTGTATTTTTGTTAGGCGCATAATTTAATTTGACCGTTAGGGTAGACGCATATTTTCACCCAATCAGGATGACTTATCCTATTCAGCCTGGACCATTTTTCCAGGCAGCTCCAAATTGTGTAAAGCCCACCAAACACTCTCATCCTCAGAACTATTTTTCGAAAAGGACAGACGTACTTACTGTCCACTCTCTTCATAGCAGCAGCATCACAACACCATGAGGAAACCCATCTAATTCATGGACCTCTTGAATCTATTCTCTTAGGCCAAGGGTTCCCAGTTGAATATGAATTAGATGAATGCAATCTGCCACATGCAGGAACACCTTTAAGTCGCCTCCAACTTTGGCTATGTTGACTGCGACGCAAAATTCCACTCAGACATCCAGCTACTTTATCCCTGGGAAACATTTTCTGGAGACATTCATACTTCTCTCCCCAAACAACCAGGACCACACATTCATGGGTGACAACATCATTCCTGTCCTTAACCAGTAAAAATGACTTTTGCAACACCTATAGCGACCATATCTCATTCACACATTCAACAATGCCTTGACCGTAACGATGCACATTTGGCTCTGGCATTTAGCGGCTGAAATTCCTTCTCAATTCCATAACTATTTCCTTCCTTCCTACAAGACTTGCAGCATAAACGTAAACCCTTTTCCACGCTGTCATTGAAAACTATTATAAAAACTTTTCGACATCTTGGTTCTTCACTCATTTATTTACCCTAAAACAAGCAAGGAAACAATGTAATCACACGTAACAATGTTTCTTTGCTAAAATGGAAATAACTCTGATAGAACTAATTTTTTTATCTGTAAGAATGCAATGTAAAATATCCACTTATAAGTTGGATCTTAGAATTAATTGCTTTAGTTTAAGATGGCTAAAGACTTTTGCATGGTATTGTATATCTAAAAGTTCTTGTCATTGATGGTGATTAGTTAACTTGTTTTTTTCCAAACAAAACCAGTCTTATTCTCTTGAAGTATATTATTTCCTGGCTAAGCTATATATTGCAAATTGTTCAGAAGTATATAATTATTTATTGAGTTGCAGGGGTATCCAGCAATGCTCAGGAAAACAAGACATGAGACAAAAATGATTATCTGAAATAATATCAATGGTGCCAGAAATATGTACACGACATAAATATGCATAAAGAGTTTTACATAAAAAGGAAAAATTCTGATTAGTTTCTGAGAACCTCTCTATACACAGTGCTTCTTGTTCTTTGATTTTTACAACTCATGAATATCTGACATTCATCCTATTTACAAGATGAAAAATATATTTTTGTGATTCATATAAAAAATATCTATCTCACACTGTTTAGCTGGAATTGGCATACTTTGCCATTTGATGAACTTCACTGACATCAAATGAGTACTGCAGTCACTGTTGGATAGTCTATATTGGAGATTGAGGTCAAGACAATATCTATACTTGAAAAAAAGCACCAGTCAAAGTTGAAACAGGTGTAGCAACTTTTATTACTGCTTGGAGGTATTTAATGCTTAAACACCTTTTATTTTCAAACAAATGGCATTTCTATACCTTAAAAGAAAAAAATACAAAACATTAAACATAGAATTTTGAGATGTGTCTTCACATGCTGTTAAAATTTGGAATTGTTTAAATGAGGATTGGTCAAATTATTGAATAACAAAAAAGATATAAATACTTCTGAAACACCCCATACACACATACATACACAGACACACACGTGTACACATGCACAAACATATATATATATATATATATATACAAAGAATTAAAATCCATGTAGACTGAAATCTTTATTTGATCAAAGCTGTATAACTCTTTCATAATTGCAAAATCTGACACAAGGCAAGCAATTGGGCAAAACTATGAAGATCAAATTTCAATAGTAAATAAAAGCTGTAAAAATAAAAAACATTGAACAAAACTGGTACATGGTATAAGTGAATATATGAAAGTTTGTCTGAAAAGTATCCAGCCATTTTAATATTTGTGAAAAAATAGCTTTCCTAGTAAAATGATGCTTTAGTTCTCTTAGGCCCACACACACTTTATCAAAGTATCCCTTCTATTAGTTGCCTTGTCGTGTTTTCTTTAATCTAATCCATGAACAGGCATTTGAGATATTCAAAATGGTTGGATACTTTCCAGAGAGTTCATTGAACCCTTAGATCTTCGTCTAATTCTTGCACTGTCAATCACCAATTTAGTTTCATTGCAGTCCATACACATTCAATATTTTCCAGTGTTCTGCTTGTTGAAGGCCTTCCAGCACATGGATCACTTTGAATGGATTCCTGATCAAGTGTAAAGCATCAGCACCAAAATTATATCTGGGTTTCATTCTTGGAATCATCCCTGAAAGATTTCTTAATCATTTGAATAGTTTTCATGGACAAATGTCCAAGTTTCTATCATAAACTGATGCACATTCACTATGAATACAACAGTCACACAGATCAAGAAGCAGCTCCATCATCTCATAATGGATGCCAACACCAAATGTGGAATAAAGTCAAAAGAAAATGACAGTGGCAGAAAGATTAGAGAGAAGGACTTTTATTTATTATGTCAGCTTTATTTGCTTGAATGACTCTAATACTGACCATTATGGTGTGCATGTATATATATATATATATATATATATTTAAAACACACACAGGATCATGTTTATAAATAAAAATATGCCAAACCATTTTTTAGAATATTAATTTTCTTTTAAACCAAAGACATCATAATTTTATTATTTCTTGTGGAATATCATACAATCAAAATACATATGATGCAATATTAGTTATTACAAAACTCAGCTGTACTAAAACTCTGTAATCAAACATAAAATTGCAACATCTATGAAACCAAAAATAACATGACATTGCTATATGTAAAGTGTGTACTTATTTTAATATTTTTCAAATTCATATATATATATATATATATATATATATATTTGGCACTAAAAGTATGCCTGACCAGAAAGATATCATTTGATGGAGGCTATGTTGGGTATATAGTTGTTTTTTCAGCATATGTAAATAATGATATTAAAATTAAAAATAATAATGATAATAATTATAATATATATATATATATATATATATAGCATTTTTGAAGGCTATGAAATTAAAATGTACTGTTCATTAAAATATCTACATATCAGCTCTATATATTGTGTGTATAGGCATTAAAAATATATTTATAAACTAAAATCCTAGTGTTATCTCTCTCTTCCTACATATATATATATATATAAATGCATATGTTTATCTATCTATCTATATATATATATATATATATATATATGCACCACAGATGGTGGAATGGTTAGTAAGCTATATTAGTAAACCTTCACGAGTGAGTTCGAGTCTCTTTAGGTGCCCAATTCTTACAGCCTTGTATCACTTCTTAACAAAAAGCTTCATAAGTTATTCATAATAACAATTCTGAAAAGTATGTATATATGTTTGTGTGCATGTATGTGTGTGTGTGTGTATGCATGTGCATTCAAGCATATGTATGTATGCATGTATATATGTATAAAGTATCATGATTTCACCCTAACTTCTTTAAAGTAGATATTTATTTGTCTGTATGCATTGCAATATATGCATATTTCTTTTAACTCATAAAACACGCATAAATACTTGAGAAGAAATGTCAACAATCTCACTTTTATTTTTTCTGTTTGTCGATGCAAAATACATTATCATGAACAGAGATGTAAATAAAAACTGATGTAACTGATATGCATAAATATATGCAGTTGTCTCCACGGGTAACCCTTAGCTCATGTTTACATAAGTATCAAAATATATACACACACCAACAGACATGTAGCAAAGTAAGCCTCATATATTTCTCTGTAAGCAAACTTGGAGCAATAGTTATCAAGCAAGTATCCGAGTTTACTTGCAATGTAAGTAAAGTTGGCAACCGTAGTCAAGGGTTACCCAAAGGCTCCCTTTTCAATAGCTACTACACTGAGTTGTTGGGGAGAGCACAACGCTAATCCCTAGATTGCTCCACTTTACCCTTGATATGTACCTTATAATGCTGAGTGTTATGCAAGGAGCTATCAAGTACTGTTTTTTGAGTCTTTGGTATGACCCAACTTGGGATTGAACCCCATTCTCCCGGCCCATTAGTGAGCACTCTACCACTAGGCCAATGTAGTAACTTAAATTCTCACTGTGTAACTGAACCAGATTAAGGTATGTGTAGTAAATACTATTTTGGGTTCAGAATATTTGTAATAATTTGGTATGTGTTCATTTTCAGCAGGTATTTCATTGGACTGAATCAGTTCAAGCCATAGAGAGTACTGACTGTGGTTGATAGTATAATGGTAAGTAGTGTGCTGACACTTTGCGCTTTGCTTTTCTCCATGTGTGATTTGAAAGCAAAGTGAAAGATGAATCTCTAATATGGAAACTTATGCTTTTCAAATTCAAACTTGGCCATAATGCCACAGAAGCAATGAAAATCATTTCTCGTGCAAAAGAAGAAGGTGTAGTTGATCACAGTACAGTAAATTGATCCTATTTACCCAATCCCTCCGCTCGGACAGGATATGACACCAGGTCAATTTTTTAAGTGGAGTTAAGCAGGTTTGAATTCAGAGTTTTCCTTCTCCTAGACTAGTTGCCTCACCAAGGCTGAAGAACCTAGTCTGCCCTACTATTTACCCATAGCTGGAGGGAGAATAATTGGATTCATACCTTTCCCAAGGGTATTAGTGCTATGTGAAATGCAATCAGTCTTGTCCAGGAATTGAACTCATATCGCTGTGTCCATATCCTGTGACCATAACCATTACACCACGGGCACATCCGCATAGTACAGTACAGTAAATTGATAGTCCAAAACATTTCACTTGAGTTGCAAGTACCTTTACAATTAGACAAAATCAGATAGGCATAAAACCATGGAATCTGAGTTTGTGTTTTAAGCCAAGGAGGTAAACCTGGCTTGTCGTAGTACTTTCACAATCTCGGTAAAAATATCCAGAGTTGCTCAGTTGTCCCTCATTTAACCAAATATCTTCTGACTCACATGATTTTCAATAGGGTTATCTGTTTTTGTGTGATGGTCAACAAACTGATAATGTTTTGAGTTCAAATATCATCTGCAAGCTAAATGAGTTGAAGTGTGAAGAAACTCAACAGATATAAACAGCTAAAAGAAAGAGGAAAATATATAGGAAAGGATTAAATTTTTTTAGAAGGAATGACAAAATGACTAAAAGAAAGAAAAAATAAACAAGGAGAGAAAAAAGAGAGAGAGGAAAGGAATGAAATATAATCATATTTCATTCCTTTTCTCTCTCTTTTTGAAATATAATCATATTTCATTCCTTTCCTCTCTCTTTTTGAAATATAATCATGTTTCATTCCTTTCCTCTCTCTTTTTGAAAGAGAAAAACAAAAGATGAGATAAACGAAAAGAATCAAAGAAAATAATTCAGGGGAAAATATAAGAAGGAACAATAGAGAAATAAAGAAAGCAAGAAAAAATAAAAAAGGAAGGAAATGAATTAAAGAGAGAAGGCAAGCAAGAGAAGAGAAAAAAGAAAGGAGTTAAGAAACATAGAAAGAAAGAAAGAAAGAAAGAAAGAAAGAAAGAAAGAAAGTGAAATAGAGGACAAAAGAAACAAAAAAGACAGAAAAAGAGATAGCATAATAGAAAGAAAGAAAGAAAAAAAGAAAGAAAGAAAGGTAAATAACAAGAGAGAGAGAAGCAGTAATAGAAATCAAAAAGAAAGAAAAATATGAAAATGAAGAAAGAAAACGAAAAAAAAAAACATAGAATTTTAAATGATGGTGTAATAAAGCAAATAAATGTGCCAGAATTGAAAAACAGAATGATGAATAGCAAGGGATAATTTTTTTTAAAATCTGCAAAAATATTCCTTCTGATCAAACTAATTCAATTTCTCGAATGCAAAATTTCAGAACAACACAAAGACCATAGTCAATAAAAGTAAGTGACATCAAAATAATTCTAAAAGCTAGGACTAGTTTCAATACTTCAGTGAAGCAGACCATTCTTTTGGGAAACTCTCAAAAAGTCTTCAGTTCCAGGATTCCTTTCCAAGATTTTATTCCATAAAATTGTTAAAGAAACATTCATTTGGAACTTTGTCATTTGTCTTTTTTTATTCACCATTTTTCATAAAAGTTTGAAATATTACCATTGATATTGTTAAGAAGAAATCCAATACTGTTCATGGACATGAACGTATACTCTTTGAGAAAGCACAGAATACATGTCACTTTCAATTTATTACACACGTTTATTACACAAGTAAAAGAGATTCCAAGTGGAGTATTTAGAAAGGGAGTTAGCCATTGCCCTAGGAAGTCTATTTTCATTAAAATATAATTAGTAGATATTTTCTGGAATGGCTTAACTTATAAACGAAAATTCCATAAAACGTATGAAATATGTACAAATAGATTGAGTTATTGATTTTAACGGCATTTCAACCAGTCTTAGGGAATTGCGTACATTGTTTATATTATTTGTGTAGTTTCTTACGTTTTTTGCAAGCAGTTAAATGATATCTAGGTCAGAGTGAACCTAGGAGGTTCTCTACACTGCCAATAGTTCTAAAACCAAAGCCTCTCCACTTGATCCAGTTTAGTGACATACTCAAGCTGCGTGAGATACAGTCAGCATATTCTAAGCCCCGACGAATAGGCATTATAGAAATGAACTCAACCAGATAAGTATTTGATTTAATAGGTAAAGAAGTCTTGTAGCTCTGGTAGTTATAGGGAGCAGACAGGATTTTGAACATAGCAAAATGGTTAGTATAGCCAGAAAGATCAAGCACCTTATCTCCAAGGTTGCATTTTTTTTCTCGAAACAGTAGCGAGAGTATACCTGGGATAGGGGATTTCCGAACAGATGCCAGCAGCAATTGAAGTTCCTTTATGCGCATCACTGAAATCGGTTGCCATGGTTTTTTGGTCATGAAATATAATTATTATGCCTCGACTGCAGCTTTTGGTGTATTGAACCATTGGTGGACACTTTTCACATCAATACGAACCAGTGAAGGCACCAGTTTCATGTTCAAGCCCAGAAAAAGATTCTGCTTTAAAACCAAGAGAGCAGACGATATATATATATATATATATATATATATTGGCGACCGTAGTCGATGGCGACCCGAAGGCTCCGTTTTGAATAGCTATTGTACTGAGGTGTAGGGAAGGGCGCTACTTCTTTCCCTGGATGGCTCCATTTTATCCTTGATACGTATTTCATAATGCTGCAAGTTAAAGAAGGAGGTATCAAGTACCATTTTTGAGTCTTTGTATGACTCGACCTGGGATTGAACCCCGGTCTTCCAGGCCATTGGCGGTTACCCTGACAATATATATATATATATATATATATAATTGATAATATGATTTTTATAAGATAAATCGTATTCAAAGAAATGAATTTTGTCAACCCGGGCAAAGCTATTAAGAGTGTAGTCAAGGCTCTAGTTTTTCCCAGCATGGCATCGCTAGTGATACAACAAAAAATTACTAACATATATCCGAGAAGTTTGATTGTCATACTACCTTTTAGTGCCAAAAATCTTATCACTAATTGCTGCTTTATATGTACCTTGATCAGTGAACAGTATTTCTCAGAGTAAACTAACACTAAGTACTTCGGAACAAGACTATGTACTGATGTTCAGAAATGTTTTCTACCCAGTTCGCATAACCAGTAGGAGATATTACGTATCCATAACTCCTTATACATTTAATGTGCTCGTATGCATAAGTGAATGTAAACTAGAATACATCATAAGTGCTTGTATAAAAGTATATATATATATATATATATATATCAGTAATCCAATACGAAAGATCGCCCAAAAGTAATACTTCCTACTTATTTCAATGGAAACTTCGACAAGTACACGGAACACAATAATACTGTTGAATTAAGCAACCTTTCAGCCACAAAACATTATTCGTCCACATGGTCACTACTATTGCTTATGTATTTTCGTTAGCAATTAACAAGTAATATTACGCACGTCAGAATCAACTTTCTATTTTTCTCGGTAGAAATGACGGTGTCATTTTCATCCATGTTGTCCATCTTTCATCGGCTCACTTTGTACAGATGAGCTGCTCGAAGGGATCTTCCTTTCATGTGTTGGTATCTGCGTTGTCACGCTTCGATAAATATCAACGGATGCAGTTTTCTTCCACATGAAAAAATTCAAGGACATAATTTGGCTTCGTACTGTCACACAGCCATTGCTTTGACTGCAATG
This sequence comes from Sepioteuthis lessoniana, assembly GCA_963585895.1. Classification (NCBI taxonomy): domain Eukaryota; kingdom Metazoa; phylum Mollusca; class Cephalopoda; order Myopsida; family Loliginidae; genus Sepioteuthis; species Sepioteuthis lessoniana. Next base: position 71,895,403 of record OY757929.1, read on the forward strand.
TTCAACTTCTACTGCAATACCACCAGTATCCGCCTCCAAGGTACACTGTCATAATCCAACAAGAGATATTACAATTGCTGGCGTGGCATGTAAACCTTTGTTCATTGTTGGTAAAATTGCATGTCTTATGGCGAAAACTTGGTGAATGGCGTTATTGTCTAGCCTGTATTTGTTGTAGTTTCCATGAAAGTAAATTATAGGCATTACTTTGAAAGTGCCACTTATACCGTAAACAAGGTAAAAACTGTTTATGAAACTATAAAGGGGAAGTGAAAAAAAAGAAAAATCTAAAAAAAAGTTCTTAAAATCTATTTTTCTCAAGCCCTGTCGATGGGACTGAGAATACGAAAAACGTATTCCTTGCTAAGGAGTAAGATCCACAATGAAACGGTGTCTTAAGTATGACAATGAACTGCCCGTGGTGTAATGGCTATCGTCGCAGGATATGGACACGGCGACCCGAGTTCAAATCCTGGACCTGACTGATTGCATTTCACATAGCACTAATACCCTTGGGAAAGGTATGACTCCAATTATTCTCCTTCCCGCTATGGGTAAATAGTAGGGCAGACTAGGTTCTTCAGCCTTGGTGAGGCAACTAGTCTAGGAGAAGGAAAACTCTGAATTAAAACCTGTTAAATTCCGCTTAAAAATTGACCTTGTGTCATATCCTGACCGAGCAGAGGGGTTGGTAAATATGATGAACTGCATATGCTGTTTTGATTCCTGTTCTGGAGATCTGGCAAGTGTGAAGTATCTTTTCACAGCCATTACTCCAAGGTCCACTCAGTAGTGGTAGTAGCTATTAGACTCCTCTTGGTCAAATTGATCTGTTTAAACATTATTCATATTCGAATTGACCATGCGCAAAAAAGGCTCTTTTGAAACAAAAAATATGTAGATATGAACATAAAATGCACTTCTCTAAGTGTTAGGCATAAAGTAACCCTAGACGGTTTGACATTCCGTTTAAAGCAATCAATCGATCGATCAAGTAATCTATTTTTTTTTTTCAAAACAGTGCAGTGTTCAAATTATAAATGTTATTGTAAATTCGATTTTAAACTCCATTTCCCTTGCTTCTTTTCGCTACAAAACAAACGAAAAGACTTTTGGATTATCTACCTTTGTAAGCAGAATAAACTTTCCGAAACGTTGTAAGGAAGTGACGTAAATAGTTGCCAAACGGCTAGAAAAAAGGCGTAAAAACAGATTTCTTTTGTTCAGCTTGCCATCAGAAGGAGACTATGTCCTCCTATATAGAACCAGTACTCTTGTGCGATTAGCGCAAGCTCAGTGCTGCTTTAAGGTGTCAGCACATGACATTATCGTAGCCCCCCCCCCGTCTACGATACATAAAATATCTGGTTTAGCAAAAACACTGAGTCACTCGTTACGTCAGACAACAAAACGTACGTATGTTATGTGTGAACTTCTGTTATGAACACTTGAACTATTTTTCGAAAGTAGTTAATTCTGTTAGCCTTTCGGAGACAAAATTATTACCACTGGATAAAATATATTATATTTAAGAAGTTCTTCTTCAAAGTTTAATGAAGCATTTCATTATTACCTATATTTAATAAGGGGACTGCTTGTGTAAAGATATACTTCCCTCGACCAGCAGAGTAGCAGCGGCTAACGCTATAAAAACACACAGGAAGCCATCAAAAGTTACCCCGGCAGCTGGGCATGCTTCGGTTTGCCTGTACACAGATCTGGTCAGGTGTGTCCTGTATTGTATGTAGAGCATTGTATAGCACTGGACCCCTTGGTCCAGTTTAAGCTATATTCAGGTATCCGTGCCCGGGCCCATGTTTGGGTCCATGTCCTGCAAGGCTCATCAAGCTCACATTTCACTAAGTGAGCTGATGGCCAGCATCTCTCGATATCCACTTCCATTAACCCTTATTATATTCGACCTTCGGATCATTGACCTTGTGTCGAGTTCTGTCTGGTGGGAGGCAGAGACAAATAATCTCAGCAGCCGGGCTTTGCCCTGAGGAGAGGAATCTGCTACCTCCCCAAGCAGCATGAGATCTGCGTCCTCACTACTAAACCAAGCTGCCTAAAGTGGGGTCTGTGTCCTTACCACTAGCCGAAGCAGAAAATGTGGAATCCAACCAATCACAACCTCGAACCCAGCACAGCCTACCAGATCAATCACAGCAGCCTTTTTTTCCATTCTAACAGCTCCTCCCAGATATAATCTCAGAAAGTCTTACAATCAAACCGCTCCTCTAAGAGCTAACCTCAAAAAGTCTTCTGAGACCACATTTGGTTTCCTCACTACCCCTCCCTGGCTGATACCATGAGACAGCAACGCAGCAACCAGCATCAACTGCCGACCGGCTCAAGCTTAAGCCAGCAGCCGTTCCTGCGCAACTAAGCTACATTTGCAGCATTTAGTTTACGAGCGACTTTTTCTCGGACTAGCATCAATACTTGAGGCTACATCGACCCACCGGTTAAAGCAAGGATTGAACAAACCGGGACATCAATCACACAGACTCTGCAACCAGCATCTGCAACATCTAGTTCACGAGCGACTTACTGCTCGTGAAAGCACCGACACTTCATGGCCACTTCGATGCACCCCCCACCAGTTAACAAAAATACTGCATAACCGGGACATCGATCATCCAGCCTTGTGCAACCAATGCGTTTACATCATTGACCGTCTCCAGCAACATCTACAACCGCCACAACACAACCAACAACTAATACCTATTCGCTAGATCGACGTTCACTCATACCGGTCCCGCGACAACATAACCAAAGGACATATTTGCCTATTAGATAAAATGGACGGTGTTCATTTTTTGTTATGCATATATATTGAAACATATTACCTTTTTGTATCTTCTTTCCAGCTAGGATACACTGATAAATTTGTTATATATGAATTGTCTCTTGGATTTCTTCCTGGACGGAACTAAATATTTTAATTCTATGAGAATTAAGAGTTTTAAATAACAGAATCATAAAAAAGATCAACAATGTCATTTTTCTACTATAAAAAAAAAAAAGTTATGAGCCAGAAATAAAAATCATAACGAAAGATGCACGAATTAGAGTTTGTCGAATAGGAAGTAGTATTAACAATGACAGTGACAAGATTGTAAGAGAGAAGCGTAGGAGAGAGATAGGGAGAGAGTTACAAGATGTAATCTAAGATTAAAAAAAATAGAGATGTTATCAGTTGGGAGAAATATATTGTGTTGAAGGGTGAACAAGATATGAATATGATAATAAACACTGGTTTTCGGATTAAATTCGATGAATGTAATAATGATAATAATAATAATAATAATAATATTATAGTTTAGTCTTTAAAAACCTGGAAATCTAATAATTAGTAACCCACTAATTGAACAGGCATAAAATAAAAAATGAGGAAGATGAAATAAACGGTATGGCTAGAATCTTACAACAGTGGTTTGTCTTTGAGTGTTATCGCCTCTTCCGGGACACGTGATTAAGTGTAGTTAGAATTGTATAAATGAAGAAGCAGTCTTCTTAGAAACGAACATTTTGTAGTGGATTCAGACGTCCACCGAAGGTTAGGCATGGTAAAGTCAACAAAATGGATGGTGTACAAGAATGTAAACATCAGTACAAGTCGTAGCAGAAAGAACTTCGTATTTTTGTTTGGCGCGTCATTTAATTTGACCGTTAGGGTCGACGCATATTTTCACCCAATCAGTATGACTAATCCTATTCATTCCGGATGATCTTTCCGGGCAGCACCAAATTGGGGAAAGCCGCCAAACACTCTCTTTACCTCTGAACTTCTTCGTTCAGGACAGACGTAATGACTGTCCGCTCTCTTGAATAGCAGCAGCGACACCACCATGAGGAAAGCCATCGAATTTATGGACCCCTTGCGTCTATTCTCTTAGACCAAGGGTTCCCAGTTGAAATGAATTAGATGAATCCAATACGCCACACACAGGAACAACTTTAAGTCTCCTCCAGCTTTGGCTATGTCGACTGCGATGAAAATTCTGCACCGACAGCCAGCCACTTCATCCCTGGGCAACATTTTCTGGAGACATTCACGCTTCTTCCCAAAAAACCAGAACCGCAAACTCATGGGTGACTACATCATTCCTGTCCTTAACCAGCAAACACGAATTTTGCTACACTTATGGCGACATTTCTCACTCACACATTCAACAATGCCTTGACCTAACGATGCCCATATTCGCTCAGGCATTTTGCTGCTAAAATGCCTTCTCAACTCTATAACAACTTCCTTCCTTCTTTGCTTCCTACGAAACTTACAGCATACCAACGTAAACCCTTTATTTCATGTTGCGATTAAAACCTTCATATAAAACCTAACGGCATCTTCGTTCTTCTCCACTATCTTTATTTTTCATCAACATTTTGCGAGGTGATAACAACCAACGTAACACCAACATAACCTAATAACATCCCATCACTAAAAGGTCATAAACAAATTCAAATGAACTCTTGCATTTAGATAAGAAATTAGTTTTTAAATTTTAAATTAAAAAAGTGACCTTTGAAGTTTTACTAAGTTATAACTTCGAAATTTAAAGGCATATTTTTTGTGGTCCGCTTAAGTGTCTTCTTCCTTGAAGTGGTATCAGGTCATATCAGTGACAGAAGCACAAATAATAATCAACCCCTTGATCTGATAGAACAACAACATAAATATTGAAAAATTCTGCTGCTTCCGAGGTATGTGAACTTATCCCCTTGTTTTAGAGAAACACGTTTTAGCGTGGAGATGTCTTTTTTTTTTGCTTTTGATTAAAGCATATGTATTTCGTTTTGTCTGCATTGACATGGAGGCCTTTGCCGCCTACTGCCTTCTCCAGACTATGCAGCCAGGATTCGGCATGGGCGATTGTATTTGCTAGAAGCGCCATGTCATAATAGTAATAGGTGGTGCTGAGCATCATCTTCATAGCGGTCGTATCCATACTATTATATGGATGCACCACATGGACGCTGACTAATTTTGACGGGTATTGCACAAGATTGCTACGTGCTGTACTGAACAAATCCTGAAAGCAATATCGCACAAGACAGCAGTTATACGACCACCTTCCTCCCATCTCTAAAACCATCCAAGTCCTACGAACAAGACATACTGGACACGGCTGAAGAAGTAAGGATGAACTCATAAACGACATTCTCCTCTGAACCCCTTCACAGAGACGAATAAGTGTTGGACGACCGGCTAGAATTTATCTGCAGATGCAGTTTGGTATCATATCACGGCTACCCTTTTTTGTAGAGGTCTTATAACTTTGCAGAGGATACAGTCAGCATATTCTTAGCCCCTCATTCCGAAAAGGTAGGCAAATATTATATATATATGTGTGTGCGTGTATGTGTGTGTGTGAGAGAGAGAGAGAGAGAGAGAGAGAGAGCTATATTTAGCCAGCTGTTTTTTTACTTGAAAATGTTTCGTTAAAACCCTTTAGTAAGCTTCATTTTGATTTTTTTTCCCGATTTCTTTTTTTTTTGTCGTCAAAAACTCATAATTTTGAAATTTTCCGAAATTTTCAGCTTGAGGATCTTCTGCTGACAGTGGTCATTCAGATGGATGTAATGAAGGTTTTTTTCTAACATGCAAAGAAACTCTTATTCATAATATCAGCAATATTGTAGCGTTACATACCAAATGGACTGTTGTAACTTTACGCAGGACATTTCAAAGTTTGCGATGCTTCGGTGTTCAAATGAAAGTTCGTTCTTGTCCGGTTTCAACAGACGTTTTGCACTTCTACCAATAATAGACATTGCGATGCCATTTGCAGAAACGGGTTTATGCGTGCAGCATTTTGTCTCAACTATCAGTCGGACCCTGTTGTGACCTCGAAGTAAGAAAAAGTGACGAACACACAAAAACACTGTCTTGGTTCGCTAATTAAAAAGTTAATTCGCTACTGCAGGTTTTAAATAGTCGTTGGGAAGAGAGAAACATTATGAAAAAAGTTGAAACGAAATGCTATGAGGCTGAGAAAGAGAGAGAGTGGGGGGATGGTAGAAACAGACCTTGAATTATATTTCTAGTTTTTTGTTGTAGTTCTAACGTACTTGTTCGTTGGTGTCGTCTTCACGGCTGCTCGCCTGGTGTGAGAACCCTTTACGGAACTTACCCCAAAATGGGGCTGATAATTTTCGTCTGTCTTTATATCATCTCGGGAGTTCAATTCTCGTCTATACCTCGTCGCGTCTGGCAACCACCTGAACTCTTTTTCTGTTTTCTATCCTGCGACCACTCTTAACGGCTTTCTCGTATGAGTGCCCTTCAGCCAATCAGAACTCGTTTTCGATTCGCTGCTAATACGTTTCTATTTTTCACAAGGGCGTCCCGAATTATTCTAAAATAGTTACTTTTCAAAATACTGATAGATTTAGAACATTTGTAGTTTTTTTATAGAGTTTCTTTACATTAGAGTTTTTTTTTTGGGGGGGGTATGTTATTTGAGTCGTTAAGGGTTCTTGACCTACGAAGCATCGGAAGTAGTGGAAATATATATATATATATATATGTGTGTGTGTGTGTGTGTAATTCCGTTTCTTATAGATGCTTGTCACATTGTGTATTTTTCTACCTAACCACATTGACACTCAGATGAGACATTAGCAAAAATAGCGCCCAAATCAGTTGAAAGTTAATGCATCATCCCTCGTTAATTTTCGTTTTGTACACATGAAATTAGATATAAATAAGCAGGCGTGAATATGTCTGGCTTATATAGATCCACAGTTTTCAGAAAAGTGAAAGTACTATAGCGGTTTCGGGAAATTTGTTAATTTCCCTAACACTATATTTTTTTAGGCAACACAAATGAATTACGAAACTTTTCTTTAACAACACAGCGAAAGTTCTTTATTTGCAGCTTTGAATATTTGGTTTGCTTTTGGTGCTGCAAGACTCTTGGAGTTTAGGCTTGTTAGTGTTGGAGACGAAATGGCTTAGCGGGATGTTGAGATGACAGCGTGTTACTGGACGTGTGAGGGATTGTGTTTAGAGTCACCGTGTATTTTTGTGTGTCTGGTATTTTTGGGGAGAGTATGCGTTATCTCCATTCATATGGACCAGAAGTGAAAAGGTGACTAGTGTGTCGAGAGCGGAGTTACACTCAGATCGACAGAGCCAATTTTTGGGGTGACGTGAAGTAGTCCCTATGGAAAGCATACTGAATGAATCCAATTCATATTCAACTGGGATTCCTTGTAAGAAATCCATAAATTAGATGGTTCCCTCGTTGAGTGTCCATGTTGCTGCTGCTAGTGTTAAAGCCACAGTGAGATGTCCACACTGGGTGGCTTGTCTAACTAAAAAGCATCGCTAAGCAGACCAGAACATCGTTGTCTAGCTTGTCTAGACCAGAACATCGTTGTCTAAGCAGACCAGAACATCGTTGTCTAGCAGAACATCGTTGTCTAAGCAGGCCAGAACATCGTTGTCTAGCTTGTCTAGCTAAAAAGCATCGCTAAGGTGACCAGAACAGACGTTCCTCTGGCCGTCCCGCCAGAGGAACATCTGTTCTGGTCACCGTCTCACGCCGAAGAGAGAGGGTTTGGCCGCTCACCCGATTTGCAAGCCGGAAATGAAGGTCCGGGCTGAATAGGATAAGTCATCCTGATTGGGTGAAATTGAGTGTCGACTTAAATTGCGCGCCAAACCAAAATACGAGATTTTCCTCTTCTCTACAGTACGCATACTTTTAATTCATACATACACCGATGGTTAAATGTGTTGAATGAAAAAAGAACTCTTGTTTAGTCGATTATTATATACTCATAGAAGGAAACTGGAGGATATAACTACCGAGACGTTTAAATATAATGAAGAAAAGTGGACAAAAGTTCCAATAATTCAGTAAATGAAAAATATAATTCAAATTTTAATCTAAAAGTTAAAAAAAAACTCTCTTAAATTCAATTATTTTTATATGAGCAGGATTTCTGAGTATTTCTTAAACATCAAAATATATCTCTCACACGTTTCTGAGAATTATACATAAAATAAAGTTTTCCTTGGAAAGAGATATAACTGATACAAAATGAAAATAATGGAAGTCCCTATGAAGTTAGAGCATGACGCAGACATTTCACCTCCAAAATATTTCTGTCTTTGTGTCTAGTAATGATCCATAACTAATATCATAGCATAAGGTGCACGTGTATGTAAATTCAAAGTGTCCTATTCTTTATGAAACACCTAGTATAGACATCAATGTCAAATTCTATTGCACGTTCTTTTATCTAATATTATTTTGAAATATATATGTCTTGATGTTTTTGCAATAAAGATTTATTATTATTTGCGATGTTGCTATTTAGCGTTTTTAATGCTCTAGGTCCTATAAGTAATCCTACCTACTGCGGGGATGCATACTCCCCTTCCCTAAAAAGGGGGACCTCGGATTAGCCAAAAACTACCGACGCATAACACTTACATCCATAGCAGGCAAAATCTACAATTCCCTACTACGAAACTGCATAGAACCCAAAATCGACAACATACTTAGAAAAAAACCAAAATGGCTTCCGAAGAAATAGATCCAGGACCTCACAAATATTAACCATCCGTAGAATCCTTGAAGGTGTACGGACAAAAAACCTACAAGCGACATTAATATTTGTTGACTTTACCAAGGCTTTCGAATCCATTCACAGAGGAAAGATGGAACAAATCCTACTAGCGTACGGCATACCTAAAGAAACCGTAGCGGCAATAACGATTCTCTATAGAAACACTAAAGTAAAAGTACGATCACCAGATGGAGACACAGAATACTTTGACATTGTAGCAGGAGTACTACAAGGGGACACGCTGGCCCCGTACCTCTTTATCATTTGTCTAGACTACGTACTTAGAACATCGATTGACAAAATCAGAGAGAATGGCTTCGAACTGACGAAGAAAAGAAGCAGAAGATACCCTGCAACAACAATTACCAACGCTGACTACGCCGATGACATAGCGATACTGGCAAATACACCTGACCAAGCCGAAACACTACTGCATAGTTTGGAACGAGCAGCAACAAGCATAAGCCTCTATGTTAATGCACACAAAACGGAATATATGTGCTATAATCAAACGGGGGAAATCTCCACTCTAGAAGGAACCCCTCTTAAACTAGTAGACAAATTCACATACCTAGGAAGCAGCGTCGAATCAACCGAAAAGGACATCGAAACCAGGTTAACGAAAGCATGGATAGCTATCAATAGGCTATCGATTATATGGAAATCAGACCTAACCTATAAAATGAAACGCAGTTTCTTCCAGGCAGCGGTCACATCGATACTGCTATATGGATGCACTACATGGACGCTAACAAAACGGCTGGAGAAGAAGCTAGACGGCAATTACACAAGAATGCTACGTGCAATCTTAAACAAGTCCTAGCGGCAACACCCCACAAGACACCAACTGTACGGCCACCTGCCTCCTATCACGAAAACTATTCAAGTTAGACGAACCAGACATGCAGGACACTGCTGTAGAAGCAGGGACGAACTCATGAGAGATGTACTTTTATGGACCCCCTCACATGGCCGTGCAAAAGCAGGACGACCAGCACGAACATACATTCAGCAGCTATGTGAGGATACGGGATGCTGTCCTGAAGACCTACCTAGGGCGATGAACGATAGGGAGGAGTGGCGAGAGAGGGCCAGGGATATCCGTGCTACCAGCGCGATATGATGATGATGATTATTTGCGAGGTGCCCGTGGTGTAATGGTTATCGTCGTAGGAAATAGACACGGTGACACGACTTCAAATCCAGGATGAGACTGATGACATATCACATAGCACTAATACCCTTGGGAAAGGTATGAATCCAATTATTCTCCCTCCAACTATGGGTAAATAGTAGGGCAGACTAGGTTCTTCAGCCTTGGTGAGGCAATTGGTCTGAGAGAAGGAAATCCAAACCTGTTAAACTCCGCTTAAAAATTGACCTTGTATCATATCCTGCCCGAGCGGATGGAGTTGGTAAATATGATAAGGATTTATTAGTTTGAATAAAGCCGGAAGACGGTCATGTCTCCTTGAAGATTATGTAGAAGCAACTGTTTGTGTGGTGTTGTTTTTGTACACGCGCTTAGAAGAAACAGATTACCTGGAATCTGTTGCCACTGTCACAAGTAAATAACATGCTTAAAAAAAGTCGAATACGTTGGCAGGTGGTGAATTTGGTCGGTTGGTAGGTTGGTTGGTTAGGTTTTTTGGGGGTCATTCAACGCCGAATTAAGTCATTTTGACAAAAGTTTCAAATAATTCAATTTAGTGAAAGTATAGTCGTTTTTTAAATACAGTTAAATGTCAAAACCGTTCTTTTTCAAAGAATTCAATTTAGTATAAGTACACAGTTCAAATGTTAAAAACAGTTCTATTTCAAACAATTCAATTTAGCATAAGTATAGTTTTTTGTTTACACACAGTTAAATGAAAAAAAAAACCAGTTAATTTCAAACAATTCGGTTTAGCATAAGTACACAGTTTAGTTCTATTTGACCCATAGATAGGACCCTATCAGGTACTACCACTTCAGGCCAGAGTGGACCTGGGAGCGATGGCAATGAAGGGGTATTCCGCATTCCCCAAAGCCCCAGTATTATGGAAGCCTCGCCATCAGATTGTTTAGTGCCATATACAGGACACTTATTATCGGAGTCTTACCCCTCAGTAGAGATACAGTCGGTGTATTCTGCAGTCCCAGCGGACAGCGACTGGCAGGTGGTGAAGTACATACTTGGTTTCTTGCAGGCTGGTGATATGTTACAGTAAAAGATCATTCTACTCTGAAGGATAGTGAGAGTCAAATTTGGTATAGAGTTTCAAAAATAATCCGTTTATTTATTTTCCAACTTCGTAAAATTTTAAAGATTTCAACAAGTTCCTGGATTCTAATTGTGATTGTTATCTTCTCGGTCTAGTCATAAAAATACTAATAAAGACGACTATGTTTTTATTTACCTCATTCCCTTCGATATGAGCAGGATGCCATACAAGTCTAGTTTATTTTGGTGGAGTACAACTGGTTGACCGGGTTATTGACCTAATGAGTAGAGTGTTCGTCGTTTCAATTCCCGGTCGAGTCATACCAAAGACTCAAAAATAGTACTTGATGCTGCCTTGCTTAACACTTAACATTATAAGGTAAGGATCATGGGTAAAGTGGAGCAATCCAGGTATTAGAGTAGCGCCCTCAACTACATTTTGGTGTAGTAACTATTAAAAAGGGAGCCTTCGGGTCACCCTCGACTAAGATTGCCAACTTTACTTACAATCGGTTTGAACTCACAAATTTCTTTTTCTTAGACTGGTTGCATAGTCTACCCTACCATTTACCTATAGCAGAAAAGATAGATTCATGCCTTTGTTTATGTATATGGGAGTGTAAAAATATGAGTTTTATTTCTCTTTGTTTTATTGATAACATATTTTGATTTATGTATATATATCAACAAGAGCAGTTCCCAACGTAAATATTTGGATTATTTGCTTATCTTTGGGTCAGATATGTTGACATTACTTGTGTTGGGGAGTTTAGATCATAGGTGCATGTCAGCTGAAATCCTTTTAAATTACACACCTAAAGGAAGATAGATAGATAGAAAAAAATGAGGAAGGCGAAAGCTATTCAGAAACAAGCATAATTCCAGTCAAGAATTATCTATATATGGATCGATCCTTCCGTTTTTCTCGGAACTCAATATGGTGGGCACTGTCATGTTGGTAACTTGAAAATTTAAGAGTATTGTATTTTATATATAGATATCCGAAAACCTATATTTTATATAGGTTTATAAATGCTGCATAAGATCACCATTCCCAGAATTACCAAGCGCAGTTTCACTGTCCCGGTATTAGCCAAAACGACCAAAACTTTTATGTTCTTATTGAATCAAAATTATTTTGTCAAATGAATTTCAACAAAGTAAGATTTTAACAAAAAGCAAAAAAGAAAAAGAAAAAGAGAAAATCATAGACATACCATGACTGTAATAATATTAGTGTTTTAGAATATTAGAAAAACAAACAATTTGAAATTGTCCCAAAAATTATCAAATTCTGAGTCATTAAATACTGGTTGGGGGGAAAGAAATCAAATAATTTTAAAAATGTTTTGTTCATTGGCTACTGAAATATTTTGTCGAAATCAGGATATGTCTTTGTCGTTGGAATTGAGGCCCTTCTATAAGCAAATTGGCTTATCGTAAAATAGAGCTTGGCTCTAAATATTGCTTACAATACCACCCCTGTTCTCCTTAATTTGATATTTCATGAATTGTGGCAACTAATCACAAAAACAATGATACAAACCATTCTGATATCCTAAAAAGAAACCGCAATGTTTATGAGTTAATTATCTTTTTATAGAAGAATACTGCGTCGATTTCCTGATAAATAATCGTTGGAAATATAAAGTATGTTTCGATATTTTCCACGAATTTCACCATCTTAGAACCCTCCGTATTTTCAAAAAACAACTAATCATACAATTATTGATTTGAAATAGACAAAATTCACGAGACGATACAGTGAACACACAAACTCGAGACGTCAAAAATGTCATTCATATCAATATTCATAGTCCTTTTATTCCTAAAACTTAAAGATATATTTTGAGATCTTCGGGGTTCCATTAGTATAAAATGAATTGAAAGGTTGCCATAGATTTTCCTCTAAATAGGAATAACAATTAAGCGTCTGTTCACCATTAATTTCTTTCTTTTCCTTTTCCATTTTTTTTTTCGAAACATCCTGTGTTTGCGTATATAGCAATAAATTAAATGAGCTGAACCTTTTCTCATAAAAACACATTGAATGATGTGCTGTTCTGAAAAGTGTGGTTCTATATAAGCCAGACATACCTGTTTATCTCGATCTAATTTCATCTGTACGAATTGAGGACTGTTTATGTATGTGTAAGCAAAAATTAACGAGGTATGATGCATAAACTTTCAACTAATTTGGGCGCTGCTTCGGTTAAAGTCTCCTCTTGGTGTCAAGCAGGTTGAGCAGAAAAATAGACCAAGAAATAAAACTTGACTGGCATCTGTTAGAAAACACACACACACGTACTCCCCACTCTCTCTCTCTCTCTCTTTTTATCTCTCTCTCTTTCTCTCTCTCTCTCTCTCTCAATATATATATATATATATATATATATCTGTGACGACTCTAAATCCTCAATATTATTCGGACTCATATTTTTATCATAACTTCCTGTATGTGACTATTAACTCAACCCCTCTGCCACAGAAAGTGTGTGAAACAAAGTCAATTTTTCAAGCGGAATAAATCTGGTTTGAATTCAAAGTTTTCCTTCTCTTAGACTGGTTGTCCAACCATACCTTGGGGAGAGGGAGAACTGATGTATTCATTCTTTTCCTAAGAACATTAGCACGAATCGAAATGAAACCCCACATACTCACCCTCATAAACTCCAATACACATAAGCACGCCAAACACTTAGATAGGTTCGAACCCTTTAAGCCCGATGTACAATTGGATTGCTCTCATATAATTTCGTATACAGAGAAAGTGTTAAGTTAAAATTTAGCTGTTAAGTTCAAACAAAAATGTATTCTTTGAAAAATAGATTTGAGATTTTTCTTTATTATTTCAACCTGTAATCTATTCGTCAGAGACATGATTGCATTTGTTTTTTGTTTTTTTTTTAAATCTGATTTTCATAGGCCTGAAATAACTAACTATATTTTTTTTCTTCTTGTAACATTATTATGGGTACAAGAAATGAGGAAAACGATGAATTGTAAAAAGACGTCTATGCGAATGATGACTATTCGAGAAAATGCTGAAAATATTCCTGACCAAACCCAAAGAGAATGACTTTTTCATTGAAGTTTTGCACAGAAAGAATAAAAGAAACTTGCAAAACTCTGAGTAAAGTGTGATGAACTTCAAGATGAATATGTGGAACAGCATGTGTATTTTATAGCGTGAGGTAATGTTTTACTTAGTCGGATCAAGAACTTTTCAAGTCCCTTTCTTTGTAATGAGGAAGAATTAAGAAATGATCATGAGGAAAATGCGAGAAAAAGACGTGGAGGAAGAAAAGACAGTGCAAGATGATCTGTGTGAAAATGATAAAAGTAAAATATTTTCAAGATTACAGTACTTGTTCGAATAAATCGGACTATAATATTGGTAATTCTTCATCACAGGAAATCAATAGGATTTACGAATATTGATTGTTTGAATAAAATACTGAGCGGTTTATTAAAACTCGAAACCAGCTTAAAGACATGGAAATGCCTTTAGACGAAATGTAATAAAAATAATTGAGATCAAATAAATCATTTCAATTTTAAAATATAAAATTTACATGATAAATTTATACAGATAGGTTTGTTTGGTTTGTTGGGTTTTATGGCATATCAACCTTTGTGGGTTATTTAACGCCAAATCCATTTTTATGTAAATAATCGGTTCTATTTAAAACAATTCAGTTTTGCATGAGTACACAGTTTAATGGTCAAAAACATTTCTATTTCAAACTATTCGAGCAGTTATATATAACAATTCAGTTTAGTTTAAGTACAGTTTCATTGTCAAAAACAGTTCAATTTCAAATTATTTAGTTTAGAATAAGCACACAGTTTAAATGTAAGTACAGTTTAAGTGTAAAAAACATTTCTATTTCAAGCTATTCAGTTTAGTCAAGCAATTCTAATTCAGGTAATTCAGTTTAGTATAAGTACAGATTTTGTTTACACACAGTTACATGTCAAAACAGTTCTATGGTAAACAATTCAGTTTAGTTTAAATATAGTTTCACTATCAAAAACAGTTCTATTTCAAATAATTCAGTTTAGCATTAGCACGCAGTTCAAATGTAAGCGCGGTTCAATAGTCAAAAACATTTCTATTTCAAGCTATTCAGTTCAATCAAACAATTCAGTTTAGCAGAAGTATGCCCATAGATAGGTCCCTATCAGGTGCTACCACGCAGGGCCAGAGTGGACCTGGGAGCAGTGGCAATTAAGGGGTGCTCCGTATTCCCCAAAGCCCCAGCATTACTGGGGCCTCACTATCAGACTGTTTAGTGTCATATGCAGGACACTCGTTGGGAGGTGGTTTTACCCCTCTGCAGAGGTGCAGTCAGTGTATTCTACAGCCCCAACCGACTGGGCAATTTACACGGATAAATTGTCATTTTCAACAACTTGATTTTAATTTTTTCAGTCATTTTGTTGGATATCGTTATCTAAACTATATAAGTATTTATTGAAAAGCATCAATAAACAAAGATAGATAGATAGATAGATCAGAAAATGTCGATTAAATGAACAATTTAATCAAGTGCACCAATATCGGAAATTCAGTTCATTGGTCTAGTGGGTAGAGTGTTAGACAATAGTCCGGGAGGACTGAGTTCAATCCAAGGTCGCGTCATACCAAAGACTTTTAAAATTGTACTTGATACCTTCTTGCTTAACACTCAGCAATATAAGGTACGTATCAAGGGTAAAATGGAGAAATCCAGGAAAAGAAGTAGCGTCCTCCCCTACACCTCAGTGTAGTAGCTATTGAAAAGGGAGCCTTCTGGTCGCCCTCAACTACGGTCGCCAACTTTACTACTTACTTTATACACCCTCACATATATATACACATACACAGTCTGTCGATAAAATATTTATTCATTTTAAATATCTTGAGAACCGTTTGCGTAAAATTGATTCATCTTGGTTGGAAATAAGGGAAGATTTTACTGCGCATGCGTAAAAATCTACTCTCAATTTACTTTGTCGGCAGGGAAATATCCTCGTCGGCATTAATTGACTGTTGTATTCATCATATGTATCAGGTTTTCCTTAAAGAACATGGGCATTAGTTCATAGAATCAATTCAGATCATTAAGAAAGGCTTTCGTGGATAATTAGAAGTACGTAGTCCCGATAAAATGCTAATACTCACGTTTCAAATTAGGCCTAGGATCTAATGAAAACAATTTACGTTATGGTAGGCCTTCAACGAGCAAAACCCTCAAAAACGATGAACGTATACCAGACGCAATCAAAGGAAATTATGATTTAACCTTTCAAGAATTAGAAGATCTGACCATTCCATGATCTCTCTTGGAACTACCCAGTTATTTTAAATATTTCAAATGCTCATTCTTCACGTTTTCTGCTGAATTTTGTTGATGAAAAAAACACTGCTCCACCCAAATCAATTGGTATAACTATAGCTTAGATGACGGTATCTTTAAGAAACCTGGTTCTTCTAATTGCTGAAATAGCTGTTAAAGCGGTGAGATTTCCGACTGTTGATAAGGGCACGAAAAATGCACCAAGGCAGGCGATGTTAATCCCGAAAGAAATTAAGAAAAATAGAATGGATGTCGAGAAAATTGGCTAAGATACCAAGGGAAGTTATTTTTAAAGCGACAGATAGCTGGAAATATAAGAAACAGAAATTACCTTAAAAGGAGATGCCAAATCTCTATGTAGACTTTGAAAAAAAAAAAATCAAATGATTTGATCATTTTTGGTTTGATTCTGTATATGCATCCATGAAGCATAAGAACATGCGCAGGCACACCCATCCGGTGCTGGTGAGGAGTTGAAAAGGTATCAAGTACTCTTACAAAAGCTGATGCTTTCTTAATAAAGAAAACGAAACAAGAAAAAATACCACTAATAAATCTTAAATAAATTCAGTATTTTTTTTAAAATAAGAAACTGCATTTCTATTCGAATTCGCATTTAGTCAGAAGAATGCAATAATCGTGCAAGAAGTCCCTAAATAGCCACAATATTATATATTTTTCAATCAAGTCACGTTTATGATTTCAACAAAACTTCTTAGTTCTTTCGTCATCTTTTTTTCTTTCCATTTATAAACCTGATAACATAGGTATCCGCTTTGATTTTTTAAAAAATCCTTTTT
Organism: Sepioteuthis lessoniana; assembly: GCA_963585895.1. Lineage (NCBI taxonomy): Eukaryota > Metazoa > Mollusca > Cephalopoda > Myopsida > Loliginidae > Sepioteuthis > Sepioteuthis lessoniana. Next base: position 71,912,337 of record OY757929.1, read on the forward strand.
CTTCATCATTCTTGCTTTCCCTTTTTATTTCGTTTTATGTTGTATTCCCTAACTTTATTCATACTTTCTCATATATTCATTCATCTCTCTCATCATCTATTTACTGGGTTTGGGAGTTGTTTCTTTTCCTGTAATGTTTTTGATCATTTGTCGCGGTTAAAAACACCAAGCAACAGTTATTTCACATTCTTTATCATTCACTACTTTTTATCACGTAATAATTTTCTGTCGGTAATAATAATAATAATAATAATAATAATAATAATAACCTGCACGCTCGGTACAGTCACCAAAGGATTGATACAGAGACTGGAGGACTTGGAAATGAGAGGACGACGGAGACCATCCAAACTACAGCATTATTAAGATCGGACAGAATACCTGCAGACTTAAGGAGACTTGCTGTCACTCAGACTCCTGTGAAAAACCATCAGCTGACGCTGGTGTGAAAAACTCCTGAAAGAGTAAAAATAAGTAATAATTCCCGACTGATCCCCGAGTAAAATTGAAAGAAAGTGAAAAGAAGGATAAATACCTTGACCTTACTAGGGAATTGAAAAAACTGTGGAACATGAAAGCGAGGATTATACCAATTGTAATTGGTGCTCTTGGTACAGTCACGGAAGGATTGGTAAAGGAACTGGAGGACTTGGAAATAAGAGGACGAATGGAGATCATCCAAACTACTGCATTATTGCGATCAGCCAGTGTAATATCCTAACTAACAAAAAGGAAATAACCTCTGATGCTACAGGGGTTACGGTCCCTACCACATCCGGGGGATTTGGTCAATAAAGGAATGTACCAGGCATAGCAGCAGATGTTCGTTCTCGCTCTGTCTTTAATCACCATCCATCCTATCGATTCATCTTGGTAATAGTCCATACCTAGCAAGTATCCATTACCTCAGATATAATGACTTTACATTGGCGACGAAGAAAGAGTCGTTTACTCACCAATAACAAAAAAAAAAAAAGAAAAGAACAAACCTGCCCACGTGCAAAAAAAAACAAAAAACTAACATGGCCGTTTTACCACATTACCCAGAATTTAACCACGAATCAAAAAACAAAGCCGCAAAATGGACAAAATATGTCAACAGACTGAGAAATTACTTCACTGCATACAACATAGAAGACGATGAACGAAAAAAAAGCTATGCTTTTAACTTTTGTTGGCGAAGAAGTAAATGATATTATTGACGAACTACCGTCTGAACAAACCACACCAGAAAAAAACGAAACACACTTCGATAAGCTCGCCCTGGCTGTGCAAAACCACTTCAACCCAGAAAACAACACTGAGTATAACAGATTTATATTCCGAAAAAAAAAACACCCCAACATAGAGGACTTTCATCGGGAATTAAAAGAGGCAGCAGCTATGTGCCGTTTCACAGACAGAAATGCAGAAATAAAATCCCAGCTAATAACGGGCTGTTTATCAGAAAAAGTTCGCCAAAAGGGACTGATGAACCCAAACATGCTCCTACGCGATCTAATAAGCTATGCCAAAATGACAGAAACCATATCCGAACAAATGGAACAGATGCGCTTAGAAGACGCCAACTCTACCACAAAACCTACCACATCCGTTAATGCAGTAGCCAACAAAGTCACGCATGAACAACCATGGCCACGCAAACGCCCCCAGCAAAACTGGTGCAGAAATTGCAATGGGAAATACCCACATGAACGGGGACCGATATCCTGCCCTGCATTCCAGAACCAGTGTCCCTATTGTCGGAGATGGAGACACTTCGCCTCTGTCTGTTTCAGAAAACTAAATGACGAGGACAGACGGCGAAGAACAAATCGCCCCCCACGCCCACAAGCTCAAACCAGTCAATGACCGGTAAACTACATTGAGGACCATCAACGAGACTCAAACAGCGGCAGTGACACGGAATATGTATTCCATACAGGTAAAGTGAAAAACCTTCCTTACTTTGACTTATCTTTTGGTGATGGCCATCAAATGTTCAATGTGTTAGCTGACTCTGGCGCCACCATAAACATTTTGTCTGAGGCAGATTACAAGTCCCTAAGACCAACGCCCCTCCTCCGACCCTCGAAAACCGTAATATCTGGATTCGGTGTCAAGGAAGCCACCCCACTCCTAGGTCAATTCAGCACACTTCTAAAGTTTAGAGTCATCTCCTGCCAAGCGGACATACATGTTATAAAGAACCCAGAAAAACCCATTATTGGCTGGGAAACATGTAAAAGGCTCTAACTACTGTCAGGAAACACTCATTCAGTCAACCACATCAGTAACTCTGATGCACAGACCCCACTCCCCACTCTTAAACTTCTAGAGTACTACGCAGACCTATTCAATGGTCTGGGTAAACTCAAAGAAAAAAAGTTCACCTACACATAGATAAAAACATACCACCCATCGCTCAGAGATACCGCAGGGTCCCCTTTCACGTAAGGAAGGATATAGAAGAGTTAATAGCCAAAGATGAGAAACTGCGAGTGATTGAAAAGGCAGACGGACCAACCCCATGGGTATCTCCTATTGTTGTAGTACCCAAAAAGGGTCAAAATAAAATCAGGATTTGCATCGACATGAGGGCGGCAAACAAAGCTATCAAAAGGAAACGACACTCAACCCCCACACTCAATGAACTGAAAACTATTCTATCAGGAGCTAATGTTTTCAGCAAATTGGATCTTAACCAAGGCTACAACCAATTGGAACTAGCTGAAGAATCCCGATATATAACCACCTTTGCAACACACCTGGGCCTGTACAGATATAAAAGACTCTTTTTTGGTGTCAACTCCGCAAGTGAGATATTCCAGGAAGAAATTAGTCAAGCACTTACAGGGATCAAGGGAGCCATCAACATCAGTGACGACATCCTTTGCTTCGGATCAGACCAGCAGGATCACGACCAAAACCTCCACGCGATATTCAGACGACTTCGCGAAAAAGGGCTCACCCTAAATGGCAGCAAATGTGAGTACAACAAGAGGTCACTGGAGTTCCTTGGACACACCTTCGGTAATGAAGGCATCAGCCCAAGCGACCTCAAAATAAAAGCAATCCTTGGATTACCCGACCCTAAAAACGCATCAGAAGTCAGAAGCTTGTTGGGGATGACTAACTTCTGCGGGGCAGAATTCATTCCAAACTATGCAACCCTCACCCATGAACTACGTCAACTAACAAAAAAAAAACACACAGTGGTCCTGGACTGAACGCCACACTGAATGTCTAAAAAACATTAAGGAGGCACTGAGCAGAGCATGCCCACTTGCCTACTTTGACCCGAAAAAACACACTGAAATACATACGGATGCCAGTCCGGTAGGCATTTCTGCCGTGCTGTCACAAAATGGACGGATAGTACAATTTGCAAGTCGTGCTCTATCCGCAGTTGAACAGAGATACTCCCAAACAGAACGTGAAGCACTCGCCATCACATGGGTGTGTGAACACTTTCACATATATATCTTTGGAGCTCCATTCACTGTCTTTACAGACCACAAACCCCTAACATCCATTTTTAACAACACCCGCTCCCAACTATCAGCACGCATTGAACGCTGGGTTTTGAGAACGCAACCATACGACATGACTGTCATATACAGACCAGGCCATGACAACCCAGCTGACTATCTCAGCCGCCATCCAACGCACCTACCACCAAGCGACAGAGAACAAAAAATAGCAGAGGAATATATAAACTACATCCTCTCAACCTCAACCCCCAAAGCAATGACAATTGATGAAGTTGCAACGGAAACGGCAAAAGACAAGACACTCACCACCGTCATCCAAGCCATCCTTACCAACAAATGGCATGATGTGAGAATGGCATAAACAAAGCAACATTCCACACTCTGCACGCCAATCGTGCCGAACTATCACTTGCACACATGGATAGCATCATCCTCAAAGGGCACCGAATAGTACTGCCTGAAGCACTACAAAACAGAGCTGTCAAAATAGCACATGCTGGACACCAAGGCATTGTGAAAACCATGGCTCTCCTCCGAGAAAAGGTCTGGTTCAAAAACATGCAGCCTCTAGTGGAAGAAAACATTAAGAACTACCACACCTGTCAGATCAGTACCCATAAACCGACAAGTGAGCCACTGCAAATGTCCCCACTACCAGCAGCCCCATGGGCAGAAGTCAGTGCTGACTTTGGACACCTCCAAAATGGAAAGTACCTCCTCGTTGTCACAGACGAATACTCACGCTATGTTGTTGTCGACATCCTGGACTCCATCTCAACAACATCAGTCATACCCCGCCTAGACAAGATATTCGCCGAATTTGGTGTGCCAGTCTCCCTCAAAACGTACAATGGCCCACCATTCAACAGCCACGAATTCAAAACCTATGCCTCTATCACTGGATTCAGACACAGGAGAATAACACCCCTATGGCCCCAGGCTAACGGGGAAACAGAACGCTTCATGCGCACTGTAAAAAAGTCCATTAAAGCTGCCTTAAATAAAGGTCGAAGCTGGAAGCAGGAATTATTCAAATTCCTGCTGGACTACCGGACGACACCACATTGCACCACCAGCGCACCCCCAGCCACAATCCTATTTGGCCGACCCAATGATCTCAGGGTGGGTGATACAGTCATTGTAAAAAGCGACAACACCTCAAAGGCTCTCACACCTTACCAGCCTAACCCAATGACTATTATAAAGAAAAAGGGATCCATGATCACCGCCACACACAAAGGTAGCCAAACTACAAGAAATTCCAGCTTCTTCAAAAAAATCCCTAAGCCAACAACAAACCATGCACATAACCTACTGGATTACCCCTCATCTGAAGATGAAAGCTACACACATACGACAACACCACCGAAATACAAAGACAACCAAACACAACACACAACTCTAAACCTCAGGCGTTCAAGTAGAACAAAACGGCCACCCAAAAGATTTGACCACTAACAAAAAAAAAAAATAATAATAAACATACCCGTACACAATAGTCTGAACCATCATCATTTTCTTTTCTCTCATTCAGGTTAACAGACATCTCCTCCGACATAGAGTCCGAGCCATCTGTTCAAGCATCCCAATCACTTCACAGACTGAATGAACTCCCTCACCAGATAATTATTACCACCACTGTCATTGTTGTTATCATTATTTAAAAAAAAAAAAAAAAAGAAAAAAAAAAGAGCATTGTAATATCCTAACTAACAAAAGGGAAATAACCTCTGATGCCACAGGGGTTGCGGCCCCTACAAGATCCGGGGGATTTGGTCAATAAAGGAATGTACCAGGCATAGCAGCAGATGTTCGTTCTCGCTCTGTCTTTAATCACCATCCAACCTATCGATTCATCTTGGTAATAGTCCATACCTAGCAAGTATCCATTACCTCAGATATAAAGACTTTACAGCCAGTATACTGAAAAGAGTCCTGGAGACTTGAGGAGACTCAAATTCCAGTGAAAGACCATCAGCTAACGTTGGTATGAAAAACTTTCGAAAGAGCAATAATCATAACAACAACAACAACACCAAAGCTGTTAATATTACAATAAGCAAATATCTCAAATTTATACCAAAGGAATTGAAGAGCAGGCAAAGTGATCCACTGGGAATTGTGCAAGTTTGATTATACTGATAAATAGTATATCTACAAACCAGGATCTGCCCTAGAAAATGACGCAGACAAACTTTTAACTTACAAAATGACCACTTAATCCAAGCGAAAAGATCGGACTTAATTAACAAGAAATGTTTTTTATCGTTCCAGCAGAACACGCAAGGAAAATGAAAGCAAAAAATTAGATAAATACCATGACCTATCAAGAGAGCTGAAGAAGTTTAAAAAGTGATCATTGTTTAAGCATTTGGAATAGTCCCAGGAGAGGTAGAAAAGTGGGAGAACTGGAGGTCAGGATAAGAATCAAGGCCATGCAAACAACATCCTTTCTGGAATCAAAGACTTTGAAAAATCCTGGAAAGGTGTGTAGACTTACTGTCACTTCAGCGAAACCATCATTTACAACTGGTGAAATGAAAAAAAAATAGTAGGAATACATGCCTTAGTAGCTTGAGAAATTTATCCGTTTTAACATTTTGGTTTTTCGTCTTATTTAGCTTGTCTTAGTTTATTTGTATAATGGCCCAGTCAGTTGGGGCTGTAGAATACACCGACTGCTTCTCTGCAGAGTGGTAAGATCCCCACCACCACCAACGAGTGTCCTAGATATGACACGAAACAATTTGAGGGTGAGGTTGCAGTAATGCTGGAACTTTGGGGAATACGGAGTACCGCTTTATTGCCATCGCTCCCTAGTCCACTCTGGCCCGGAGAGGTAGCACCTAAAAAGGGTCTTATCTATGGGTTTAATAGAACTAAACTGTGGTTTGAGTTTACTGTTTTTTGCATTTAAACTGCGTATTTATGCTAAACTAAATTGTTTAAAATAGAACTGTTTTGTCATTTAAACTGCGTACTTTATTTATGCTAAACTGAATTGCTTGAAATAGAACTGTTTTGACATCTAAAATGTGTACTTAGGCTAAACGGAATTATCTGAAATAAAACTGTTTTGACATTAACTCTGTGTATTGCCCAGTCGGCTGGGGCTATAGAATACACCAACTGCACTTCTGCAGAGGGGTGAGACCCCCACCTCAACGAGTGTCCTTGATATGACACTAAACAATCTGACAGTGAGGTTCCAGTGATTCTGGAGTTTTGGGGAATGCAGATCACTCCTTAATTGCCATTGCTCCCAGGTCCACTCTGGCCCAGATTGGTAGCACCTGATAGGGCCCTATCTATGGGTTAAATAGAGCTAACTGCATACTTATGCTAAACTAAATTGTTTGAATTAGAACTGTTTGACTAAACTGAATAGCTTGAAATAAAAATGTTTTTGACCATTAAATTCTACTTACACTAAACTGATTTGTTTAATATAAAACTATTCTGACATTTAACTGTGTGTAAACAAAATCTATACTGATACTAAACTGATTTAGCTGAATTAGAGCTGTTTGAATAAACTGAATAACTTGAAATAGAAATGATTTTGACAATTAAATCGTGTACTCATGCTTAATTGAATTGTTTGAAATAGAACTGATTATTTGTATAAAAATGGATTTGGCGTTAAATAACCTACAACAGTTGATATGACATAAAACCAAAACAACCAAAAAATGGCAAATCTACTCCTTTTCGGTTACTTAATACCGAAATTTGATAGAAATAATCTCTACATAAATTTATACTTTTCAGTAACTATTCCAATTTAATAATAATTATCATTATTTATTTGCTTCGTTATATGTAATACGAAGTATTTCTGTTAAGCAAAATGTTACTACAGTTATATGGATTTAAGCATTCCTATCCAACATTGACAATTTTCAAACAGATAACCCTCAAATAGAACCTTAACAAGTACTACCACTTTGTGCCAAAGTGGAGCTGGGAGTAATGACAAGCAATCGGTATTGTACATTCTCCAGATGATTAATTGATTCCTTGATTATAACGGAATGTCAACCTGTCAGCCTCATGCTTTGAGGTTAGAGAATCGTGTTCATTGTACGATCATATTTGCATTATTGTGCAGTCGTTTCTTAAAAGGTTTTGGGTTTTTGGGGAGTGTTCTCATCAAATATGAATAATTTCTTTACAGTTTTATTTGACGCTTAGATGGAACACTAACAGAAACTTCCACTTCAGGAGAGAGTGGACCTGGGAGTAATGACAATGAAGAGGTTCTTCATACTCCCCAGCTCTCCAGAACTGGAACCTCACGATCAGATATAGTATAATGTCATCAACAGGACACTTTTTTGTTTGGATTGAAAGTACGAAGTAAACTATTGTGCAATTTTAAAAGATACACTTTTTAACCTTAAGCAAATAACCAGGGGGAAGACACGTCGCTGCAACATGTAGATCATTGTATCGAATTCAATTTTAAAATAAGAATTTTTTAAAATTAACCAATTTGTCTAAGAAAATTTTTTCACATTTACTTAAACGACACAAATTATGTTTATAGACAATTTTTCAACATCCGGATATAAAATAATTACTTAGCATCATCATTTCGGATTGTTATGTGCAAACTACGACCCGCTGTGGTTTCGGAATGGCCCGCCATAAACTTCAATCTTTAATAGAAAATATCTTTTTAATGAAGTAGAAAAAATCAACATTTTTTCCAAAGTAGATGCTTTCGGGTGTGGTCATCTGTAGTTAAAATGGTTGAGGTTCCTTCAACGCAAAATAATATTGAATTTCTTTTAATAGTGCGACTCGCATGATGTCTCATGTTGCCTAACTTAGGATAAACATTTCAGTAAAATAAAATTAATCGATAAATCTCTAGTTATTCATTTTAATTAGCAAATATTAAAAATCAGTCTTTTCAGGACAATATATCCAACAGTTTCTAACAATTTCTTTCTTATTGATTTACCATCAATACCAAGGAATTGGTTAATGGTCAAGTCTCACTTTAAGCACTAATTCTAGCTAGATCCTCGAAGTTATGCAGTGATGAGCCAATCCAGGGCTTAAATGAGTGTCTACTCAAGAACCGCAGATACTGTTGTCTAAATTTCTAAGACGAAGCTTGATTTTGGGTTTTCGGACTATTGTCTTCATCTTTATTATTATTGTATCAACGTTTCGGCCGGAGCCTTCTTCAAGTGTTTTTGTCAAACTCTGGAGCCTACATGGAATTTTGTACCACGTCGTTTATTTAATCCACGGGTTGACTTGCTCCGATTCCGTTAACCATAACCGGTTACAAGTGTGAAGTGTGAAGTGCCCGTGGTGTACTGGTTATCGTCGTAGGAAATGAACACGGCGACCCGAGTTCAAATCCTGGACGAGACTGATTGCATTTCACATAGCACTAATACCCTTGGGAAAGGTATGAATCCAATTATTCTTCCTCCAGCTATGGGTAAATAGTAGGGCAGACTAGGTTCTTCAGCCTTGTTAAGGCAACTAGTCTAAGAGAAGGAAACCTGTTAAACTCCGCTTAAAAAGATTGACTTTGTGTCATATCCTGCCCGAGCGGAGGGGTTGGGTAAATATGGTATTCCTGTATTGTTACTCGCCTGCAGTCAGGATAGAACCTGCAACCTCCAGATGATTATCTCTTGGAATATTACGGACACATAGCGTAACGGTTATAGGCGTTGGTTCCCTAAGCTTCTGAAAGATAATCATCTGAAGGTTGCAGGTTCAATCCTGGATGCAAGTGAGTAACAATACAGGAATACTTCACACTTGTAACCGGTTATGGTTAACGGAATCGGAGCCAGTGAACCCGTGGATTAAATAAAGGACGTGGATCGAAGTTCCGTGTAGGCTCCCGATTTTGACGATTAAAACCTGAAGAAGGCCGGAGGATATATTGGCCAGAACGTTGTGAATATGACACTAAAGATAAAGACAAGAGTCCGAAAATCCTGAATGAAAAGCAGATACTGTATGTTTTTAATCAACTCCTATAGTTTGTGCAGGAAAGGACCAATGTTAATTCTCAGTGGAGTAAAGCTGGTTTGAAATCAAATTTTTCAAAGAGTCTACCCTACTATTTACGGGTAACGAAAAAGAGAAAAAACGGTTACACCCTTTTTCCTAAGGACTTTAGCACAAAATGGAACACAAACAGGCTCGACCAAAATTTGAACTTCGGTTCAGCATTTTCTCCGATGTTTTCATTGCTCACAACGTCTACTGTAATCGAATTGAAAGTTATGTGTCAGATAAGGCAGAGCTTAGTCAATTTTTTGGAATAATGGTTAATGGGTTATGTCTGGAGAGTTTTGTTTGTGACTTCGATTCTCGCAAGATAACCTGTACTTCTGGTCTTGTAACAAACTAAGACAATCTTGGTGAAAGGCTGCAAAAGAATCGTCTTATAGCTGTGATCTAAGTCTCGACCGGTAGTTTAACACGTTGTTAACACTACTACAGCTACGGGGCTTATGAGTTTGTTTTTTGTTTTTTTCTTTTTCTTCCAATTTAAGGTTTCATCACAACTACTTTGAAAACAAAGTGGGCCTCTTCTGTGTAGTAATAGTTAGCGAGCTTGTGTTATAGAGTTGAGTTCTTATTAGGCGATCCATATTTCTGGCCTACTGCCAAGCTAAGCTAGGCTTATTAAATGACTGCGTCTAAAACTAAATAATGTCCTCCCCTCACTTAATTTTTTCCTAAATATTTCCTCTTCAATAACCCTTTCTGCCAAAACTTTTCTAAATTCCTACTTTATTTTATTTTATTTATTTTTAATTACCAATTAGCCTTTTTTACGCTTCGCCTTATTTATGGTGGATGTAGGGACTGTTAACTTTAGCACGACATTTTTTTCCCTTCTCCCAATTTATTCTTGCTCTTGAAAATTGTAATCTCATTTGATTTCCTCAGCAGGAAAAAAAGAAAGTTTTTTTAAAGGAATACGTGGTCGTCGTCGTAAAGAGACAGAAAATAAAATGGACATTTAGTTTGGGGTTTGTTGTGTTTTAGTTTCTTTTATATTTTTTTCAAACACATATTCCCTTCACATGCTGCTTATACTTGAAATGAACAGGAAACATTGGAAGAATACAAATCAGTATATATATATATATATATATATATATATATATATATATATATATATATATATATATATATATATATATATATATAATATTCATTCGATTTTCATACATATTAAGAACTTCATAACACAATTTTGACGTAAACACACACACACACACACACACACACACACACATACACACACATATATATATATATATATATATATGTATGTATATTTATAATATTTGTCTCTCGATTATTTTCCTTCTTTCCCTATGAGGGATAACGCCCTATATATATATATATATATATATATATATATATATATATATATATATATATATATATATATATATATTCTTCTGCAGTAGGAAGATGTGACGCAAGGTCAGTTTTTAAGCGGAGTTTAACAGGTTTGAATTTAGAGTTTTTCTTCTCTTAGACTGGTTGTTATTCCCAGGTTAAAAAGCCCAGTCTACCTAACAATTTTACCTTAGCTGGAGAGAAAATATTTGAATTCTACTTTTCCTATACGTATCAGCGCTACCTGAAACAGAAGCTGTTTCGTTCAGGAATTGAACACGGATCACCGAATCAACGTCTTACGACGATAACCATGACACCACAAGCACCTTCCATAATATATCCATAACTGGCTCATTGGTCTAGTGGTTAGAGTGTTCACCAATGGTCAGAGAGACCTGGGTTCGTATTTGATACCTCCTTGCTTAACACTCAGCAATATAAGGTACGTATCAAGGGTAAAGTGGAGCAATCCAAGGAAAGGATTAGCACCCTCTCCTACACCTCAGTGTAGTAGCTATTGAAAAGGGAGCCTTCTGGTCACCCTCGACTACAGTCGCCAACTTTACTTTTTACTTAGAAGTGAGCTCGATCATCCCTAGATGCATTATATTCGAAGCGACCCACTTTTTCACAGCAGTAGTTAAGGTGTAAATTTCAGGGAAAAAGATGTCAACTTAGTCCATATTTGATAGGCCCAGTTAGCGTAGATACGCCCATCAAAGCGGTATCAATTTCGTGGATTGACAGCAATGTCGTTACTATTGTTGCTATTGTTGAAACCCATCGTCCAACTCTACTCACATTTCCTGTTTGACTTTCATAAATGCTTAATTTGCATCTATGAATGACACTGAATGAAATTTTCCCTCGTGAAGGGATTCATTGGCATACATCTGCTTTCCTGTTCAGGTGCAATTTTATCAGTTGCTATCGGTTACTAGAAAAAGAGAAATTATGGGTTATTGGTGGGAACTTTCAGCCTCTACTGTCATTCTACCAACATTTGCTTCTGATGCTGTGTGACAAAATACCAGTATAAGAGGCATTACATTCGGAGTGAATCCAAACAAAGAAATTAAACCAAACCAAATCAACAAGTCTCGCGTTATCTTATGCCTGGAGTTTAGGGAATCGTATTCATATTTACATTTTTTGTCTAGCTGTTTTATTTTTTATATTTTGCACACTGTTCTATTGAATACAGATAAATTTTAAACAAATCTATTTGACCCATAAATGGTAACTTAAAAGGTACAAACTCACCGGGTCAACGTGGACCTGAGAGTAATAGCAATGGAGGGGTACTACACACTCTCCAAAGATCCTGTTTAGTTTTGTACCCAGAATACCCTAGCCTTTTGGGAGGCGTGTTACCTCACTGCAGAAGATACAGACAACATATTCTAAGTTAACAAATCCATTATTTGATAAATTCGTTTCTCCTTGTCCTGAGGGAGTTTGATCGACAGCAGATGAAGCTGTTGCAATGAAACGTGCATCTGGTTTAGAGAAAATATCTCTACAAGTGTTTCTAAATACCATTCGAAATATCATTTTTGACAAAAACAAAAAACAAAAGGTCACTCTTCAAACTGAATAAATGGCAAAAGATACTTCCCTCTATTCGAGATTCGGTGGCACGTTTTAACGCCTAAGATATACCAGGAAGTCCATCTTAACTGTGATATCTGCATATGTTGTTATTTACGGCTTTGGTTCTATGTGTTGACGAAGTGCACACGGAAACATATGAGCCTGTGTAAAGCATATGTGATTGTGTTGAGCCCGGGGGAGGGGATAGACGATTGCTTGAAAATGAAGTTGAACAGACATTATTAAAATAAATAAATAATTCATGAATATGTATTAACGAAACATTTTGCCAGCAACAGGCCAGCAAAAAAAAAAAAGTATGGTATTGGCCAATCGACACAGGAAATGAACATTCTATCGAGGAAACAAAATGATAATTTTTATTTTTTACTCTTTTCTTTTTTTGCTTTCTTGCTTTGTCAGTTTGTACATATCTACGAATCTATTTTAGTGTTTTCATATCTATCTATCTATCTATCTATCTATCTACTTGATGGTCCATTTATCTGTCTGTTTTTTTTTCTCACTGTACCTTAGCCTATTGATCTCTAGCTCTCTCTCTCTCTCTCTCTCTCTCTCTATATATATATATATATATATATATAAGTCTAAGAGAAAGAAAAATCTGAATTCAAACCTGTTAAACTCCGCTTAAAAATTGAATTTGTGTCATATCCTACCCGAGCGGAGGGGTTGGTATATATATATATATATATATATATATATATATATATATATATATATATATATATATATATATATATATATATATATATATATATATATATATATATATATATATATATATATATATATATATATATAAACAATATTCTCCGCCGAAATAAATTTATTATGACGGCTTAACCGAGTTTGAGTCTCCATTTAATTGCACTATATATATATATATATATATATATATATAAAAGGCGATCGTGTTTTAATAGTTACAGTCGAGACAGCGATGCGAGTTCAAATCCAAGACGAGACTGTCTGCTTCTCAAATATACCGTTTAGAAAGGTATAAATGCAATTATTCTCCCACTAGCAAAGGGTAACTGGTAGGGCAGACTAGGCTCTTTAACTTGGAATTCAAACCTGTTAAATTTCGCTTAAAAATTACCTTGAGACGACTCGTGTTCCTGAAGAAGGGGCTGGGTAAATGTGCACGTGTGTGCGTGTGTGTGTGTGTGTGTGTGTGTGTGTGTGTGCACAGGGACTTCCTCTTCTCTCATTTCTCTTTAATATTTCTTGCATATTTTTCTCTTCCTTCTCTCCTTCCTTCATACATCCATTTTCTTAAAGATAAATCAAGATGAATGAAAAAAAGCTAAGAAAGAAAGAAGAAACAAAGACACCAAAAATCATGTCATAAGTTGTAATAAATGAATTCTGCAATTTTCTGCTTACTACTTCACTGCCACATAGGACGACTTGGGTAGTGTAATGGCTAACAAGCTTGACTTGCAAACCTACAAGAGAGAGTTTGAGTCTCATTGGTTGCCCCATTTATTCGCCCTTGTGCCACATCTAAGCAAAAAGCTTAATAAATTACGACTTCACAGCCACGTAGTGAAATAGAAACAAATTACTTCTTCAACCAATTACGAAAGATAAACACGTTTTCGCATAATATTTTTTCGAGTGGTTATTCCAGAAATAAAAAAGGAAAAAACTTTTTCTGGTGCATAAACAATTTTATTAACTTCTCAAATCAATCAAATTGACCAGTTCGGCTGTAAGTAGCCAATTTACCTGCTTTTCAAAGGTGTTACATCTTTAATCATTCCTTCAGGAGTGAAAGCTTTAAATGGGAACAGAATTTTTTAGTACTGCCAATAGGAAATACTAGTTAAAAAGAGAAACTTTTGATTTAAATGAAAATTGTATTGATTTTATATTTGTACACGTTTAATACCGCTTAAAAACTTTCGTATAATTACTTCTGCCTTGTTGACAGTAAAACTGTTTATATGTTTTTTATACTTAACATCAGTCTGCCTATCTCAGCAAGTTCATATCTATCTTATCTATCTATCTATCTGGATTATGTAAAAACGAGAATTATTCGTTCTTAGAACAGTAAGTAGTAAAAGTTATCCGCTTTTATTAGTCTATGTGCTGCTTTTTTTAAGGTGTTATGGCGTGTCAACCATTGTAGGTTATTTAATGCCACGTCCTCTTTATACATATATATTAAAAATATAGTATTTGGTTTGGTTGGTTTTTATGGCATATTAACTATTGTAAGTTATTCAATGCCAAATCCTCTTTATATATACGTATATATTCAAAATATAGGATTTGGTTTAGTTGGGTTTTATGCCGTGTCAACCATTGTAGGTTATTCAATGCCACATCCTCATTATACATACATATTAAAAATATAGGATTTGGTTTGGTTGGGTTTCATGGCATATCAACCATTGTAGGTTATTTAATGGCAAATCCTCTTTATTCATTTACATTAAGTACATAATTTTGTTGATAACGTTTTTAAAAAAATCCTCAGTTTTTTTTTTTGCGCAGTTAAATAGTTTCTTGCCCTTCTATTCAACACGAATAATTCTTTTTACTATTAATCATTTGTTTGCACACAATGAAGTGGTTACAAGTATTGCTATTTAACACTAATTTTTTGTTGAACATAATTCATTCATTTGCTCCCAATTAAATGGTTCCAAGTATTGCTATGTATCCCTAACAATTCAATTAAACATCAGTCATTTATTTACATACATCAAAATGATCAAACAGTTCTATTTCTAACAATTCAATTTACCGTAAGTCATTTGTTTGCATACAGTTTAAATGTCAAACAGTTCTATTTCACACATTAGAGAGGACTCTATCAAGTGCTACCACTCTGGGCCAGAGTGGACCAGGGAGCAGTGGTAATGAAAGGGTACTCCACATTCCTCAAAGCTCGAGGACCATCATATAATTTATTGTCAGATCCGACTAACCATGCAGCATTTCATTCAATGACTTGTGAGTTGTTACATTACGAGAAAAAAAAATCAATCATCTAAATGTTATCATTGTTCTAAAATTTGATGATTTATTAATGTTATTTCTACAAATTTATGTCTATCTGTCTTGTTTGAGTTAACGAAATAAAAGTGATTTTATGATTATTTTAATCCAATATATCCAGTAATAAACTGGCTCATTGTCTTGTGGGTAGAGTGTTCACCAATGTTCCGGAAAACCTGGGTTCAATCCCGGGTCGCGTTATACCAAGGATTTTAAAAATGGTACTTGATACCTCCTTGGTTAACACTGAGCAATATTAGGTACGTATCAAGGGTAAAGTGGAGCAATTCAGGGAAAGGAGTAGCACCCTCCCATACACCTCGGTGTCGTAGCTATTGAAAAGGGAGCCTTCTGGTCGCCCTCGACTACGGTCGCCAACTTTACTTCTTTTACTTATATCCAGTTAGAAGAGGAGTCCTCATGGCTAACATGATGAACTACGACATTTTTATAAGCAAGTTCAAAATCCAGTCGCGCTATTACGTTCACTTTCGGACTAATACCCTCGGGAAAGGCATGAACTCCTTTATTCCCCATTTATCGGTTAATTACTACCACAACTATACTTTTACACAGATTGCTTTGGCATTAAATAGCCCAGGAAGACTGATATGCCATTAGATTAAGAAACCAAACGTATTCATCTATCTGTTTGTCTATCTGTCTACATGTATCTTATTCTATTCATATATAAGCCTTTTTCATGTTTATCAATTTATCTAAGCATTAAAATATCTCTTGATATCAATCTATCTAACAGTTGCCTGTCTGAAAAAGGAACTGGGGTAAGCAAATAACTCTACCATAATCTTGCAGGTGAAATTGAAGATAATTATATAGATACAATCTTTGTTGAATAAGCTTAGTCTGGCACAAGGCTTTGGGCACCATGACCTGAAAAATATCCTCGGGTAAGTAAATAACACTGTTACCATCTTGTCGGTGAAATTTAAGATAATTGAGTTTTTAATATTATTGAATTAAATGTATCGTAATTCTTCCGAATTGTCAACTGTTGGTTTTTTTTTTTTTGGTTTTTTTTTTTTGGTTTTTTTTTTTTTTGCTCGCTATTTTTTTATTTTTTTTGCTCGTTTTTTTATGCGTTGTTTTCAATGATTAACATCCATAAGTAACTTTCAAAACAAAATTTAACAAATTCAAAACTTTATACAATTGAATAATTATAATTTCTATTTGAATTTTAAATCACCTATGTGAATGACATTTCTCAATAACTATGATAATTAATTGATTCAAATAAAACCAAATATAAAATGGAATAAAATAAATCATCAAATCTTCCTCCTCCTCCTCCTCCTCCTCACCATCATCATCATCATCATCATCTAGTCGCACTGACAGTAGGGAGTTCCCTGACTCTCTATCGCGTCACCTATCTCCATCATCTATTGCTTCTTGAATCCTGTGTTTGCACAGAGCTGGTCCGGCGAGCAAAATATATCGTACATGCTAAGACCCTCTTTCTCTTTCGCTAAATATGCAGCAACTGAACGCTGTGCATATTTTTCACTGAAGTCCTTCCATTAATACACTCCATGTTTGGTGTGGAAAGAAATTGAATTTTGAGTATCAGATATACAGTTTTCAAAGGTAAATGTCACCTTACAAGTTTCTGAATATTGTAATATACTAAAATATTCAGAAATTCAAGGAGCCACTCTCAACGTTAAACTTCATAATTTTTTTTTTTTTCTGTCAATAAGGTAGTGAGATTTTTGATTTTGCGCGGAGTAATTTTTATGTAGTAAGCAATGCATACCTTGCTTCTTAGGAATGCATTGTCATCTATTTGTCTGTTCGTATATGCCTGTCTGTCTCAATCTGTTCGTACCAATCTATCTTGGTTTATTTCTATCTATCTTTCTATCTATCTATCTATCTATCTATCTATCTATCTATCTATCTATCTATTTCTGTCTGCCTATCAGTCTGTCTCAATCTGATCGTATCTGTCTTGGTTTATTCATATCTATCTTGGTTTATTCATTCATATCTATCTATCTATCTATCTATCTATCTATCTATCTCAACCTGTTCATATCTTTCTGTCTGTCTGTCGGTCTGTCTCAATTTGTTCGTATCTATCTTCAATATCGATCTATCTTGGTCTATTCATATCTATCTATCTATCTATCTATCTATCTATCTATCTATTCAAATCGATCTCCCTCAGCCATTTTATATTTATCTACATATTCATAGATAACTGTAGATCATCTTAGCATGTCCAAAAATGTTCAGTGGAAAATCAACACCTTTAAAAAATCTACGATTTCCCTTTGGCATGTCAGAATCGTCTGCTTTTCTACTTTTGTACTTTAGTGCCATTATTAATTAAATATTTCCAGTTATTAAATTTCACTTAAGGTGAATATAACCATTATTCTGCCAAATTACTATTGATTTAACATTTTAATAAGTTTACATGGACTAATTAAAAACAGATATAAATCCAGATAGCCTCCAACAGAATTTTGAATTTTTGACTTGCTCACAACGACGTCTTCTCGTTGGCTAAAAATAGTTTACATAAATGTTGTTACTCGCTTTTTTCGATTCGACCGCTGTATTCGTGAGCCCTTTCAATTTTCTGGTTAAAAGTGCTCCAACGAGTTTCTGAAAATATTTTCTTCTGATCATTTTCTAAGGCGATTGGAACGATAAAAACTTTCGTTGTTTAAAATGAATGAAATTACATTTCGTTTCAAAAATTCAGTTTTTATATGTCTTTGTTTGCATTGTCTATTTTATTTAACAATAAGTTCCTCGGGAAATCTTACTGAGTACTTTAATGTAAATCTTTTACTGTGTAGTATAGCAAATTTATTCAATGATTCTTAGTATTTCTATTCTGACTAATATACCAGTATTGACACTTGTAATTGAGTTAGTGACAATGAAAATTTCATTTTTTATTTATCCTTATTCTTCTCGACATTTTTTTTTTCTAAAATTTATCTTTTAAAACTTATTTTTCCGTTGCTTCTTCCTCTTTCTCTTGCTTCCTTTTTAAATTTCACTTACTCTTCTTTTCTCTTCTTTTCATCAAACAGTTTTTATAACCCTTTCTTTCTTTTGTTTCCCTCTTTTCTTTTCCTTCTATATTATTTTCTTTTTTCTTCTTGTCTTCATTTTTCAATTTATTCATCTCCATCTTTTTCTTTCTTTCTTTCTTTCTTTCTTTTATTTTCTTTTTTCTCTCTTTTTCTTTCCGTCTGTACTATTTTTTTATCCTTTTTTAATTCATGTTTACTATATTCCTTTCTTTCTGGTTTTTTTTTGTTTTGTTTTGTTTTTTTAGGAGCTCCTCTTCTATTCATCTCAATCACCTTTATTGTTTTTTTCCTTTTTCGTCTTTTTATAATTTAAAAAGAATATTTTTCATCCTTTATCATCATTCTTTTAGATACTAGTAATTTTTTTCATTCATTAGATCATTCTTTATTTCTTTTCTCTTATTTTTCTTTCTGTACTATTTTTTTCATCTTTTGTTTCAAAATCTTTTTTCTTTATTTTTCGTCTTTTTCTTTCTATATCGTCACTTTCTTTGTCGAATTTGAGATTTTTTCATTCAGTAATTTTTTTTCTGCAAATTTGTGACTACATGTTTTCGTTCTGAATTTAAATCAATAACTTTCAGTCTTTTGCAGTCCATGGGTCAGTTTTCCTACACGAGATCTCAAATGTTCTATACACATCTTATACTTTTATAAATTCTTGCAAAATATTTGTATTAATATATTTAGTATTATGAAATAATTTATAGATCTAATATAAAAACAAGATAGGCATTACTTTCCTTAAAGAGACTTTTGAATTTGTTTTTATTTTGCCAAAATTTAGGAGCTTAGTGATAAATTAATTCTTGCGGGTTGCAAAGAAATAAATATCTTAATTTGTTTTTTAGTCAATCTCACAGCTGAAACTGTTTTTTTTAAATTTCTGTACGTTGTTCCGAAACAGCAGGCACAATTCTTATCTAAAAAATGTTCACTGGATAAACCGAAAACTGTAGATATGCATAATGAATAAGTAAAGCACAATATTCAGGCAAATTGATAAAAAAAGAAAAGAAAGGAAAAACTCCCAACCTGATTGGTATAACAAAAGAAGAAAAAAAAAAAACAAATTCCTGAGCAGAATGCTAAAAACAACAAAAAGCACTTGAATGTAATGCACTACTTATGACCATGCAATGCACTGATTTTAGCGCATGCGCAATGAGTTGACCGTCTTCGACATAAATGCTTCATAAGTTTCCTCTTACTTGAATCAATTCTCTTTCGCTAAATATTTTCTTATTAAATATCCAACTGTTAATTATATCAACTTTTTCTAGTTTTTTCTATCAACTCTTTCTTCCTTCTTTTCAGTTGGGTTGGCTGAGGTCGGCAGTACTGGTTGAGGTCGGACTGGTACGATACGCCTGGTACTACTATTAGACGCCGCTTATGTATCTTCTATATGTGTGCTGTATGGCTATATTTGCATAGCACGTGTGTGTGTGTGTGTGTGTGTGTGTGTGTGTGTGTGTGTGTGTGTGTGAGCGCAAATATGCATATTCATAAGCCAGCGATGTTATTGCATCGAAACGTCTCCGAATAATATTCTTCCACTACCATACATTTTCGGACCCGTTTTTTATCAAAATATTATTTTGTTTTTGATTCTTGCAATACAATATGGCTGATTCAACTACTACAGTATCAAAATTGATACCGATAATTGGATATCTGATAGTGTCCTCTCGCAAAAATTTCTCAGGAATGGTTATCAAGCACGTCTCAGTTTAAATTAAGGTGAACACGATCACTGCGATACCATGACCGACATTTCCGGCTGCGTTTTTATTTACTATACACTGTGAGTCCATTTGACGACAGAGGAGTGGGAACTCTTCATCAATAAAAAGTAAATTAAAAATAAAATCAATTAGGCAAGAAATTTCAGTGTTTAATGAAAGAAATCTTTTTTATTTGTTGAATTTTTCCCTTCGGCATCTTATATCAAAGTCTTTGATGACAGAGGAAATTGGAATTGTTTTTTTATATTTTTCATATTTTCAGAATATTTACGCCGATGACATAGCGATACTGGCAAATACACCCAACCAAGCCGAAACACTACTGCATAGTTTGGAACTAGCCGCCGCGGGCATTGGCCTCCATGTCAACGCACACAAAACGCAATATATGTGCTATAATCAAACAGGCGACATCTCCACACTAGACGGAACCTCTCTGAAATTGGTAGACAGATTCACCTACCTTTGAAGCTGAAGCAGTGTCTCATCAACCGAAAAAGACATCGACACACCGCTAACGAAGGCATGAACAGCTATCGATAGGCTATCGATCATATGGAAATCAGAACTGACCGATAAAATGAAACGCAGTTTCTTCCAGGCAGCGGTCGTATCGATACTGCTGTATGGATGCACCACTTGGACTCTAACTAAACGACTGGAGAAGAAGCTAGACGGCAATTACTCAAGAATGTTGCGAGCAATATTGAACAAATACTGGCAGCAACACTCCACAAGGCACCAACTATACGACTACCTGCCTCCCATCACGAAAACTATCCAAGCTAGACAAACCAGACATGCAGGACACTGCTGGAGAAGCAAGGACGAGCTCATAAGTGATGTACTCCTATGGACCCCCGCATATGGTCAAACAAAAGCAGGACGACCAGCTCGAACATACATACATACAGCAGCTATGTGAGAATATGGGATGTAGCCCTGAAGACCTGCCAGAGGCGATGAACGATAGGGAGAAGTGGAGAGAGAGGGTCAGGGATATCCGTGTTGGTGGCAAGACATGATGATGATGATGATGATGATGATATACTGCTTGCGAGTTTTTCACACGAACTTTAAGTGGTGGGTTTTGGGAGAAGCGTAAGTGACAGCAAGTCTCTTCAAATAATTAGCATTCTTCTAATGCTGCGGTCTGAATTGTCTTGATTTCTTTTTTGATCTTCAATAATCACCATCAACGTTTCAGACCTTTGGGGACCGTTCTACGATGGATATCACCAATCACCTTCATATTCTACAACTTATTCAGATCTCTGGCAAGATACATGTATTTGTCTATCTTTTCGCTGTCTTTTATTGTCACTCTATGGTTCACTAAAACGACAAAATCCACTTGTGGACAAATTATTTTCCTCTTATTAATTATCACTAGGTATTGTCTCATTGGCCTAAGGGTATAGTGTTCGCCAATGGGCCGGGAGACTGGAGTTCAATCCCAGGTCGGGTCATACCAAAGACTTTAAAAATGGTACTTGATACCTCTTTGCTGAACATTCAGCATTATAAGGTACGTTTCAAGGGTAAAGTGGAGCAATCCAGGGAAAGGAGTATCGTCCTCCCCTACACTTCGGTGTAGTAGCTATTGATAACGGAGCTTTCGGGTAGTCCTCGACTACGGTCGCCAACTTTACTTCCTTATTGTCTCATGACCGGGCCCGTTTGCATCTAAATGTCCCAGAGAATTTTGAGACTCATTTTCTATTCCAGAGTGTAGTTTGTGCAAGGCCAAATTATATTCTCTTACAAAATTCTCAGTGGATCACCATTCCTATCCAGTCATGCCCATTCTTGTATTTGTATAGCGCTAGTTTGCTTCATTCTTATATTATAGGGTGAACAGTTTCCCTTTATCACCACGTAAACGACACTTGTTGTTCTGTGTATTATTATTATTATCGTTATTATCTTTTTACCTTTGTGAGTTTTTGCTGATGATTTCTCACTGGAGTCTGAGTGACAGCAAAGTCTCCATAACTCTTCTCATTATTCTGGCCGATCCCAACGATGCTCTTGTTTGGATAGTCTCCACTCGTCCTCTTATTTCCACGTCCTTGTACTAATCCTTTGGTAACTATACCGAGCGCACCATTTAAAATTGGTATCACCGTCACTTTCATATTCCATAGTTTTTCAGTTCTCTAGCAAGGTCTAGATACTAATCTCTCTTTTCGCTTTCTTTCAATTTTACCCAGTAGTTTGCGTTGTTGTTGTTGTTGTTGTTGATAAAGACTTGTGAGAAGACGATGATATGTTGTTTCTTGGAAATATATTTTGTAATGTATTTTTAGTTTAAAAAAAAAAACTGGACAGAAATGTTTTGTTGATTGAGCCAACTGTGGTTATGTTAAACTGCGGTTGGAGTTTAATCAGATAGTAAGACGCATGTTCTATTCCAAAAGCTTTTACTTTTGAACATCTGTATTAAAGTTCCGATATATATATATTTGTGTGTGTGTCTCTCTCTCTCTCTGTGTGTGTGTGTGTGTGTGTGTGTGTGTGTGTGTGTGTGTGTGTGTGTGTGTGTGTGTGTGTGTGTGTGTGTGTGTTCTCATCTACTAAAAATGACATCAATATCTGACTAGCGAAGGCATGGACGGCTATTGATAAGTTATCGATCATATGAAAGTCAAACTTATCCGATAAAATAAAACCCAATTTTTTCCAAGCAGCGATCGTGTCAATTCTACTATATAGACGCTGACTAAACTTATTGAGAAAAAGGTAGACGGCATTTGCACAAGAATGCTACGAGCTATATTGAACGAGTACTGGAAGCAACATCCCACAAAACTACAGCTGCACGTTCAACTACCCCCATTTCTAAAACCATCCAAATAAGATGGACAAGACATGCAGGACACTGCTGGAGAAGTAAGGACAAACTCATAAGAGACATTCTCCAATGGACCTCTTCACATGGACGTACAAGTGTTGGACGACTAACTAGAACTTATCTACAACGTCTTTGTATGGATACAGGATGTAGTCTAGAAGACCTGCCGGATGATAGAGAAGAATAGCTAGTAAATCCGTGCTAGCAGAACGACATGATGATATATATATATATATATATATATATATATATATATATATATATATATATAACAAATCTTCGAAGAAACACCTTACAAAATAGCAGCTATACGGCAAATGACCTCCTGTCTCGCTTATTATCCAAATAAAACAAGCAAGTCATATTGAACACGGCTCTGTGCGGACGCTACAAGTCGTTTAGAATACCTCCTAAAAGTGATGGCCAATTGAGACGAATGTCATGAGATATTCAAGGGAATCTGAACTGTCAGCACTTTTTAATGATATATATATATATATGTGTGTGTGTGTGTGTGTGTGTGTGTGTGTGTGTGTGTGTGTGTCTGTGTGTGTGAGCAAGCATAAATATATTGGTAAAATATCCAACAGAAAAAAAAATAAATTGTGAAAATATCTGACATAGGCTTGAAAAAGATTTATGCCACTCTCTGTGTCTACATAGCCCAGTGACAAGCAAAGCAAGATAACAGGTGAATATTAAAAAAAAATGCAGGTTTTATTTCAGAGTTCTTCCTCTTAGACTTTTCCCGTCATAAAATTCCAAGTCAGCAGAGGTTTAATGCAGGAGCTTCCTTCTCCAGTTTTGATTTTGAAGTAACTTCTTAGAGAAAAGTTGCTCATTTAGTTATATAGTTAACTATACACATACATATAGTTGGGATCGAACGCATATATATATATGTGTGTGTGTGTGTGTGTGTGCATACAGTGGGGTGAAATAAATATTCGTACATATGAACATTTCTATTTTTTATCTTTCAAATATAGCCTGAACAAATTTTTTATATACATTTACTGTATAAGAATATATTCTATTAATATATGTATATAAATTTAGGTTGCAATTAATTTTACAGAAATTTATGCCATTTATTCATTTTCATAAGTGAAAAAGGTAATCGTTGAGTACAAAAAATAACGTATTATCTTCATTTAATACTTTGCAGAATACCCTTTATTCCTTTCAACAGCCACTAATCTCTTTCTGTAGTTCTTAATTAATTTCTTGCAATAAATAGTTGGTATTTTGTATCATTCTTTCTGGTATATTGTCTTCAGATTATTGATGTTTGTTGTTGTTTTTTATTTTGGTTTTGTTTTTTTGGATTTGAATTTTCAAAAACTGACACAAATTCCCAATTGGATTCAAATCTGGGGATTGACTTGGCCATTGCAAAACATAAACATTATTTTCAGACAATCACATCTTCGGAAATTTAGTTGTATGCTTGGGATAATTATCCTGCTGGAAAATGTAATCAGAAGGTAGCTCAAGACTCTCAACAGAAGACATCAAATTTTCTTGCAAGATCTGTTTATACTTTTGAGCATTCATTTTACCGTCTATTACTGATATTTTGCCCACTCCTTTCGTTGAAAAAATCCCCGAATCATTATACTGGCAAATCATTATACTGCCACCGCCAAATTTGACAGTTGGTACCGAGTACTTTGGGGAGAAGGCTTCGACATCTTTCTTCCGCACATGATTTCAATAACTATGACCAAACAACTCAATTTTAGTTTCATCTCTTCATAATACTCTTTCCCAAAACGAATTTTCCTTTTCCTTATGCTGTCTTACGAATTTCAACCTTACATTTCCTTGTCTGTTCAATAGGAGAGGAGTTTTCTTTGGTTTCCAGGACTTTAGACCTCAGCATTTCATTACTTATTGCTTACACTACATCCTGATGAAGGCAAATCTTCCTGCAACTCTTCATGCGTAACCATTAGATTTTAGTTAATCAGGCGTCCTAATTTTCTTGATAATCTAGTAGAAATCTTCCTTGGAACACCTGTTATTTTTTTTTCCAACTGTATTACATCTTTTAAACCTTGCAATCAATGAACTTATCGAAGTAAAAGGAATATCCAGGTTGCTTGAGATATTTCTATAACTTTCTTCATGTTTCCGACACTTAACAATCAGTGCTTTTTGTGAATTACTCAATTCTTTACCTCTTGACATGATCAGAACTTTTTAATACGACAAGCAAGTGCAGAAAGTTCCGGTCAGGATTTTAAAACAAACTATAGTTACTGATAAGATTATTGGTTTTTCTTAACTGCCGGATGATTGTTGTTTTACAAAAAACTCCATGAAACCCAGGGGTTGCAGTCTAAATTCCATGAATTAAATATATATATATATATAATATTTATTTATTATTATTATTATTATTATTATTATTATTATTATAGCAGCTCTATCCTAGATATTTAGCACTCTTCATATTATATTACTTTTGGTTCGACACAAACCCACAAAGTGATTTAGTGAAAACCCACACTGTTACAATAAAATGTACATATATGTATATATATATACGCACACACACACACACACACACACACACACACACACACACACACACACACACATATATATATACATATAAACATATATATACATATGTATATATATATGTTTCTGTATATGTATATATATACATATACTTACATATATATACATATATATATATATATATATATATATATATATATATATATATATATATCTTCACTTTTCACTATATATATATATATATATATATATATATATGATTTGTTTTTGTTCACTTTGCATCCAGTAAAATGGAGAGTATTTTACGAAAAGTGAAGATATATATATATATATATATATACAATATGGTCACGTGACTAATATTGTATTTGTATTTGCTCGTAAATACTACAGTCATTATTTGGGCCATACTCTTTATGAAATACCCAGGAAACATATATATATATATATATATATATATATATATGTGTGTGTGTTTCCTGGGTATTTCATAAAGAGTATGGGCCAAATAATGACTGTAGTATTTACGAGCAAATACAAATACAATATTAGACACGTGACCATATTGTACTCGATCACAATAGTACTTAATAATTGAAATGAATGCACGATACGCTATCCTTTTTGACCCTTCATCTCGGCTACGTCACTTTCTCAGGACGAATAATTTCACGTATAAATCTTCGAAATGTTTGGGTGAAGAATTTTTTTGTGCGGCTTCCCCAGTCCTCCCATCCAGTCAACTGGGATTGTAGAGGATTGAACGAAATCAACTCAACCATCTTTGTTGATATGTTACATTATGTTGAACTTGTTTAACAACAACAAAAAAATTCTGATATAGTTCTCTTAGGACCATGAAGAAGTTAAAGTAGTTTAAATATAAGTAGTCAAAATGACAATTGCATACTTTTTGAAACACCACTCACACACACACACACACACACATATATATATATATATATATATATATAGTCAGGTAAGTCGACGTGTGCTACTGGTATCATGTAACCCAATACTATTTACTGCATGGCCGAATGATTGGTGACAAAACCGGTTTCCCTCACCAAATGAGAAATTTGGATACACACCCAGTAGAATGAAAATAAAAATGTGAATGAACCCGATATTTGTCTCTGCCTCCTACTAGACAAGACTTGACACGAGGTCAATGACCCGAAGGTCAATTATAGTGGGGATTATAGTGGGGATGGTCGGGCACGAACCGAGGCTTGAGCCCTGCTGGACTATGCTGGTCATCGGCCCACTTTGTGCAATGTGGGCCTGATGAGCCTAGCTGGTCTTGGACCCAAATCTGGTTCCAGGCTCGTATGCCTGATTATAGCTTAAACTGGACAGCAAGGTCCAGTGCTATACCAAGGGGGACAAAGGTGTCAATAAGGCATCTCGCCCACCCGAAGGTGGCCCAGCAGAAGCATGAGAACTATAGAGTCGAGAACTTCTTATAATTTAAAAGTCACACATGAAAAGTACAGGAGATGCATTAACTACAGACTTTAATGAAATTCAGATTTACCAAAATCGATCGTCCTGATGTAGAAAAATAGTAGGGTGGACTAGACTCTTTAGCTTTAGTGCGGAAACCGGGCAAGTAAAAGGGGGAACAAACGTGAATTTCAAACTCGAGAAATGGTGTTCGAGAAAATCTGTGGCACACGGAAACACCATTCTTCTGTTATTAGCTCATCCGAAAAGTATGGCGGGTTCTAGGAAAACCGTTACAACTATTAACAAATCACTTGTTTTGGTAGGGAGATATGTGTAATATTTTATCCCACACTCACATTTCTCTCTCTCTCTCTCTCTCTCTCTCTCTCTCTCTCTCTCTCTCACACACGCTTTCCACCCACTTTTCATAAAATACACACACTCTCTCTCTCTCCCTCTCAATCTCTCTCTCCCTCTCAATCTATCTCTCCCAATATATATATATATATATATATATATATCAGTGGTGACTCCATGGATAGGGTCTATATCCTGAAAATCCATTCTCTCTGGTCTATCCATTTCTTCTCAAAATAACTCATTTGTCCTTGATTTTTGTTGTTTTTTCTTTTGTGATCATAGAAAATATCTTATAGAGCGCATTGATAATGACCAGCAAAGATTGAAAGTACATGTACTCGGGTTACAACTCTAGAGATTTCGGACAATTACTAAGCAGCGCTCATCCACAGTTGTGACATCACATTCCCCAACATGAAAAGTCTAATACCAAACAATTCTAAATCCTTGCCTGTTACCTTCAGTAAAATATACCTACAATAAAATATGCCTAAATACACCTCCACACGCATCCCGTATATATATATATATATATTCTGAATCTACCACAAACCAGAAGTTTCTTTCTTAAAACACCTGCATTGTAGATCAAACACACTCATAGATTATTTTTCTTCTTTTTATGTCCATGATCAATAAGTCTTTTCTTAGTTTGGGTTTCTGCTTTGTTGTTTTTAGTAAAAAAAACTTTAATGACATTTTCCTGTATTGAGTAATTTGCCTTTCTTAGGGTTATGTTGAGCATATATATATATATATATACTTTATTATTTTACTTGTAAAGTTCTCTTACTGCAAAGATGTGAAACCAGTTCAACTAAATACACTGTGTTCTCAATAATATTGCCATAAACGTAGCTCCATTCCTCTCTTCTGTTGGCCTAACATTTGAAATAATGGTCCTAATTCATGTTAAAATTCCATTTTAAGAAAACCATGTGACAATTTATATTAGATGGACATTTAATCAAAGACATCTCGGCTCCTGTCTGGCAGTACCATTATCAAATTATAAAGGGTACTAATACAAATTAACCTCTTCCTTCGTGTTAATTCTCCTCGTTTTGGTAAATTGCAGCCGACAGATTGTCTTCATGAGTTGTATTAATGGGGACAAATATCACCAGTTTCATTTTTATTTTGTTGAGAAATTTAATTTTTGAGTACAAATATCTTATTTAGGAACTTTTCTTTGATCAGCTTATTTCGCTTATATTGTTAATTTGTCCATTTTAATTCATTTTCTCGAATTTTATATTACATTTCATTTAATCATACGGCATTTCAATTTAGTTAATGTTAATTTATGTTAATTGTTTGATTTACTTATATTGAAAATACAATGCGACAACGAAAAGTAAGAAATATATATATTGCAAAGAAACGAGAAAGTTTGAACTAAAAAGATTAATGCGACCTTCCTTGTCCGTGACATTCAATAAGACATTTTTACGTGATAAAACGCTGCCTTCATATTCATATACACGTAAATTCATGCATAGAGAATTACACAGAGACCCACATACATACACAAATCTGCCTGTCTTGCCCAGTCGGCTGGGGCTGTAGAATAAACCGACTGCATTTCTGCAGAGGGCTAAGACTCCCTCCCCAACGAGTGTTCTGAATAGGACACTAAACAATCTGATGGTGAGGTTCCAGTAATGCTAGAGCTTCATTGACATCGCTCCCAGTTCCACTCTGGTTCGGAGTGGTAGGATCTGATTGGGTCCAATCTATGGGTCAAATAGAACTGAACTGCGTACTTATGCTTATCTGAATTGCTTACAATAGAACTGGCTCAACATTTAAACTACCTACTTATGCTAAACTGAATTGTTTGAAATGGAACTATTTTTATATGCCTGACTCAATTGTTTGAACTAGAACTCTTTTTGACATTGAAACCGTACTTACTCTAAACTGAATTGTTTAGAATAGAACTGTTTTGACTTTAACTGTGTGTAAACAAAAACTATACTTACACTAAACTGAATTGTTTGAATTAGAGCTGTTAGACAAAAATAGGACGGTTTTGACGTTCAAATTGCGTACTTATGCAAAACTGAACGGTTTGAAATAAAACTGTTTTTACATAGAACTAAACTGTGTACATATTCTTGAATGAATTGTTTGAAATAGAACTGTTTTGACTTTTAACTGATTGTAAACCAAAACTATACTCAATTGTTTAAATTTTAAATCGACGTTAAATGACCCAAAATGGGTTGATACGCCGTAAAACCAACCAACCAATCAACCAACCCTCTCTCTCTCTATATATATATATATATATATATATATATGAGTCAACCTGGTCTATATCTCCCAATATATATATATAGTGAGAGAGAGACCGGGTTGACACGCTCACACACACACACACACACACACACACACACATATATATATATATATATATACATATATATTTATACATCAGTCAACCTGGTCACACCACTGAATCCTGCTGAAAATTTTCGGTATGGTAACACTAGGTATTCTATGACACGTCTTGAAGCAAAAGTTAGAGACTAAGTTGATTCCACTGTTTTGATCTTTCTTTTTCTTTCTTTTCTTCACTCTCACGATAACTTTCTCTACTTCTCCCGTCACCGCTTCATTTTGTGCTTTTACTCTTCTTTTCTTTCAACATATTCTGTTTTATGCTTTTTTCTTTTTTGTCTGATGCTAAATTCATTTATTCATTTATTTCTTCTGATTACTCAGGTGTTTTTGTGGCATTTCAGTGGCTTTTGCATTTTCAACTCGATTACACAAGTGACTCCGCAATTTTAAACCCAAAATTACGCACATTCCACCATTTATGACAGAAAATCTGCTGATATGTTAAAATCTTAATATTTCATTGTTATTTACAAATCTTAATTTAGTTTGTAATGTAGAATGTCTGATTGAGTGATAACTGAACACATTAATACGAAAGGCCGAAATTGAATATTTTTCCACATCATGATGATTTTTGAAGGTTCCTTGCGCAGGGAGAGAGAGAGAGAGAGAGAGAGAGAGAGAGAGAGAGAGAGAGAGAGAGAGAGAGAGATATTATTAACAGATTGGTCTAGAAAAGACGATTTCGGACAGTAGTGAGTTCGATCCGCGCTAGGTCCTCCGCTACTGTGGCCTTTTGATCGACTAAGAAAGCTTGATAATCAGTTATACCGTTGTATCTCGGTTAGCGCTCTCGATACATTCGTAAAACCAGCAACGCTATACGGGGTTATTATAACATCACATAAATAGAGATAAGAATATTATTGGCTATTTTTGAAAGGGTCAGAAACATAAATGAAGGTGATATATCACAAATGGTCTTCAAAATCCAGTGACATACAGTCTCACTCTTCAAGGACGTTTAACTTTAGATAATATGACAAAATATGACGTTTAGGATACTGATTTAAAATTCCAATATAATAATAATAATAATAATAATAATAATAATAATAATAATATGTGAAGCTTTTCTGATAGCAGCACAAAACAACGCCATAAGGACCAATCTTATCAAAGCAAGAATAGATAAGACGCAACAAAACAGCAAATGTAGGTTATGCGGTAATAGAGACGAAACGATCAATCATATAATAAGCGAATGCAGCAAATTAGCGCAGAAAGAGTATAAGACTAGACACGACAGAGTTAGCAAGGTAATCCACTGGGAATTGAGCGAGAAATTCAAATTTGACCATATGAACAACTGCTATATACACAGCCCAACACCTGTCCTAGAGAATGAGATGCACAAACTCCTTCGGGATTTTGAGATATAAACAGATCACGTTATCTCGGCCAGACGACCATACCTTATAATAATCAACAAAAAAAAATGCAGAATTGTGGACTTTGTGGTCACGGCTGACCATAGTGTAAAACTGAAAGAAAGCGAAAAGAAGGATAAGTTCCTGGACCTTGTTAGGAATTGAAAAACTACGGATCATGAAAGTGACGATTATACCAATTGTAATTGGTGCTCTTGGTACAGTCACCAAAAGATTGGTACTAGGACTGGAGGACTTGGAAAATAAAAGGATGAGTAGATACTATCCAAACTACAGCATTATTGAGATCGGCCAGAATATCGAGAAGAGTCCTGGAGAGTTGAAGAGACTTGTTGTCACTCAGATTTCAGTGAAATACCATGAGCGTTAGCTGATGTGGAAAACTCTCAAGGAGTAACTCTAATGATAATACTTCTCTGGGATTTTGAGATACGAACGAATCACCTAATCTCGTCCAGAAGACCGAACCTAATGATGATTAAAAAAAGAAAAAAAGAAAGAAAGAGAACTTACTATTTAGAGGATTTTGCCATCTCAGCGGACCACAGAGTGAAAATAAAAGAAAGCGAAAAAAGAGACAAATACTTAGACTTTGCCAGAGAGCTGAGAAAACTGTGAAACATGAAAGTGAAAGTGATTCCAAATGACATTGGCGCACTTGGAATGATCAACAAAGATTCGGAAAGAAGACGAGAAGAATTAGATATCGAAGGACGAAAGATGACTATTAAGACTAGTCCTGGAGATTTGAGGAGGGGTTATAGTCACTCAGACTCCAGAGAAATACCAATCACTAACGCTGGTATTCACAATGATGTTTTTTTACAAACTATGAAACAAATTAATTATCGTTTCTTACATGAGAGCCAACAATCGTTATCATAACGCTATGCTATCCCATTAAAAATTATGTGCAAAAAATCACTTTAAAATATATATGGAATGATATGTATCTCATCTTGTAGCTACTTTCTGAAGCAGGTGAATATTACTAGAATTTAATGTATATTGTTACGTGATAAATTACAGTGTATTTATACAAGGTATGTTGAAAAAGTAACGATACGATATAAATAAAACGTTGATTTTCTTCCAAACAAAGCTTTGGCGTTTGATTCTATTATTCCATAGAGTTTTTCATTTGTCGAAGCACCTCTATAGCTTCTCTTTTGAAATGCTATGAAACAGCGTAGTTGGGTTTCTTTTTAATCTACGCCTCAAATCTTAGTCTTGAGATGAATTTCCAGTTTGGGAAACAAGAAGTACTGTAGATGTACGTCTGGTGAGGATGCTATGTTCTTCCGTTGCAGACTTATGTGTTTCATCAAAAACTACTGATCAAAAGAATCGAGATTGTTAAATTGACTCATCCTTACAAAGTCTAGATAGCAAACTAGATGTCTAGACATTATCCCTTTATTTTATAAGTTAATCTGGTATACACACATTTCATTTACATTTTAATCTTTTAAATTTAACAAGTTTAAAGATCCAGTCTCGATACATTTGATCGTATCTGTATTGTATTTAAAAAATATTCTATTTCATTTTTATTTATTTGTTTATTTTATTTATTTATTCTCGTAAACTTCCTGCATTGAAACTTTCAGAAGTTCAAGGATCATCGAAAAATACCATGTGTAGAGTATCACACTTTTGATACACCGCAATAGATAGATAGATAGATAGATAGATAATCCCAGGTGCGAACTGAAAGATAGACAATGATGCAAATAGATAAGTAAATAGATTAAGGTGTTAGCAGAAAAGACTTTGTGTAAATTATCTCTGCCTTCATTTGCAAAGATTCAATTAAATAATATCTAAAGAAAAAATATAGCAGTGCGAAAAACGGGCCCAGAAAATCAGCAGCCCTTTATTTCCGAGTTTTTATTTATTTCCTTATTATTCATTTATTTCTATGCATCGAACTTAATTTCATTAACACGTCAGTAAGAGCGTTGAGGGATAACAATGTTCACAAATAGCTGAGGCATAATGTTATTACAACAGAAAAGAGTCAATTTAACAAGAAAAGCTCTTAAAAAGATGAGGTGGGAAAAGTAAATCAAGATAGAAAGACACAATTTTAAATATTTATCTTGGAATTTTAAAGGGATTAAGTCGTGCATACAGGGGTTCCTTGTCTTTATCTGTTTCGAGAATAAATTTATGGAGATATAACATTGTAAAAGGGTGACAGAGTTTTACATTGAAATACGAAATTCTTTATAGGTGTTTCATAAAGGAAACAGCTTTTAGGATATATGGATTGTATTAACGTGTACTCAGTTAAAGGTCGTTATGTAAGATTGAAGGATAGGCGTTTCTTTTTTTATTAACGCAAACTCATCCATGAAGGCGTCGCAGAATTTGAAGTGTAGCGTACGGATCACTGTGAACTAAGACGTGACCTTCGTAAGCAGAATTATGGGGCGATACTTGTTGAACGACCTGCAACACCTGTAATCGTGTCTTCCTATCAAAATACTGGTTTGAGGTGATCACTCACGAACCTACAAACGTAGACAGAATCAAGCTGTCTTGAACAATATGGACCTGAATTGGACGCCAACCCAATATACGGCAAGATGTGCAAGTCATCTAGAGGTTTGACAAGACATACGAAAGTGCATTAGAATGTACGACCTATTGCAAATGTGACTGATATGGATGAACCTGCAGAAGAGAAACTGGCCTTTTGAGTTACCTGCGCGCACATAGCCGTGCAATACAGAATTTTTTATTGGTGAGATAGCCATCTTCTGAACAAAAGCACCAATCACACACACACACACACACACACACACACACACATATGTAGCAACATATCTTTTAAATCATGTTCCCAATAAAACAATAAATACATATTCCATTTTTTCCACTCTCCTGCATCCTTTTTTTTACCATTATATTTCTGGCCACTATTTCGTCTTTTTACCTTTACTGTTACAATCTCTATTACATTGCTTCGTTTCTTTTCCCAATTCCACGTTGTTCGCCAACAGCCCGAGAGACCAGGGTTCAATCCCAGGTCGAGTCATACCTAAGACTCAAAAAATGGTACTTGATACCTCCTTGCTAAAAACTCAGCATCATAAAGTACGTATCAAAAGTAAAGTGGAGCAATCCAGGGAAATCCGGTGTAGTATCTATTGAAAAGGGAGCCTTCGGGTAGCTCTTGACTACGGTCGTCAACATTACTTACTCAACTTCTTATTCACTGTTTTTGACATTTAATTCCCTTCTTTCTCACTTCTCAAAATCGTCTTCTTCTCTCCTTTGCACACCCATTTTATCCTTTTCTTTTTCCTTCACTTATTCTCCGCTTCACCCCCTCTATTAAAAAAAAAATCCTTCCTCATCTATGTTTACAAGCCCCAAGGTCCATTCTTTTATTCCTAAACAGCTGGAACCCAATGCAAATAGTTTCCTGTACTTGATAGACTCATAGGGTGCACGTATTCGTACAAATTCTCCACGCCAATAAAAACAAGTATGAACAGCCCATAGAAAAAGACATGTTTAAGCGCTTGATAAATGTATTCCTATTCACAAAGGGGCTTAACTCACTAGTTATATGCATTTAGATATAAACGCAAAAGGCTCTGACATTTCACATCGTTAATGAGCTTGACAAGCAGACCATTACTAGTGTTTCCACTTCTTACACTTCGAGATTTACTACTACGATTTCTTTTGTTTAATGGCATATCAACTTTCGTGGGTTATTCATTACCAAAGCCACCTTAGTATAAGAACTGCAGTGGAACTACAGGTAAGAATCCTCTTATTCCTCCAGCTAGAGAGGAATAAGAGGATTCTTACCTTTCCTAATAGTATTTGCCCGAAAGGGAACGTACAAACGTGACTGAAGTTCGAACTCGCTAGCTATAATGTCACAGTCCAGCATTTTAGAAACTACGCCACGGGGACTTTTGCCTGTCATGTAATAAATTTCATAATTTCTGCTCAGAAATTTTCCTCCAATATCTGTGTGTGTACATAAATATTTATTGTGTAATATACATTGATATCAATAACTAACTCTCTGTCTGTCTGTCTGCCTGTCTCTCTCTCTCTCTCTCTATATATATATATATATATATATACATATATGTATGTATGTATGTAAATTTGAATGGAATATCTCAACTTTAATCTTGGAATTGATAAATGGTGATTGAAAATGCTTGGTAAGAAAACATTGGACACTTTTTATACAAACGGGAACCAAGCATTTGTAGTTGGATCATTGGAACATGTTATATTAAAAGATTGTTAATTTTAACAACTTGTTTCTCGTGTGTATGTGTGTGTGTATGTGTGTGCGTGCGTGTGTCCGTGTTCAAGAGGTGTAGATATTAATGAAAAATCCTGGAGAAAGATTGACCAAACTAGTCAGTGAAGATAAGTCGGCTGTAATGAAAACTGATCCAAAAGTCTCAGTCAAAGACCTGGCATCAAACTTAAGTCTATCAAGTGGAACCATTTCCAGTCATTTAATAATAGCTGGCAAAAAAAAAGAAGGAATATGGTCTTGATAAATGGGTCCCATTTGAATTGAGTAAGAAACAAAAATCAGACGAATGGAGCAAATATTAATTATGGAATCGTTTAAAATCGTTGCAGAGCAATTAAAAAGAAAATAAAATCTTGATAACTACGCTCCATTTAAAGTGAATGATGAACAAAACGTTTGACATTTGGAAATCGACGTTGATCATGAAATTCATCTCTTTTCCTTATTTGTAATAAAAATGAATCTTATACGAATGTAATAACTGTAAAAGGTTTACACATTGGTTTGCTATGTATGAGGAGCCAAAGCACCAACGGAAAATTGATTTCATTTCATTCCTTTGTTTAATGGTATATCAACCTTCGTTGGTTATTTAATACTAAATACATCCTTGTAGAAGGGCATTAGTGGTAATATTGAATCCATAGCCCGAGGGGAACAAAGAACTTTTAAATAATACATATTTATATAGAATATATGAATTAATACTGGTCCGTTGCCCAAGTGGGTATAGTGTTTACAATGGCACGGGAGACCGGAGTTCAATCCCAGGTCGAGTCATACCAAAGACTCAAAATATGATACTTGATACCGCTTTGCTTAAAGCTCAGCATTATAAGGTAAAGATCAAGGGTAAAATGAAGCAATCCAGGGAATGGAGTAACGCCACCCCCTACACTCTGGTTTAACAACTAATGAAAAGAGAGTCTCCGGATCGCCTTCGACTACGGTCGCCAACTTTACTTTTATAAATAAGTAATATATAAATAATTAAAAAAAGGACTTTTATACCTTTCCTTTGTGAATTCGTCTGAAAGTGAACGTAATAGCACTACTGGGGTTCGAACTCGCTTACTATGATATCACATTATAACACATTAGCCACGACACCACGGAGACATTCCCCTGAAGATAGTTTGTTATTCACTAATGTGGTCGGTTTCGTGTTCTCGTCTTATTCATTACAATAGACACAACATTTCAGTCATAAAAGATTTTTTCAAATATCTGTCATTGTCAGTAGACTTATTTAGTAATCTTATTAGTTAAAAGCGTTGGGTAAAATTTCTCTAGTAACCCGGCGGTCGTAAGCTCAATCCCAGAATTGAGTAGCACAGAAAAAGTTATATACCCTGGTTCAATACATAAGACAATGTCTCAAATACGAATTAATAAGGAAGAGTTAACCGAAATAAGATATCCTTCAAGTATGGACAATGAAATGAAAATAATCTGCCGTCGTGTATTGAATAAAGTGTTCGATTAAAAGATCCCAAAAGGATAATGACTACAATAGACACCTGAAGAAAGCCAAAAGATACAATTACTGAAAGATGGTAAATATAACAACAATCAATAGGAGAAGGCACGTCCTTGAATATCAGTTTATAATATCATGATAATTAATTCCTTGTCCGTCCATCCAACGGAATCTTCACTATTTTTGGCTTAATTTCAAGCAAACTTTCCGGTATCGTTATATTCATGCCTGGAAAAGTTTTCAGTCATACTACCTTTAGACAGGTTTTCATTAAGATCTGTCTCTCAACCTCTTACTGATCCTCTCTGTAAAAAAGTGTTCGTTTCACGGTGTTTACCCACTCTCTTAGTAATCGTCACGAGAAGAGATTGTTTTCTTTCTCCCTATATGTATTTAGACCCTCTATCTTACAATAGAGTGCCAGACGCCAAGAAGGAATTCATTGCAACGGTCTTTTTTGTTTTTAAATCTTCGATGAAATGAATTTTGTAAAAGGTTTAGAAGCCCATCTGAATCAAATGATATTAATGCTATCCTTTCAAGTTTAGAAAACAATAAAATCAAATATTTACAAAGAATATTTTTTTAAATCTTAGTGGTATTTGAGGGCATATGAGATCTCCGAACGAACCTTTATCATATTCCGTATGCCACGTTCGATGTAAACTAGGTAGAAAAATCCACTATAAATAAACAATAAACAGAAATAAAGTAAATAAAGTTATCGACCGTAGTCGAGGGCGACCAGAAGGCTCCCTTTTCAATAGCTACTACACCGAGGTGTGAGGAGGGCACTTATCCTTTCCCGGGATTGCTCCACTTTACTCTTGATACGTACCTTATATCCCTGAGTGTTAAGCAAGGAGGTATCAAGTACCATTTTTAAACTCTTTGGTACGACGCGGCCTGGGATTGAACCCAGGTCTCCTGGAACTTTGGCGTTCAATCCCAGGTCGAGTCATACCAAAGACTTTAAAAATGGTACTTGATGCCTCCTTTCTTAACACTCAGTGATATAAGGTACGTATCAAGAGTAAAGTGGGGCAATCCAGGGAAAGGAGTAGCGCCCTCTCCTACACATCAGTGTAGTAGCTATTGAAAAGGGAGCCTTCTGGTCGCCCTCGACTATGGTCGCCAACTACTGTATACAGTAAACAGAAATGAAATGTCCTAATGATCGTAAATTTTAATGAAAATAACCACATACTTTATTTTTGATAATCATCTTCTCACAACTCGTATGGACTATGGGAATGTACAACTATTAATAAATATAAGTCCTCATGACAAAAATGGAACGGATATCATCTTTGTGTCGTTATAATGGGTGTTTGGGGAAACGAAAATATTTAAATACATCATAGTTTACTTCATAGTGACCAAATAAAACATATCGATACAGAGAAGAGCTTAAAATAGCGCATTCAAAACTTAGAACGAAGGGTTGGCTGGTTGGTTGGTTGGTGGTGTTTTATTGCATATCAACCTTTGTTGGTTATTTAACGCCAAATCCATTTTATGTAAATAATCAGTTCTATTTCAAAGAATTCAGTTTAGCATAATCACGCAGTTTAAATGTAAGTACAGTTTAATTGTCAAAAACATTTCAATTTCAAGCTATTCAGTTTAGTCAAATAGTTCTAATTTAGCTTGCCCAGTCGGCTGGGGCTGTAGAATACACTATCTGCACCACTGCAGAGGGGTAAGACTCCCCCCAACGAGGGTCCTGGATATGACACTGAATAGTCTGATGGTGAGGTCCCAGTAATGCTGGGGCCTTGGGGAATACGGAACACCCCTTCGTTGCCATTGCTCCCAGGTTCACTCTGGCCCGGCGTGGTAGCAACTGATAGGGTCCTATCTATGGGTTAAATAGAACTAACGGCATACTTATGCTAAACTGAATTGTTTGATTAAACTGAATAGCTTGAAATAGAAATGTTTTTGACAATTAAACCATACTTACATTTAAACAGTGTGCCTATGCTAAACTGAATTATTTCAAGTAGAACTGTTTTTTGACATTGGAATTGTATTTACACTAAACTGAATTGTTTAACATAGAACTGTTTTGACATGTAACTGTGTGTAAACAAAATCTGTACTTATACTAAACTGAATTAGCTGAATTAGAATTGCTTGATTAAACTGAATAGCTCGAATTAGAAATTAAACTGTACTTACATTTAAACTGCGTTCTTATGCTAAACTGAATTATTTGAAATGGAACTGTTTTTGACATTGAAACTGTACTTACACTAAATTGAATTGTTATATATAACTGCTTGAAAAGAAATGTTTTTGACAAACTGTGTACTCATGCTAAACTGGATTGTTTTAAATAGAACTGACTATTTAAATAAAAATGGATTTGGCGTTGATATGCCATAAAACCAAACCAAACCAAACGAAACTAATTCGACTAATTTAGTTCAGTATCAGTACAGATTTTGTTTACACATATTTAAATGTCAAAACGTTTCTATATTAAACAAATCAGTTTAGAGTAAGTACAGTTTCAATATCAAAAAACAGTTCCATTTCAAATGATTCAGTTCAGCAGAAGCACGCAGTTTAAATGTAAGTATGGTTTAATTGTCAAAAGCATTTCTATTTCAAGCTATTCAGTTTAGTCAAACAATTCAGTTTAGCATAAGTATACAGTTAGTTCTATTTAACCCATAGATAGGACCCTATCAAGTGCTACCACGCCGGGCCCGAGTGGACTTGGGAGTAATGGCAATGAAGGGGTGCTCCGCATTCCCCAAAGCTCCAGCATTACTGGAACCTCACCACAGATTGTTTAGTGTCATATCCAGGACACTCGTTGGGGGTCCTGACCCCTCTGCAGAGGTGCAGTCAGTGTATTCTACTGCCCCAGCCGACAGGGCAAAGAAAGAAGAGTATCATTTTGTTGGATCTTAGAATCCGACTTATAATGATAAAATCACGTTACTAAAGTTGAATCAGATGAAGAGTTTTGTGTTTTTTTCACCTTGCCGTAATGCCTGACTTCTCTGATGAGGATCATTGTATTTTCAAACATTAAATCTCTATCTCTAGTCAAAGGCAATTGAATTTATCGGTCTAGGTTAAATCAGTTCTAGTTCCAACTCGCCAACCTCATAGGCATACTCTCCATCTCTCTCTCTCTCTCTCTCTCTCTCTCTCTCTCTCTCTCTCTCTCACTATATATATATGTATATATTTATGGGGGTAACTGATAGAGAAAGAGCTATACATATGCTAGTACATGGCAAGCAGAAACTTCGCATCAAGCGTAAAATAAGATCCCGGGGAATAAAAGTCCCTAAACGTATTGATGTGAAGAAATTGAAGGGCTTCACGGTGTGTGAAAAACTTAAAAAAGCCACCGGGAAAGTAAAGTTTGTTGGAACATGAGGGCAGTTCACAAACGAGAATGTCAGAGCTGAGGTACTCGAGTTCAGGGTTAGAAAATACTGGGACCGGTTTGACGAAAACGTTAAGCAGATTACTAAATCTCTTGGGAATAAGAATCTGTTGCACTAGAAATAACTCGAGGCATCGGATTAGGATAGAAATTCTCTACAACCAGTAAAATACTCACTACAGCGAAAGTTAGGGCAAAGGAAAAATTAGTTTGGATCGGGCATCTGAGAAAATTCAGCATACAACAGTAAAGTGAATGAAAGAATAACAACAACAAAAAATAGATAGGACAAGAGTTCAGTACTCAGTTTTCATTTAGTAACCACTCAAGTCAAAAGACAGATTCTTTCTCTTTATAAGGATCATGAGGTTGTAGCAGTCAAAGATCTATTTCCTCTCACGAATCAATGCCCCCGCCAAGCAATTCGGCCACACACTGACCAATCAGGGACAGAGTGCATTGATTCCTTCTTCCTCTCAAGAACTATTTTTTCTAGCCCTTTTTGGAAGTCACGACAAGGCAGAGAGCACCCAGCTAGCAACGAAGAGACCTCTCACCCATACTCTCCAACGGACATTCCACATGGAAGATTTTCACTGAAGAGCATGCTGCTACTAGCTACAAACTCAAGAACCAACATACTAACTGGTGACACCAAAAAGAACCTTTTCTCACTCAAACTCGTTTACTTCTGCTATAAGAATAAACCTTTCGTTGTTGTGTTTTCAAAGAAGTTTCGTTATTTATTTGTATTGTCAATTAACTTATAGTCTTAATGTACCCTAGCCTGATACGGATATGCGAAATGGACATACAATGTCCATAACATATATACATAGAACATAGGAATCTCGAAACACGAAAAACACTTACGACTTCTTAGTGCAGGTACGAAACCTTTTATTACCTTTGAGTTTAAAGGTTCTTCGACATAAGGAGAGAGATACACATTCTTTCTATTCTGGCTTATCCATCTGGCCCCCCCACCACCACCACCACCACTACGACCATCTTGTGCGACACCTGCCCAAGGTCTCGGCGAGCAAGCGAAAGTCACCTTTCGTCTTCGGACGGCAAGACTCAACTCAACTGACTTTCTTCAAAATCCCCAAGATCCTCCGCGTGCTTCCGGTGCGTGACGTCACCTGCACTCTCTAGCCCCGTTTCCCATCTGGGCTATTGTGACATCTCTGAGCGACACGTCCGTTCCGCCCGCGTGCGTGAACACCAGCGTTAATGTTGCACCTAAGTAACCCATGCACTGAGCCGAAAGGTTCTCAGCCTAACTAAACCCAAAGGCATAAAACGAAATCCCTCGGCCATTATATTACATAAAAGGGTATCATGAAACACTGGACTGAGTACTTACCAGATCATTTTCATAATTCATTAGTTATTGATGAATTTGTAATCAACGATTTCCCTCAAAATGTTATTTTTTATGAGATGATTGACCACCCCACTGTTGTTGTTGAGGTCCAAAAAACAATTAAAGAAATAAACGCTGGGAAGGCACCAGGTCGTAACATGATTACTTTTGAGATCCCTCTTCAAGGCGCGGGTGGGGGTCAATATCATGGCAAAGATCCATCATCTGATATCAGGTGTCTGTTTGGATGCTCCTGTCCTCCAGGACTGGGTTGATGCTACCTTAATATCTCAATACCAATTGAAGGGATCCAAATGTGATAATGAAAATGGCTGTGTTCCGCAAGCTTTTCACAAAACTTTAGCTCAGTAGGCTAACAAAAATGGATATTCCCCTCTTTTATCCTGGAAAGTCCATGAAGCTTTGGATCAGGTCGTAGAACAACGGACATCATTTTCTCCGCTTATTAACTTAAGGAGAAATGCATCGAACATTGTGTGACTCTAAAGGAAATCTTTGTTGATTTAACAAACGATTTCGAGACTGCTAATAGAACCGCTTTTGTAGCCCATCCTCAGCAAACTTAGCTGTTCATTTCATGTTATCAATATAATTATACAACTCCATCGTGATATGAAAGCTTATGTTGACTTCAGCGACTAAATTCCGGAAACTATTTCCATCAAGATCAAACGGCCTTCCTGTCCTTACTCTTTTTTCCATCTATTTGGCTGTAACTGTTTCATATTCCTTTTTGCAACTGGGAAATCGTCGACTAGATTAGATTCAGAACCACAGGGAAAGTCTTTAATCTTACACAGGTAAAGTCTTTAATCTCACACGCTTCTACGCAAAGTCAAAGACTTTCCAGACCCTCGTTCGAGAGGTACTTAACGCTAACTATGCAGATCTCATCATTTACATTAAAAGTTATGCAAACTATAATTATACAAGAGTGGTGCTCGTATTGTAATGGTTGTCGTCGCAGGAAATGGGCTCGGCGATCTGAGTTCAAATCCTAGATAAGACTGTTTGCATTTCACCTAGCTTTAATATACTTAGGAATCCAACTATTCTCCTTCTAGCTTGGAGTAAATAGAAGGGAACACTGGTCTCTTTATTTTGGTTAAGACAACCGATTTCGGAGAAGGAAAACTCTGTATTCAAACCCGTTAAACCCTGCTTAAAAATTGACCTTGTGTCACATCTTTTTCGTGCGTAGGGAATGGTAAATATATATAATAGTACTAAGGTGAGTCAAATGTTTGGCAGTATTTTGGTAAGCGTTAGTTTGGATGCGTATATAACGTGACTGAGGTTGTGGTGGGTACCCACTGTTTGGTAGTCTTGTGGTAGTTGGTGCGTTGATGTGTTGCACATTGCTTCATTCTGTGTGTGATTTAAAAACAGCACAAATAATTCAGAAAATTATACTTTACGAGTCGGAACTGGTCCATAACAAAATGCATTTCGTGTCCGAAAGTTGAAGGCCCACTTGATCACAATAACCAGATAATTGAAGAAATTTTCCTCTGGTTGCACGAATTTCGACAATCAGGCAAGATCAGGTTGTTTTAAAAACGTGGATTCCAAGGCCGGGCTCCAAGCCATATAGGCAAATCCAGTGAGCGACACTCTGAGAGTATCTGGCGAGCTCGGCATTTCATTGTCCAGTGTTATTCAAATTTTGTGTTTTGGACGTTATGCCATATTGCTACTTTCATAGAACGGCTGCTTGGATAGCCTAAATTCCTGTTAGGCTATCCGGCCCACCGTATCTGATTGTGGAGGAGGAGCACCTCAATACTGTAGGTACCGACTCGCTGCCAAATTTTGCCACACAATACCAAAATATTGCAAAACCTTTGACTCAACCTACTCATAATGATGATAATAACAATAATTTTGTTGTTGTTGTTGTTGTGGTGGTGGTGTTGGTGGAGGTGGTGGTGATAGTGGTAAGTTACTTAGCCAGAGGTGAATTTTCAATTTTGGGGTTATTTGATCTATCGGAATGATTTTAAGTCTATTCAGTTGCTCAAGCGTTAACATTGTCCATTATAATGGATCTCTTCTCTAGAGTAAATCACTACACTTGGGCTTACCATCAATCTAAAGATGAACGTCATGTTCACTCCACCTCTCTACCAGCCTTATGTCGGAACAAACATCTTCATACTAGGCTGAAGTCTCTCTTAGGAAGGGAATCTCTTCATTCTGAAAAAACCTTAGGATAGAAAAAAGCTAGCAAGGCCTTCGAAAATCTAAAAAAAAACCGCGAGTGATCCGA
This sequence comes from Sepioteuthis lessoniana, assembly GCA_963585895.1. NCBI lineage: Eukaryota > Metazoa > Mollusca > Cephalopoda > Myopsida > Loliginidae > Sepioteuthis > Sepioteuthis lessoniana. The sequence continues at coordinate 71,956,511 of OY757929.1, forward strand.
TTGAGGTATCACCATTAACAACAAGCTTAGTGTCGATAAAATGCGCGTTTATCAGTCCTTTTTTCTCGTCGGAGTCCTGGATTACATATCACATTGGAAAGTATACCGAAACGCGATCGATTGAAGGTTTGGCATATACTTACTTGATTGTAATGGCGAGCACAGATATCCCTGACCCTCTCTCGCCACTTCTCCCTATCGTTCATCGCCTCTGGCAGGTCTTCAGGGCTACATCCCGTATCCTCACATAGCTGCTGAATGTATATTCGGGCTGGTCGTCCTGCTTTTGCGTGGCCATATGTGGGGGTCCATAGGAGTACATCACTTATGAGCTGTTTCTCCGGCAGTGTCCTGCATGTCTGGTTCGTCTAACTTAGATAGTTTTCGTGATGGGAGGCAGGTGGCCGTATAGTTGGTGTCTTGTGGGGTGTTGCCGTCAGGACTTGTTCAATATTGCTTGCAGCATTCTTGTGTAATTGCCGTCTAGCTTCTTCTCCAGCCATTTTGTTAGCGTCCATGTAGTGCATCTATACAGCAGTATCGATACGACAGCTGCCTGGAAGAAACTACGTTTCATTTTATCGGTTAGGTCTGATTTCCATATGATCGATAGCCTATCGATAGCTGTCCATGCCTTCGTTAGCCGCGTGTCGATGTCCTTTATAGAGAAATACAAATTGGCATTACTCAATTTAAAATGCAGTCCAACACGTCCTGAAGAGGCGACGATCGCCGAGGTAGAAAAAGAAACTTGACAATATGCTCACCGCCTTGAATTTGACCTACAAAAAAATATCTATGACATATACAAATTCATCAATACGACAAAAGTTCTTACGGACTTTTTTTAGGAGGATCCGAAACATCAAATGGCAGTCTCTTACAAACTTCACTGTTCTCTAGTGAGTTGGTTCCTACAGTATTGAAATGCTCCTCATACACAATCAGATTCGGTGGGCTGTATAGCCTAACAGGGATTTGGGCTATCGAAGCAGCTGTTCTATGAAAGTAGCAACACGGCATAACGTCCAAAACATAAACCAAAGAAACATTTTAAGAATTCGTAAAAAACAACTTCAGGGCGCTTAGAATTGACACTGGAGACTGAGAGCAGAGGACTCTAAATCGATCAACATGGAAAGATGTGATCTAGAAAAGCTGTATTTGAAGCTCCGTGAATCGAACACACCTATAGAAATCGAACACTCCTGTATAAAAAGAGTACCTTGGAAGCAGAACTTGAGCTAGGTCCTTGCAACTTTACAGCCTGAACAACTGTCTGTTTATCCCGAGCCGGACATGCTAGTCATTTAAGATTTCATAACACCCAAGTATCGAAGACTCGTTTCACGAAAGTCTTTCGTGTGCATTCCTGAAGACACTCATGGAGAATCCTCATGGTATAGTGGTTAATGTGCTGGACTGTGACATCATAGTGAGCGAGTTCGAACTCCAGTCACGTTATTATATTCACTTCCGGACTAATACTCTTGAGAAAGCTATGAACTCCCTTATCCCCCCATCTATGGGTTAAATAGTACTAACCTTCTACAAGGATAGCTTTGGCATTAAACAACCCACGACGGTTTATATGCCATTAAACAAAGAAACCAAACTAAACCAAACTAAGAGTACTCAAAACGAATCGGAGAGAAGTACTTAAGCAAAGAAAAGGCTGTGAATATATATATATATATATATACTAGGTGAGTAATAAAGAAAGAGAAATACGTGCATTTGAGTTTTAATCAACTTTTTATTCACACTCAAATTGTGATATTGCTAATTGTGATTTTTATGACCACGTTCGTTGGCCATTAATTACTATGTTAAGTTTCATCATATTTGTTGTATTTGTATAATAATAATCGCAAATAAATAAAAGGTAGCGTTCTAAACTTTGCATATAGTCGTCTCTCTTTTGAAACTATAGTGATTGGGGTGTGCGTGATAGCAGGCCAGATACTATTATTATTAATAATTTGCAAATTAGATTAGAAATTGTTTTATTCTATAAGAAGAGCATTTTAAGTTATTGCACTTTTAAAATCTTGCTGCGCAATGCCATTTTTTCTGTGTTAGACTAATAGTCAAATATCAGACCATTAAAATATGAATTATCTCTCTGGAATCGAATTTAGAATATCAGTTTTTAACTAGTATTTCAAATTCGATTACAAACAAAAAATTATCTTGGCATTTGGAATATTTTATTGACTCTATTTATTTGTAAATTTTGAATATATTTAATCAAAAGTGGGAAACTAAAATACAGCTACTGAAAGAAACATGCTATTATTTTTAGCATGGCAAGGTTTCTGAGTGAAAGTGCAAAGTCCACGACGCCCATGTGAGGCCCAGGCTACCGTAAGTTTCCGGTTCTAATCAGCTGATTTGGTGTCAACTAAAAGTCCATTTAGAACTCAGAATCACTTCACTAATATGCATTTGTGCTGTGTTTTGTTGTTTTCATGTGAGGTGAGGAGAACTAAAAAGCAATACATGCTTACGCGGAGGAAAATATAGTCTGGTACATCATTTCTGGTGGATATGGTAAGTAACAATCTTCCCAGTTGAACTGTAATATTATTAAATGCCACCTTTATCATTTTGGTGACGAAATTTAATTGTATATATATATATAGTAACTTTGTTTAATTTTATTTACTTTTTAACTGGGTTATTGGTCTAATTAGTAGAGTGTTCGCCAATGGTCGGGGAGACTGGGGTTCAATCCCATGTCGAGTCATACCAAAGACTCAAAATATGGTACTTGATGCCGTCTTGATTATCACTCAGCATTATAAGGTTAGGATCAAAGGTAAAGTGGATCAATCTAGGGAAAGGAGTAACGCCCTCCGTTACACCTCGGTGTAATAGCTATTAAAAAGGGAGCCTTCGAGTCACCCTCGAGTAAGATCGTCAACTTTACTTTTAGGTTTTATTTTATGTTTACTTATAATTATATGTTTTTCTTTGATGTATTTTCCTTTTTATTAAAAATTGCATTTGTGCTTTTCATGAAAAGCCATTATGCTATGGGAACCAAAATAACCGGCTATGGCCTTGTATTCTATGACTATAAACCAATGGTCCACACACACACACACACACACACACACACACACACACACACACACAGACACACACACACACATATATATATATATTTATATACACTTTGCTAAATTTTTTTATAAAGAGTGCCCAATGTTAGGGATAGAGCATATATATCAATAATGCTTGGTGATTGTCAGTTTCTCCCTTATGCAATGACAGTCACCAAGCGCCGTGGACTGTGTGTCTTCGCTTTCCTCACACACACACACACACACACACACACATATATATATATATATATATATTAATCATGATATATCTAGTACTACCCTAGTAGTAAATTTGTCACTAATTTTATAGATGCTGAGCGAATCTTGCCAAAAAAACAATTTTGAAGCTGAGTTTTTTTTAAACATTGGTTTTAGACAATCATCCTATCCTCCTGTAACCCTAAATTTATATGTTCATTCATAGATATTAGTCGAGTGAGCATATGATCAATTCCTATTTTCTCTTCTTGCCATATGATGCACTTCCCCGCAACAGTCTCGCCTTCCAAAATCATTTCACTTGTCATCAGAGCATCAGTCACCCCCAAAAAATGTTTTGCTTGATTTAATCATGCCTGATTGCTCCGAGGGGAAGGGATGTTTCGGTGGGAGGCGACGATGGACGATATCATTGGAATATCAAATGTTGATTTTAAAAACATTTCTTGCATAATGATGAAAAAATTCTTGTTGCTTAATTAGACTGAGTCAAGTCATTAGTTTTAATTGAGTGGTCCCCCAATGACATGGTTGAATTTTGACAGTGTCAATGTTTGGTTTTGTAACTGTGGGAAATACGATGGGAGCACAGAAGAAAAAATATAGTTATTCAAATCTAATAAAGGCAGATGGAAAGATAAGATGATGAGAGAGGGTGGGGAATAGAGTGTGATTAAGAAATGGAGGAGATAAGGAAAACGGGGAGTCATAAATTGGATTGGAGGCAGGGTGTTCGGGTGCTTTTGAAAATAATGGTCTGGGATGGGGGGAATGTCAGTGCTGGAACTTATGTTGGAGGAATATAACTCTTATAAAGTTGCCAAATGAGGACAACGAAAGACCAATCATCGCATAAGAACTGTGTGAGTATTCCTGTTTAGATGTATCAAGATTTTACAAGTACAAGCAAGATTTTCATTAATTCTACAGAAAAGTTCTTTGACTGTGCTCATTTACTTGCTCTCTTCTTAATCGATAATTTGGGTATTCTTGTGACGAAACTAGTTTGTTATTCAGATATCTGGCAATGATGCAGACTACAGTGAGAAGTTAATTCCTGCCATTCCCAAGTGCATTATTGCTAGGAAAACTCAAGTAACTTCAGCCAAAATTGGAATTTAGTATATCGATTATAATCCATTGATGATCGTTATATTTGTAAGTAAGTAAAGATGGCGACCGTAATCGAGGGCGATCTGAAAGCTCCCTTCTCTACACCGAGGTGTAGGGGAGGGCGCTACTCCTTTCCTTAGATGACTCCACTTTACCCTTGATACGTACCTTATAATATTGAGTGTTAAGCAAAGAGGTATCAAGTACTATTTTTAAAGTCTTTGGTATGAACCGACCTGGGATTGAACCTCTGACTTCCGAACCATTGGCAAACACTCTACTCACTAGGCCAATGAGCCGGTTTTTAGTACATGCGCAAAATAGTCCGATTGGTATTCAATACACTTATGCCACTAAGTTTTACATTAGTCGAAATCCCCTGAAGACTACTCTGTGCCGTCTTGCTTCGTTTGATGTCCGCAACATCTTTAAATGTTGGTCTTAGATAAATTTTCTGTTTAAAGAAAACAATATTATCACTCAGAGCTAGGTCTGATGAATAAAGAGAATGTTACTCTCGCATAATCCTGTGCTTTGCCAAAAAATGGTTAGTAAAACGTATCGAGAATGCTGATCAGGGAATATTGTAATATACTAGCTTAGCTGGGGATGATGGACTTAGCAGATACAATGTGGTCGCTCAAGCGAAGGGGAAGATCCGCTGGTCTCTCAAGCGAAGGAAGAGACCTGCTGGTCACTCAAGCGGACCTGTCAGCTCCTCGTGTGTGTTCTCCAGCCGTTGCACTACTTCACAATAAGAGTCCTCGCCACAGAAGAAAGATATGTGCAAACTCTCTCTCAGACTCTATTACTACTACACACAATCGTCGCCGTCGAAGAATAAAAATTTATCTACGAGTTTTTCGTTGTTTGTCCAGCGGTTCAATATACAACAATATCGAGAAGGAGCATTAACTCATTTTGACAAAGATTAGACGTCTAGACAGCAGTGTAGATGTTAATACATCAGTACTTTATTAATCAGTTTTTCACAAATCTTCATTTCTACTCCCCTCTCGGGGGTTGAGCACTCTGGAGAATGAATTAATGGCTGCAAAACGAACTGAGCACTCCGGTATCCGATAGCGGAAAACGAAAGCTAATACATATGTGATATAATTCCTGAGCTGACGTATATTACCGAAATGACTAAGAGGTTAGTTACTATATCTAGCGTAAAGTTAGGCGGGCTTCGATCCCAGCTTGAAGCGTCCTGCGTGTCTAGCCACACAGAAGAGTTGTGATACAACGAAACTATCTGTTTGTGGATGAATATATATATATACATATATATATATATATATATATATATATATATATATATATACGAGATGAAACCTTAAGCATTACACAATTCAATCAGTAAAAGACATTAATACTTTGTTTATGAGTTTCTTATATAACCCAAAATCATTTTGAAAAGAAAAAGAATTTTTTCCAGTCGCTTATGTCCCGACAGTTCAGCTTACGATATAAACTGCTTACACTGTTGATCTTTGTTTATTGTGGGAAAGGTTTTTGTAGGATCAATCAGATTTTTGGGACGAATAAAACGCCACTGAGTCTTAGCTTATCCAAAATAAGTTATCGACATTTACCATTTACTCATAACTAGGCGCAGACTATTCCTTTTAGCAAGAGGTAAAATGCAAATATCCTCATACCAGATTTGAACACGACTCGTCGATTCTATTTCCTAAAGGGATAACAATTATGCCACACACACTTCCTTAAAATAAAATAAAAGGATCAAAAGAAAAAAGTTTACTCATTTATAGCTCCATAATAAACTATATTTTTCATCAAAGTAATTCTTCACTGCCCTTTAACATCATGTTGTTCTAGATTTTCAATAAAGTACCGTACTTAACGGCGCATAAGTCGCACGGGTGTATAAGATGCACCCCAATTTCAGAAGGGTAAATCAAGAAAAAAACAAAGTACGAATATTAAACTTGATGAAATTAATTTAATCACTATTATTAAGGATAAAACTTTCAATCTGCATAATAGCCTTTTAAATAATGACAATAGGTATATGAAAGTTAATCTAAGCTTAGAGGAATTGCCTGGTAGCTAATTTTGGCCGACAATCGCGAATTTTAAACCCAAATATGGCATATAAGACGCAGGGGAATTTTAAAAGATATTTTTAGTAAAAATAGGGCGTCTTATATTTCGTCAATTACGGTAATTTTTCACTGGCTTTTAACATCCTGTTGTGCTAGATTTTCTTGAAAATATTATTAACTAGAGTTGTTTTATTTATTTGTTGGTTATTTGCTTGATTGGGGTTAGTTTTCGTTTTTTTGCATTAAATTCGCAGCCTTTTTGAAATTCAAAATATGTCTTTCTTGTCTGATTATTTTCGTAGAAATTCATTAACACTGAGGTATTAGCTTAAAAGAAAAATCAGTGAACTCTTGTCAATTTGTCTAAAATACAGTATTTGTGTTTCTACCCGTGCTTATCGTCTAGTGACAGTTGGGGTTGGTAGAGTAAACAGTGTGAGGTATTCGAGAGAAAGGCTGTAAGGCAGACGTCTAATCAAATTTCTTTTTCGGCTTTCGTTTTTTTAATGATTATAATTACTCTTTTAACCCGTGATGTACACTTTATACTAGTAGGTATTAGGTAGTAGATACTACGATATTGGTAAAGTGATATTTTTGTGTGTTGTGGATTCGGTAACGTGCCACATCACACCGGATGTGTAGCAGGTGAAAGAGCTCTTCAAGAACAGAACCAATTCAACAATTTCAAAAACCTTTTGAGTTCCGTCAAACGCGATAAAAGTTGAATCTCATTAGTCTTTATTCATTTATTCATTTTGCTATTTTGTTTTACTTTATAGAACGACTTAGGAGAAGATTTCAGGGCTCTTTACTTTAGACGACCAACCTCCTACTTTAGAGTTTTAAATAGTCTCCTGGGAATCGTTGGCGGCAGGGAAACCAATATAAACCATTATGTAATAACAGAAAGCATTACTTCCGATAACGTCCTCTGTAAATTGCTAAATTTATAACCCTCTCAGAAAAGCATAGAAGCCTACAAGAACTTTCTAGATTTTTTTTGAGGAGCAGAGTCATACCTCTAAGCAGGAGATTACAGCCAGCGTATTCTAAGCCCCACAGACTGGGCAGTTAATTTGATTTGTGTTAATGTAAAAATGCAGGATAATTTGTTATTTAAAATGCTATTTATACTGTGGAATAATGTTTACATATAATAGTTTTCATAAAGTTAAATGTGTTGGCAAATTACACCTCGATTTTTAAAATCTACGAAAAATCAGTGATTGATCTAATTTCGATGTAATGTTCTGAACTTATTTCTTTTAAGAACGTATTTATTTATTAACGTACTTTGTCAGAAAAATATCTATAAAAATTTCAATATTTAAAAATTGGCTCGTTCGTTATTTATTTTATTTCAAAATTTATTTTGGGTTTCCTCAGATATGTTGAACCCCCATTGCTCTTTGCAGTTGTAGAGTCTGCAAGTCCTATGCACCACCAGTGGTAATAACCTTCAAACTATTTTAAATACATAATAAAAATGAAGAATGGATTTTAGATTATTTGTAACGTTGCACAGTGTGTATTATTATATGTTCATCCTTAGAATCAGACCTTCTTCACACAGTGAAAAACAGAATCGACTGACGAAAGTACTTTGTCGTTTGTATGAAACTGAAACTTTATCTCTTACAAGAATCTTGTCCATTATTCAATTCACCGTTGCTGAGACAGTTGTGAACACTACGTTCTACCAAATTGCTGGTATATCATTGTGTCACCCACATAAATCCACTAAATGGTATTCAACAATTCATTAATAAACAATAAGAGCTTGAATCAAATATACAGTTCGAAATTCTTAGATGCATATTGAATATAACAATCATCTAAAGATGGTCGGTAAATACGTGTTGAATTCAATATGTTTCCAGACTTTTTTGTACAGGCATTTAAAATTGCCGTAGACTCTTGAAAATTCACTATGTTATTGCTATACATCTTATAAGATGACTGGCCAATTTTTATGATTTCAGCTTTAAATGAACAGCTACAACAGCAATTGGAATACACCCTACGAAAGCCTGATTGTCACAGCTGGTGAATTTCAAAATTGTAATCTGGATGTGAGAACACTTTAGAAGAACAATATACAATAAAATTCTGTTTTAAACTTGTTAAAAAATGCCACAGAAACGTATGGAATGCTTCAGACCGCTTTTCGACCATCTTGCTTGAATCGAGAATCAGTTTTTGAGTGGCATAAGAGATTCAAGGAAGGCAGGGAGTTTGTGAGGGATGATGAGAGGTGTGGTAAGGAAGTCATTACACCAGAGTTGATTGGCCAAAGGGTTAGGGTTAGGGTTACTATGTTGAGGTTTTAAGGGAGTTCATGAAGAGATTCCTAGGGAAGAGGCCAGCACTCTTCAAATCGGGTCAGTGGCATTTCCACCAGGACAATGCACCAGTCCACAACTTCCTCACTATTGGAATATAGTCCAGACCTTGCTCCCTATGACTTTTGGTTATTCCCAAAGCTTAGAGGCTGTCGTTTTGAGACAATTGAGGAGATGAAAGAGGTTGTGACGAAGGTCATTGACACACTCACACAAGAGGACTTCCATGAAGCCTTCCAGAAGTTGTTTGAACAAGGGCATTGCAGCCGGGGGAGATTACTTCGAAGGTGACTAGAGTTTCATGTGTGTACTATCAATGAAAGTGCACATACAAAAAAAGTCTGGAAACTTATTTAATGATCTTCGTATTAAGTCTAAAATTTCGTGACTATAACAACTAAAGTAGAGCACATTGATATAAGTGAGTGCAACAAACTAGCACAAAAGGAATGCAAAAACTGACACGAATGGGTGGGTTTTGAGCAAAAAAATTGAAAATTTACTATACTAACAAATAGTACATGCACAAACCAGAAGCTGATCTTGAACATAAAACGTATGAAATTTTCAGTGACTTTAGGATCACTTTATCCTGACCTGAAGAAAAGACTTTGTCTTAATAAACAAGACGGTACGAGCTTGTTATTTAGGGGATTTTGCTGTGTTAGCAAACCATAGAGTAAAAATGAAAGAAAGTGAAAAGTTAAACAAATACCTAGACTTTACCAGGGAGTTGAAAAGCAATGGAACATGAAATTGATACAAGTCGTAGTTGGTTCCCTAGGAAAATTTTCCAAGAACCTGGTAAAATGAATCCATGAATAGAAGATTAGAGTTAGAATTGAAGCCATCCAAATCACATTACGACTAAAATCGGCAAGGAAACTTTAAAGAATCCTTCAGACCTAAGGAAGCGTGCTGTCACTCAAACTCCAGTAAGAAAAAAATCAGTTAGAGCTTGTGTGAAAAAAAAACCACAAAGAGAATGATAATAACACACATAAACTCCTATGGGACTTTGACATACAAATGGATCACCTTATTTCGGCCAGAAGACCAGACTTGATAATAATCAACAACAAAAAAAGAGAACTTGCAAAATTGTCGACTTTGCTGTCCCGGCTGACCACAGAATAAAATTGAAAGAATGTGAAAAGAAAGATAAGTACCCCGACCTTGCTAGGGAATTGAAAAAACTGTGGAATATGCAGGTGACAATTATACCAATTGTAATTGATGCGTTTGGAACAGTAACTAAAGGATTACTAAAGGGACTGGAGAACTTTGAAGTTGATGGACGGGAGGAGACCATCCAAACGACTGCATTTTTGAGAACGGCCAGAATACTGAGAAGAGTTCTGGAGACTTGAGGCGACTTGTTGTCATTCAGACTCCAGTGAAAAACCATCAACTAACGCTGATGTTTAAAGCTCTAATGAGTGAATGGTAATAATTAAAGGAGGAATTAGAAATTAAAGGAAGAATCGAGACAATCCAGACCACAAAATTGTTAAATTCGCTAGAATACTGAGAAGAGTCCGGAAGACTGGAGGAGATATACTGTCACTCAGACTCCAGTGAAAGGCCCTCAGCTGAGCCTAGTGTGAAAAACTCGCAAGGAGTAATATAATAAAGAAACAAACAAGAGAAATATCATACGAGAAAACTTGAACATCACTTAAAAAATGAAACCTTAAAAGAGAAACTGAATTTATTTAAATAGCAGCACAAAACAATGTCATAGTGGCAAACTATATTAAAGCAAAAATAAACAAGACGCCACAGAATAGCAGATGCTGACTCTGTGATAATAGAGACGAACTGATCAATCAATTACCTACAAACTGTGTGCAAACAAATGACTGATGTTAAATTGTGAATGTTATGTTGCAATACTTGAAACTATTTAACTGTGTGCCAAAAGAAAAGTGCAGGATCGTTTAAAATGTTATCTATAAAATGTTTTTACAAATAATGTATGATTGATGTATATATATAAATAGGATTTGACATTAAATAACTTACAATACTTGACATGCCATAAAACCAAAGCAAACCAAAATATATAGATAACGGGATCTTGCTGGAGAGCTGGAAAGGCTGAAAAACATGAAGGTGATGGTGATACCAATTTTACTTGGAGTTCATGGAACGGTCTCGAAAGGCTTGGAAAAGAAACTGGGTTAAGTGAAAATCAGGGTAGGATCAAGACCATCTTGACCAAAGCACAGTTAAAATTGGCTCGAATACTGGAAACCTAAGGCGACTTGCTGTCACTCAGACTTCAGTGAAAAACCACCAGTTAAAATTGGAGTGAAAAACATGCATCAAGGAAAAATAATTCATCATTTTAGAAATCGCGACAAAAATGAAAAAGATCATTATGTTCTCTTCACACTAATGCCCTTGAAAATGGCGTCACTCTTCTTCTCCAAGATCTAAAATATAGAATTTCTAATATTGTTGCTGTTACTGATATTTTTGACATTATTTCCTTAAATGGTATCAGAAGTGATTAAAATTTTATTACTTCTACTTAAGTATTTTTTGCAAAAACCATGTATACTACTTGCTATATGAGACAACACAGAATGATGAAGAGATTAGATATAACATGTCATGTTCTTACCATGGGTAAATCATTCATCTACTTCGTTAATACAGACAGTTGTTCTTATACTTTATATACACATCAAAAAGCCAATAAATGAATAAATAAAATCGTCAGACAAACGACACTTGTGTTGCTAGGGCTATAAAATCAACAGCCATTTTTTTGTGTTCATTTACAACATTAATGACTTTAAAGTTAATAATTTGAAAAAAAAAAAAGCCGGCATTTGTTTATCTAAATTAGTTATTTTGATATGAACTCTAAGTTCTCTAATTCGAAATACTATTGTACACGAAAGTATAGATTGGCTGAATCTTTTATTTGGCACAAAGTGTTTCTTATTTAAAGCTGATTAAACAGTTTTACACTGAGCGAGATTGTTATATCTAGTTTTACCGAGTTTATCATGTTGTCACCTTTGATGCCAGTTTAGAACCTGACTCTCATTGAAGGATTTTAAAGTCATGTGACAACGAATTTTAGAAATTTGAATTAGATTTTAACTTTCTAGTTTACCTACATCAGCCGAGATCCACTGGTTAAGGATATTTGTAAGATGTTATTTTGCATCAATAATGTTCCAAAGGGTTAACTCCCGGTTTGTGCCGCCGGTAATGTAAAAGACGTCCGGAATTATAAAGTAAGGAATAACAGATTGTGTGGATATTGGAAGATGTCTTCGTTCTTATTCTTCCCAGCGAGGAGGATCGATCCCCTATCCGAAGAAGGAGAGGCGAAAAGAGGAAGATCATGAAAAGAAGAAGATGGTAATCCCATATAATTTGCATGCTAAGAAACAATGGAAAATTCCATAATCTAATCGGCAAGCTGTGAACCATACCGAGTAATTCCCCTATGTGGCGTCTATCAGAACAATTGTAGTTAAATGGATGTGTCTATCTTTTCTTTTAAAATTTATGTCACCACAAAAGTACCATGATAAGTAATTTTCTTTCATGATGTCACACTTACCCCACTGGATATGCTGACTGTATCCCATGCACACTAAATGCATCTGATAGTGAGGCTTCAGTTCTGAAGATTTAGGGAGTGTGGAGTATATCTTTATTGCCATTACTCCCAGGTCCACTCTGGCCTCGAATGGAAGTACCGATTTGGATTCCATCCATGGGTCAAAAAGATCTGTTTAAAAATTATTCATATTTGATTGGGCTATGTGCAAAATATACTTAAATTACAATTAGACAAAAAATGTAAATGTGAACGTACTATGAACGTGATTCCTTAACTTTCAGGCATAAAATAAACTTAGGTAGGTTGATATGCCGTTAAAATCCATCAATCAATCAATAAATCAGTCACTTAATCGATCATATCATGTTATCTCTCAAGATAAGTTGGTTACTTGAATGAGTCAATCTTCCATGCCAAAATCACAACCAAATGCTTTTTTTCAGATTGCTAAACAACGAATTTTCTAAATATTTATAAATCATTTATTGGAAACAGCTATCATGCATGTGCAATGCATGGTAATGCACTTCCTTTTGCCGTCCATTTATAGGATATAAAACCTGTCTTCTCAACAAGAAAAAGATGTAAAAAAATAATCCCCAGGGCTTCAAGATAAGGTCTAAGTATTTGGTAGCCTAGTATGTTACCCAGATACCATAGATTACTGTAAATTTATCGGACCTAACCCCACAATATTGTAGTATTAAATGTAAGTGGCTGCAGGGTTTATAACCCAAGAAATACGGTAAATAGTTTAAAATTATGCAAAACAAGAGTTTTGTTATCTTCGAGGTAAATAGAGATTCAATCAAATTTTAGTAGGAAGCAAGTTCAAATATAGTAAGTTCTCAAAAAAAAAATCAATTTTGCCCCCAAGTATTTCAAAACTAATATGAGCTGTGAAAAAAGATTATTTTAGGATTGATTTAAAGATTTCTATACTCTATTTTAAAATGTAACTAAATTGATTGATGATTTAGCCCAGGGCTGTAATATCAATATAGTTCAGTAGGTCAGAATATTTAGATGTTTGAACAATGATACACTTGTAGAATTATCAGTCATAAAAGCTTATGTACACACACACACACACATATATACTCATTCAAATGCAAACACATACACATGCAGAAAAGCAAAATACAATGCACACCCGTATAAGAGATATGATCAAAAAGTTGAAAGACTGAAGCTTTAAACATCTAAAATTTTAAGTCAAATGAAAATAGTTGGGCAACTTAAATAAAAAAGCAATATCTAAACATCTTGATTGTTGTCTAGACTTAATCAAGACTTTAGAATATCAAGTTAGTTTCAGTATTTTCTAATTCAAATATTCCTGGTGAAACACAGAATTGTACAAGTAAAGCACCCTCCATACTCATTAAATCAAATTTTGTCAAATTTTTTCTTGTTTCTAAAACTGACAAGTTACCTGAAAAGCACAATTTAAGAAGATAGAAGACAATAAAAGAAATGTGATTTCATATTAACAGAGAAGGTTTACAAGTGTTCCAAACCTCTTCTGCTAATATTTGGCCCATTGAAAACTTCCTAGAATAAGTGTTATGAATATCAAGAGGACTATTTTGTTGACGAATACAGTTTTACTCCTCTTTCATTTCTGTTTTGGTAAATACAATCTCAGTTTTAATACTTTTTGAGCACATACAGGCAATGATGTAAGAAAAGCTTACATCATTCTCTGTGTGTGCTCAAACTCACGATATTAAGATAGCTTAAACTATCATCTGATAAACATGAAAATGTGAAACAGACAGTTGTGATCAATATGCAATAATTATATATATATATATATATATATATATATATATATATATATATGGGGCTGTAGAATATACTGACTGCATCTCTGCAGAGGGGTAAGACTCCCTCAATGAGTGTCCTGGATATGACACTAAACAATCTGATGGCGAGTCGCCAGTAATGCTGGAGATTTGGGGAATTGCAGAGTACTCCTTCTTTGCCACTGCTCCCAGGTCCACTCTGGCCTGGAGTGGTGGGGTCCTATCTATGGATCAAATAGAAATCTTTGATATCTAAACCAAGTGTAAATAAATAATTTATACTAAATTCAATTGTTTGAAAAAGAACTGTTGGATCATTTAACTGTGTAAACAGATGACTGATGTTTAACTGAATTCTTGGTGATATATAGCAATATTTAGAACCATTTAACTTTGTTGACTTATGCTAAACTGAATTGTTTTAAAAAGAATTGTTTGATTATTTCATTGTGTGTAAACAAATGACTGATGTTTGATTGAATAGTCAGTATTAAACAGCAATTCTTGAAAACATTTAACTATGTGCAAACAAATGATTAACAGTAAATAGAATTATTCATATTTGATAGAAATAAGTGAAATCATTTAACAGTGTGCAAGCAAATGAGGTCAGGTTCATTTAAAAATGTTATCAACAAAATGTGTTTAGAAATCATATATTTAATATATTTGTATAAAATGGTGTTATAAAATGACTCATCAAGAAAAGAAAAAGAAAGAAAGTGAATGAGTCCCAATATTGACTTGATCGGAAAAAAGAAAAAGAAAATCAAATGAGTCACAACAAAATAAATAATTATATATATGATGATATACTAACAATCCTTTTCTGGTAAAAAAAAAAAACTATGACCAAAAGACTGTTATGTAAATGAGGATAACAAAAATATATGTTTGCCATTGCTCTGTAGCAGGTACTTTATATATATATATATATATATGTGTGTGTGTGTGTGTGTGTGTAACAACTCTTGTTAAGGCAAAAAATTATGATAGACATCAGTGTAAAGTGGATAATATAAACACATATTCGCCCTTGCTCAATAGCAATTATCCTTTATTATATTACTTGCTTTTAAGACAATAAACAGATTCTTTACAATCATGATTCGGTGGTGACAAAAAATCTACGTTAAAAAAAGGTAAAGTCACCGTGGTATCATGGCTAACATGTTGGACAATGACATCAAAGTGAGTATGAACTCCAGTAATCCTAATACATTCACTTTTGAACTAATACTCTTGCAAGAGGCATGAACCTGCTTATCCTCCAAGCTATGAGTTAAATAGTACCATAACTGTTCTTCTGCAAGAATGGTTTTAGCATTAAATAACCTCCAAAGATTGATATGCCATTAAACAAAGAAACCAAACTTAAGGTATACATCACTGTCTCTTAGTTCTTTATATTTGATTTCATCTCGTCACATAAATAATCCTATTTTTAACTTTATTGTTGAGCTTTTGTCATGAAGATTTCTTTTAATTGTTGGAATTTATGAAGCATTTTGCTTAGATGTGGCACAAGGCCACTTGAATGGGTAACTCAGTAGGAATTGAACCCACTTGTGAAGGTTTGGTAGTACTAGCTTGCTAACAATTACACCACCCAGGAAAATTTGAGATTTCCATAAAGTGTTATTATAGTTACAATGCCATTCATTTATTTTTCCATTTGAATCATATTAATCAATATTGCTTTTCTATAATAAGTAAATATTGCTTTCCTATAATAAATGAATATTATTTTTCTATCATAAATGGTATTAAAACATGTTCTAATAAAATCAAATTTTATTACACTGGTTGCTTTATAGTTTTACATTCAGGAATTTTTCAACATCATAGATAGAGTTATCATCATGAACACATGCCAACAGCACAGATTCTTTTGACTTCCTCTCACCATCTCTCCCTATCAATCATTCTTCTTAGTAATTCATCAAAATGGCAACTGATGAAATTTTTGATAGTCATCCAACACTTGTGGGTCAATATTTAGGTTCCACTGGGGAACATTGCTTATAAGTCTTTTTCTATGCTTCCACTGCAGTACCCAGAATGTCTTGCTCATCTTACTTGGATGGTTTGTAAGATGGGCGGTAAGTGGCTATACAGCTGCTGTTTTTTAAGGTATTCTTTCCAGGATTTGTTTAGAACAACACTCAGGTATCCTTGTGTGGTTCATATCTAGCTTTTTTTCAAATGGTTTAGTTTGAGTCAAAATGGTGCTACCATACATTTGCACTGACTCAACAACAGCTTAGAAAAAATGCTGTTTTATTTTATCAGAGACATCAGATTTCCGTTTAGTCAATAGCCTGTCCATAGTAGTCCACAGTTTCTCAATGCATTCAAGAGATGAGTCATCTTCTAAAATGGATACTCTGAACATCTTCAAATATTTTGTCAAATTCATTAGAGTTATATTATAAAGAGAAATAAAATGTGGTTATCGTCATTAGGAATGGACACTGTGAACTGAGTTCAAATCCTGGATAGGACTGTTTGCCTTTCACATAAAGCTAAATCCCTGGTGAAAGACATGGATCCAACTATTCTCTCTCCAGCTATGGACAAATAGTAGGGCAGACAGAATATCGCAACCAACATCGGAGAAGGAAAACTCTGAATACAAACCTGCTTTGAAAATTGACCTTGTGTTGCATCCTGCTTGTGGGGAGGGGTAGATAAATACATGCAGGTGGAAAACTTGAATTAAAATAGAAATTTTACATATTATCAGACAATGCTGAACCTACAAAAGTTGCCCTTAGAAAAAGCTTTAAAAATTCTAATCTCCTGCTGCTTTAAGTTGCAAACAAGAAATAAATATACAAATACAGATGGTGTGTGTTTTTGCATACAAGTATCTGATGTATACAGACAGTTGTCCATACTAATTAACTGGAACCCATATGTATCATCTCAGGTCTTTTCTAAAAAAACTTTTGCTTTATGGGTGGTCCTATAAGAACCAGGTGGCTCCATCCAAAGGATGATTTCAGGGACAAAGTTATGGGTTGGGAAGGACAACAAATATCTTCCTGTGAAACAAATCCCCCAAAATTACCAGAAAACTATAAGAAAAATAAACTACATATAAGAAACATGTCCAAATACACTGAGCCTAAGTAAGAATATATATATATATATATATAAGAAAATATATATATATATATATATATATATATATATATATATATATATATATATATATAGTATCATCCAGTAAAAGATTACTCCTACAATAGTTGTTCATAAAAAGTTGTTTTTTTTCTAAACCAAAGACATCAGGATTTTTATATCTTGTAGAAATGATCTAAGCGGATATTGCTAGGTATTATTTATAACAGCACTCTACACTATCAGAACTCTGAAACCCAAAATATGAATATGTAGCTATTGAAAAGTAAGTTTATCCTATGCTGTTTTATTTCTGTTTTTGCTGTGCTCTAGACATTAATGTTTATAACTACTAAAGCTTAAAGCCAAAAATATTAATGAAACATTCCTTTTCTTTAAAGTAATCTACCCATCAAATTATTTATTCCAGATTTTTTAAAATTTGTTTCTTTATATTTTAACTGACGCAATTATGCATAAATCTTCATTAAAATTCTAATTTGTAAAATTTAAAATATTCAAAGCTTTTGTCTTTATACCCTTTGTCATAGTCTAAACATAAAAACTACAATAGTGATTAATATGTTTGAATTTAAAATAATACAAGGGTTAATCAAAAGCTTTGTAATATTTTGATAACATTAGACTCAATTAAGTAGCTCCCAATGCTTTTGCCAATGTTGTGAAGGTGGTTACCCACACTGGACTGTGAGATCCTGAGCTCACCTGATACTCTCAAATTGCTACTCATCAGATTTGTGTAATGGCCCAGTTTGAACTTGTACAGCATAAATTTCTGAATTAGACAATGTTTCATGTTCATCAGTTCAATTTTCAAATACAGTGTAAAGCAATGTACAACATATCAGCACACCTACTACTTCGTATTCGGATGTATCAACATTGTGCAAAACTTTTGACTTATCCTTGTATATATATATATATATAGAGAGAGAGAGAGAAAGAACAGTTGAAAAAACAAAATTTGATGAATTTATTATGAAAGTTGACTTTGAACGTTTCAGTTATAATAACCTTCTCCAGGACTTTAAATTAATGAAAAATGTTGTTAAAATAGCGATGGATGTTTGATGAAATAACAGGAGAAAAGAAAGTGTGTTTAAAAAGAAAGATTCATAGCAGCATATTCAGTGTTCATATCTAATAATAATAAAGATAAGAACACTGAATATTCTGAATATAAGAACACTGAATATTTCTTTTCTCTTGTTATTTTATCAAACATCCATCACTATTTTAACAACATTTTTCATGAATTTAAAGTCCTGAAGAAGGTAATTACAACCGAATTTTCAATGTTGACTTTCATTATGAATTCATCAAATTTTGGAGTATTTATTTTTTCAACTTTTCCTCATACTGTCAGATTTATTTCATTATTTACTTCCATATATATATGAATATATTAATGACCCTTTTGGGGGTAAAAAATTCTGACTGCAAACAGCAACGTACACACACTTGATATAAGATGAATAGCAAAAACATATATTTACTTTTGCAGAGATCATAGAAAGTATAAATACCAGAAAAGTACACACAAATGCGCATAAATACATGAACACACAAACACACACTCTTTGTGTGTCTGTCTGTGTGTGTCTGTGTGTGTGATAAAATAGGGATATGACTTTTGGTTGAATTTATCAAATTCAGAGTGTACCAGATGTTTAGATAATGTCTGCAATATAAATTAAAATGATCATGGCCTGACACTTTAACTGGGTATGAAATAAAAATCTATAATGAGAAGCTTCACGAGTGATAAACATATTGACAAAGCAAATGGTATGCCTTATTCAGAGAAGTCTTAATCTGATGGATGTCTATCATTCATGACATTCAATGAAACCATTCACAAAGTTGTATAGCAACTTGGAAAAAAAAAAAAGCTTTTTTCTTTCTGTGTTTTGCAGACATAAAAACCCTCACTAATCCAAATTCTAAATCAGTATCGTCTTCATGACAATGGAGGTCTTTTGTAAAGATTCTACATGTTGAAATCTGATGAGTGAATTGGAATTTAAAGAATTGAAATGCAACAATGGCAGAACAATTCATTGAAAGAAATAGAACATTGTTCAAAATTCTTACACATGTTTTTTCAATATGAGCACAAGTGTATCAATGCAGTGCTTTGTCTGCATAGATGCAGCTAGATACATAAAAAAAATCATAATATATGCATATGTCTATCAGAGTGTACATTATATTTATTATTCTATTCTCATAAAATTTTTGAAGGATATAAGAGATTTATTAAAAATTGGTAATGCATTCATTCTATATTATCTATTGAGTAAGAATAACCAGGCATCAGTTTAATTGTTGCATCTTCAGTAATACAGATTTCTGAGTGCAAATAATATGTGTGTGTGTGTGTGTGTGTGTGTGTGTGTGTGTGTGCGTGTGTGTGCGTGTGTGTGTGTGTCTTTATTATAATGTATCAAAATTATTTTTGCTTTTTATAGACTTTATACTAAACTTAATGTGCACATCAAAAGATTAACTATTACTCCATTATAGTATTGACATTCTTAATATATATATATATGTATATATGTATATATGTATATATATCTTAGAAAGTTTTAAAAGTATTTTCAGTTTTTACAGACCTTTACTCCAAAGCTAATTTCATATATAACATCGCAAGAATATTTATGAATCTGCTAATTAATTGCTCTTATCATTTTCCTCTTTTAAGTTCAACCAGGTGGACTTTATTGGAGTCCAAGTGACAAAAATTCTTCTCAGTTCTTCAGTATTCTTCTCAGTATTTTGGCTAGTTTCAGTCCTTCCCCAAATTTCCAGTTCTCCCAGCCTTATATCCAGAATCTTTGGGATTATACAAGGGAACCTTTCCTTCTTGTTAACTCTAACAAAGTCTTGTATTCTGGCTAGGTATTATTCTTTTCATTATTTTACCCATGGCATGTTTTTCACACGAGTTTTAACTGGTTGTCTTTTACTGAATCCTGAGTGACAACAAGTGCCCTCAGGTCTCAAAGTTTCTTCAAAGTATTATTGCTGATTTTAACAATGCCATAGTTTGGATGGTTTCAGTTCATCCTCAGATCTCCATTTCTGAGATTCCCATTTCTAGGTCTTAGGGGACAGCCTTATAGCACCAACTACAATTGATATAACCATCACCTTCATATTCCACAGTTTTCTTTTAGCCTTCTGGCAAGATCCAGGTATCTATATATCTTTTGTATGCTATGGTCAATTGGAATGGTAAAGTTGACTAAATAACAAATTATTTTCTTCTTCTTAATAAACACTAAGTCACATTTTAATTAATTTCAATTAACACCTAGGGATCATTTTGTGTCTCAAGGTCCTGGGTTATTATTGCTATTATTAGTAGTAGTAGTATTATTATTGTATATTAATAAGTATCAAAGATAGTTTTGATTTTTACAGAATTTTACACCTGATATTATTCCCTGGACACATCTAAACACTCTCTCTAAATTATAATACATAATTCATATTATCATGATACTGGTTGTTTCAAAAAATGTTAACACTTCTATGGAAGACATTTTATTAGAAAAATAGAATAGATAATTATGGAGATTACCAGTAGGAAGATGGCAAGAATGCATTATAAGGGTAGTGAATGGGTGGAGACTATTCGAAATCATAACGAAAAGGTACTCTAAAAGAAGTGTTGACATTTTTTAATCACCTTAGATATATATATATATATATATATATATATATATATATATAATATATATATATATATATCATTAGCAGTTCTATTTAACTGTAATTTTGGTTTCAGTTGTAAAAATGGTAGATACAAGAATTGTGATACTAGCAATTTTGTGGTGTCATTTTAAACTAGACCTCAAAGCTGCTGAAGTTGTTAGCAGAATATCGAAAGGGACCAAAACAGTATCTGACTGTTTAAGTATTTAAAAGCAGTGACTTTAGAAGTTTATTTGGATAATCCTTAAAAACATCCTTGCCATTATGTATGTTTGCATATCTATATATGTAAAAATATTAGCATATATATTTATGAGGTGATAAAAAAGAATTGAGTCAGAAGTTGTATTTACCAAGAAATGGACCACTAATGAAACCAATAATTTTCTTGAAAATAGTCCCCAATGAGCTTTCCATTGAATCTCCTCTTTTGATTGGGTGTTAAATTGTACCATTGTGTTTCTTTATATCTTCAACATACACTAAAATCTTAACCTTAAGAACGAAGATTGCTGCACTTGCGCAATCCTGTCTCAACAAAAACGACTGATTAAAAAATATAAGCATCAAAATACCATCCCTTTATCAAGTAAGTGTCTTTGCTGTGCAGACCTTCATTTAAATGTCAGCCGCAATAATTTTTATCACACATCATAAAGTGATGTATATATATATAAATATATATATAAAGTGATATATAGATATAAAGTGATATATAGATAATAAAGTGATATATATATAAGTATATAATTATATATATATAATATATATAATATATATATGTATATATATATATGTATATATATATATATATATATTGCCATTCACCCTGGTTGTCGGCTGATGAGGACAGAGTATTGCACATGCTTTCACACATTGTATGATGAAAAGTTTTAAAATATATATATATTATATATATATATATATATATATATTGTCATTCACAGACTGTTTCATTGTATCACAAATCTTCAGTGGGATAGACTCATAGGACACTTGAAGCTGAGATTGAAACCCACCCGACATTACATTAGACTTAGTATCATACTGCTCAGCTAGCAAGCAAACCATGTCCGCTTGGGAATTATAAGGCATTATGTAGAAGCTTTCGTTTGTTTACATTTTTTGCCTTACTGGATACCAGAGTGATCTATTCATTTGAAGAGCTTTGCATTATGCAAATAGCAGCCGTTAATTCCTTCAATAAAGTGCTCAACCCCTGTGGGGTAGCATATATATTGACATCCACAGACAGACTGTTTTGTTGTATCACAATTCTTCAGTGTAGCTAGATATGTAGGACGCTTGAAGCTGGAATCAAAACTCACCAAACTTTATGTTAGACTTAGTATCATACCACTTAGCCAGCAAGTGAATCACATCAGCTTGGGAATTATAAGGCATGATGTAGTAGCTTTCCTTTGTTTACATTTTTGCCCAACCGGATACCAGAATGCTCTATTCATTTGAAGAGCTTTGCATTATGTGAGTTGCAGCCATTAATTACTTCACCAGTACACACACACACACACACACACACATATATATATATATATATATATATATATATATATATATCATAAAGTTATATATATATATATATATATATATAACTTTATGATATATATATATATAAATACTGGCGCATTAGTCTTGTGGGTAGTGTTCACCAATGGCCCAGAAAATGTGGGTTCAATCCCATGTTGAACCATACCAAAGACTCAAAAATGGTTCTTGATGTCTCCTTGCTCAGCACTCCGAATTATAAGGCTTGGATCAAGGGTAAGTGGAGCAATCTAGGTAAAGGAGTAGCACCCTCCCCTACACCTGGTGTAGCAGTGTCTGGTTGCCCACAACTACAGTCAGCCAACATATATATATATATATATAAGTATGATTGATCAATTTTAATCAACTCACTTATGCTTATTTTATTGGGTTCATTGAACATTTGTATTTACACTTTCTTTTATAGTTGTTTCTTAAGGTTTTTTTTTTTTTGCTCACAATCTAATACTAAGTCATCATATCAAATACAGATAATTATACGGTTTCAAGTAATTATTTCTATTCAATAAATCATTTATTTACACACACCTATATGGTTTCAAGTAAATATTGAGAATCTTTAGCGACCAATCATAGCTTCAAGTAACTATTGTTGATACTAATAAAAATTATTTATATACTATCAAAAATTCCTACTGAATGCAAATGATTTTTAAATATACCTATTTAACCCAGATATTGAACCCTAACAGGTACTACCACTCCAGGTCATATCTATATATATATATATGAATAAACATAGATGAATTCATTGGGTTCTCATTGTGACAGTAGTTCATAATAATATTGAAGCTTCTTTTTATGAAGAAGTGATGGCTTTTGAGAAGCATTTTACAGATATTGTCATTATATCACATTGAATTTTAATTTTGGTTCGGCTTGTGTGATGCTATTTATCAAACTTTTTATATTTTCTATATTTGAATGGTTAATATCTAATTCTTCAGAAAATTTTTGGATTATCATTTGCGGGTATTATTCAATGATAGTTCTTTTGATGTTGTCCCAAAAGTATGTCTATAACTCTCTTTATCTTCAAAGTATTCTTCTCTTTTACTGAATCTTTGCAACCAATGTTGATCTGCATGCCCGTTGCTGATTCCTTTGCTAAATTCTTGGTTGACATTGTGCTGCTTTATACAAAGCTCATTCAAGAAGTTCTAAGCCTCGCTCAGAAAAAAGAGCCAAGTTGTATATTTTTGCTATGACAACACACTGCCATTTCTTATAAAAGTAGAAAAAATGATATAATTTTTTGAGTTTTATCAGTGTAACATCAACAAAAATATTCAGCTGTTGCTCTTTTTTCTGATTGAGGCTTAGAACTTTTTAAACAATCCTCACATCCCATTTTGATTTGGTTTTTCACTTCCTGGTTTTTCACTTCCTTCATGATTTATTCTAATGCCAAAACCATCCTTATAGAAGAACAGTAGTGACACAACTTAAAATATAGCTGAAGGGATAAGGGGGTTCATACATTTCCCATGGGTATTTGTCCGCAAATTAACATAATAACACAAGTGTAGTTTGAACTTGCTTATTTCCACATGTTAGCCATTACACCTCAGGGACTCTACCCCATCAACTTCTTAGATGAATTCTGTTTCCTATAACTTGATTCTCACCATCAATGCCAAGGAATTACAAATTATTATATAACATTATTATAACTAAATAGGATTTAAGCCTTGAACTCTGACTCAATGGAATTAAGATTATGACATTCAGCAGAAACATTGACCTGACAAAATCATCATTTCATTCCAACTACTATATTTTCAAATTCTAAACATTCTAAGTATATCATATTATAAAAGTAATACATATTCCCCTATTATGAGACGTTTTTGTTTGATTGCAATTATATATATGCATACATATATATAGATATCATACATATAAATAGATCATCTTTTCTTTTATATATATATATATATATATATATATATGTATAAGAAAAGATGATCTATTTAAAAAAAAGTCTGGAAACTTACTGAATACACCACACACACACACACATATATATATATATATATATATATGTGATACCTTCAATAATTTTCCAGACTTTTTTTGCACAGGCATTTAAAATTGTTGTAGACTCTTGAAAATTCAGTATGTTATTGCTATACATCTTATGAGATGACTGACCAACATTTATGATTTCAGGTTAAAATGAACAGCTACAGAAGCAATTGGAATACACCCTACTAAAGCCTGATTGTCACAGCCGGTGAATTTCAAAAATCATGCAATCTGGATGTGAGGAGACTTTAGAAGAATGATGTACAATAAAATTCTGTTTTAAACTTGGAAAAATGCCACAGAAACGTATGGAATGCTTCAGACTGCTTTTCGACCATCTTGCATGAATTGAGCAGCAGTTTTTGAGTGGCATAAGAGATTCAAGGAAGGCAGGGAGTCTGTGAGGTGAGAGGTGTGGGAGGAGTAAGGAAGTCAATAGACCAGAGTTGATTGGCTAAAGGGTTAGGGTTAGGGCTACTATGTTGAGGTTTTAAGGGCATTCAGGAAGAGATTCTGTCGGAAGAGGCCAACACTCTTCAAATTGGGTCAGTGGAATTTCCACTAGGACAATGCACCAATTCACAACTTCATTCTTGTCACAGACTATTTGACCAAGATGGGCATCAAGACAGTTCCTCAGCCTCCCAATAGTCCAGACCTTGCTCCCTGTGACTTTTGCTTATTCCCTAAGCTCAGAGGCTGTCATTATGAGACAATTGAGGATATGAAAGAGGTTTTGACACGTTCACACAAGAGGACTTCCATGGGGCCTTCCAGAAGTAATTGGAATGGTACCAGTGCATTGCAGCCGGAGGAGATTACTTCATGACTAGAGCTTCATGTGTGTACTATCAGTCTGGAAACTTGTTCAATGATCCTCGTATATATATATATGGTTTGGTTTCGTTTGCTTTCTTGGGTTTTATGGCATATCAATCTTTGTAGGTTATTCTGCGCCAAATCCATCCAAATCAAGCAGTTATATGTAACAATTCAGTTAGGTGTAAATACAGTTTTAATGTCAAAAACAGTTCTATTTCAAATAGTTCAGTTAAGCATAAGCATGCAGTTTAAATGTAAGTACGGTTTAATTGTCAAAAACATTTCTATTTCAAGCTATTCAGTTTAATCAAACAATTCAGTTTAGCTTAAGTATGCCGTTAGTTCTATTTAACCCATAGATAAGGCCCTATCAGGTGCTACCACTCCAGGCCAGAGTGGACCTGGGAGTGATGACAATGAAGGGGTACTCTGCATTCCCCAAAGCTCCAGCATTACTGGAACCTCACCATCAGATTGTTTAGTCTCATACCCAGGACACTCGTTGGCGGGGGTCTTACCCTTCTGCAGAGGTGCAGTCAATATATTCTACAGCCCCAGCCGACAGGGCAATCATATATATACATATATATATATATATATATATATATATATATAAATATATATATATATGTATGTATGTATATATGTATATATACACTCACTCGCAAACACTCATATAAATGTATGTATAAATATAATAAGGCTAGAGTTGTAATATATAAATATATATAAAAAATGATAAAACGTGAATAAGAAAAGTATATATATATATATATATATGAACATATATGTATGTAAATATGCATACAAGTGTGTGGGTTGATCACATATATCTAGCACTGCATAATATTCATATTTATATACAACATGTGAATATATTAGCTGTTATATGTATGTATATATACATGTACGTATGTGTGTGTGTGTGTGTGTGTGTGTGTGTGTGTGTGTGTGTGTGTGTGTGTGCTGCCAATTGTCCTCTATTCAGTTTTGATTTATGAAGATATACCTGGGGTATTTTAGCCGCCTTTTTTTTTATATACCAGAGAAGAACTCATATCTGAATTCAAAGAATGTAAATATTATCTAAAACTTTGAGAACCAGTACTTTTCAACATTGGAAATAACAAGGGTTGTTATTCCATTTTCAGGTTTCATATATTTTTACATTCAGATTCTCATGCACACACACACACGCACACACACACACACACACACACACACACACACACACACACACACACACACACATGAACATTGTAGAGGACCACATAGCCATTTTCAGTCGTACAATTTGTCAATATTAAGTATGAGATCCTTATTACTATACCATTGTGGCATTTTTATGTACTAATCTAAGCGCAATCAGTTTCAGCTATTTACTTCTTATATAAAGTTATACCACGAAATGATATCTATTAGATATCATTTGTAGTGCTTGAACATTTTTGGTAATCCAAATATAGTTGCCTTATGCCAGTCTTAGCTAGACTTTGTAAATATCTAAACACTATGCCAGCTGATCTCACTAACTATTGCTATTATATATACAATTCTATATATACATATACAATTTGTATATTTTATATATATATATACAATCTAAGCCACAGCTTAGATTGAACTTTTTCCAGACTAAGCTAAATTTAGTTAATTTCTATACAGGATTACTGCTACAAAACCAATAGTCAGCAAGCATTTCACACAATTTATTGCCAATATTATGTCCAATACTTGCTATACTGACCTTGTACCAGAATAAACTAAGGTGTGCATGTGTACATGTGTGTATGTGTATGTATGTATGTGTGTGTGTAATTTCCCAGAGCTCTTAAAAATTCAGCAGCATAATGATTTTCATTTTAAATAGAATAATCTTTAAAAAAATCTGATCCATTTGAATTTTTTTCTGGAATTTTCACAAACTCTTAAATTAATCAGCCTAACATTTCAAGCAATCAAAGCAAGAATACTTCTTTTTTTTTCCCTCCAAGAGGCAATAATTTCCGGGGAATAAATAAAACAAACCAAGAGGTAAATTCTCCCCACCAAGAAAATAAAAATAAAAATAGATGAATCTAAGGAAACAATGAAAAGAAAAAAGAAGCTTGCTTTTTGGTTGTTTTACGTATGACATAAAGGTTTCTTAATCATCAGCAGTACACGGAAAAAAATACTTTTACATTAAAAGCTTTAAAACTGAAAACAACAATGAACAATATTTGTTATATTTTAGTTTCTATAAAAGCAAGGTAAACACTTTTCTTTTTGTCTATTTATCTATCTAGATTTCTATTATTTCTTGTTTTATTTATCTGTCTTTCTCTCTATTAACAGTGATAGTGAGAGCATTTTTCAAAAGCTTGGCCTTGGAAGAGAAAGGACTTGTTTGCTGAAATAGAATAAGCTGTTTTATTGAAAGAAGCTATAAAAACAAACAATGAGATGTTAAATGCGTGTCTAGTGTGCAGATTGAGATTCATTTTATTTGTAAATAAGGAAACATTAATTGATGGAATCAAAAAAAAAAAAAGTAATGAAAGGAAAGATGAAAAGTTTGCACCCATTTCTCTTAAGTTCATTTTTTTTTGCCTAATTCTATTGTAAATTTTATTTTATTTCTTTTTTACCATTGTTTCCATTTTTTTTTTTTTTTTTTGGTAATCTTTCTTCAAGTTTCTTCCTTTCATTCATTTCATTCTATTTCTATTAAAGTTTTTCTTTTGGATTTTACATTTCTTACTTGGATTAATATTTTTTTTATTGATGTTTTTCTTTTTTTATAAATTTTCTTCTTTTATTTATTTATTATTATTTTGCTTCTTTTGTAAATTTTATTCATTCATTTCTCTTTTTCATCTTTTTGTTTTTCTTTTAAGAATTTATCTTAATCAATAATTATTTTTTGTTTTACTATTTTTTGTGAATTTTATTCAATCTTGATTTTTTTTATTTTTCTTATTTTATGAATTTATTTATTCATCATTTTTTTTGTGAATTTTATTGATTTATTTCTTTTTAAAATTTTTTTCTGTTGCCTTTTTTGAGAACCACCTACATGTTTTTGTTTTAAACAAATTGATGATGAAAAAAGGATTAAGTCCCTATTTATTTGGTCATGTGCTGAATGAGCAGAAAGCTATTGTTTATTTTTATTCAAATGAAGTGCAATTATTCGGTGTACATTTTTCTACAGTTAATCTAAGCATGTATTTAAATATAGATTAGTACAAATAAGTAGTTGACTGTAAATGCACAAATACATTATCAGGATAAGTACACACCTACACTTTTTTAAGTTAATTTTCTTCTAAGCTAAAGATAAAAGTATGTTATGATATCCTATGGAATATTATGCAATCAAAATTGTATATTATCAAGTATCATTTATTACTAAACTTTGCAATATTAGGAAAAAAAATTCACCAAGACAATAAAAAATGAAATTGTGTAAATATATACAAGAGGTGTACTTATTATTGGACTGCAACATATTCATAATTTTGGATATCCAGGGTTTCACTACTCTAAATACCCTTGGTAATGAATAATAACTAATAATATCCATTTAAAAATTAACTTTTTATACTAAAAAATACTAACGATGAGATTTATATTTATTAGTGATTCATATATATATATCTGTGTATATGAGACAATGTGTTTCTCTGTGTGTGCGCGTACTCTTATACAAGGTTAGTTGAAAACGTATCAAGATTGATATTGTATTTCCCAAGACAAATAAACTATGAAAGAAACATTTATTTTCATTGAAATAGTTCTTTGTGGTATTCAGCACACATATTCCCATATTTACCAACCCCTCCTTGGGCAGGATATGACACCAGGTCAATTTTTAAGTGGAGTTTAACAGGTTTGAATTCAGAGTTTTCCTTCTCCTAGACTAATTGCCTCACCAAAGCTGAAGAACCCAATCAGCCCTACTATTTACCCATAGCTGGAGGGAGAATAATTGGATTCATACCTTTCCCAAGGGTATTAGTGCAATGTGAAATGCAGTCAGTCTTGCCCAGGTTTTGAACTCGCATCACCGTGTCCATTTCCTATGACGATAACCATTACACCACAGGAACCGCATATTCCAATGAGTTTTCGTTTGGTCAAAATACCTTTGAAACTCTTCATTTGATAAGGTAGCTTTGTTGTCATATTTCTTTTAATAATCTAATCTTAACTCTGAAATAAATTTTCAGTTAAGAAAAAGAGAAAAAGTCACAAGGAACTAAGTATGTTGAGGATGATTCTCCAGTTGTACAATTTTCCATTTTTCTTTTTTAAATATCAAAACTGGTGTTACTTTTTGTGATTTAACACTGATTCATCTGAATGTAACTTATCTGTGCAAACATCTAGACAGAAATCTAGATATCTAGACATCATTACTTTATCATATTAGTTGCTCAGCTGTGCACATATCTATATAGAAATATCGATGTGTAGATATCATTATTTTATTAGATAAGCTGCTCACCAATGCACACATCTAGACAGAAATCTAGACATCTAGCCATCATTACTTTATTAAGCAAGTTGCTCAGCTGTGCACATGTCTTGACAGAAATCTAGACATCAAGACATAATTACTTATATAAGTTGCTTAGCTGAGCAGACATCTAGACATGCAGACATCATTACTTTATTATCTATAATATACAAATTGCTCAGTTATGCGCACATCTCTTGAAAATGACCAGCGTAGGCAGAAAAAAATTGAACAAGATTTTGGACAATTTCCTTAAAGACTTGAACAAAAAATTTCTATTCTTGAGAAACTTTAAAAGATTTTTTCTATTTTCCTGATTTAAAACATCTAATTCATATTTTTATCTCCCTGATAAAATAAAACAGAAATTCTTACCGTATAATCGCATCATTTGGACTCTATTATAAAAGCTAGATGTAAACAACATAAGAATGCAGCATGCTAAACAAATCCTAGAAGTAGCACACAACAAAATAGCACTTGTACAGCCACTTACCTCCTATCTAGCAAAGTATCCTAATAAGACAGACATTGCTGGACACTGCTGGAGAATTAACAGCAAACTCATGGGCAACATTCTCCTATGGACATACAAGTGTTGGCTAGTCAGCAAAATCTTACATTCACCTGCTCAGTGCAGACACTGACTGTTGTCTAGTTGACTTACTAATTATGATAGCCATTAGGGATGGATGTCAAGATAGAGTCAAAGGAATCTGTGTTGTTAGAATGCTTTGATGAGGATTATGATAATATATAGCAAACTGTTTTCAATTTAGTTTGAGTTGGTATATTACTTAGTTGTTAGATATAAAATTTCTGAAACTGAAAGCTATTTTTATTAAATGATTTTTTTCTTTTTTCATTAATATTTGATATATTCAGAATATCGGTTCTTAGGTTAAATACTATTTTCTTGAATGCACATTGTTTTTTAATAATGATGGCTTCTCATATTTATAATCTTTTTGCAGTTTAAGTTATAAAGTATGGTATTGTTTAGTTTGGTTTTATGGCATATGGCATATGACTGTAGAATACACCGCCTGCACCTCTGCCCTCCCCCACAATGAGTGTCCTAGCTATGACATTAAACAATCTGATGGTGAGATTCTAGTGATGTTGGGGCATTGGGGAATGCAGAGCGCCCATTCATTGCCATTGCTCCCTGGTTCACTCTGGCTCGGGATGGTAGCCGCTGATAGGGCTCTCTCAATGGGTTAAATAGAACTAAACTGCATACTTATGCTAAACTGAATTGTTTAAATCAGAACTGTTTGACTAAACTGAATTGCTTGAAATAGAAATGTTTTTGACAATTAAACAGTCTACTTGCATTTAAACTGCGCACTTATGCTAAACTGAATTGCTGAAATGTAACTGTTTTTGACATTGAAACTGTACCTACGCAAAACTGAATTGTTTAATATAGAACTGTTTTGACATTTAACTGAGTGTGAACAAAATCTATACTTATACTAAGCTAAATTGGTTGAATTAAAACTGTTTAACTAAACTGAATAGCTTGAAATAGAAATGTTTTTGACAATTAAACTGTACTCATGTTTGATTGCATTGTTTGATATAGAAGAGATTATTTGTATAAAAATGGACCTGACATTAAATAACCTACAAAGGTTGATATGCCATAAAACCCAACCAACAAACAAACAAACATGGCATATCAACCATTGTAGGTTATTAAATACATAATTCATAAACGCATTTTATTGATAACATTTTTAAATGAGTCTGAGCTCATTTTTTTTGCACACAGTTAAATGGTTTCAAGTATTGCTCTCTAATACAAATGATTGCACTTACTATTAATCATTTGTTTGTGCACAGTTAAATAGTTTCATGTATTGCTAGATAACAGAAATAATTTAACATCAGTTATTTGTTTGCATACATTTGAATGGATATACATGATATAGAAGAAATTAGTTTGTTGGTAAATTATATTTTTCAATGGATCAGAACTAATTTTCTGCACTCTTGTATTGCTATTGATTCTGTACAGTTAAATGGTTTCAATTATTGCTAGCTAACACTAATTATTCTATTCAACATTACTCATTCATTTGCACACTGTTAAATGATTCCAAGTACTGCTATTTATCTCTAAAAATTCAATTAAACATAGGTCATTTGTGTACACTGCCACGTGATAGCTCACGGAGACGAAGAGGTAAGACTGATACTATCCTCCCGTGTTGAATTAGCACTATCTAGCAGTCAAAAAGTGACCGTTAAGAGAGAATGTGGGTCACAGAGGGGATAAACAGATGTTGGTACTTAGTGACCTCAGGTCGCCGGACATCGGAAGGAGAAAGAGAGAGAAGCCAAATGATTGGCTGGGACTCCTAAACAGAAGTGGGGCTCCCTTCCCCTCAGCGGAAGTAAAGGACAAGAATGTGAGTTTTTGAGCAGGGTTCATTGCAGGCAGATGAACCATAGCCACTTTACTCCGGGTTGAAGACAAAAGATTAACTGAGACACGAAGGACTCCAAATCCTTCAAGCCAGTATTAAAAACATTGGAACCCCTTTGCCAGCGGTGGTCAGTCTGGCCCTAAATTATTCCCTCACGTAATATGCCAGTTCTTATATGCCTGAGAGAAAAACTCTGAACAGGACTTATTCTGTAGGGGATCAAGTGCCAACCTGCCCCGTCTTCACACATGCGAAAATAAAATCCCGTTTTGGGATTTTAGACAATTTCGCGTCACAACACATAGTTAAATGATCAAGGACTTCTATTTCAAACAATTCAGTTTTGCATCAATCATTTGATTGCACAGTTTAAATGTCAGATAGTTCTATTTGACACATAGATAGGAACCTGTCAGGTGCTACCACTTTGGGTCAAAGTGGACCTGGGAGTAATGTCAATGAAGGGGTACACCACATTCCCCAAAGCTCCAGCATTACTGGAGCCTCACTATAATAAGTGTAATAAGTGTAAGGATTGTAGCTTTCAGATTTTGTAAAAAACTATATATCTGCTTTGAATATTTTTAATAATTATTTAATACACTGAATCAAAGCAGATATTTTTCAAATAGGTTCAAAACTACAATGTTCCAACATGAGATATTATCTGGTAAACAAGCCAATAGATTTCTTTAATTAAAGAATGCCTAATAATATTAATAATAATAATAAACTGGATATGAATAAAAAAAATACGAATTTTAATAATAAGGTAAATTGTCATAAAAATAGAAAAAGGAAAATTATATGGTTCAACCCCTTTCCCTTTGTAAACTTGGGAATATAAATATAGGAAAATATTTTTTTTTAAATTGATAGATAAACACTTTAACTAATATAGTATATTACATAAAATATTGATAAGGAAAACTTTAAAAATTAGTTACTCTTGCACGAGAAATTTCTTCGAAATAATTAACACTCATAAAAATGAAATAATTAGCAAATACAAATCAGAAGAGAAGCATTGAAGACAGTTCAACAGTTTATCTAAAATCGAAAACTATATTTGATTCCTGTTCTTGAAATTGGCCATAAAATGAAAATATCCATATGTATATTCCCTTGAAAAGAAATAAGTTAATAAAAATTAATTAGGTGTTCCTTGCATATCACATTCAAAGAAACTTATTTACATGCATGTATGTTGTGTGTGTGTGCGTGTGTGTGTGTGTGTGTGTGTGTGGATAATGTCAATAACTCCATCAATTTCTTCATTATCTCTGAGATGGAAAAAGATCCCTCTTTCTAGGATTACAACCATTAAAAGATGAAATCATGGAATATATTCAGCTGGAGGATGATGTCAAGCAAAGAAGTTGTGCTTGGGCTGATGAAGTAACAAGAGGCAGAAGAGGAAGTTTTGAGAAGAAAGGTATAAGGACAGACTTAAGTAATAAGGAGAAGCAAAGAGTCTCTGAGAAAGATAAAAGCCACAAAGGCCAGGGAGAGATGGCATACACAGATAAGAAGGAAATACTCTTAGACACAGTTATTCTCACTCCTTAAAAAATAATATAAAAATTAGGAGATAGAGGTCCTTATAATATGTAGTCAGTATGGATATTTGAATGGGTCATTGGTGGAGAAGGTAAGTCAGGGGAGTTAAGGGGAATCAGGATTGGATATCTTAAGGATAACTTTCTGAAGGGAGCAGGAGGTTTAGAAATGATGAAGATGATATTTATACTGAATGGTTTAGGGTTATGGAGAGTTTTGGTTGATAAGAGATTCTGGCACCAGATGTGTTTGATTATTTAGAGTGAAGTAAACTGAAGATTCTAAATTGGGTCCTTTCTTGTTCTGGCCTTTCACACTTTAAAATTAATGGCCATAGCATGTGTCATTGTCTGATATTAAAAAAGGAAAAAAATAATAAAAACAAAGTATGTGTTTATTGGATAATTTATTATTTAATTCATGAATAAAATAATATACAAAAATTGATTATGCAACTAAATAGCACCCATAATACATACAGGCTTTCACACACACACACACACACACACACACACACACACACACACACACACACACACACACATATATATAATGGCTTCTACCTTGGATTAAATTATTACCATTGTATGATATCATTTTATAAAAGAGTAATTAACTATACCATGAACATATATATATATATATATATATATATATATATATATATATATATTATTCTATTTCAAGAAAAAAACAATATTTGGTTACATTTGGATAATAGATTTATTTCCATCCTGTTAAGAGCATTGATATGAATCAAAGACTCTAAAATAATTTTTAACAGGGCTTCATCAGATCCAATATGAAAATAAAATACATTACAACCAGATAGGAGGGATAGTCAAAGGAAGGAAAGAGAGGGAGGGATAGTCAAAGGAAAGAAGTGGAGGGAGAAATTAAATCCATTTCAACTATGTATAGCCTTTACCCATGTAAGGCTTGTTCTGGTCCCTTCTCGTTTCTTGTTAAGACAACTAAAAAACCAATAAAATTAGCACTTTAGCAATAACAGTGATACATATTCACATTTCAACCATTTCTAACAAAAATATCAATTTTAATTCTAGTAGGTCAACATTTTTCTTTGAAAGGTTGGTACACTTAGCAGAATAGTTGACCCCATTTAATTTGGTTTATACCATGATGACGGCGTATTATCCATTCCCCATAGTGATGGTCCTATGTGTTCAATTATACAAAAAAAAAAT
Organism: Sepioteuthis lessoniana; assembly: GCA_963585895.1. Taxonomy (NCBI): domain Eukaryota; kingdom Metazoa; phylum Mollusca; class Cephalopoda; order Myopsida; family Loliginidae; genus Sepioteuthis; species Sepioteuthis lessoniana. The sequence goes on from OY757929.1 coordinate 71,991,763, forward strand.
ATTACAAGAGCCTTTAAATTCTTAGGATTTGAAATAGAAACTTCTTCTAATATTAAAGTAGCAAATTTTCTAGATGTTACACTGAACCTCTCTGACAACTCTAAAGGACCATTCCTTAAAACAGACCAACATCCTTCCTATATTAATGTAAATTCTAATCACCCGAATTCTATAATTAAACAAGTTCCTAAAGCTGTTAATATGAGAATAATTAGATTATCATCCAATAAGAAAATTTTCCATGAAAGTAGTAAAATGTATATTGAAGCCCTCAAGAATAGTGGATTCAAAGAAGAGTTTATTCATCTAGAGCTGAGAACACCTAATAATATTAATAATAATAATAAATTGGATATGAATAAAAAAATACGAATTTTTGTCATAAAAATTGAAAAAGGAAAATTATATGGTTCTACCCCACTTTTTGTAAACTTGGGAATATAAATATAGGAAAATATTTTTTTTAAATTGATAGATAAACACTATAACCAATATAGTATATTACATAAAATATTGATAAGGGAAACTTTAAAAATTAGTTACTCTTGCACGAAAAATTTCTTCAAAATAATTAACACTCATAAAAATGAAATAATTAGCAAATATTATGACCAAATGAATGGGAATAATAAACCGCACAAATAAGGGAAGAGATATACTATTCGCTAACAAGCCTCGGATTGTTCCCTGATGAACAGAAAGGATGCTGCAAAGGATCATGAGGAACAGCAGAGTTACTCTACATAGATCAACACATCATAAATGAAAGCAAGATGGAAAAATCTAGCTATGACCTGGATAGACGACAAAAAGGCATATGATATAGTTCCGCAAAGCTGGATAATAAACTGTCACAAAATGTACAAAATATTACAAAAACTTCATCGAAAAAACCATGAAAAACTGGAGGGTTGAATTAACTGCAAGAGGAAAAAGCTTGGCTGAAACAAAGATCCAAAGAGGTATTTTCCAAGAAGATGCACTATCACCCATACTATTCATACTGTTAATGTTTATATCATTTCGTTTGTATCTATCATTAACATGGGCATTATAGTTGGAGTGTTTCCCAATGGTTCAGGAGACTGGGGTTCAATCCCAGGTCGAATCATACCAAAGTTTCTGAAATGGTTCTTGATGCCTCCTTGTTTAACACTCAGCATTATAAGGTACATATCAATGGTAAGTGGATCAATACAAGGAAAGGAGTAATGCCCTTCCCTACACCTTGATGTAGTAGCTATTGAAAAGGAACTTTCAGGTTGCCCCCAACTATGGTTGGCCAATTTACAACTACTTATATCTATCCGTTTTTATGAGTGTTGATCTTCTTTCTCTCTCTGTTTAATTCAACAATCTGTTTATCTATCTTTCTATATTTATGTAAATGTTGAAGCCAAATCATTCTAAATCAGGGATTTTGTAACTTTTCAGGACTAATCTGACCAAATAAGGAGACAAATTGAAAAATACCTAGTCTCTGTTTGATAGAATGGTGATTTGAAATGATAAAAGATTCAACAACTTTCTGGTACTTTTTATCATGCATAAACAAGTTGTTTTAAAAAGGCTTTTTTCAAAAATCAAAATAGTTCAGTAGAAAAGGATAAAATCTAAAATAAATTGATATTTACTAACCCTTCTGAGGCAGCCTAATAACTGTCAATTTCATGCATTTAAAAATGCCATCAAATGAAACTTGCCCCCTTAAATATATATATTTCAGCCTAAAGACCTAGAAGACCAGGGTTCAATTCCAGGTTGAGTTATACCAAAGACTCAAAAAATGGTACTAGATACCTCCTTGCTAAACACTCAGTATTATAAGGTATATATTATGGATAAAGTGGAGCAATCCAGAAAAAGGAGCAATACTCTTCCCGACATCTCGGTGTAGTAGCTATTGGAAATGGAGCCTTCTAGTCACCCTCGATTACAGTCACTAACTTTTCTTTTACTGATATTTTACTTATAGTACCCACACATATATATATAGATTATTAAACCATATAAACATGAATGCACACACGTTTGTATATTTATATAAACACATACATACTTTTAGTTTCAAACCCATTTAAAAGCAATAAAACATACATAGAGAAATTCTTACTCCCATACAATTACATTCAAACTTGCTGAAGTACCCATCCCTACCAGGTAACAAATCAAGAAAAATTTCAAGGATTTTTGTTATGAAATAGTACCATTTTAGAGAATTATTAAGTTAAATTTACTTGTTTTTTCTCTGGATTGCTTACTAAACAATAATGCTATGTAATTATTTTACATATCCAGTTAAAAGAATTGCCTGTAAGTTTAATTTGTGATGTTTAATTAAATGTGAATAAATGTTCAAATAGGAAATAAATAAAGTGAAGTCGGCAACCTTAGTCGAGGGTAACCCGAAGGCTCCCTATTTAATAGTTACTACACAGAAGTGTAGAAGGCATAACTTCATTCCCTGGATTGCTCCACTTTACCCTTGATCCTTACCTCAAAATGCTGAGTGTTAAGCAAGGTGGCATCAAGTACCATTTTTTGAGTCTTTCGTTTGACTTGATCTGGGATTGAACTCCGGTCTCCCAGGCCATTAGCGAACACTCTACTCATTAGCTGGTTAAGTAGGAAATAATTTGTAAATATCCATTTGAATTTATAAAATTTAAATTCTCTTCAATATATATATATATGACCCAGTCAGCTGGGGCTGTAGAGTACACCTACAGCATCACTGCAGAGGGGTAAGACTCTTCAAATGAGTGTCCCTGCATTGGATGGTGAGGCTCCAGTAATGCTGAAGCTTTGGAAAATTCAGAGTACCCATTTATTGCCTTCACTTCCAGGTCCACTCTGACCCAGAGTGGTTGCAACTGATAGGGTCCTATCTATGGGTTAAATAGAATTAAACTGTGTGTTTATGCTAAACTGAATTGTTTGAAACAGAACTGTTTTTACATTTAACTGTGTGAAAATAAATTACTGATGTTTAATTGAATTTTTAGTGATACATTGCAATACTTGGAACCATTTAACTCTGTTGATTAAATTAAATTGCTTGAAATAGAACTGTTTATATGTATAAAATAGATTTGGCATTAAATAACCTACAATGGTTGATATACCATAAAACCAAACCAAACCAAACAATATATATATATATATATGTGTGTGTGTGTGTATATATATATATATATATATATATGTATGTATGTGGTGAATTCAATATGTTTCCAGACTTTTTTTGTACAGGCATATAAAATTCTGTTTTAAACTTGGAAAAAAATGCCATGCAATGAAAGCTGGATCTACTGCTATGACCCAGAGACCAAGAGACAGAGTTTCCAGTGGAAGCATGCTGGCTCTCCCAGATCCAAGAAGGCTAAACATTGCACCAAGGAGCTACTAAAAAAAAACATAGTTTAGATTTGGCAAAAGGCTGCAATTGTATGGCTCTTAGTGAGGTACTTCAGATTTAATTTAGCAACCAATCAAGGAGAAGGAAAACTGAATTCACACCAACTTTACTCCTCCACGAGGGTGTCCTCGTGGTGTAATGGTTAAAGCGATGAACTGCGGAATCGTAGTACGCGAGTTCGTACTCCAGTCGCGCTATTACGTTCACTTTCGGGCAAATACCCTTGGGAAAGGTATGAACCCCCTTATTCTCCCTCCAGCTATGGATAAATAGTAGGACGGACTAGGTTCTTCAGCCTTGGTGAGGCAACTAGTCTAGGAGAAGGAAAACTCTGAATTCAAACCTGTTAAACTCCGCTTAAAAATTGACCTTGTGTCATATCCTGCCCGAGCGGAGGGGTTGGTAAATAGTACCAACTTTACTCCTCCAAAAAATGATATTGTGCTCATTGTAGTCGGGTTGGGTAAATATATATATTTAAAATACCTTTTAGAACTTATATGGAGAAAGTCATGATAATCTTTCAATTGCTGTATTTTTACCTCATTAATAGATGCCACCCTTTTAGATGAGAAGCAGTAGTTTCCAAACTGAACTATTTGATCCTGTGAGGGTCTTCCATACAGCATCAGGTGAAGCATGCCCTTGACCCGATGTTGGGTTCATCCACCTTACTTCACACCCACCATGCTGCTTCCCATGGCTTCCGAGATTTGCCATGTGGATTGAAAAAAGTTGTCTTTTTTTCTGTATATGAGTTGGTCATATGACTTCATATAGGATTTGAGATATATGTAGACAACATCTGGTTTAGTAAAATGCCCACAATACTCTTATCCTTGCTTTGATTCCTGTTTTCAAATATTGACTGAAATTCTTAACTATATACTAATGTCCCTCACATGGTTTTATTGAAGATTCTAGTCACCATTCGATTCACCAGCCTTTTTAGTTACTTTTGCAGATAATTACAATCCCAATGTAACAGATACTATGTTTACAGTGACAATTTATATTGTATAGTAGATAATCAAAACATTAGCAATAGAATGAATAATAATAATTTGAAAAAAAGCATGTTTGTTCATGCCCTAAATGGTGGTTCTCTGAAACTAGTGGATATGTTCACCTACCTTGGAAGCAACGTCTCATATTCAGCAACTGATATCAATATGTGTCTAGCAAAGGTATGGATAGCTATCGAGAGGTTATTGGTCATATGGAAGTCAGACCTATCCGATAGAATAAAACAGAATTTTGTCCAAGCAGCGGTCATATCTATACTACTAAATGGATGCACCACATGGACACTGACTAAGTGTATGGAGAAAAAGCTAGATGGCAATTGCACAAAAATGCTACAAGCTATATTGAACGAATGCTGGAAGCAATATCCCATGAAACAACCACTGTAAGGCCACCTTCCTCCCATCTCTCAAACCATCCAAATTAGACAAACCAGACATGCAGGATACTGCTAGAGAATTAAGGATGAACTCATAAGCAATGTTCTCTTTTGGATCCCTTCACACAGATGAGTAGGTGTTAGATGGCCAGCAAGATCTTATCTACAACAGCTCTCAACAGACATAGGATGTAAAGTAAAGTTGGCGACCATCGTTGAGGGTGACCCGAAGGCTCCATTTATGATAGCTACTGCAGCAAGGTGTAGGGAAGGGCACTACTCTTTTCCCTGGATTGCTCCACTTTACCCTTGATCTGTATTAAGCAAGAAGGCATCAAGTACCATTTTTTGAGTCTTTGGTATGACTCCACCGGGTTATTATGCCAATGTTTAGTTACATAGGATGTAGTGTAGAAAAACTTCCGGAAGCGAGCAATGATAGAGACAAATAGCGAGAGAGAGTCATTGAAATCCATGCTAGTGGCACAACATTATGAAGATGATATAGAGAAAAATTGAAAGCCAAAGTAATCCAAAAGTAATGAACTTATTGCAAAGGAAAGTTGGTTTTAATAAAGATACATCAGGTCTTTAAAAATAGTGATACCCAGTGTTGATAGAACAATTGTGGATATTTAATAAAATACAAAATTTTGGATTCTATTGAACATCCACCATTGTTCTATCAACACTTGGTATCTCCATCTTTAAAGTCCTGATGAAGGTTTATTTAAACTGAAACGTTATAGTGTCAACTTACCTTCGCAATAAATTCATCACTTGGATTATTTTGCTTTTCATTTTCTTCTCATACTGTTGGATTCTTTTCCATTATTTACTTTCATATATGTTTATAAGTAAGTAAAGTTGGCAACTGTAGTCGAGGGCTACATGGAAGTATAAGGGAGGGTGCTCCTCCTCTCCCTGGATTGCTCCACTTTACCCTTGAAACATACCTTCTAATGCAGAGTGTTAAGCAAGGAGGTATCAAGTACCATTTTTTAAGTATATATATATATATATATATATATATATATATTTATATATATTATCTTGAAACCAAATTTTCTTATGACCATTTTTTAAAGATAGAAAAACAGAAAGTAACATTTAATGCAATGACTGGGTCGGTAAGGTGATTCACTGGGAAATGTGTAAGAAATTTAAATTCGACCAAACTAACAAATGGTATATGCAAAACCCAGCACCTGTCCTAGAAAGTACCATGCATAAACTCCTGTGGGACTTTAACATACAAATGAATCACCTAATCCCGGCCAGAAGACCATATTTAATAATAATCCACAAAAAAAAGAGAACTTGCAAAATAGTCGACTTTGCTGTCCTGCCTGATCACAGAATAAAACTGAAAGAATGTGAAAAGAGGGATAAGTACCTCGACCTTGCTAGGAAATTGAAAAAACTGTGGAACATGCAGGTGACAATTATACCAATTGTCATTGGTGCGTTTGAAACAGTAACTAAAGGATTACTGAAGGGACTGGAGGACTTTGAAGTTGGCGGATAGGTGGAGACCATCCAAACGACAGCATTGTTGAGAATGGCCAGAATACTAAGAAGAGTCCTGGAGACTTGAGGAGACTTGCTATCACTCAGACTCCAGTGAAAAACCATCGGCTAACGCTGATGTGAAAAGCTCTAATAAGTGAATAATGATAATCCTATGAAGTTTGGACTATTTGCTTGTTTGTAAAGGAATATCAGCAAAATTGTCTGTTTAAGAAATAGAAAATTTTAAATTTGACACATTCACTTTTGATGATGCACAGCTGTGTTTTGTTTATAATTAGGAAAAAAATTAATACATTTTCTTTCTGTTTGACTTTCATTTTGCTTTAAAAAAAATTCATTCGCATAATCTACAGAAAGGAAAAAAATTATCCAACAAAAACTATTAATTAACCCCAAAAGTTACAAAAACATTCATCTTGGAATAACTGTTAAAATATTTATCTGAGAAAGATATTTGAGCAAAAAACTAATTTTTCTAAATATAGTTTCGTCTCAACAGTTATTTTTATTATATAGTTGTGAGAATGAATATGAGAAGGAAAATTCTATAAACTTTTGAGGTGCTTGTGGCATAATATTCTTACTGGAAATGGAACCAGCAGTCTGGGTTCAAACCCTGCATGAGACTGTTTGCATTTAACATAGCACTAAAATCCATGGGAAGGGTATGAATCTAAGTATTCTCCTTCCAGCTAGGGGTAAATAATATGTCAAACATTTTAACACTTACATGGCAACCAATGTAAGACAAGGAAAACTCTAAATGTAAAACAATTGGTACTCCACATAAGAATTGACCATCTTGCTCATGGTAAAGGGGTTAAGAAAGTATAAATTTCTACACTTATATATTCTTTTATATATACATATATACTAGCAAAGAAGTTTCCATGAAAAATGATGGGATAATTTACAAATGAATTGGTGTTTTTGCTAAGGATCAGAGTTTAATATCTGCTGAGGATTAAAATTTTGCTCTCTAACTGAGTCACGTACAGAATCCCAGTTAAGTCCCAGTTGGGAAGTTTTGTGGAGTCAATGCCAGATTAAGTGAGAGTTATTTGCAGCCCCATGAAAGATTATCAGGGTGTGTCTAAAGTATTTTTCCTGTTGCATATGCATACCCATATAATAATGTATGCAAGCATGCATATATATATAAGAAAAAAATAAAAAGTCGTTACGCAAAAAGAAAATGCTAAATTTGAAAAATAGGTGCACAGGATCTGAGTACCATTAGTATGCTCCTTATTTTGGAAGCTGCATAAGTATTCCTTTGTACATGGGATCATTGATTGTATCATGGCTATATTACCTGTTGTTTTATTGTTGAGTGGACTGACACACAAATTCAGTTTATTTTCCATCAGTGTCTATCTCTCTATCTATTAATCACTATATCTATCTTTCTTTTTATATAAATAAACACACACACACACACACACACATATATATATATATATACAGAGAGAGAGTGAGAGAGAAATGCACACATTCACACAAAAATACACACATATGATTTTTTTTGTGATTGTATGGAGGTAACCATGGTGTTATGGTTGTGGTCGTACAAAATGGACACTGTGACACGAGTGCAAATCCTGAATGAGGATGACTGCATTTAGCATAGCACTAATACCCTTGGGAAAGGTATGAATCCAATTATTCTCCCTCCAGCAATGTGTAAATAATAGGGCAGACTAGGTTCTTTGGCCTTGGTTAGACAACTAGTCTAAGAAAAGGAAAACTCAAAATTTAAACCAGTTAAACTCTGCTTTAATATTGATTTTGTATCACATCCTTCCTTTGTGGAGGGTTTAGTAAATACATAGATACATGTAATTGCACATGCTATATACCTTAACCTCATCAGCAGCCGACCAGGGTTGATACCTAAGTTTCACTGGCTAAAGTAATACTACCCCCACCCAGTACCGTTCTTGTAGCTTTGGCTGCCAGACAGAATATCATTTTGTCTTAACTGTAGTGTTTTGCATCTGTTTGTCTCGTATTTTCATTAATGAAGTAGTGTTCATTTTGTAGCATCTTATTTCTGTTGAAGTTTTCATTCAGTCACCTTCATTTGAGGGAACATAACACTGCATAATGATCTAATCTGCTGACTTATGGGACCTTTGAGATGGATAGCAAGCATTAATAAAAGTTCCTGATCAAGATATGACCAAGTAGCTCTCTGCTTAGGTCACTGAATGATTGGCTTGCTCTGAATTCCACTTAGATGCCGTATATTTATCTGATCCTCAGCCTCGTAGTATTTGACAAAAGGTCATTTTAATATGGGTGGGGGTCTACACACAAATAATTCCACTCACGTGTTGACAATCACTGATGGGATCTTGAATACTGTAGGTATAATCCAAATTTGTCATCCCATCGTTCAATTTACATTCATTAATCAGATTACATTGCTCTCACACACACACACACAAACACACACACACACACACACAAACACACACACACACACACACACATATATATATATATATACATATATATGCTCATACACATCTCTTCCATTTATACACAGTTATTATACAAGTACATACATCATCATCATGATCATCAAGCATGGATTGCCTTGATTCTCTCTCACCATTTATCCTTATCAGCCATCACTCTTGGTAAGTCCTCTAAACTGCATCTAATATCTGCACAGAGATGATGGAAGTAAGTTTTGCAGCTCAATCAACACTGCTTTATCAATATGTAGGAGCCCATCGAAGAATGTTGCTCATGAATTTCTCCAGTTTTTCCATGTCTTATTTATCTTACTTGGATGGGTTTTTTTTTGTGATATGAGAGGTAAATAGCCTCACACCAGCTTTTTTGTAGGGTATATATATATAAGTAAAGTTGGTGACTGTAGTCAAGGACAACTTGAAGGCTACCTTTTCAATAGTTACTATACCGGAGTATAGGGGAGGGCACTACTCCTTCTCTAGATTGCTCCACTTTACCCTTGATAAGTACCTTATAATGTTGAGTGTTAAGCATAGAGGCATCAAGTACTTTTTTGAGTCTTTACTATGACTTGACCTGGTATTGAGCCCCGGTTTCTGGAGTCAATGGCAAATACACTACCCATTAGACCAATGAGCTGATATGTATATATATATGAGTGTGCACATAGATATTACAAATATTACTTATTCAGTTTTCTAAATAATGTCTATTTTACGATCCTTAATATCCATTAAAATTTACAACAAAAGGTTTTGGTAATTTTTATTATAAAAGATAAAACCATTTAGCTGAAAAAATATTTATTACTGATGGTCATGATATGAAAGATTTCATGGAGTTTTATAAATAAATGTTTTTTGATTTAAATGAATTAGACTCAAGAGATTTATCAATATAAACATTTTGTTTTTTTGTGTAAATTTTGTCCTAACTAAGCAATAATATTATGCAATCTTTTTATATTTCTAGTTTGAAGAAAAACTTAAAGACCTAAATAGCAATGTTTAATTAAATATAAATAATTATTTAAGTGCAGCAAATAATTTGTTGTTTTTCTATTGAAGTGTCAAAACATGAATTCTGTACAATTAATAACATCTTTCAACAAAACATCTTTCCACTGATGTTTATTCTTTTCAAAAGTTTATCATGAATGAAGAACAATATGATAATACATCATATAAATGATAGAAAAAAATATGCTCATTGTTTACAAAAAAAATATACTAGTCAAAGCAAACCAAGAAAAATGTTTCTGGAACCAAAAGCTACAATCATATCTTGATGACTTCTATTTCAGGTGAACATTTGATAAATCTTACATGAGGTAATCAAATGCTATAATATTAAACTCGACTGAATATGCAGATGAATTTCTATGCTGTCAAATGACATAATTACAAGTGTAAGGACACAATAAATAATTATCTCTCTCAGATAATTTACATATCCATTTGTGTTTGTAACCTGGCAATCCCTCAAACACTTCCTTGACCTCTTTTTGCCTCAGTTCTTTGAACAGTATAGATATTGCTTCAGATCCTTGCCAGAAATTGCTTCAGATCCTTGCTAGAAATTGCTTCTGATCCTTACCAGAAATTGCCTCTGATCCCTGCCAGAAAACACTAAAGCACTAAGTTATATTAACTACCCTTATCAACTAAGACTTTTTCTATTTTTTATCCTTTTTACTTACTGTGCGGATAACTTAATGTAAGAGATCTTTAATCAACATTTTCCACCAAATCTAAATTGGGGGAGTCTACCCATGGAGTAATGGCTAAAGTGTTAGACTGTAACCTTAAAGTTAACAAGTTCAAACTCCACTTGATCGTTTCGTTTTACTAATAATATCAGGAAAGCTTTTTATTCTACCTGGTATGGTTTAAGTAGTATCAAGAACCAAGAATGGTTTTACCATTAAACAACACACTAAGGTTGATATGCCATCAAACAACGAAATGAAATTAAATGAAACGAAATTTAAATGGATTTTTTTATTTGTCCATCAATTGTAACAAGATATCTCTGCAATGGATATAGGCATTAGCTGAAAAGTGCTTCTAAGTGAAATCATCTGGAGATTGCTGGTTCAATCCCAACTACCGGTAAATAACAAGAAACACTTACTACAGTTGAACACTTGAGCCCAATCATGGTTAATAAAATTGGAACAATCTACCTCTGTGGATGAAATAAAGGGTTCAGTTTGACATTCTGTGTCTGCCCCCTAGTTGATACATGAAAAACCTGAAGAAGGCCAAAGGACACATCAAGCAAAACTTTGCAAATATAGCATTGAAGACGAAGACTCTAGTCCAAATATTCTAAGTGAAGAAAAGATTCCTTCTATTACCAGATTTTTGAATCTCCTCTATCACTGTTTCTCTTCAATTCTGCAAAGTCTCTTTGGGCTACAATTGTGATTTTCTCAAACTGGATCCAACATTTTTTATTGTCATAGAAATGATAACGTCTTTTTCACAGGTTGTTTGATTTTTCTATCCTCATTATCAACTTCAGAATTGTTAATGCTAATAACTGGATCTGGATTTTTTATATTTTCTAATTGTTATATCTATTTCATAAAAACAGTTTCTTTGTTGAATTTACTCTTTATAAGTATATTTTCAAATGTTTTTAGTCTAGTATAGTAAATTCAAGATGTGTCCAAAAAGTATAAAGACCTAAGCTTTGTTTACAAAAACAGAAATCATCGATAAATGAAATGTTAATTTACTTCAAAATAGTCCTCTTGGCATTCAACTCTCTTCATCAAAGCACCCCTGAATCTCTTTTTTTTGAATGGGGTAAAACTGTGTCATCATATCTTTTTAGTATTCTCCACACATCCTCAAATCTTGCCCATGAGAAGAATTTTCAGTTTTGGAAACAAGAAAAAGACATAAAAGACAAAGTCAAGTTCTTTGGAAAGTGACACACTTGCACAACCACATATTTTGTCTAAAATGTCAATCAAGTGTAAAAAATTGTCGCTGGCAGCAGTTTAGGAACCTAGAGACCATTATTTCTTTATAAGTTGGTCAGCTGTGACCACATTTTCATTTGAATTCAATATTTTTATAATTCTAAAAATCAAACATTCTGGCTCAATATTTTTTGATAACATCTTGGATTTAACAAATAATAAATTCATCCTATCAGAGGTTAAAAACAGGTAAAAATTTAGGATATTTAAGAAAATTTGATATAATTTTGTTATCTAATAACTTTATCAATTCTTGTTCAAAAGATTTCAAATTTAAAGTATATAAGTCAAAAACAACTCAGAATTCAATGTTTAATGTTTTATGCTTTTTCTTTTCAAGTATAGAAATGCGATTCTCTGGAAAAGTAAAGACATTTAACCATTAAATTTTGAGTTGTTTTTGCAGAGATTAGCTAAAATTTGAGATCATTTGAATGAGAATTGGTCAAATTATAAGATAACAAATAATATTAATTTTTCTGAAACACCCTGTACATCACAAATGATAAAAGTACTTGTGAAACAGCCATTAAATTTCTTTCTTTTATTTCATTTTATATTCAATCATACTAAATTGTTAAACTTATGACAAGCAATATCTCATGACTTAAATTACTTAAACAATTTACTTATGTGTGGTATATATATATATATATATATATATATATATATATATATATATATATATACCAGACATCAGACATAAATAGATAGATAGATAGATAGATACCAAACATATATATATATATATATAGAGAGAGAGAGAGGGGGGGAGAGAAAGAGAGAGTTTCTGAAGTTTCTGAGAGTTTTGAAGGCTATATTTCAAGATAATTTTGTTGGTTCAAAAATGACAATAACAACAACACCCAGAAGATCATTAGAATTACGATTAGTATTTAAATACGACTTCCATTAAAATAGAAGCAAAATGACAATGGATTTTCAGAGAATTCGAAATTAGTTGCATAATAATGTTTGATTAGAGTTGGCGTATTTCCAACTTATATATTTGGATATGTGAGTGCATGTTTATGTATAAATATGAGGGTGGTTAATAAAAGTTGATATTGGCTGAATTTTCCTCAAAGATTCTTTCTTGAAAATGTTCAATCAAGTAACTAAAACAATAAGTTCACTCATGCCCATCCAAACACATTTTTACTTTTTTATACATATTTTGCCTAATATATATATATATATATATATATATATATATATATATATATATGGGTGTGAGTATATGCCTTTATGGATGTATTAAACTGAACTTAATTCAACACAGTCGAATAGTGTTTGATTCAGTAAATAGGATTGGTTTATTTTCTTTCTCTATAAATCAGCTGTCATTTATTTGAATTTGAAAATATTGCTAGTCCTGATAGAAAATATCTTAGCTGCTAACTAGGTTTGAAACTGCCAATATTGATATGTAAGTATTTTAAATTCATTTTTATGTTTTATATATATATATATATATATATATATATATATATATATATAAATAATCTCACCCATCTTGAATTCAAGTATGGTCATCAAATGATATTATTTTAAAAAAGAATTATTAAAAATCCCCTGAATGAATGCAGCTTTTTATCCCAGCTAAAGATTTAAAATCTCTCGCATAAGTTTCTTTGTTTTGTTGTTAAATGGCATATTAACTTTTATAGGTTATTTAAAGCCAAAACCATCCTTCTAGAAGAACAGTAGTGATGCTATTTAACCCATAACTGGGAGGATAAAAGGGTTCATACCTTTTCCAAGGATATTTGTCCGAAAGTGAACGTGATAGCATGACTTGAGTTCAAACTCGTGTACTATGATTCTGCAACCTAATGCTTTAACCATTATGCCTCAAGGACACTCCTACTCTTGCATAAGTTTCTTTAAAAAATGATTATTTATGTATGGATTAGAAATTCTACCTAAGATCAAAGTGTAGTATTGGTTCACTGTACACAAGTGACCTCAGTAGAATTCCAAAATAGAAGTTTTGTAGAGTTCATGCCTGTGTGTGATATAAGAGTATATTTAATGATACATAAGAAAAACTTTATCATTGTAGGAATTAGCAACCTGAGTTCAAATCCTGGAAAAGGTAGCTTGTATCTTACTTCACACAAATATCCTTTTGAAAAAGTATGAATCCACCTGTTCTCCACCTCCCAGCAATTATCAGGTAGACTGGGTTTTCTGGCCTTGGTTAGATTATATAGACTGGTTGCCTAATCATGGCCAGAAAAGAAGGAAAATCAGCTTTAATCTGTTCAAAAATATTGACCTTGTATCACATTGCTAATAGTGGAGGGATTGGGTGAGTACTTTCATAAAAAAGAGCAGTTTTCTGAGCACATAATGGACAAGCATGTATTCATTATTTTTCTCCTTAATATGTGCATATGTCTCCATTTTTATTCATATTTCTTATATATATATATATATATATATATATATATATGTGTGTGTGTGTGTGTGTGTGGTGCTTTCAATATGCTTCCAGACTTTTCTTGCACAGGCATTTAAAATTGTTGTAGACTTTTGAAAATTTACTGTGTTATTGCTATATGTCTTATGAGATGACTGACCAGTTTTTATGATTTCAGCTTCAAATCAAGAGCTACAGCAGCAATCGGAATGCACCCTACTAAAGCCTAATTATCACAGCTGGTGAATTTCAAAAATGCAATCTGGGCGTGAGGACACTTTAGAAGAGTGATATGCAATAAAATTCTGTTTTAAACTTGGAAAAAAATGCCATGCAATGAAAGCTGGATCTACTGCTATGACCCAGGGACCAAGAGACAGAGTTTCCAGTGGAAGCATGCTGGCTCTCCCAGACCCAAGAAGGCCAGACAGAGCAAATCAACCCACAAACTTTTGATGATCCCTTTTTCTGACAGCACTGGCATGATCTACTTGCACTGGGTTCCCACTGGACAGACAGTCAACAAGGAATACTATGTTGAGGTTTTAAGGGAGTTCATGAAGAGATTCTGTTGGAAGAGGACAGTACTCTTCAAACTGGGTCAGTGGCATTTCCACCAGGACAATGCACCAGTTCACAACTCCATCCTTGTCACAGACAATTTGACAAAAATGAGCATTAAGACAGTTCCTCACCTCCCCCATAGTCCAGACCTTGCTCTATGTGACTTTTAGTTATTCCCTAAGCTCAGAGAGTGTCGTTATGAGAGGCTAAATGCATTTCATGTTCCAGTAATATCACTCGAAAATGTATGCATCCACCTATAAGTAAATATTATGGAAGATTGAGATCTTTTAATCTTGGTATTGCAACCATTCTAAAAGAAGGGGAATTCTGAATTCAAACCAGTTAAACCCAACGTAGGGATTGAGTGTGTGGAGGGTTTTGAATAGTCTGAAAAATAAGTAAACCTTTTTTGTCAATATATCTACAATTTTGTTTTAGTTTACTGAGACATGGCAATTTTATTCTTATTTTTGGTTATAGAATGTTAATGCTGCAGATTCTGGCCAAAAATCTACCTGATTATTTTTGTTTTGACTGTATAATCTTCCACTTGAAATAATAAAAACTAGTGCCTTTGGCTTAGGAGAAAATTAGCTTTTTTTTTAATGTTTGGCTTGAACTTATTTATTGGTTATACAGCATAAAGGAAAAACTAGCAAAAAAGAGGTTATCAGAGGTCAAAAGTTAATGCAAAGGTTACAAACAGAATAGATTTATAATATGCATTATATAAAAGCATTGAAAATAATTTTAACATTGGAATTTATTGTAAATGATTTTGATATAGAAATTTATCTTAAATGATTTTATTATAGAAATTAATTGTAATTTTTTTTTTGCCTTGGAAATAAATTTTAAATGGTTTTACTTTACAAATGATCAATAATTGTTTTACAGCATAAATTATTCGAAATCAAAAAGTACAGGAATTGTCAGTGGACAATAACTATTGTAAGCTATACTGTATAATACTTTGGGCAGAAATATATAATATATATTTTTGTGTCATACATGGAGACATGCAGAATTTGATATATCTAGAACAGGGAATATTTGACTGTCCGTCCTCTATAGACAGCCATATGGTTTGATGTAGAGTTGCCAAATTTTGGATGCATACATATTGGTTACAGGGAAAGATTTGAATATAAAAACAACAAAAAGCAGACTATATTCATCACTGAAAATACTATATGTTCATTGAGAGGAAGTTTCTTAAAAATAAACAATAATCAGTTGGAAGCTATATTGCTGCAAGTGTAAGTAATCAAGAAGAATCAAAATTGTTAAACTTCAAAAGAAAAGAATTAATTGATTATTTGTCTTATGAAAATAATTATTGACATTTGATAAAACATTACTGATTAAGTTTATGGGTAATTTTTCAAACGGGAGATATAAACTAAAAGAGGTGATGTGTATATCAGGTGATCAAAGCATTTCAAACCATGGTAGGTACCAGATGGGGTTGGTAGTATCGTGGTAGTTGGTGTGCTGACATGTTGTGCATTACTTCCCTCTATGTGTGGTTTCAAAACCACACAAATGAACATGCAGTGTTGTCTTATTTGGGAACTTTTGCTTCACAAGTTTAAACTGGGCCATAAGATCATGGAAGCAACAAAAAACTGTTGTGTGAAAAGTGAAGATGCAGTTGATCATAGTATAGTAAACAGTTCAAGAAATTTTGCTCAGGTTACCAAAAACTCATCAGGAAGGCCTAAGAGCATGGATTCCTAGGACATTCTCTAAGTCAGAGCAAATCCTATGAGTAGCACTCGGAGAGTATCAGGCAAACTCAGTATCTCACAATTCAGTATGGTTAATCACCTTCATGGCTTTAGCTGCTAAATTATGCCTCCCATTACCAAAATATTGCAAACCTTTCAACTCACCTTAGAAATTATATAGCACTGGCACTGAACAAGGACTAATGTAGATAAAAAAACAAAAATGTTTACTGATAAATGTCTTAGCTGTCGTACAAATTTGTCGCAAGAGTAAGGATTTGTTACTGTTTGGTGTAAATTTTTAATTTACAACAAAGATAGACGTTATTTAGAAAAATAAAATATGCAGGAAGGATTTTTTTTATCTTTATTCATTAGTCTTGCCATGTGCGTCTGATAGCAAATATACAACAGTTTTAATTAACTCAGACCAAAACAACACTTCCTTCATAATCAATGCTAAGGAATTGTTTTCCTATTTTTATCACCAGCTTCAGTCCAAATCTTGACCTCATTCCCAGTTCAGGTGGGTACTTCAGGAAGTACTAAGGAAGTCATTCTTTTAAGGTTTCATTCTTATTTTTAATTCAGAAATTTTCTCTCAAAAATTGATAGTCTTATGCCTTTGATATATTGATATACAAAAAATAGATTATAAGTTTTTAGTAAATTACTTAAAAAGGTAAAAAAAAAAATAGTAATATGTTTTGTAATTATAAAAGCATTTAATAAACTTGATAGAATCAAAGACAAGCATTTTTAATACACAAATTCCTTTATAATTATATGCTGACATAAGCAGATTAGCAATTTCATCTTTGTCTAACCGTTTTGTCAGGTGTAGCTATGGGTCATCTTCACTTGTCTGTACAACTGTCTGTATCTTTCTGGGAAATTCAGACTTAACCCTTTATTCAATCTATGGAGTTAAATTGTTCTTACTTTGCCGTTAGCCCAGTCTGCTGGGGTTGTAGAATATGCAGACTGCATCTCTGCCGGAAAGGGGGCAAGACTCCTCAATGAGGGTTCTGTGTATGACGCTAAAACATCTGATGGTGGGGCTTTAATCCTGGAGCTTTGGGGAATGTAAAATACCCCTTTATTGCCATTACTCTCAGTTCCATTCAGGTCTTGAATGGTAGTTCCTAGTAGGGTTCCATCTATGAGTCAAATAGTAATATTAAATCATTTACAATACTTGAAACCATTACACTGTGTGCAAACAAATGAATTTTTGGTCATTTAAAAATAATGTCACCTATAAACTATTCATTTATAAATCATATCTATTTAAGATATATATATATATATATATATATATATATATATATATATATATATATAGGTTGGTTGGCTGGTTGGTTGGTTGGTTTTTATGCCATATCAATCTTTGTAGGTTATTTAATGCCAAATCCATTTTTATGCAAATAGTCAGTTCTGTTTCAAACAATTCAATTTAGCATGAGTATACAGTTTAATTGTCAAAAACATTTCTATTTCAAGCTATTCAGTTCAGTCAATCCTTTCTAATTCAGCTAATTCAATTTAGTATAAGTACAGCTAAATGTCAAAACAGTTATATATTAAACAAATCAGTTTTGGGTAAGTACAGTTTCAATGTCAAAAAACAGTTTCATTTCAAATAATTCAGTTTAGCATAAGCACACAGTTTAAATGTAAGTACAGTTTAATTGTCAAAAACATTTCTATTTCAAGCTATTCAGTTTAGTTAAACAATTCAGTTTAGCATAAGTATGCAGTTCTATTTAACCCATAGATAGGGCCCTATCAGGTGCTACCATTCCAGGCCAGAGTGGGCCTGGGAGCAATGGCAATGAAGGGTGCTTCACATTTCCCAAAGCCCCAGCATCACTGGAACCTCACCATCAGATTGTTTAGTGTCATATCCAGGACACTCATTGGGGGGAGTTTTACCCCTCTGCAGAGGTGCGGTCAGTGTATTCTATAGCCCCAGCCAACTGGGCAAGTATATATATATATATATATATATCTATATATATGTATATATATATATATATATGTATATATATATATATATATATATATATATATATGTATATATATATATATATGT
>OY757929.1:72017911-72220411 GCA_963585895.1 Sepioteuthis lessoniana
ACACACTATATATATATATATATATATATATATATTTTATATATATTGATAATATAGTTTCCCATATTTGTAAATAGTGTTCAATGTCTATTGAGCATATATATGTGCGTGCATGTGTGTGTGTGTGTGTGTGTGTGTGTGTGTGTGTGTGTGTGTGTGTGTGTTTATATAACCAAGTTTTATTCAATGTGACAAATAAGGAAACTGTTTTTATTTTTTATTCAACTTTTTATGTTTCCTTACAATAACCTGAATAAAAAATAAGTGAGTGGAAGAATTATCCATAGTCTTTTCATCCAGATCTCAGCTCTTTTAATAATTCCAACCAAATGGAAAAGATGTGGGGTATCATCAGACAAAGTGAAATTCTCTATTGTCTTTAGAGACAATTTTCTTTGGATAATTTAACGCTGAAATTTGATTCATTTGTAAATGTTGGATTATAATCATCCCTTTATTTTCAAAATTCCATTGCAATCATTATTTAAATCATGTTTTTTTCATTTCATTTGTTCATTCATCTATAATAATCATTTGTTTGCACAGTTATATGGTATCGAGTGATCCTATATAATACGGATAATTTTTAAACTGATCTATTTGACACGTTGATGAGGTTTGTACAAGTACAAACTCACCAGTTCAGGGTCGACCTGGGAATAGTGGTGATGAAATCCAGAACAGGATCCTCACCTCCAAATAAAGTTTTGTGTCATGCTCAGGAATTATGATTGAATATATAAATCAAAAGCATTAATATTTAGTTATTAATAAATGTATGATCAATTGTGTACTGTAATTGAAATGAAATTAGGTTATACTTGTTTAAATACAAATTTTATTAAGTTCAAAAATAAACACATACACATGTACATGCACAAATACACATTTACACTCATACACAGATTCACATACACACACACACACACACACGAACACACACACATGAACACATGCAAATCACTTTCAAAATGTATAAATGTTTATATATACCCAGAATGTTTGTGTCTGTTGTGTAATTAGAAATCTCCTTAAAACAACTCCGAAATAGTATAAGATCTTTGCTGATAGCCTTGTGCTCTTTAGAAATTTTTAGAAATCTTATGTTGGGTAATAATATCAATTCTGATTTTTTTAGACAGCTCCCTGGCAAAAAAACAAACAGAGAATAACAAGTGGCTTTTTAAACATAAAAATCATCATTCATTGGCTAATTCAAGTCATAGCAATATATCACTGATAAATCTAATTTCTAATTTACATCAGGTGAGTCAAACTGATTTGAAAGGTGCCAATACAAGCACCATGGCAATTTTTCATTTTTTAAATAGATTCTTCCTCTCTTCGTTTTTATGTTTTTATTGTTTTACACCAGTAATGTATAAACCAATGCAATTCTTCTAGACTAGTTTTTATGGGAGGTATTCTATAGGAAGCTGACCAGATAAAACAGACAAGAATTATACATGCACACACACACACACACACACACACACACACACATACACACATATATATATATATATAAAGTTTTAAAGTCAAATGTTGGCAGATGATTAAAACTTGCCTTTCAAAACTAAAAAAAAATGTCAAACATATAAGATCAGTAATGACAAGGTCTTTTGAATAATCACCTATTTCATGATAAGTATCAATTTTCAGATGCTTGTGAAGATAATAATTATTTCTCATTAATTTGTAAACTATAACAGCACCCTACACACTTAAAGAAGCGGTGGCAATAGTCCCAGTCAGTGCTTAAAAAATGTTAATATTGCCACTTTTTTTTTTTTAATGAACCCTTTTTTTTCAATCGGAAGCTAATTGACTTAGCTAGTATTTGTTTTTATACCAACAATTGCCAATAAGCTTGAATTTCTCTTTTTTTTGTGCTATTATCATATAAATTCAATCTGGTTATACCAGAATTTCTCTTCTTTTATAATTGTTTTTTGATAATACTTATTGAAAATATCTATAAATTTAGTTGTAGTTTCTAGTGTAATTTGTTCATGTCTTTTTATCCTCTAATAATTTAGCGAGTTTTTATTTGTTGGTGTAGAGTTCATAATGACAACACCTGTATATCTATCTGAAAGTGTGATGATAAACATTGTTACTTTTGGACAAATTTCTTCAAGCAGCTAAATGTCTTCTGGGTAAAGTACGATAAATGGTATTAATACTAGTGGTCACAGTACCTAATTCTTGTATGAATCAATTAACAAAGTCCAAATTATCTTACATATAGTTCTTGTTTATAAGGTTCACTGTGTTGTGGTCTTTTAATCTAGCGACAAATTTGAGATCAAACTGAAAAGCATCCATACAGAGTTTGGTACTTATATTCTATATTGACCTTTGACAGTGCCAACACTCAGGGATTTCTTTACACAGGATGCACCTGTGTAAGCCAATTGATTACAAGAGAACAAACAATACGCAGGTGGAAGCAAATCATATGGGTTGACAACCATAAGAACATGTAGCAATTATGAAATTATACATACACAGGTACCCACATCAGAAAAGTCAGTCTCGGAGTGTGTTAGACTCAGAGTCATGAGTCACAGCCAGTGAGTGTCCAGAGAGGGTGAGGCCAAGTGGCTCACAGGCGGCTCCTGCTTGGGTGTCTTTCACCAGGGAAGCAAGGACCTAAGGCCCTGAATATAGAAACATGTGGGTCAAGAAAAGGTCAATATAGCAGTTCTTTGCCAGTCTGCATCTTTTGTCTCCGTTTTCCTGTCTCTCTCCCACACACTTAACGTTAGCTTCAACCCTTACAGGAAATAAAGGTAAGAGTTATATTTTTATAAAGAAAGTATTATGGTCATTCATTCTTTCTTCATCGTGTTATACAATATTTGAAATAAAATGAACACAATTGTCTGACATGTTTTTAGTAGATGTTTGTCCATAAAAATGTGAGTTTTTGATGTAGTTTTGGACATCTGACCATTATTCAGCTCATATATTTCCATTCTGAGTTTCTCATGTGTTTGATGAGGCATAATTTTTGTTGTATTGTTCCAGTCCATATCTAATTGTCCTGAAGTTGGTTTAAAATACATCCTTAGAATTTTTATCATTAAAGGTTTTTAGACAATGGGCTTCATCTTTATTGTTATTTCCACAACATTTCGGACGGTATGTCCTCTAGCCTTCTTCAGGTGTTTGTCGCTCTCGGGAACCTACATGGAACTTCGAAATATGTCCTTTACTGAATCCACAGGGGCTGCCTGTGCAGATTCTGTTAACCATAAACGGGTACAAGTGTTAAGAATTCCTGTATAGTTACTCACCTGCAGTCAGGATTGAACCTGAAACCTCCAGATAATTGTCTTCTTAGAAGCTTAGGGAACTAATGCCTTAAACCTTTATGCTATGTGTCCTGCTGGACTATTTGAGGCTAAAAGTAAGGCAAGTAGAAGATTTGTACGAGGTGAGATTGAAAAGTCAGATATGGTGGACCATATATGGAAGGAAAAAGGAAACCATCAACTCTTCTGGGATGAAGTTGAAATAATTGATAGAGAACTTTAGAGGATTAGACGCCTTAAGGAATCAGCACATGTGATGGGCTACAATGACCTGTTGAGCAGATCAAGTATAAAGATAAATACAATGTAAGAGCAGATAATTAAGGTTAGATAAAGAAAAATATGAATATGAGCACAGGTAAAAAAAATTTGTACATAATAGTAGTAATCCTAGTCAAGTAAGAACATTAAGTTTATAAGTCCCAAAAATTAACCATAAACTGTCCAGCGGGACACATAACATAAAGGTTTTAGGTACTGGTTCCCTAAGCTTCTAAGAAGGCAATCATCTGAAGATTTCAGGTTCAATCATGACTGCAGGCGATTAACAATACAGGAATTCTTAATGCTTGTACCCAGTTATGGTTAATGGAATCAGAACAGGCAACCCCCGTGGAATCAATAAAGAAGATAGTTTGAAGTTCTGTGTAGGTTCACGAGTTCAACAACCACCTGAAGAAGGCCGAAGGATATATTGGCCAAAATAACGTGGAAATAACAATAAAGATGAAGACAATAGTCCAAAAACCATTAATGATAAAATCATCATTCTTCATCTCAGAAATTCACAACTTCTAACATCCTGAGAATATTTAAATTTTTCCTATTTTCATATTTATATATATACATACCATCAGATTTATCTCCATTTTTCTCATATATATATATATATATATATATATATATATATTTATTTATTTATTTTTTAAATTTTTTTTCATCATACAACGTATGAAAGCACGTGCGATATCCTGCTCTCATCAGCTACCAACCAGGGGTGATGACACAGTTTTGGTAGCCACTCCTGGTGCTACCAAGCAGCTTTCGCCATCAGACAGGGTATTAAAATAATTATATATATATATATATATATATATATATACACCAGATCAGTTAAGAGCAGTGACTACATTGGACATTCATCTTCATTTTTAGTGCACAGATTGTGATTTAAAAAAAAAACAGTTTACTTTCAGCCGTTGATGTCATTACGCATTTACAGTAACCGTTTCCCGATGTAACGCAATCACACGGGAATGGTGGTTCTGCATTCATTTCATTCCTGCTGAAAACTTCTCACTTTTGATCAAATCCAACTTGATGCATATTGCGCCGTGGTCTGAAGACGATCTGTGGCAACTTTCAATTTGTGGCCAGTGATTCCTATTTTTGAAAGAAATGAAATGACTGAGTGTCCTAGAAAACCATGACAACTAGCCTCAATAGGATCACATGGCATATCCAACCCATTTCCAAGCAGTCAGCATGCTGTGTCTTGTATAGGTTTTTCTTCCGCTCGTGTGCTTCCTCCCGGTTTTCTTCCCAGGGATAGTTAATTCTATGAGGAGGACAGTCTTCTTTGAATCGGACCACACTACAATGTTTGGCCGCTTTTCTGTTTTAATAATGTGAACTGGAAATTGTAGAGATGTCTTGAGATCCACTTAAACTTTCCAGTCACTAGCTCCGTTCAGTAGCTTCATGTTGGGATTTTTTGTTTCTTCACGGGACATTCACCTTCCTTGAGATTATGAATTATAGGTCCCTTGGCTGTAATAGGTTGCTGGTTTGCTGTCTCACATTGTGCTTTTAACAACTCTATGACCACCTCTAACACCTTGTTACGTCACCATGTGTACATCTGAAGTGATTGTGGACATGCAGATAGTACATGGCGTAAGGTACCCCGATCACTTTTACATGACAAGCACCGGTCAAAATCGGTATATCCCCATAATTTTAGGTTGGTCGCATTTGGTAAAAGAGCTTAAGTAGAGCGAAGAAGGAATGATATCGCCCGTGGTTCCATTGCAATTAAGGATTTCCACGATAATTTAATTGGTTGGATATCATTCCATTTTGTCCAAGCACATTGTTTGGCCTGAGTAACAGCACTTGCTGTTCTTTGCTCCTCTTTAAACATCCTGACTTCCTCGCTCACCATATCTCTTTTTCCCTTTGGGCCCACTTTGGAGAATACCTTGTTGCTTGTGCTACCCAGCCCAGCTCGGTTGGTTTGAGTGACACCTATGATGTCTTTAATTCATAGGCTGCATTCCGTCTCCTAGGGGGCCTTAACAGCCAACCACTTTGAACTGAATTTTATTTCTGGATACGCCTTCCATATGACCTCGTCAGCTGAGTCCTTCATCATCATATGAAGGCATACTTTCCCAATTTTGAATTCTTCTGACTGTGAAGATATTGGGAGCTGTAGCTTTTCAGAATTGGTATATAAACCCACTTTCAAAAAACAAGGAGGAACTCCTAGCCACTCATGCAGGTATTTGTTGCTATTCTGTTGAATCCGTTCAACACGAGATAGCACAATCTCGTATATCTGTAAGGGCCACATAAGACAGGGTAGCAGACCATGTTGGTAACACCAAGCCTTCAGCTTTCTTGGTAGATAAGTTTTGTCATTTGATTTAAGCCCCTTCAAGGCTACTTTCTGAACCTCTGTATCCCTATGACGATCAGTCAGTGGGATTGAATAAAGACGTCCGAGACTCTACCGGCTTCTCCCTGACTGTTGGGATCTTATCACCCCCAATTCTGAAATGGATCTCCCTAACAGATCCTCTGACTTATGATTGGCTTTGACTATTCTTTGGCTTACCCTTCATTCTCACCCATGTGAAAAGGTTATAATACTGTTGTAATAAACTATCAGCAGCAATTTAGGATGGGACAGGACGATATATATGTGTGTGTAATGATCATATTCATATATTCATATACCATCAGATTTATTTTCATCTTTCTCAAATATATATATATATATATAAATATATATATATGTCTAATGATCATTATATTATCAGCATGAAACATTGCAACACTGTGTGAAAACTGTTATCTTTATATCTTTTTCTATTACATTTTTCCACTCATATCATTTTGATATATATATATATATATATATATATATATATATATATATATAATTACCAAGATTGCATTAAAAGTTAGAGATATACATGTTTGCTAAAGAGCAATCCGTGGGACATTTAGAGATTTTTTTCCTTATTCCTCACATCAGCTTGTATACTCATAGCATCAATGTTGATAACATTGAGAATAAAAGCTGAGTTTATTTCACAATGTATTGACAATTTGCAATGATGGAGTATATATATATATATATATATATATATTATCCGAGAAAAAAGCATAATTGTATTTCATCGATCTGAAGAAGGTCATTTTATAGACCTGAAATGAATTTATAATAGAAATACAGAATATTTTGTTTAATTTTTATAAAATATATATATATATGAGACGTGTTCAATAAGTATTAAGATTGAGGTTGTATCTGCCAAGATGGAGATGAATAATGAATGAGATGTTACTTTTCTTCAAAATAGTCTTGTTGGCATTCAACACATTTATTATAATGAGTTTTCTATTGGCTGAAATACTTGAAAGTACATTTTAATATTCACCTCTGTATATCTTTTAATATCTTATACACCCTGAAGACATTGCTCAGCTATGGACATACTTTTCTATCATGAATTTTTAAATTTAAGAAAATTAAATCTAAAGCCTCAAGGCATTCAATCCCTCCAATATATATATATATATATATATTGTTTTATTTCTATTTCTATTCATCATTAAAATCATAAATATTCTTAGACCTTCATATTAAAGAAAATTTCTATATAGAAGCAGTGTGAAAAAAAAGAGATGTGATAAAATTTGCAGCTGAAGTAGAATCAATAACAGTAACTTCCCTTGTACTGGCCACAATTACTATATACTTTGCTTGATGGTGACAGGCTGTCAATTAACTTTGTAGGTAGAAAAGCAGAATTCTAAAAATTCAATTCTTAATATAAATATATATTTGAAGTTATTTCATTACATTATAAAATATACAACTCACTTACATAAATATTTCACCCACTCTCTC
This sequence comes from Sepioteuthis lessoniana, assembly GCA_963585895.1. NCBI lineage: Eukaryota > Metazoa > Mollusca > Cephalopoda > Myopsida > Loliginidae > Sepioteuthis > Sepioteuthis lessoniana. The sequence continues at coordinate 72,025,373 of OY757929.1, forward strand.
TCTCTTTATCTCTCTCTCTTTCTCTCTCTCTCTCTCTCTATATATATATATATATATATATATATATACAAATATACATTTATATATATATATTTAGGTGAAAATATATATTGTCTCAACATTATACCCTCATATATATATGTGTGTGTGTGTGTGTGTGTGTGTGTGTGTGTGCACATGTGCACGTGTGTAGGCATTTTATATATATATATATATATATATATATATATATATATATATGAAGGTCATTCAATGAATGAGAAGAATTTTTTGCAAAACATGCCTTTTTTTCATCTTCTCTCTCTCTCTATATATATATATATATATATATATATATATATATATATATATACACTTATATATATATTTAAGTGAAAATATATATTGTCTCAATATTATACACTCATATATATATATATATATATATATATATATGGGGTGGGTGCACATGTGTGTGTGTGCGTGTGTGCATGTGTGTAGGCGTTTTATATATATATATATGAAGGTCATTCAATGAATGAGAAGAATTTTTTGCAAAAAATGCTTTTTTTTTAAAATTTCTTTCCATAAAAAATTAACTCTGCATTGTTCAGTACTAGTTTATTGCCAAAAATTAATCACTAAAAAATATGTATTTTGAGGCTCTAATAAATTGTGGCAAATCTTGTGTGCAGAAAAAAAAAAAATAAATATATATATATATATATATATATATATATATATATATATATATATATAGTGCTTGGGTTAGTATAGGGTACTTTCTTCATCATCTTGACCCAGACATAAGAAGAATAGCAAGAAGACTGAAAGGTCTCCACTTAAAGATTTAAAAAAGAAATAATCCGAGGTATTCAACCAAACATGTTTAGATAACGACTTAGTGCCTAAGTATGCAATATATATATATATATATATATATATATATGTATTTATATGTCTTCCAATTTCTCAATCTCTCTCTCTCAATATATATACGAAGAAATGCTGCCAAAATATACATATATATATATATATATATATATATATATATTTATGTACATATATATGTGTTTATGTGGGCACCTCTGGTGGTGTACCGATTAGCAAACTACACTAGTAAACCTACACAAGTGAGTTCAAGTCTCATTCAGTGCCCCATTCATTTGGCCTTGTGCCACATCGAAGCAAAGAGCTTTGTAAATTACTGTATGTTTGTATGTTTCTTTTTTTCTATATATATATATATATATATATATGCATATATTTATATATATATAAAGATAGATATAAATATCTATCTATCTATCTATCTATATATATATATATATATATATATATATTATTGGTTGGCTTTATTGGCATATCAACCCTTGTAGATTACCTTATGCCATATCCTACGAATAAATATTAAGTATATATGATTTGTAAATGAAACAGTTTGTTGAAAACATTTCTAAATGACCCTGAACTCATTTGTTTACACACAGTTAAATGATTTTAAGTGTGGCTGTTGAACTCTAGGAATTCTTTTCAACATTTTTCTTTCATTTGTACAAAGTTAAATTGTAAGTCATTTGGTTGCACACAGTTAAATGGTTTCAAATATAGAAAATGATAAAATATTTCTCCTTGACCCAAAGATAATACCCATAAAGCTACAATCACTCAGGGTAAGAGTGGAACTGGAAGTAATGGCAATGAAGGAGTACACCATATTCCCTAGTGTTCCTATCCTGCAGCCTTACCAACAGATGGTTCAATGCCATTTACAGGATATGCATTGAGAGAGGTCTTACTTGTCCGCATAGATGCACTTGACATATTCTACAGCTCCAGCTAACTGGGATAATATACATATATATATAGTGTGTATATATATATATATATATATATATATATATATATGTATATGTATGTATATATATATATATATATAAGCAAAGGCATGGACAGCTATTGATAGATTGTCAATTATATGAGAATCAAGCCTATCTGATATAATGAAATGCAATTTTTTCCAAACAGTAGTGGTGTTCATACTACTAAATTGATGCACCACAGGGATGCTGACAAAAGAAAAAGCTAGATGTGAATTACAGAAGAATGCTACAAGCTATATTGAACAAACCCTGGAAGCAACATCTTGCAAAGCAGCAGCTGTATGGCCATCTAACTGCCATAATTGGCTGGGGCTGTAGAATACACCAACTGCACCTCTGAAGAGGTGTAAAACTTCTCCCACAAGTGTCCTGGATATGACACTAAACAATCTGATGGTGAGGTTCCATTGATACTGGAGGTTTGGGGAATGCAGAGCACCCCTTCATGGCTATCACTCCCAGGTTTACTCTGGCCCGGATGGTTGGACCTGATAAGGCCCTATCTATGGGTTAAATAGTATTAATCTGCGTACTTATGCTCAACTAAATTGCTTGAAATAACACTGTCTTGATGTTTAATCAGCATACTTATGCTTAACTGAATAGCTTGAAATAGAAATGTTTTTATAATTAAACAGCAAACTTATGCTAAACTGAATTGTCTGAAATAGAACAGTTTTTGATATTAAAACTGTGCTACGCAAAATTGAATTATTCAAAAGAGAACTGTTTTGACATTTATCTGTGTGTGGACAAAAACTATACTTATACTAAACTGAATTGTGTGAATTAGAAGTTTCTGACTAAACTGAATAGCTAGGAAAAGAAATCATTTTGACAGTTAAACTGTGCACTCATGCTAAACTGAATTGTTTGAAATAGAACTGATTATTTGTATAAAAATAGATTTGGCATTGAATAACCTGCAAAGGTTGATATGCCATAAAATCTAAACAACTAAACAACTTATGTTAAAATCATCCAAATAAGATGAACAAGACATGAGGGTCACTACAGGAGAAGTAAGGATGAACTCATAAGTGATGTTCTTGTACATGCATGTATGTACAGCCACGTACCACCTATCTCAAAAACCATTCAAATCAGAAGAACAAGACATATACAACACTGCTGGAGAAGTAAGTAAGAAAGAACTCATAAGCAACGTTCTCTTGTGGACCCCTTTCCACAGATGTGCAAAATGTGCTTGACAACCAAACAGAACCTATCTACAACAGCTCTGTATGGATACAAGATGTAGTCTAGAAGTGATGGCTAATAGAGTCAAATAGTGAGAATGTGTTAGGGAAATCCGTGCTAGCAATACGACATGATGATGATGATGATATAAACCTATATATGCAGCTATACTTCTTATTCCTTTACAGAGATTGATTGATATACATAAATACGTATACATACATACATATATACATACATATATATATACACAGAGAGAAATTGAAACACATATATATACATATATATACATTATCATCATTATTTAAAGCTGACGCTAAAGATTCTTCTGATTTTCTCTTGCCAGCCATCTTTATCAGTCATCACTCTTAATAGGTCTTCCAAACAGCATCGACTCTCTCCACAAACCTGGTTAATGTACATTTTGCTGGTCAGTCAATACTGGTGTGTCCATGTATAGGAGTCCAAAAGAAAACATCACTAATAAGTTTGTCCTTACTTTTCCAGCAATGCTCTGTATGTCTGGTTCTTCTTTCTTGCATTGTTTATGTGATAGGAAGTAAGTAGCCATACAGTAGCTATTTTGTAGGGTGCTACTTCCAGGATTTGTTCAAAACAACCTGCAGCATCATTGTGTCATTCCTGTCAAGCTTTGTCTCTATTTGTTTCATTATAGTCCAAGTGGTGCTGCCATACACTTGTACTGACATGGCAACACCTTGGAAGAATTCACATTTGATTTAATCTAGAAGATTAGATGCTCATACAGTTGATAACTTGTTGGTAACATTCTAGGCTTTACATATTTGTATAATGACATTGCTTTCTTTGATGAGATACTGCTTTTGAGGTATATGAACTGATCGATTAATTTCAGATGCTTGCTATTTAATGAGAAGATGGTATCATCTTGATAATGTATTTCCTTTCAAGACTCAAGTGGCGATTTGCTCTGTCAGCTGGAGCTATAGAAAACACTGACTGTAATCTCTGCAGAGGGATAAGACTCTCCCAACGAGTATCCTGAATATGAAACTAAACCATCTGACAGTGAGGCTTCAGTAATGCTGGAGCTTTGGGGAATGTGGAGTATCCCTTCATTGCTATCGCTCCCAGATCAACTCTGACTGGAGTGGTAGCAACTGATAGCGTCCTCTCTATGGTTCAAACAGAACTAAACTGTGTTATTACACTAAACTGAATTGTCTGAAATTATCTATTTTTGCATACTGTGTTTTTAAACTGCATACTTATGCTAAACTGAATTGTTTGAAATAGAACTGTTTGGACACTTAACTGTGTGCAATCAAGGAAAACTATTCTTATATTAAACTGAATTGTTTGAAATAGAACTGTTTATATGTATAAAAATGGATTTGGCATCAAGAAGCTTTGATGATTGATATGCCATAAAACCAAACTAAATCAAATCTAGTGATGATGATGGCTGTGTAGTCGCTGTTGCCATTTGGTGATTGGACGATGGTATTCATCTCCTTTTAAAGCATCATTATAGCAGTAAGAGTTTCTTTTGGAAAACTATATGTTAGTAGTATTTACTCCATTTTTCCTTTGTGTATGGAATCAAATGTCTTAGAGAAATCTACAAATAAGTGTTGCATTGATATTCTTTGGAAATATTCTTTGCAGATATTCCTTGGAAGATTTGATGAATAATTAGAAAGTTGTGGATTAATTTCTCTAAAACCATTCTGATTCTTCCCATGAAATTTCTGAACTTCTGGTCAACTTCGATTGAAAAGCAGAGCATTAAAAACTTTTGCAACTATAGCAGTAAAAGTTATACCTCTGTAGTTCTTGGTGATTCCAATGTCACCTTTCTTTGGAAATGGGAGGATGCAACCTTTTATCCATTTCTCAGTTGTGTTTTGTTTATACACAGCTTTGCATAATTAAAAAAGTGTGTCATCAAACTTCTTTGTCTTCCATACATCAGAAAATATTTCACTGAGGCCTGCAGCTTTTCTGCTTTTAATTGCTCTCAGAATTGTGTCAAGTTAATCCACTGTGAAGTGTCTAAATTTAATGTCTTTTATGTCATGAATAATTTCTGGAGTCAGTTTGTGATTTCAGGAAGGTTTTCAAGCAGAATTTTGAAATATTTCTACTTCTGATGTCATTCTTCTTGACTGGCAGCTTTTAATTTTCATCTAAAGGTGTTTTTCTTACTATTAATCTCATTTACTGTTGGTCATGCTTATTAAGATTCAACAGATTTTCTGATTTTATTAAATTGACTCTGAATGTATTCTAGTTGTTCTTTTTGGTATTTTTTGGTTATTTATTTCTGAGCTTTCTTAAGTTTCTACACATTGGTGTTGGTTGGATTTTTTTCAAGTTATCCTATTTTTCTATAACTGTTTCTAACTTCTTGGGAACTCAACATTTGTTTGTTTTTTTTAGTTTGGTTAGTATGTGCTCACCATTTGGAGTACATCTTTCAGATGTTCCCTGAAGAGTATCAAACTTGTTTCTAACCGGTGCTAAATTGTGATTGCATCTATCATTATTGGCAAGTGTAGACCATACTGTAAAGCCTTATCTATTTGTTCTTTATTAGACCCAAACAAATCTTTACTGTCACAAATTTATCATCACAAATTTAGGATCAGAAGATACCACTTCAGAAGAGGTGTACACCTTGCATTCCATATAACTGTTTATCGTCTTCTTATCTATGAACATAAAATCAAGCTGTACTTTTGAGCTATTTGGGTAGGTGTAAGGCCATTGTTTTTCTTTCCTTTTCTGAAATTCAGTGTTTAGACATACAAGACTGTTTTTAAATATAATAATCAAATAGCTGTTCACCATTTATGTTTTGAGAGTTATAGAAACAGTTTCTATTATTTTTCCCTTTGTTTATATGAGCCTTCATACATCCTACAATGATCAGAATGCATTTTGGAAAGTGTTAGACAAAGGAAGATAAGTCATCATAGAGAGTTATGATTTCTGTTTCATTGTTTCAGAATTGTTGTGTAGCAGCTGCCATTAAATTTACTACACCTTATTCTTTATTAAACTGAGAAACATTCCTACAACAATGATGGTGGTATTGATGGAATATTTCCATGTAGATGTTGACTTAAATGTCTATCCATTTCTGAATTCATTTCATTTTAGTTCTTGTTTGTTATGGTAATATCTATGTTCCTGTATGTAAATGATATCTATAATCATTTTGTTTATAGAAAAGTAAGCTTAGGTAGCTACTTTATTTCCCTATCATTTCTAAATGTACAATTGAATGCTTCACTTTCAAAAAAATAGTGTTCACTTCAAACATAAAAATCAGCATACATTAAAAGAATTAACTGAAAGTTCTCAGATTTCCTAAAAAAAAAAATAATACATATATATATGTATATATACAAGGATCATTAAATAAGTTTCCAGACTTTTTTTTGTATGGGCACTTTTATTGATAGTACACACATGAAACTCAAGTCCCCTTCAGGGTAATCTCCTCCGGCTGCAATGCACTTGTTGTACCTTTCCAAGAACTTCTTCAAGGCCCCATGGAAGTCCTCTTGTGTGAGCATGTCAATGACCTTCGTCACAGCCTCTTTCATCTCCTCAATTGTCTCATGACAGCCTCTGAACTTAGGGAATAACCAAAAGTCACAGGGAGCAAGGTCTGGACTATAGGGAGGGCAAGGAAGTGTCATGATGCCCATCTTGGTCAAATAGTCTGTGACAAGGATGGAGTTGTGGACTGGTACATTGTCCTGGTGGAAATGCCACTGACCCGATTTGAAGAGTGCTGGCTTCTTCTGACAGAATCTCTTCCTGAACTCCCTTAAAGCTTCAACATAGTAACCCTAATCCTAACCCTAACCCTTTGGCCAATCAACTCTGGTGTTCTGACTTCCTTACTCCTCCCTCACATCTCATCATCTCTCACAGACTCCCTGCTTTCCTTGAATCTCTTATGCCACTCAAAAACTGATGCTCAATTAATACGAGATGGTCGAAAAGCTGTCTGAAGCATTCCATACGTTTCTCTGGTATTTTTTCCAAGTTTAAAACATAATTTTATTGCATATCCTTCTTCTTAAGTGTCAGATTGCCTTTTTGAAATTCACCAGCTGTGACAATCAGGCTTTAGTAGCGTGTATTCCAATTGCTGCTGAAGCAGTTCATTTGAACCTGAAATCATAAAAATTGGTCAGTCATCTCATAAGATATACATCAGCAATAACATAGTGAATTTTCAAGAGTCTACGACAATTCTAAATGCCTGTACAAAAATGTATGGAAACATATTGAATGCACCATGTCTATATATATACATAATTATATATATATATATATATATATATATATATATATATATATATATATATATATATGCACACACACATATATAGATATAGATACATATTATAATTAAGATTCTCAAGTAAAGTGTTCGCCAAGACCAAGAGTTCAATCCCAGGTTGAATCATACCAAAGACTCAAAAAATGATATTTTATGCTACCTTGCTTAGCACTCAGCACTGTAAGGTAAGGATCAAGGGTAAAGTGAAGCAATCCGGGGAAAGGAGTAGTACCCTCCCCTACACCTCGGTATAGTAGCTATTGAAAAGGGACCCTTTGGGTCACCCTCGACTAAGGTCACTGACTTTACTTTATATAACAATAACCTGGCAAAAACGGCACATGATAGTGAGATTTTTATGAGAGCAATGTTCTTAAGGAATAAAGCCATCTATAGTTCAGTTTTCCAACTGAACAATAATCTTGCAGTGTCTATCTTTATACTGAATGTATTTTCCATAATCCTACAAATTCTAAAAACAATAGAGATCACTACAAAATACAAATCTTTTTAAACAGAAGAATCCTTATCAAAATGGACCATCATTACAATGTGGACCCAACAGGTTGAAAAGTTTTCTAGTAAATTCATGTATATTATTATTTCCTAAGTTTAGCTTAATTTGACACAAGCCAGAAATATCAGGAATATTGGGCACTTAGTGAGATTCAAACTCATTTACAATTATCTGATCTACTAGCTTACTAAGAATTACACCACACAAGCTGTTTTATACATGTGCCTATTTTAAAGTCAGGTTATCAATAACTCAACCAGTAACCCCACCAAGTTTATTTGGTGTGGTTTGGTTTGGTTTTTTTGTTTAATGACATATTTACCTTTGCAGGTCATTTAATTTCAAATCCATCATTCTAGAAGAACAGAAGTGGTTCTATTTAACGAATAGCTGGGAGAATAAGGGGGTTCGTAGCTTTCTTGAGAGTATTTATCTGAAAGTGACTGGAGTTCAAACTCGCTTACTACGATCCTGCAGTCCATCACATTAACCATTACACCATGAGGACACCCCCTATTTGGTGTGAAGGGTGGCTTGATACTCTTCAAGGTGAGAAACAAGACCTGTTATAGGGCAAAGCAAGCTTTTTGCCCAATAGCCATCTAGCACATTTTTCCTGGGAGTGTTGAACCCCTTATTCTTTGTCAAGCACTCCAATTCTTCAGAGGATGTGATTACTGGTTATCTTGCATCAGCTGTCATGGGATAATAATTATGAAGACTTAGAGAGTAGTATTGGTGTTGTACAAGCGTTGGCCACTATAATGATGAACAAATCTTCCTTTACAATCTGTTCAGCTACTAAACCATCTCTTGAAAAAGCCCCATAGTAATGAAGATGTGGCAATGTATGCAAACTTGACCAGTTGGAAGCATGCTGTTGTATATCTTACACATGAGTTACAGTTGTCTCATTCTAACATCATTGATATGTTCTCCTATGATACGGACTGACCTTAGGGGAGACTCTTGTGTTTGAGCCGCCCTATTTAAGTGACAATTGCTCACGAAGACAGAGAAATGCAGAGGTAAGATTATGAGTGATGGCAGGTATGTATGAAAGATTATGCTGTTGTTATATCAGCATATGGTTGCAAAGAAAGTACAAAAACAAACACAGTTGCAAAAACAAAGAATATGAAAGCACACAAAAATTTTAACGATTGTATTGGAAACAAATGAATAAAAAGTCTGAATAGCCATCATCTGCCTTCTTTTTCTCTTCTGAACGGATCAGATTGGGTTTTTTTAATTTTTTACCACGAAGCTCGCAGATTGGCTGAAAAATTACTTTTAATCATCTTTATATTTTAACAAATTTCATCAACATTTTGCTATGCGCTGATTCTATGTGCAGAAACCCCTTTTCTCCATTTGGAAGAAAGTCTCTGCACCAATAACATTTGGTGATTGCTCTCCTGGGCGCTAGTTGCAATCATTATTTTGTGTGGACGATAAATCAGAAAGAGATCTTTTTTCAGTCATATAACACTGTTGTAATACAAAGACAATTCCTCCCTCATAATCTTTTTTAATCAAGCTCATTTTCTTCTCAACCAAAGATAAAACAGCTTCATTGTTTTTGGACTGTTATATAATCATATTTTTGGTTACAGAGTTACAATTATGTAAAGTTAGGTATTATATAATACCTAACATTCTATGTTTCCATAATATACTGTCACACTCGAAGTAATAAAATTCTGTATTTTAGGTTTAAAAGAAAATTGACATTTTATAAAGAATTTTTACAAGTTTTATTATTCCTGAACAATAACCTTAATAGACAGACAGATAAATAATTATATGTGTTTGTGAAAATGAGAGAGAGAGAAAGAGAGAGAGAGAGGGGGGGAAAGAGAATGTGTAACTGAGAAAGATTTGGTTGATATAAGTTATCTAATATATTATCATAGTATCAACTTGAATCAACTAAATCACTAATATCTAATTTATAGTGAATAATCATTTTAGTTAGAGAATTTTTTTTCTTTTGATATCTGGAAATTTTATCTTAGAAGAATTAAAAATATTTAGAAGCAATATGGCTTCCAGTTGATTATCATTATTTTTTAAGATTCTCTCTCTCAATAAGGGCTAAAGTTTCCTCATGGGACCATAAAAAATTCTAAACCTTACTTTGTGTTCAGAAGTATACATACCAAATATGGTCATAATTGTGGAAAGACAAAAGAAAATTCTTCCCTGTTTATGTTGATCAAAACTGTATTAATTTTATCTTATTTAATGCTTAATATAAGAAATCATGAAAGGAAGACTTGTTTATAATCTTATATTTATATGTTTCACAAAAAAGATGGTGGGACTCCTTTTCTGAAGCTTTAGTAAAAGTGAAGTACTCCTTTATTGCTAATACTCCCAGCTTATCTCTGATTTGGAGTGTTAGTGCTTGTTAGGGTCTCAAAGAGATGTCTGAAAATTATCAGTATTAGATAGGAATGCATGAAACCATATAACTGTCAGCAAATTATTTGAATTAGATAGGAATAATTGACACCATATAAGTGTGGTTAAACAAATGATTATTATAGATGAATAAAAAGAACTAATAAAATAAGCATGACAAACAGTAAATTAAGTTAATTGCGGGAAAAACACTTCAAGATGAAAATTAAAAGCTGCCAGTCAAGAAGAATGACATCAGAAGTGAAAATATCATTTAAAAAATCTGCTTAGAAACTTTCCTGTAAAAAGAACATGATCAAAGAAAAGATTTCAATCGAACATTGAAAATATGATTGGTTATGATTAGCAGTATCTCATCTACTGAAAATGATATCCGTATGCAACTAGCAAAGGCATGCACTGCTATTGATAGGTTATCAATCAGAACCATCTGATAAAATAAAACGCAATTTTTTCCAAGTAGCAGTCATGTCAGTTCTAATATATGGATGCACCACATGGACACTAAGTGTATAGAGAAAAAGCTAGACTGGAACTACACAAGAATGCTACAAGCTATATTGAATAAATCCTGAAAGCAACATCCAACAAAACAGCTGCTGTACAGCTACCAACCTCCCATCTCTAAAACCATCGAAATAAGACAAATAAGACATGCAGGACACTGCTGGACCCCTTCACATGGACGTGCAAGTTTGGACGACCAACAAGAACTTATCAACAACAAATCTATATGGACAAAGGATATAGTCTTGAAGACCTGCGAGAAATGATTGATGATAGACAAATGGTGTAAGAGAGTCAGGGAAATCAGTGCTAGCAGGGCGACATGATGATGAGGATGATGATGATTATAACCAAATAAATCAAATTTCAGCATTAAATAATCCATTATAAGTTGATATTTTATTTGACAAATAAACCCAATGAAACCTAATTTGTACATTTATTTTTTAAGAAGAGGAATTAAATTGTGTATTGAATTACCATAAACAGAAAATCCGGCAAACACTTGCATATAACATACGGAAACACTGGACAGCTGTTTCGGTGTAATTGGGTCTCATCAGCAGTGTATACCATGATCTCCCCGCTGGAGATCAAACCAGTGACTACAGAATGTGACTACCACTGAGCCATCAACCCACATCGCACATAAGTGTCCAGTGTTTCTGTATGTTGTGCGCAAGTGTTCACCGGATTTTCTGGTCATGGTAATTCAATTTATGAAACCTTATTTATCTATACAATTATATTTGTTAAACCTGAATGATATGGAAACAAGTGCAATATCTGATAAGACATTAAGTTCTTGCATATGTGATTTTAACAATACAAAATGAAATCAATGCTGTCTGTTGGGGACAAGTAAAAAAAATAACTGAGAGAACTAGAGTGTGTTAGTGAAAGTTAAGGCTGGACTTGATAAACAAGGAAAAAACTGTGATATTCAACCTCTCTTTATGCTCCATAAATATACACATTTGGTTTATTGCTTAATTAACAGTTCAATTCATGATAAAGACAATTCATTAATATGAAAGATACTCTAAAAATAATGCCTTCTGTTTATTTTCATGGAAACTGCAACAGATACAGGGAACTTGTAAGATAATTATTATAATAAAGAATGAACTCACCAACCCAAGTTCAAATCCCCAATGAGGCTCTTTGTATTTCACATTGGTGAACAGTATGCATTCATCTTGTCTCCCTCCAACTATGGGTATACAGCAGGGAAGGCTTTGCTCTTTGATCTTGGAGTGGCCACTGGTACAAGAGAAGGAAAACTCTGAACTCTAGCCAGTTATACTCTGTTTAAAATTGATCTTGTGTCTCATCCTGATAAGTTGAACACAATAGCACAGTTGGATAGAGCAAGTTTTCTGGAAAAAAAACTCTGTTTTCCCACATAGATAACACTTTAGACGATGCATTTTCCACAGCAGTGAAAAAGGGCCTGTTTACTCTTCTCATAGTTTTTTTTCAGTATGGAAGAATTCAATAACACACCTAAACATTTTTATGCCTGATGTTATTTTACTAGCCTGCTAGTCAGCCATTGTTTGGAACAAGGCAGAAAAAATGACATGGTAGTGATGGCAAGTTCAATCTCTACTGCCATTCCACTATGCTTCTGATATTGTTGACCAGCATTATAAAAGAGGAATCACTTTGAGAATGATCTTCATTCAAGTTTATTAGCTGACTTTATTGGCCATTGATTAAACTGGCATATGAATTGATAAAACTGTCCATGAAAATTATCTGATTCAGCTTCAGTCGTTCAGTTGCTCATTACAGTACCTCCCCAATTGCACTAAAAAAGGAAGGGTCAACCCATCTACAATTATTTCATTCTTATGTCAGGGAATTGCATTCATTGTAATTTTAGATTTACGTTTTTTGTGTAGTTGTTTCTAAAGATGTTTTGTTTTTTACACATGGTTCAATAAAATACAAATGATTTTTCAACAGATTTATTTGACCCATGCCAAACAGATACTACCACTCTGAGTCAGAAGTAATGACAATAAAAAGGTATTCCATACTCACCAGTTTTCAGAACTGCTTCCTTACCATCAGATGCAGTTTAGTTTCATAACCGGGAGACTCCTCTTTTTTGAGAATGCAGGGTCTTATTTCTCAGCAGATGATATACTCAGTGTATTCTAAGCCCTCCTGACAGAGTTAGCTCAATTCTGGAGGACACCAATAATAAACATGCTCTTATATTACTATCACATCTTACCCTAGTGAAGAGAGGCGCTGGTAAATTTATATAATGTTTAGTTGCTTTTAGAGTTCCACAGTCTTTATAACCTTTTTTTCTTTGGTTTGTATGTTTTCTGAGGGTTTTTTATCCAAGAATTTTCAAAACAAATTTTAATTTATTCTATTAAGCTAATTAGGTAATTTAATAATTTTTTCTCACACAGAATCTTAATGCAGATAAATCTGGTTAAATGAGATACATTTTTTATTTGTTAAGTTATCTTTAGGCAGATCATGTAGTATATATGCCAATGTATAAATAAATTCAACCATATGAATAAAATCAATGAAGAAAGGTAAAATTAATTAATTGTAGAACATATAAATGAATAAACCGAGAAATTTTGCTACTTTATTTCCTCCTTTTTCCTTCTCTCCTACTTCATATTCTTTTACTTCCTTTATAAAATTTCAAAATATTCAAGAAAAGCAAATTAAATCAAATTAGCCCATATTAATATATACGAATGCTTTAAATCTGTCCTACTTTATCAAAAGCCTGGGGTAAAAAAAAATTTCTAAAAGGGTCTTTCAAATAGATAGCCATATGGAGTAGAAAATCAAGTTAAATTTCAGTTTTGACTTTAAAAACTTCTCCAAGAAATAGTTTATTAAATCCCACCTCTTTGTTAATTTGATTCAAAATGTTATCTGCCTTTCTGTTCATATCCACTTAGAGTTCTTGAGAGAAGAGAAGTTTTCCTTTAGGCTTTTTATCAATTTTGAATATCCTTACCTAAATTTTATTTTGTTCCTCACATTGGGGATTGCAGAAGATTGTAAAAAAATATGTTAAGGTTTTATTTAAAATAGAGTATCCTTCATACAATCAGATATTTGAGTAATAATATAAAAGGGGATTTTATTGATTTCTCAGCAAAAATAAATGAACATGGCGGGAAGGAAAAAAATCTGTCTTTTCAATATATTCAAATCTATCTATTGATCAATTTATCAATCTACCTATGTAAGCAATTTATTGCCATTAGAATTATTAAATGTATCCTCTTTTACAAAGTGAGTAAATTAGTTGACTGTTCAAAAATTAAATCTATATCTCACTAGTTTCTTATTGGGTTATTGTCATTGAACTATGTTAAACCAAGAAACTTGATATAAATATTACTCAAAACCTTCTTCTAAGACTTATCTTTATAGAAAAGTAACTTTGTTTAACATGCAAATATTTTACAGAGATCTCATGAAATTATATCAGGGTTAATTGACCTTTACAAAATATGACTACCAACATTATCCATTTTTTTTATTTTCTTTTTGTTTAAATATTATTTTCAACCTGAAGTTCCCATTTACACCAGCTTTTAGGTCAAGATTCGAATTTCAGATATAGCAAGATAAATAGCAAAAATCCCTTTAACTTAATTCATTTCTCAAAACAATATTTTTACAATCTTTCTTGTAAGTAAAAATTTTGCACCAAAGTTATAAATGATAAGAAGTATAAGAGCTAAATCCCAATAACAAAAAGGAGATTTAACAATTATCTTTTTTATTATCTTATGAAGTAAAATACATTCTGTGAAAGAGTTCAAAGCATTTTATAAAAGATTTTTTTTATTTAAGTAAGAGACATTTAAGAGATTTATCAATTCAAACATTTTAAATTTTTAATTCAATTTTTGACTTAACTAAGCAATGGTTCTACCGAATTAGTTTATGTCTCCAACTTGAAGAAACTGTTAAAATACTTATAGATTGAATTAGTAATGTTTAATTAAGAGTAAATAATCATTTTATCAGAACAAATAATGCTCTCTTTTTTATTTTGATGCTTGGAAAATTAAATTCTGTGTGTTTTGTTACATCTTGGAGCAACATGGCTTCCAGTTGATTATTGTCTCTCATTGGAGACAACATCTGGTTGAGAGCTCTCTCTTTCCTCATGAAGAAGAAATAATTTCTTAATGTTAAAAAGCTTCTATTGGGTTCAGTAAGTATTCAAACTAAATTGGGTTGCTCACTGTCAACATTTTGGCTTTCTCTATCGAACAGCCCAAAACCAATTTGAAATTATTTATATAGATTATCAGCAATACATTTTCATGGTAAAAGTAACTGGCAATTATAAAAATCATTGGCAATGCATTTTTATGGTAAAGATTATAATCAATCTAATTTCTATTCAGTAGCCCTACATTTGATGTTGGACTACTGAGGACAGATAAACAATTCCATTTAAATGTAGAGATAATTTGGCATTTCCAAACTTTTTGTAATTTACAGACCATTATGAAAAATATTAAGAAATCTTTAAAAGTTCCTTTTTCATGAAATAACATTGACTAATTTCACTTCTGTTAAAAGTGGATCCACAAAAACTTTTTGAAAAGTTATCACAGAAATAATTCTGAACAGAACATTGAAGTCTTGCAAAAAATGATTTGCTATGAAGATTATAATACATTGCTAATTTTGTGTGTCATGTTCTCCTGAAATAAATCCAATTACCTTACCAGTAAATAATTAGTAAGTGAGAATATATTTCGTTTAACTGGATCTTTCAGGACTGAGAAAATTCTGTGTGTGGAGAGGGTGTGTTGGTGGGGTTAACTTTGCAAACTCTTTACTAGACTTGCCTTTGGCAATGGACCTCTTCTGCCAACTGTCTTGCCTGCAAGGTGCTGGTTGTTGCAATAAAATTAAAGGTCTGGCACAAATACTTGAGGGTCCTTAAGGACTTTGAAGGGCCTCAGCTTCATCCTTTCTCACCCGCCTTCCTCACCTTCTTGAAGAGATGATAAAATATGCAGGGTTAGGGGAGAAAATCTGATAAGCAGTAATGTAAAAGGGAGGTGTACAAAGCAGTTAGAAACTGGGAGACAGTTTTGATTAAGGGGTAGGACTAGATAGGAGGGGTGGTTAGCCAGCAGGAAATCCTTGTAGAGAAATTGGTTTATAGAGGTATTAAAGGGAGGCTCAGCTAATGGTCTCTCTCACTCTCTCTCTCTCTCACTCTCTCTCTCATTCTCTCACTCTCTCCCTCAATCCTTTTTCTTATTAAAAGTACTGGTTTCCATTCTAAGATATCTGAATGTCTTCTCAGCAATCATCATTACTCCCTCCATTACAAATGCAGTAGCACCATATGCAAATATGAAAGGGATTCAATGGCATTAAGAAGAGGGAAGGTGAAAAAAAGATTCAAGTCTCAGCAAAGAAAGCATTTCTAAAAGTCTGAAGCTAAAAGGTGGGTGGAATATAATGAATTAGTTTCCTTAATCAGCAACCACCAACACCTGAACACCCACATTTTCAGCCAAACTTTTCTGCATTGTATTTTAAAAAATGTCTCCAAGGAGAGAACTAAATTTTAACTCATTCTGATCATTTCCATATATTTGTTCTCAATGACCTCATTGGTGCTACCGTCTCTTAAGATACAGTCTCCTTATTTTCTTGTCATTTTTTCTTATTAATTTCTTCATATTTGCACCTCCCAAACAAGAAGGACAATGTTTATTAGCTGTCAGAATTTCTGAAACGAAGCTTGATGATTTTTATCATTAAGGGTTTTCGAACTATTGTCTTCATCTTTATTGTTATATTCACAACGTTTTGGCTGATGTGTCCTCCGGCCTTCTCCAGGTGTTTCTTGTTGAACTCAGGACCCTACACAGAACTTTGAACCACATTGTTTATTTGATCCATGGAGGTTGCTTTCACTGATTTCATTAACCATATCCAGGTACAAGAGTTAAGTATTCCTGTTTTGTTACTCACCTGCAGTTTGGATTGAACCTGCAACTTCCAGATAATTGTCACTTAGAAGCTTAGGCAGCCAATGTCTATAACTGTTATCCAATGTATCTTGCTGGACACAGAGCTTCCCTAATTAGCCAAAACATTGGGGATATAACAATAAAGATGAAGACAATAGTCCGAAAATTCTGAATGATAAAAATATCTATTGACATTCTTTCTTTGTGTAAGGAGTATGATAGGTAAGAGTAGGAATAATTATGTCCAAACTTATATATCATAAATAGCAGGGTCCTAAATTATTATTTGTATTAGATAGAAATACTTGATACCATATAACTGAAGGCAAACAAACGATTATGGACAAATAAAACAAATGGAATTTAAAAACAAATGCAATGAAACATTGAAAATATAGTTAGGATTACAAATAAATATTTAGAAATGAGTCACATTTTGGCATGAAATAACCCATAAAGAGTTGATATGGCATTTAATAGATAAACCAAACCAAACTTTATATTAAACTGGGAAGGACTTGTAATAGGAATGAAGATTATCAAATTATTATTATTAATATACAGTTTCGTTCTTCTAAGTAAGTTATTGCTTTGTCATATATCATTGTGTATGTAGTTGCAAAATTATTTTGCATATATTTTCTAATATGTTTATATCATAAATGTCATTTCCTCCGTGAGTTTGAGATGATGGCCAATTGAAATCATTTCCCATCATTTGAGTTGAAAGAAAAAAAGAAAGAAAGAAAGAAAAAATGAAAGAAAGAAATAAAAAATGAAAGTGTACACAGAAAAATAACAGAGAAAAATAAATTCAAAAGAAAGAGAAACTAAAAAGGAAATCTACAACAAAAACACAACCAGAGAAAAGAGAAAAGAGAAAAGATCGAAAGTTATAGTGAGAAAAGTAAAAAGAAAATGAAACTATGAAATATGACTTTGGTTTGATTTGGTTTCTCTGTTCAATGGCATATCAACTTTCAAGGGTTATTTAATGCTAACACTAACCTTGTTGGACAGGAATGGTACTATTTAACTCATAGCTTAGGGATAAGAGAGTTTATACCTTTTCCAGATGTATTAGTTGAAAAGTTATAGGTCAAATGCAGTTTGATCTCACGACTATGATGTCGCAGTCCAGCACATGTGCTACAGTGCTATGGGAACTTCCACCTATGAGAGAGGGAGAAGGAGAGAATGGGAGAGATTAAGCAGTGCTATATTAGTTATAAAATTGTATTTCTTTGAATTTTTTTAAATGCTTGTTTTCCTTCAATAATGGAATTTCACATTACTCTGCTGAGATACCAGTTTTTTATGAGATATATATATATATATATATATATAGGCTGCAAAACACAGAAATTAAAGCTATATATTGCAACTAATGGTTTCACATTTCCATAATGTTAAATTGTTAAGGCAATGTTAAATTGTAGAGAATTAAAAGTGATAATACATAGAAAATATAGCATTGAATATGGAATCAAACTGACATAACAGAAGATTTGAAAAATCTATAAAACAATAACATTGATAAAGATAACTGTTGAAAAATTTGATATAGCATACTAAAAAACTTATAGTGCCTTAAATCTTAAAAGTCTCTCTCTCTATATATATATATATATATACGCGGTGCCTTCAATAACTTTCCTGACTTTTTTTTGTATGAGCACTTTTATTGATAGTACACACATGAAACTCTAGTCCTCATCGAAGTAATCTCCTCCAGCTGCAATGCACTTGTTGTACCATTCCAACAACTTCATGGAAGTCCTCTTGTGTGAACATGTCAATGACTTTCATCACAGCTTCTTTCATCTCCTCAATTGTCTCATAACAACAGCCTCTAAGTTCTTCCTTGAGCTTAGGGAATAACCAGAAGTCACAGGGAGCAAGGTCTGGACTATAGGGGGGCTGAGGAATCGTCTTGATGCCCATCTTGCTCAAGTAGTCTGTGACAAGGATGGAGTTGTGGACTGGTGCATTGTCCTGCTGGAAATGCTGCTGACCTGATTTGAAGAGTGCTGGCCTCTTCCCTAGGAATCTCTTGCTGAACTCCCTTAAAACCTCAACATAGTATTTCTTGTTGACCGTCAGTCCAGTAGGAACCCAGTACATGTAGATCATGCCAGTGCTGTCAAAAAAAGGGATCATCAAAAGTTTGTGGGTTGATTTGCTCTGTCTGGCCTTCTTGGGTCCAGGAGAGCCAGCATGATTCCAATGAGAACTCTGTCTCTTGGTCTCTGGTTCATAGAAGTAGGTCCAGCTTTCATCGCAGGTCACCAGAGCATCAAGAACTGCATGATCTGAATTGATCAGCTCGAGCATCTCCCTGCTGTCAGGACAATGTCTTTCTTTCTGATCTTCTCTGAGCACCCTTGGGACAAACTTTGCGCAAATCTTCCGCATCTTCAGTTCCTCGTGAATGATTGTGTGTACAGTTCCCACACTGACATCAAACTATGCACTTATTGTCTCTATAGACACACGACGGTCCTTATCCATGAAATTCTTTATTTGGCCAATCAACTCTGGTGTTCTGACTTCTTTACACCTCCCACACTTCTCATCATCCCTCACTCTCCTTGCCTACCTTGAATCTCTTATGCCACTCAAAAACTCATGCTTGATTCATGCAAGATGCTCCAAAAGCAGTCTGAAGCATTCCATACGTTTCTGTGGGATTCTTTCCAAGTTTAAAACAGAATTTTATTGTATATCGTTCCTCTAAAGTGTCAGATTGCATTTTTGAAATTAACCAGCTGTGATAATCAGGCTTTAGTAGGGTGTATTCCAATTGCTGCTGTAGCTGTTGATTTGAATCTGAAATAATAAAAATTGGTCAGTCATCTCATAAGATGTATAGCAATAATATATATATATATATATATATATATATATGGAAGTAAATAATGGAAAGGAATACGACAGTATGGAGAAAAATTGAAAAACAGAATAATCCAAAATTGATTAATTTATTTGAAGGAAAGTCGATGTTAAATTATTTCAGTTTTAATCAACATTCATCAGGACTTTAAATAGTATTTCATTAAACATCCATCATTGTTCTATCAACACTTGCTTCATTATTTAAAGTCCTGGCTAAGGTTCATAAAAACCAAAACGTTTAAATATTGACTTTCTTTCTAATAAATTCATCAATTTTGGATTACTTTGCTTTTCCATTTCTCTCTCTCTCTCTCTCTCTATATATATATATATATATATATATAAGGAAAAGAGAAAAAGAAGAGAGAGAGAGAAAATCAGCCAAATAAAGAAAAAGTGAGAGGCGATGGTGATGCAATGATTATCATTAAAGAAAGAGACTTGGTGTGTCAAGTTCAAATTATGAGTAAAGCTATTGAAAGTTCTCTTCTTGCAAATGCCCTTGAGAAAGTCATTTATCATCTCTTTCATGCTACCCTAACAATAGATAAAATTGTTCAGTAAACTAGTCTTGATAGGACAAGCAGCTTAAGAGAATAAAAATTTCTGAATTCAGTACCAGAAGCTGGGGTTCCTTAAATAGTTCCATGTTGTGTCCATTCTTGTTGGGTCAATACTAAAGGAGAATGAAGAAGAAAGGAGACCTGATGCATAGATGACTGCTAGTCTTTCTTATAATATTGCTTAGGTACAGATCCACAGCCTTATTAGACTGACAGATGGCATAACAGATACCATATATATATATATATATATATATATATATATATATATATATATATATGTATATATATATATCAAATACAGAATGTTTACATCCTTTTTATACTTGTAGACATGCTGACAAACAGATGACTTCATATTGTTTCCAAATTGACTAATGTAAAATAAAATTGCAACACACTGAATGTACAAACACAAGATTAAATGTAAGATAGTTAGAATACAGTGAAAAAACATTTACACAGCTCAATACACACAGGTTCCAAAATAAGGGTTGTATCACCACCTGTACAATCATGAGAGAGTGCCAATGCTAATGTTAAAAGAGGATGGATGCATTTATCTTGTGATCAAACTTTTGGCCAAAAGACTTTTTGATGACAGACATTAGGCCAACAGACATTTGGGCAGATAAACTTTTTACTAAAAGGACTTTTTTTCTAAAAATGTTAGGTCCAAAGACATTTGGCCGAAAAATCATTAAACTTATTTACATGCAGGTTACATTTGTTTTTGTAATGTTAATCATAAAATATGCCAAAACGAGATATTTCTTTTAATATTTAAAACATATATTTTACTATATTTTTTTATTTTTTACTCCACAGTATTTTTTTCTGTAAATAACTTTTATTAAAACTTTAAATACTTTAAATACTTGGCTGTCAATATAGTTATAATAAACAAACATACAATTATAATAATTATTTGAACCGTTCTACCTGATAATAATATAGATTAACATGTATAGAATATTGCTTGTTACTATTTTTTCTGATACATTTTCGGCAAAAAGTCTTTTGGCCAAATATCTTTTTGGACAAAAGTCTTTTCTGCAAAAAGTCCATCAGCCAAATAACCTATCAGCCAAATGTCGGTCATCCTAATATTTGTTGTCCAACTGTTTGTTGGTCAAAAGTCAAGGTACCTATATATCTAACCTCTCTAGCACAGGCAGAATGTGACTCAAGATTAATTTTTGGGCTGAGTAAAGCTGGATTAAATTCAAATTTTTTCCTTTTCCTAGAATGGTTGCCTTACCAAGTTAATATGGAGACTGAGTATTCAATATTAATCCCTTAATTTGGACATGTTGATCTGTATCTATGATCATTCAATGTAATCTATGTAGATTACCAGGACGTTTAATCATGTGTAAATTGAAAGACATATTTGTTGAGTTCAAATTTCATTTTCCATCATTCATGTATGAATGATTTTTGTGACTTTTTGTAAATCCTATGAATAATGTGTTTGAAGTAATTTTTCTATTGAAGAAATCTTTTGAGAATTGCTGGATTCCAAAAATAAACTTAAGTGATGTTGATATTCTAGAAATCAAATAAGAACGCATATTATAAAGAATAGATAAAAAAAACAATCTTGTGCAACCGAAAAGATAATGTTCTAATGATGATAACACTTCAAGAACTTGACAAAATGCTTCATTATTCTGAGTCAATTAAGTATATTGATAGATATATCATTTAATATATCTAAATACTAATCAAAGAATCAAATTGCTTGTTATCAAAGAATTTGAATTCAAAAGTAAAAAATTTCAAACTGTTTAAATGACTCTTGACAAACCTTTCTTAAATAAACATTGCTTAAGCTGCTTAAGTACATTCAATAAACATCTAACATTGATTCTTAATTTCTTTGGGTATTTTATTGATTTATAGAGTAGGTGTTCTTAAATATGTAAAGTGGCACCTAATAATCTTTACCGTCCAATTCTTGTATTTAATTAAATTATATATATATATATATATATATATATATATATATATATATATATATATATATATATATTCACTAGGTGTACTCATGAAAATTCCTCAGAATACATGCATAATAATTGCATCAATCTAAGCTAAAAGAAATATTCTTCAATAGATCCTTGTTGATTTTTATTTCTATTTTAAAATTTGGAGAATAAATAAAAATACATATCCCAAACAAAAATTAATAAAATATCATCAAATAATGAAATGGACTGAAATTGAATGGAAAAATTGAGGATTTGGCTTCGTGAATTGAGAAAAATTTGAGAAAAATTATTTAACTTTTTAGTAAGGTCAATTTTGTCCTTCAAGCCAAAGTCAGATTTGATAATATCTTTTTTGTTGATGAGAAAAATTAAAAAATCTATCCACAAAACAATCCTTTATTAAAAATAAAGAAAATGAGTCAGAAAAAGTTTTAAAATGAATAATAAAGCATATTTATTCTTTTTTAATCAAATTTTGTTTTTTATAGTCTAATTTTTAATGAGTAATTTTTAAAGCAATTTATCTAACTTCATTAGACAAAAAAATTGCTACCTTTGTCAAGTTATAAAGTATACCACTCTGAATTTTGTTTGTTTTTTGAGGCAGGAAGAAGCAGTTATTTTTGTGGCACGCTTTTATATAAAACACAGAACTGGACAAAGAAACCAACAGTCAGTGCAACTTTATATATATATATATATATATATATATATATATATATATATATATATAGTTATGTGAAGTAGTGTTACACAGAAATTAAGACTATATATTGCAACAAAGAGTTATGTTTCCCTCAATCATCCGGCGATTCTACATTCTGAAGAATTTTACAAGCATTATAAGAGGGTGGAACATAGAAAGTATGGAATAAAAACTGGAATTGATAAAAGATTAAAAGGGAATAATAAAACAATTATTCCTTGTTATTTTACAATTTTTTATTTGATAAGTGATCTTTATGGCAAATTATTTAACTTTATTTGTAAAAAAATTGCTAACTTTGTTAAATTATATAGTGAGCTACTAAGAATTTAATTTGAGGTCGGAAGAAGCAATCATTTTAGCTGCATAATTTTATGAAGAACCCAGACTTGGACCATCAAGTCAACAGACAGACAGAGCAGCTCTATATATGTATTGTTATATCAGGCAGGTTTACACAGAAATTACCACCATATATGGCTACAAATCAAGATATGTTTCCTTCTATCATCAGGCAATACTATATTCAGAAGAATATTTAAATTATTATTAAAGGGATGTACCTAAAAAACATGGAATATTAAGTGGAATTGAATTAACTTTTAAAACGATTCAAGTTCATAGAATAAAGATAACTTTAGAAAAATTTAAATTTCTAAAAGTTCTAAAATAAAATATTAACATGTTTTTTTCCTATCTATAGAACCCTATTTTCATTTGTAAGCTTTTAGTTTTCTTAAACTTATTCTTAAATATATTCTAGTTCATTTTTATTTATTTGTCTGCAATATGTAGCTGTCATTCAAAGATTTCTTACTTAAAATTCTTACTTTTGA
The DNA here is from genome assembly GCA_963585895.1 of Sepioteuthis lessoniana. Classification (NCBI taxonomy): domain Eukaryota; kingdom Metazoa; phylum Mollusca; class Cephalopoda; order Myopsida; family Loliginidae; genus Sepioteuthis; species Sepioteuthis lessoniana. The sequence goes on from OY757929.1 coordinate 72,049,233, forward strand.
ACAATTGAATTTATAGAACTTTATCCTTAATTATTAAGTTCTTTCTAATAATTATAATGATGAAGTATGTGTAACAATGTGGTAACAACTTATTTAGATTTAAACACTTGTTCTGGTCTTTTGTTTTTATAAAATATGAGGGTCTAATATGTCATTAAATACAGTAATTTTAAGTTGTATATTTGGGAAATCTTAACAACCAGTTTCTTCTCAACCTCAGGTATGGAAGGTCAAAATTGCTATTATTATAATATGGACCTCTTCCTTTATATGACACACTTTCAAATACAACTTCCCATCATTCTCTATTGATTATATTTGACCTCATTTTACATAGAAAGAGTTGTATCCTCACATTTACTGATATATTATCAGTCATGAGTTTAGATCTTGTTCGAGGATAGATTAAGTTTTGAAAATATTTGTCTTTGATCAAGTGTTTTCTAATACACATTTTTATTTGATCTGCTGATCTAAAAACGACCTTCTTGCAACCTGAAAACATTGGAAAGTTGAATTTCTGCGTGACAAGAGTGCATCAGAGTCCAGATATAATCAGGATTTTGAAGGCTGATTCTTAAAGGATGCAAATATATCCATTTAGAATGGATATGTTTGTCAAGCAGTATATATTTATCTTTGTAAAATATTCACTATTCGTGTGAAACCAAGCTCATCAGCTAATGTTTTGACTATCACAAACATTTTCACTTTGATTATTACTATTGTTTTATTATTAGTTGTATCACATCTTATGATTGGTACTTTTTAACACAAAACCCTGCGTTATTACACTCTTTATTATTATTGCTATTCTATTATTTGCTTTATTTCATCATATTGTTTTTATCCCAACATTCTGGTTCAATATGTAATGAGAATTCCGAAAAGAATTAAAATATTTCTCACTAGGTTTGACCTCAGCTCTCACATCTTAGAAGGCCATCCCTCAGTAAAATAGTCAGAGTGCATATCTTTCATGCCACTGAGAGTGAATGTTCAAGTTATGTGGCTCTGAAAAAAAGTTAAACTTTTTTCCAATCAACCCAGTCTATTCATATTAAGATATACATCTTTGTTTACATGTGAAAGAGATGCCTGGAGTGAGTGTTCATACTAAAGTACTAAAAGCTAGAATTTCAAATTGCTGATTTTCATGGCAAGTTTTGAGCAATTTGACATAATCTTTTTCCTTTATCACTGACGGCACATTAAAGTATTTTAACATTCCCCATACTAACATTCAATAAACATTAGTCTCTTGTGTACTATATCTCTCTTGCTTGCTCTTTCTTTTTTTTTTTTTTCTTTCTGTATATATAAAACCTAAATACCCATTCCTACCAATTCTTGTCACTTACCTGACATTTCCCCATTGATCAGGAATCAAATTTCATATTTGTATACTTGTTTGTACATCTACACATTATTTTTCAAGCTCCTGGGTATATCTCATTTTCACTGTATACACATGAAATATGAATTCAAAAAGTATCTAGACTGAAGCTTTATTTACCAAGAGAAAAATGAACAATGAATAAAACATTAATTTTCTTCTAAATAGTCCTGTTACCATCCACAACAAGATGTCCATTGGTCAAAGCACCTCTTAGATTTCTCTTCTGATATGGTATGGAAGTACACCATTATATTTCTGTTCATGTCCCACATATTCTCAGATCTTTGAGATTAAGTCTTAGTTTAAAAAGCAAGAAAAAGTTGTGAGGAGCAAAGTCTGGTGTATAGAGATTGTGCTGCACTTGTATAATCCTGTGTTTCACATGAAAAAGTTGTCCAGTCAGCTGGGGCTGTAGAATACACAGACTGCATCTCTGCAGAGAGGTAAGACTTCCCCCTACGAGTGTCCTGGATATGACATTAAACAATCTGATGGTGAAGCTCCAGTAATGCTGAAGCTTTGGGGAATGAAGAGTACCTCTTCACTACCATTACTCCCAGGTTCACTCTGGTCTGGAGTGGTAGCAACTGATAGGATCTTCTCTATGGGTCAAACAGATCTAAACTGTGCACCTATGCTAAACTGAACTGCTTGAAATAGGACTGTTTTGACATTTAAACTGCGTACTTATACTAAGCTGAATTGTTTGAAATGGAACAGTTTTTGGATGCTAAATTGAATTGTTTTAAATAGAACTGTTTTTGACATTAAAACCATACTTATGCTAAACTGAATTGTTTGAAATAGAATTGTTTTGACATTTAACTGTGTGTAAACAAAAATCTATACTTGCATTAAACCGAATTTTTTTAAATAGAACTTTGACTAAACTGAATTGCTTGAAATAGAAATGTTTTTGACAATTAAACAGTGTACTTATGCTAAACTGAATTGTTTGAAATAGAACTGTTTATTTGTAAAAAAATGAATTTGGCATTAAATAACCTTAAATGATATACCATAAAACCAAATCAAACAAACTAGAAAAAAATATGTAAACTAGATTCATAATTTTCTCTAGAATTGGTACTAACATGTCCCAACTTTATTTAAACATCTTAACAGCAGTTTAGACATCTAGACAGCATCACTTTATACCTGCATCCTCACATCTGATGGTTTTGCTTTTCTATTATATTGACCATAATATCCATGGGGACAACCTTCAATGAAACCTTGGTATTACAGGGATGCTGGTGGCCCTTCCTCTCAATACATTATCTAAAAGATTCAAATCAAGAAGATCACATGGATCATGTGGGAGGAAGCAGAGTCCTGCTGAAATATGGACAGCTTCCCAAAACTGGATTACTGAGTCCATTCCCTTGATATAGGCACTGACATCCCTGTGATTTCAATACTGACCAAACTGATATGCAGCAAAATGTCAAATAATTTTAGAGAAATTTTTTTATTTAGATTTGAACTACTTATAAGAAAACCTTGCATGACAAAAAATTGTTAAAAAATTTTGCCTATGGTCCTTAATGAAACATACTCAAGATAAAGACTACTGCCTATATATATAAATATATAGTGTATTTTGACAGCAAATCATTGTTCAAACAGGATTTTTATAGATCACAAAGTTTTTCTCTTATGAACTTCATGTTTAGACATTCAAGTCTTCCTGTTTCTTTTCTTATGCTAGGATCCAAATGCTGGGGAAAGTGTGCTATATTTGACCAAGCACTTTTAACCATGTCTTTGGTCGTCCTTGAGGAAACTATTGGTTTTGTTTTTTGGGGGAGTCGGGGTGAGTCTTATTTATTTGGAAAGTTTTTTTTTTTTAATCATCTCTATTCTTATAATGGTGAGTCCATTCAGTTTGGAGGGCTGCTAAGATTAGTTATTAAATGTTTATATATACACATATATATATATATATATATATATGTCTGTATGCGTGCATGTGTGTGTATGTGTGTGTGTATATATATACACAAACACACATATATATATAGGAAATGAACACTGCAAATCTTGGATGAGGTTGTTTAAATTTCACAGTGCTAATAGCATTAAGAAAGGTACAAAACCAAGTATTCTCTGTCCAGATTTGGGGGAAATAGTAGGGTCAACTGATCTCTTTAATCTTGTTATGGTATCTAGTCGAAGAGAAAGAAAACTCTGAATTCAAACTCATTAAACTCCACTTTAAAACTGACATTGTGTTGTTTCCTATTTATGCAAAAGAGTTGAATATATAAATATCAATATCTATATCTAAATGGTGTTTATATATATATACATATATATATTAAATGTTCATTCACTGACATCAATAATGACCATTAATCATATTTACCACCCCCTCTGCTCGGGCAGGATATGACACAAGGTCAATTTTTTAAGCAGAGTTTAACAGGTTTGAATTCAGAGTTTTCCTTCTCCTAGACTAGTTGCCTCACCAAGGCTGAAGAACCCAGTCTGTCCTACTATTTACCCATAGCTGGAGGGAGAATAATTGGATTCATACCTTTCCCAAGAGTATTAGTGCTATGTGAAATGCAATCAGTCACGTCCAGGATTTGAACTTGCGTCGCCGTGTCCATATCCTGCGACGATAACCATGACACCACGGGCACCTCCACTGATGACCATTAATAATGCTGGACCTTAGTATATGAAATTCACAGGGGATTTTTAATGATGTGAAACTCTTGTATTGAGGCAGCCACTGGTTTTTGATGAACTGATGATAGAAAACTGATGTACTACAACAGATTCTCCAAACTGCACTTCTCAGGTTTTGAATTCAGTGACGTTTTCCTACTCCCAGATTGGTTGACCTACCAATACAAAACAGCCCAGTCAGCCCTTATATTCATCCATCACTAGGAGAAGAAGAGACAGATTTGTACGTTTCCAAAGGGTATTAGCATGTACAGAAGTTGTCAATTTCCTACAATCACTATGCCATGTATGTCTTCAAATATTTATAAAAGTGCGTAAAGTTGGCAATTGTAGTTGAGGGCAACCCGAAGCTCCTTTTCATGTGCTACAACACCAAGGTTCAGAGGAGGGCACTACTCCTTTCCCAGGATTACTCCACTTTACCCTTGATCTGTACCTTGTAATGCAGAATGTTAAGAAAGGCTTTTTTATAGTCTTTGGTATGATTTGACTTTGGATTTAACCCAGCTCTCCCGGACCATTGGCAAATACTCTACTCACAAGGTCAACATATATATATATATATACATATATATATATATATATATATATATATACATTTATTTATATATATATATACATATATATGTAAATATATATATGAGTATATATGCATATATATATATATATATATATATATATGTATATAAATGTATATATGTATTGACATATATATTTATGTATGCATGTGTGTGTTTGTTTATATATATATATATATATATATATGGAAACACGCACTCACACACACACATATATATATATATACATATATCAGATACAAATTCATATATGAATACATATAATCCATCAGACTATGAATGTAATCTTTACAAAGGCATAAAGTGATCCCATCAAAGGTATGCTTTATTATTGAAAAATACTGTATGGCTCCTCTTCCTCCTCTCCCTTTCCTCTCTTTCTCTCTCTCTCTCTCTCTCTCTCTCTCTCTCTCTGTTTCTCTATTTTACTCTCCTTTCTTTTGATTTTTTATTTCCACGGTTCATTTGATTTCAATGCCTTGTCAATATTTTTCCCTTGAAAAATATAAACGAAAGGATTTCATCATCAATCATTTTGGCAGGAAAAGGTTATTGAGTAAAACATGCAAGGATTTGAAAAATAATAATAAAGATTACAATCACTTTAATAAACAATATATAATGGGCCAACCATTATGACTAACATCAGTAAAGGAGATTCCTGATAATAATTTTAATTATTTTTGGGTTTAAAAGTGAATATTAAAATGACTTTTAATAAAAGAGATAAGAGTAGACAAAAAAGGAAGTGAAAAAACCCCAAAAGATTATTATTGTTATTTTACCCATTTGAGAGTTTTTCATACCAGTGCTAGTTGATAGTTTTCAACTGAAGTTTGAGTGACAACAAGTCTCCTTAAGTCTCCACGAATCTTCTTAGTATTCTGACTGATCTCAACAATGCTGTAATTTGGATGGTCTCCATACGTCTTCTAACTTCCAAGTCCTCCTGCCCCAGTACCAATCCTTTGGTGACTGTACTGAGTGTGCCAATTACAATTGGTATCACCACCACTTTCACATTTTCCACATTTTTTTTTCAGTTCTCTAGCAAGGTCACTCTTTTCTCTTTGTCTCAGTTTTATTCTGTGGTCAGATGGAGCGGCAAAGTCCATTACTTAGCAGGTTCTCTTTTTTTACTGACTGGTCATCTGGCTAAAATTAAATGATCGATTTGTGTCTCAAAATCCCAGAGAAGTTGGTGCATCACCTTTTCCAGGATGGATTCTGGGTTGGGCATATTATGATTATTATTATTTACTCCTTTAGAGTTTTTCACATCAGCGTTAGCTGATGGTTTTTCACTGGAGTTTGAGTGACAGCAAGTCGCCTCTAGTCTCCAGGACTCTCCACAGTATTCTGTCCGTTCACAATAATGCTGTCATTTGGATAGTCTCCACTCCTCTATTATTATTATTATTATTTACTCTTTTAGAGTTTTTCACATCAGTATTAGCTGATGGTTTTTCACTGGAGTTTGAGTGACAACAAGTCTTCTCAAGTCTCCAGGACTCTTCTCAGTATTCTGGCTGTTGTCTGTAATGCTGTCATTTGGATAGTCTCTGCCTATCTGCCAAATTCCAAATCCTCCAGGCCTTTTAATAATTCACTAGTTATTGTGCCAAAAGCACCAATCACAATTGGTACAATTGTCACTTTCATGTTCCACAGCTTTTTCAAATCTTTAGCAAGGTCGAGGAAGTTATCCTTCTTTTATTATTATTATAATTATTATTATTATTTTCAAGTTTTTCACATCATCTCTAACTGTTGCTTTTTCATTGAAGTCTGAGTGACATCAAATCTCCTCAGATCACCAGGACTCTTCTAAGTATCTTAGCCAATTTTACTAGAGCTGTGATCTGGACAGTTTCAATTCTTTCACTGAAACTCAGTTCAGTGAGTTTCTTTTCCAGGACTTTAGAGACTGTTCCTTGGACCCAACTACAATTGGTACCTCTGTCAACCATATGTCCCACAATTTTTTCAGCTCTCTGGCAAGGTCCTGGAATATGTCCAACTTTTTGTTTTCTTTCTCTTTCTCTCTGTGATATGCTATTTGTCAAGTTCTTTTCTTCTAGTTGATTAAAACTATATTTGGTCTTCTGCCCTGAAATGTGATTTGTTTGTACCTCAAAGTCACTGAGAATTTTATGCATTTCATTTTCAAAGACAGATTCTGGTTTGTGCATATACTATTTGTTAGTATGGTCAAATTTCGGTTTCTTGCACAATTCCCAGTGGATCACCTTCACACCTCTTCCAATCATATCTGTTCTTGTATTCCTTTTATGTTAGTTTGTTACATCTATTAATTATGTGATTAACTATTTCATCTCTATCACCACTTATCACTTGCTATTCTCCTGTGTATTATCATTTTTTTCTTTGATATAATTACTCCTTATAACATTATTTTGTGTTGCTATTATTGACAACAATGCTATCAGCAGGTTACTAATAGTGATGACAGCAAGTTTCCAACTGTGGTCTAAATCTTCTTAATCTTTTCAATAAAATCCTGTTCTTTGAATCATAAGATGAAAATACTTAGAAACAATCCTTGTGCTCCAGATATTATTGACAACTTCCTATTCTGCACATTTTCAGTTTTCAAGAAAAGAGTTGGTATTATTTGTTTCAAAACTTAGATGATAATAATTATTATTATTATTATATTTCACTCAAAATGAGTGGGCGTTTTACATATAAAATAGCACTTCTTAGGATTAGAGTGCTGTATCTGTAGGCTCTGTCTTGGGTCAAAGTATTTATTCCTGGCACTACTGGCTAGAATCAAAGCATGGGTCTTCAGACTCTTAGCTGATATCTGAGTTTTGTATATGTTCCTCCTGTTCAGGATATATATGATAATAAAAGTCTAACATTATATAATTATGTTACATACCTATCAGATTTCAGTAAAACGTGCACATAACCTTTTTATGAACCAATTTATGTAACTATATTCATTATGATATTCATATTATTTTAGCTGGCTGGAACTAAATCCACAATACCTCCAGTATATGCTTGTTAAACATGCACTTAAATTTACATTCACTTATATGTTTCTGGGGGTGTCCTCGTAGAGTAATGGTTAAAGTGATGGACTGCAGAATCATAGTAAGTGACTTTATACTCCAGTCACACTATTACTTTCACTTTCAGACAAATACCCTTGGGAAAGGTATGAACCTCTTTATCCTCCCAGCTATGAGTTAAATAGTACCACTACTGTTCTTCTAGGAGAATGGCTTTGGCACTAAATAACCTACAAAGGTTGATATGCCATTAAACAAAGAAACTAAACCAAACCTTATGTGTTTCTATATAGACATCATAATATGTCCCATTGGCATAATGGTTTGAGTGTTTACTAATGATCTGGGAGACTGGGGTTCAACCCCATGTCAAGTCATGCCAAAGACTTAAAGAATGGTAATTGGTGCCTCCTTGTTTAATACTCAGCATTATAAGGTACTGACCAAGGATAAGTGGCATAATGGTTAAAGAGCTGGACTGCAGTCCTGAAGGAAGTGAGTTCAATCTCCAGTTACACTATTATGTTCACTTTCAGACTAATATCCTGGGAAAAAGTATTGAACCACATTACGCTCGCCCAGCCATAGGTTAAATAGTATCAATATGGTTCTTTTATAAAGACGGCTTTGGCATTAAATAACCCATGAAGCTGAAACTAAATGTGGTCTTTAGGTGATTATGTTTATATATATATATATATATATAAAAGCTATAAATATATTTATGTGAAAAAAAGGGTTTTCCTTTAGTTGTAGCACTGATGAAACTTATCTTTTAATATGATCAGAAGCCACACCATCATATTTTTTAATATCCTCCATGTCTTCTAATCTTACTGGTGATATGAATTTTCCTTTTAGGAAATGAGAAAAATTTACTAAGAACTAAGTCTGATGAAAATAAACGGTGTTGTACATTCAGAATGCTGTGTTTCACTAAAATGTGAAGACTGAAACGTATTGAAACTTGCTTCATAACTATTTTTTTCAAATTGTTACAAACTCATCTTTATACCTAGACTGCAGTCTAGATTTCTTGACATCACTTTATCATGTAAGTTGCTTAGCAATGCACATATCTCTATTAAAATTTTCAAATTTAGAATTTAAAAAATGCAAATCTTCAGTCTCAAAACTTTTTGATCACACCTCATTACTTACAAATTTTAGGATATATAACTGCAGTAAAAATGATGATTAAAAAAAAATGTTTCCAATCTTAATAGTAATATCTAAAAAGTAAACTTACCATGAAAAAATATATCCAACAATAATCATATCAATGAGATGACAGTTCAAAGGCATTCCATTACACAACTGAAGCATCATGGGAAAATTCATGAATGAAAAAAATTGTACAAAATAAAAACCTAAGCTAAAACATTAATGTTTTCTTTATTTTTATGTTTATTTCTAATGTGGCTTCTTATGTTTTACATTTACTTGGAGGTGTAAATGGATTTTTTAAATCCACTCCCTATTAACAACCCCTCTACAAAAAAAAGAAAGTTAGAATTAGTTGATGAAGTTAGAAATAAATAAAGAGAAAAATATTAATGAAAAAAATTCACAAGGGAAATGGGGAAATGCTTCATAACCCTATCAAAGGCTCCTAAAAACAGAAGCTTCGGATATTGAACAGATATATCAAGTAATTTTCATCAATAATTCTGTTTTTGGAAATTTTACTTTTTTTTATTTTTGAAAAAACTTGACTTTTTTTTTCTTTTCTTTTTTGAGAGGTGGTCTATTTTTTTATTAAGCAGAGCATGGAAGATAGGTTTCAAGAAATCATTTGAGAAGATCAAAGGGACTAATGAAAATATTCCCTCAATTTTAGCTACCATCCAATAATCGACACACCATGACCTAAGCTGTGATCAGAAAATCATGATATAAATCAAAATCAATTTTTCAACATTCTATTTTTTTAAAACTATTTTCTTATAGTTTTTTTCTTTTTCCCTTTCGAAAACAAATTTATAAAGTTTAAATGTGATTTAAAACAGCAAAGGAATTTTTGTCTTAGTCGATATCAGATTTAATCTGATGACTGTTTCAGCCACCAAGCAATGTAAATGAGTAGAAACAATAGAAAAGAATAGAATAACAAAACACAAAAAAAAAGAGAAATGAAATAGATAAGGAAAGAAAGACAAAAGAGAAAGAAGTGAAATAGATGAAAGGGAGAGAAATGAAACAGATAAGGAAAGGAAGACAAATATCAATAAGAATGTTGGAAGAGAAAAGAAACAAAAAATGCAAACACATAGAGAGAGAAAGAAAAAGAGAAAAGGGAAAAGATATGAACAGACTGAGGTAAATAAGTAGGAGTATATCAAGATAGAAAGAAAGATAGATATGAGCAGCCTGAGATAGATAGATAGATAGATAGATAGATAGATAGATAGATAGATAGATAGATAGAGAAAATCTAAATACTGATACTGCAAATACATGGATGTAGTTACTTATCAATATCTCAAAGAGAAGAACTTGCCTCTCATAAAGATTAACATACTTAATCTAAAATATTATCTGAGATTAAATTCAAAATTTAAATGAAGGTATATGCACAATTGAACAGCTTATATAATAAACTGAAGATGTCTGAAGATCTAAACTGCTGTCTAGATGTCTGGGTATCTAAGCTGCTGTCTAGATGTCTGGGAATCTAAGCTACTGTCTTAATATCTAGACATCTAAGCATCTAAACAGCTGTCTAGATGTCTTGGCATTTAAACTACTGTCTAGATGTCTGGGCATTTAATCTGCTGTCTAGATGTCTGGATATCTAAGCTGTGTTCTTGATTTCTAGACATCAATGCAGCTATCTAACTGTCTAAATTTCAAGATGTATCAATGCCAATTCTCACAACTTTTTAATCTTGAGTCTGAATACTTTTTTAATCAGCAGTTTTGTAGGAAATACAGGAGTGATTTTACCGCGACCTCGGATAGGAATGCTGAGTCTTGTAACCGTATCCCCAGTAATTATTGCCTTCCATAGTTGTTGTCTTTACTTTGACCAAGTAAACCTCTGGCCGGCTTGGGTAGGATTTGAAACCGCTATCTTCTGACAATGCTCACCTGGAACCATAGAGACTCAATGCCTCTATCCGCTGTGCCACGGGCCCCGAAGGGCGATCAAGGATGGATTTTTTGGTCTTATAAATCCTTATCTGGTCTTCCAGAGTCGGGTCCGTACCGAATTTTTGTACTTGTCTTTAATTGGAATCATTTTGAGATGAGGCTTCTTAATCTGAGAATTAATTTTTATTTATTGCAGACTTTTTGTCCTCATCTTGGTAGATTTTTTTTTTTTTTTTTGTGTTGTTTCTTCTTTCACTAATTAAACGTAGTGAAAGAAGAAACAACACAAAAAAAACAAAAAAAAACTACCAAGATGAGGACAAAAAGTTTGCAATAAATAAAAATTAATTCTCAGATTAAGAAGCCTCATCTCAAAATGATTCCAATTAAAGACAACTTTCTTCTTGTTTTCTAAATTAGAAATTTATCTCAAGGATAAGATTTAAGAACATGCAGGACCTTAAAAGAAATACAACAGTATAGCTTTATACTATATCAAAAGAGAAGTTTCAGCGATGCTTCAACTAATGGAAAACTTACTGGAGTAAGTTTGTTGAATGCTAAGGGGACTATTTTGATTAAAATGAATGTGTCATTATTCTTTTCCAACATGGCAAATACAGCTTTAGTCTTGCTTCTTTTTTCTTTGTATGCAAATTTAGTGTTTTTGTTATGCTTCAGTTAATATACCCTGAAAAGTACACCCTGAATATGTGATTCCATTTATAAGATTTGACTTACAAATAAAACTACCCAAGGCAAAAAGTATAGAATTAGTATACTTAGAGGATGTTTGCGTAGGTCTTTTTTTTATTTAGAAGTAAACAGACTAATAACAGATAAGATACAAAAGATTATTTTTAATAGCCAAATATAAAAATCTTTAATAGCTTCATAAACTATTCCTTAAACAAACAAGAGTAGATTATCTAATTCAATGGTATAAGTTTTATCATAGTTTAAGATTTTTTGCATTTTATTTATTATTAGTTTATTTACTGCTAAACAATACCAGACATTGGCATAATGGTTAGAGTGTTCGCCAATGGCCCGGGAGACCTGGGTTCAATCTCAGGTCGAGTCATACCAAAGACTTTAAAAATGGTACTTGATGCCACTTGCTTAACACTCAGCATTATAAGGTACGGATCAAGGGTAAAGTGGAGAAATCCTGGGAAAGGATTAGCACCCTTCCCTACACCTTAGTGCAGTAGCTATCGAAAAGGGAGCCTTCGGGTTACCCTCGACTATGGTCATCAACTTTACTTTACTGCTAAATACCCTCCCAAAAAAAACAAGATGAACATTTTCTACACGTGCAAATTTCATAATTTTTTCCAGAGGTAGTAAAGCTAGTAAATGATCACACTCACAGATCAATATGGGCACATGTTCTAAAATACCTCAATCTTGGCCTCGTGGGTAGAGTGTTTGCCAATGGTCTGGGAGACCTGAGTCACAACATACTAAAGACTTTAAAAATGGTACTTGATACCTCCTTGCTTAACACTCAGGAATATAAAATAGGTGTCAAGTGTAAAGTGGAGCAATCCAGAGAAAGAAGTAGCACCCTCCCCTACATCTCGATGTTGTAGCTATTGAAAAGGGAGCCTTCTGGTCGCCCTCGGCTACGGTTGCCAACTTTACTTTTTATATGGTCATTTATTAGCTTTACTACCTCTGGAAAAAAATTATGGAATTTGCATATGTAGCAAATGTTCGTCTTGTTTTTTTAGGAGGTGCCCGTGGTGTAATGGTTATCCTCATAGGAAATGGACATGGCAACACAAGTTCAAATCCTGGACAAGACTGGTTGCATTTCACATAGCACTAATACCCTTGGGAAAGGTATGAATCAAATTATTCTCCCTCCAGCTATAGGTAAATAGCAGGGTAGACTGTATTCTTCAGCCTTGGTGAGGCAACTAGTCTTGGAGAAGGAAAACTCTGAATTCAAACCTGTTAAACTCCACTTAAAAATTGACCTTGTGTCATATCCTGCCCGAGTGGAGGGGTTGGGTAAATATATATATGAGCATATACGTACAGGCCTGTTTGAAGAGGACATTAACATAATGTGAGTATTGTTAATTTACTCTTTATTTTGACGTCTGTCAACCAATGGGATCATTTACAGTAATCCTACTGCATTACCTCAATGTTTAATCTTGTATAAATTGAAATGAAGTATATTCAAAAGTGTTGCAATTCTATTTTCTGTCAGTAAATCTTTGTCCTCCCTCAACTGTCATAAGGTTTTATGCTCAATAAACACACGAGGAAGGCTGAAGAACATATTAGCTGAAATATCACAGAAGGATTAATGCCTTTCCTATATGCATTAACATGAAGTGAACTGAAATTGCTGCAATCAGAATTTGAACTTGGCTTGTCAATTTTATTTTTCACGCCACTAGCAATTACATATCCCCCCCATATCTTTTATTATTGAAACATTCATTTTTCTTTATTTAGCTAAAAGCGCTTGTTTACTTGGCTTATTGTGTTGTATTTTGTCTTGTTATTAATGAGTTTAGTCTGGTTAGAAATAAGATTGATTTCTTTTTACAATTTTTCAAAATAACCGAATGAAAGGAAAGCAATTTTTAAAAGTTTTGTTTAGAAATAAGAAGTTCTTCTTCATCCAAAACCAACAAACAATACAAGGTCCCTTCTTTCAATGTTTATTTTACCAAATTCTTCAGCAAAATAGTTTGGCTAATGAAGACAAGAAAAAAAGAAATATCTTTTGATCTGCCTTGTTTTGATTAGAACAAATTTGCTACTTTACAGGAATTTGGAAGATTAATCAAAGTATGATTTATTTCTCTACAGATTTTATCCTTTTATTTTTTGATTTTTTTTTTTCATTTCTCTTGGGAAAAGGTGCTTTTATTTCTTGCTTTTTCTTTCTCTTTTTGTTTTCATTACATATACACACAAAGACTCTGTCTCTGTCTCTCTCTGTCTTTGTCTCTCTCTCTGTCTCTCTGTCTCTTTCTCTCTCTCTCTCTCTTTATATATCTACATATATGTATATATATATATATATATACATACATATACATACAAACATATATATATATATATATACATATATATATATATATATATATATATATATATATATATATATATATATATATATATATGTGTTTCTTTTACATTTCTTTTGCGATTTTCTTTTTGTACATCCAGTGATTGATTTTATTTTTTCCTTTTCTTTCCTTTCCTTCCTCTGAATTCATTTCTCTTTCAGATTTCTTCTTTCTTTACATTTCCTTCTCTTTTTCTTTCCTTTCTATTCCCTTATTTCTAATACTTTTTTCTCTCTTCCTCTCATTCTCTCCCTCTCTTTCTATTATATATTCTTTCACTTTCCCTCTTTTTCCCTTCATTTTCTTCTTTTCTTTGTCTATTTCTTTTATGCTTCTTTTTCTTTTTTTCCATTCTTTCTCTCTAATTTTCTTACATACCCTTCTCACTTGTTTCTTTCTCTCTCTCTATTTCTCCGTCATTTCCATCTCTTTTTCTTTTCTTTCTCACTGCATCTCTGCTAGTTCTTTTTTTTTTTCTTTTTTCTTCTATTTTCCTTATTTCCTTCTCTTTTTCCTTTTCCTTTTATCCTTATACCCCCTTCTCTTTTTATTTAACTTCTCTTTCCCAATCCTTTTCTATTTCTTCTCTTTTTCTTTCCTTTTCTTTCCATATTTCTATTACATTTGCTTATCTCTTTAGTTTTTTTCTCTTTTTCTATTTCTCTTGTATTTGCTTTTTTTCAAGCTTTCTTTTTCGAGTATTTTTCTTTGTCTTTTTCATTCTCACTTCTTTCTTTTTTTTCTCCTCATCTTCCATACAATGTAATTTTTCATTCTTTTTCATTTATTTCCAACAATCATTGATCTACTTTTTCCTATCAGTTTTTATTCTGGTCTTGATTTTCTTTTCCTTTTTCTTTTTCCTTCTTTCCTTCTATATGAATGAAAGAAGAGGTTGTCATTTTCTGTTCACAGTAAAGTAAACATCAAGGGAAATAATTCTTGTGTACATTTTATCTTTTCTAATTCAAGGATACAGCCTTTGATTATTTTATCATCAATATTTATATTAATGTTGATTTTGGTAGCATAAAAGTCCACCTTTATTAATTTAGGTGCATAATGTTTACCTGTGGTAATTAATGAATTTTTTTTTCTGAAAGAATTAACGATTGTTCAGCAAGAGTAAGGACAATAGAAAGAGAGAAAAAGAGATTTGGCATGAGACTGTCTTCACAAAGCTTTTAATAAGGATCAAATTCATCAGAATTAACTTTTGTGTCTTAAACTTAATGTTCTGAATAGATTAGATTTAGTGAGTTGAGAAAGAGTTCAAATCATTCAAAAGATTGGTTCCTCAATCATGAGCTGAAAAAATAATCTTTACTTGGTAAGACAGCTGGTTATTGTGTAGCAGAAAGAACCTTGTATTTTTGTTTGGCACGTAATTTAATTTGACCATTAGGATTGCCGAATATTTTCACCCAATCAGGATGACTTGTCCTATTCAGCCCGAACCATCTTTCCTAGCAGCACCAAAAATTGAAGAAAGCCCACGAAACACTCTCTTCCTCAGAAATCTTCAATAGGAACAGACGTTTTACTGTCTGCTCTTGAATAGCTGCAGCAGCATCATACACTATGAGGAGAGGCATCTAGTTTATGGACCCCTTGCGTCTATTCTTCTAGACCAAGGGGTCATAGTTGAAAATGAATTGGATGATACTCTATAACAGCTTCCTTCCTTCTTTCCTCCCTATGAGACTCTCAGCATACCCGCGTAAACCCTTTACTTCATGCTGCCATTAAAACCTTCATACAAAACCTAATAACATCTTCATTCTTCTCCACCACCTTTATTTTCCATCAACATTTAGCGAGGGGATAACAATCAACGTAATACCAACGTAACACCAACACAACCAACGTGATACCAACATAACCAACGTAAAACCAACTTAAACCTAAAACCTAATAATAATATTCCCATCGCTAAAATTGTTTAATATAGAAAACTAGCACTTTAGACATTTATTGTTTTAAACATTGTGGTTTTTTATCCGGATTATTAGTCCTAAATAAACAATAAAACTATGTATTTATTTTACATCTCCAGCTTGAATATCAACTGATAAACCTGATTAGTAATATTTAATGAAATGTAATTGATTATTTTTCTTAGATCAATTTTTATTTTCTTGTGAAGTTTGGAAATTAGAATTTTAGCTGTTATTTTGAGCTGATTATCTATTTCTTTTTTTTATTAAGGACTAACTTATTATCAATAAAAGCCTTCCATTTTCCTCATTGGGAATTAAATATCACTATCTACCCAAGTTCTGATAAGCATTTATATCAAATTTAGTAGCTCTATAGCATAGTGGGTAGAGTGTTCGCCAATGCTCCGGGAGACCTGGGTTCAATCCCAGGTCGCGTTATACCAAAGACTTTAAAAATGGTACTTGATACCTCCTTGCTTAACACTCAACATCATAAGGTACGTATCAAGAGTAAAGTGGAGCAATCCATGGAATGGTGTTGCACCCTCCCCTACACCTCAGTGTAGTGGCTATTGAAAAGGGAGCCTTCTGGTCGCCCTTGACTACGGTCGCTGACTTACTTACCTACTATATCACACCATTTGGTCATCTATGGAGGACAAACAAATTATTCTTATATTTTTCATCTATCTATTTTTAGATAAACATTTTTCGGTAACTATTATTAATCAATTACAGTAATTATTATTTATTTATAACAAACATTTTTCTTAACTTGATTTTTAATCTTTTTTTAATCCCAACACTGGTTTGAAATCATTTGTCTCCTAGATTGGTTGCCCAACAAATCTAAACTGGGGCTGTAGAATATACCCACTGCATATCTGCTGAGGGGAGAGATTCCGTCCAAAGTGTCCTGGATATATCATTAAACAATCAGATGGTGAGGTTTCAGTAATGTTGGAGCTTCGAGGAATGCAAAGTACCCTTTCATTGCCAACACTCCCAACTCCACTTTGGCCTGGAGAGGTAGCACCTGATAAGGTCCTATCTATGGATCAAAAAGAACCATTTAACATTTAAACTGAGTGCAAACAAATGACTTTTGCTAAATTGATTTGCTTGAAATAGAACTGTTTGATCATTTAACTGTGTGTAAACAAATGAGTGATGCTTAATTGAATTGTTAGTGATACATAGCAATTCTTGAAACTATTTAACTTTGACTTATATTTACAAACCATATATATTTGATATAACTATATAAACCAGATTTGGCATTAAATAACCTACAATGGTTGATATGCCATAAAATCAAACCAAACTGAACCTCGAGACTCAAATTTGTCCTGTTTGTTGGATTATCTGCCTTTGCTTGTAGGATATATATGTAGTTGTCATAGCAGTAAGAAAAAAGATACAAAGATAGCTCTCATTTGGTCAGTATACAATGGGAGAAGTTTTTGTTTGTCTGCTGACACCCTCTTTAGAGGGACCAGGTCCCTTGTATCATTGATAATAGGCTAAACAAATTACATTGGCAAATGTTGATCACAATCAAACATAAATAAGTGGACATTATTACCACACACATACGCATACAGACATTTTGTATCTTGTATTCTTGTTTGGTCATCTATTAGATTTCTTCCTGAGCAGATTTTAATGTTTTATTTTATGAGTTATATAAAAACCATAACCATCAAAGATTTTACATTGAAAGTAAAAATTTTGATAGGAAATGATTTCTAAAAAATTCTTTATAAGGTTAATTCAACCAGAAATATCAAAATACATAAATAAATACATAAATAAAATAAAGAGTAAAATGAAATCAGCATTTTATTTTTATAAACGACATAAAGTTGGGCATCTTGTGTTGTTTAATGGTTTGTAAGTTGGGTTAATAGACCATTACGAGTGAGATCAATTCTTTCTGAGTGGCACATACTTCAGTTTTTGTACTAGGCATGAGGTTCCCAAACCTTTTTGGACGACCATCACATTTTGTACTCAAACTACACCTCTTGCAGCCTCCTTTACATTATAAAAAGAATATTTCATTCACTCATAAATAAATCCTAAAATGTCATTAAAATTGAATAATTTGCTGAGTTTTGGTTTATTTTTAAAATATGGTGGCACCTGGAAAAACTTTTATTTTGAAAATGTACATGTTGATTGGCGATGCCTATAAATTACTTTTATTATCATTTCAGGATAGATCAGCTTCAATTGACTTACTTTAGTGGTTGCTGCTACATTATTTTTAGATCTTGTATGATTGGGTTGGTTGTTTGGGTTTTATGACATATCAAACTTTGTAGGTTATCTAATGACAAATCCATTTTTATACAAGTCAACAGTTCTATTTCAAACAATTCAGTTTAGCATGAGTACACAGTTTAATTGTTAAAAAGCTATTTCAAGCTATTCATTTGAGTCAAACAGTTCAAATTCAAACAATTCACTTTAGTATAAGTATAGATTTTGTTTACAGACAGTTAAATGTCAAAAACAGTTCCATTTCAAACAATTCAGTTTTGCATAAGTACACAGTTTACATGTCAAAACAATTCTATTTCAAGCAGTTGAGTTTAGCATAAGAACACTGTTTAGTTCTATTTAACCCATAGATAGGACCCTATCAGGTGCTTCCACTCCGCACCTGAGTGGATCTGGGAGTGATGGCAATGAAGGGGTACTCCGCATTCCCCAAAGCTACAGCATTACTGGAATGACACCATCAGATTGTTTAGTGTCATATCCAGGACACTCGTTAGGGGAGTTTTACTCCTCAGCAGAGATACAGTTGGTGTAAAGCCCCAACTGACTGAGTCATGTATAATTGTGATCAGCAGTTGTAAATGAGAGGTCCATTATTATCAGAAATTGATGATAGAAGATTTTCTGAATTGCATATAGGACCCCTAAGCTATCCATTTTTTAATAACACCCAGTAACTAAATCAACACACTGCTAAGTTCAATTTCATCAAATTTGACTGCGTCGTGTTCTTCTCTTATCTATATTTTCCTGATAAAGTTATTCAAATCTACTCACCACTTCTTCAAGCCTCTAAATGTCTCGGTATGAACCCTCTTATCCTCCCAGCTATGGGTTAAATAGTACCCCAACCATTCTTCCAGAAGGATGGGTTTGGCATTAAATAACCTACAAAGATTGATATGCCATTAAACAAAGAAACCATCAAAATGTCTCTCTGTAAAATATCTCACAATACCCTCTTCTAATAAATTAAAACAACTTAAAACTTTCTAGAGTTCACATTTTTAACGATTTTATATTTTGTTGATATTCATTGAAAATATGAAATTTTTTCATAAAACGTACACTAGTAAAGGTTTGCAAATGAAAACATTTTTCATTAGATTATAAGTTTTACAGTTCTGGCCTTTCATCTGCTGAGTTCTTAAGCCGGATGAATTTTAAGGCACTCATCTTAAAATTAAAGCTGTAGAATTTCTCAAGGAAGAATTAACTGCTAACAGATATCCTAAAAAGAGGCATTTGTGGTAAAATGGTTATCATCATAGGATATGGTCACTTCACAAACTTTAGAAAATGTAACAAAAAGTAATGACTCTCATCAGATGGTTGATGCTTGATGGTAAGAATGATTGATGATGAGTGAGCTGCTTTTTAGTAGTCAATAACAACCTGAAAATTTTTTAAAAAATTTTATTAATACGTTTTTAGCCAAAATAAATAGCCCCTTTACACTTCTTTTTAGAGACCTTCCTACTATTTCCTGGCCTCAAAATCAAAACACAATTCCATAACCACCATTTGGAAACTGTTTAGAATATACAACAGGTCATGATGAATAAAATGATGGCAGTATTATTTGAAGTCTTCAGCTCTGTTTCTTGGAGTGGAAAAATATTTTCATCAGTTTTTAACTGGTTTGTAATTCTGTTGATAATGGAATTTTTAATACAATCAATCTTATTACTTAATAAACTGGCCTTGTATTGCTTTAAGTTCTCTTGCCAAAGTGAAAAAAATGACTCAGATTGCATTTACAACATGACTCCAAAATGAAAATGATCACAGATAATGCTTATCTCTTCCAGGATTTGGTCCCATAATCGTCTACGGTACAGAAGACAGAAATCTTGTTGATCAGTTGAATTGGATAATTATACTGGTCTATCAAGTCAAATCCCCCACTCCATACATTTCCTTTACATGCATCTCAATAGCCACTGAACCAACTGTATTTTACATCTCAAATTGAAAAGATTGGTTCCTTGGTGTATTAGTCATAAAGATAAGTAAGTAATGAAATATCTATAAGAAATAAGAGTCATCAATATTAAGGAAGTCCTGAGATTAGTTGTATCACTTAGCACCTGACTCACATAGAAATAGGATGATTTCAATTTGCTGGTCATTTGATAAGTCTGAAATGTTTCAAGCTTTTCTATGTAATAATATCTTTGAGTAATTCCTTTTATCTTAGTCACTTGGTGATAATTTAAGTAGTTTAATGAAAACAAAAACAGAATCTCAATTTATATTGTTATAGAAATGAAAACAGACTTGATTTTAGGCTCAGGGATTAAGTTTGTTGGATAAAGATTGTTAGTTGTGGCTCAAATTTTAACTATGCTGGATGCAAGAAAACTGATAGATAAATGACAATGGCTGGTCAGAAATTCTAAAATTAAATTAATTTCAATTTCTGGGATATTAAATAGGTTGAGTAACTATAACTCATTGTTTTATTTATTCTGGTTTGGAATCTTTTATTTATTCTGGTGTGGAAATCTTTATTTATTCTGATTTGGAATTTTTTATTTATTCTGGTTTGGAAATCTTTATTTATTCTGGTTTGGAAATTTTTATTCATTCTGGTTTGGAAATTTTTTAGATGCTGTCAATATGAATAACTTCTCTTCTTTTGTAAAACTCAAATAGCTAATATTTTCAGAAATTCTGGGGTGAGTAATTGTTTTAATTCCAATCTATGCATATTGATTCTTTAATAATTTTGTTTGAAAACAAATAAAACTAAATGCTCAAATTTTAATGTTTTTTGTCATCATTAAATCTGACACAAAAACAAACAAATTAATTTGTTAAAACTAATAATTACAAAGAAGTCAGAATACTTGAGGCAAAATGGCTCAAAGAGACTTTATAGTTCACTTAAAATAAGAGTAGATGTTTACTAATTTTAATACCAGGTCTGAAGTTTGGGGAACCGTGTTTGAATCTAATTCACCATTACACCAAATGAGGTGCCCATGGAATAATAATAGGGTACATCAAAAGTATTTTCACTCTTCAACCAACTGTACATTATTTTAAAGCTTATTTCAGGCTCTACATAGGCTATCTTTTGATGATCCCAAATTTTCAGGGGTTTTGAAGTCTTTTTAAAGCATCATATATGCTAACTGATTGGCATCCAATTCTGGAATTTATTCTAAGAGAATAGTCACAACCCTAAAATGGTTGAAATTAGTTTGGGGCATGATGGTCAGATTTGCTGTCATTTCCTTCTACTTGGCAAATCTTTCGAACAGCTTCAGTGGTTTTGAGACCCAGTATAGAATAATAATCCAAAACAACCTGAATTTCAATATGTGTATTTGCCATTATCACGCTTAAAGTAAAAGGTTCAGTTAAATAGTAATAATGAATGTGAGAATTATAACAATTGTGATTGGTGCTTTTGGCACTGTAACTAAAGGATTATTAAAGGGCCTGGAGGATTTGGAAGTTGGCAGCCGAGTGGAGATTATCCAGACAACAGCATTATTGAAGATGGCCAGAATACTGAGAAGAGTCCTAGAGACTTGAGACTTGCTGTCACTCAATCTCCAATGAAAGACCATCAGCTAATGCTGATGTGAAAAACTCCAATGAGTAAATAATAATATAATGATAATAATAATTTTTATTTATTTTTCAAGCATTTCTAATTATAGGTTTCATGAGGAGATCAGATCCATTTTCTTTGATTTTCTTGAGCAATTGTTATCAAATGCTGACTTGCCAAAGTTGTTGCTGCTAATTTGACTTCAGAGTTTTCTTTCTCTTATACTAGTTGCCCAACAAAAGCTACAGAGCTTTGTCTGCCTGAATATATACCAATAACTGAGGGAAAAAGAGGCGTATTCACAGCTTTTACTAAAGCATTTCAACAAAGTCTGGCATTTGAATTTGGCTTGCCAAATCCATTTTTTTTTAACACTATCATTCTACTACTTCACATGTTGTAATGGTTAAGCGGTTAGCGCTGGTAACTCTTGCAGAATGTTTTATTTGTATTGTAATAAACATGTTGGATTAGTAAATGCTTTACCTGTTGGATCTTCTCTCTATATATATATTTTCCTCATTCTAAAGCATAAAAAAAAGATATTATAGATAATAAATTGGATAATATTATACTTTGAAGGATGTTGAAGCTCAGCTTGCTGAAGGCACCAGAAATTTTGTGGGTTGGTTCTGTGAATAATGAATCATCTTCTAATTTCAGACAAGGCAAAACTTAAAACTTAAATCTCTAACAGCTTAACTGAAATTTTCCATAAGTCAGCAAGTTCATGAAATGCGAGCCGGTGACATTTAAAGGTTTAAGATTACTGAGAAGTCATTTTTTTTACTTATCAAAGATATTTATCAGTTTATTCACTGACAAATATGTAACCAAACCCAACATCTTAAGTAAAAATTTCCTTGAGTCAAAAAGTTATGGAGATGAAAAACTTGATATTCAATATGACATCACAGTTGCCAAAAAGATTTGAACTGAAGCTCATTTACCCATTGGCTGGTTAGTGATGTTTATTAACCCTTAGCCCCTAAACCCTCAGATACTATGTACCTCATCTCACAGAATTTTAAAAAAATGAGCAATAATGACATTTAAACTTCACTCTACAGAGCTGATACCTATACATAAAGTTACACCATCATAAAGGGCAGTGAACAAAGCATTTTTAGTATCTGGTGTGCTCTTTATGAACTAAAAATATCAAGCATATCAATGTATAGTAAAATAGTACTTTTCTTTTTCATAAATCCTGCAAGCAGCTTCAATAGCTTTGAGGCCTAGTTTAAAAAAAATGTCAAAAATTTGCCAAAATCTCGATATATAATTTCATTATTATAACCTTTTAAAGGTGCAACTGATTAGTGATAATAATGAAACAGCATATATGTATGTAATCACAATATCAATAATGTGTAGAGTCTCTAGATGTACAAATGAAATAAGCTGTGAAGTAAAGGTCTATGAAAACAAAACTATTTTTCATACACACAAATATATTTGATAATAATATTGATAATATAGTGCAATCATAGATAGTCTTTCGATCTGTATATGAAATAAGCTTTGGAGTAAAAGTTTGTAAAAATTAAAATATCTTTATGCAAGTTATTATATTCTGCATTTCAAAAATTTATAACTTACACAAATATTTTCATCTTTGTTTGTAAGTTTGAAAAATTAGAGAACTTCACATACACATACACACACACACATATATATATTATTAAAAAGAAGAAAATCACTTCAAACTTTATATCACACTTTTCATTAAGTATATATGGTTAATATATATACATACATATATATATATATATATATATTGATCAAGAATCCATAATCTTCTTTTATATTTTTTCCTTCTTCTTCTTCTTCTTCTTCTTCTTCTTCTTCTTCTTCTTCTTCTTCTTCTTCTTCTTCTTCTTCTTCTTCTTCTTCTTCTTCTTCTTCTTCTTCTTCTTCTTCTTCTTCTTCTTCTTCTTCTTCTTCTTCTTCTTCTTCTTCTTCTTCTTCTTCTTCTTCTTCTTCTTCTTCTTCTTCTTCTTCTTCTTCTTCTTCTTCTTCTTCTTCTTCTTCTTCTTCTTCTGAATTTTTTTTTACATCAGTTTTAGCTGATGGTCTTTCATTCACTGGAGTTTGAGCGACCGCAAGTCTCCTCAAGTCTCCAGGACTCTTCTCAGTATTCTGGCTTTTCTCAATAATGTAGTAGTTTGGATGGTCTCCACTTGTCCTCTTATTCCCAAGTCCAAAAGCACCAATCCCAATTGGTATAATTGTCACCCTCATGTTCTATAGTTTTTTCAATTTCCTTGCAAGGTTGACATACTTATCCTTCTTTTCACTTTCTTTTAGTTTATTATTATTATTATTATTATTATTATTATTATTATTATTATTAATATTTTCATTATTATTATTATTATTTCTTCTTTATTTTCTCGTCTTTTTCTTTCACTTCTTTATTATCTTCTCTATCTTTTCCATTTCTTTTTTTATCGAGTTTATTATTTTTCTTTCTTTTTCTCAATCTTCATCTTCAATATTCTTTTCATTCCTTTTTCTTCAATAGATTTCTCCTTCTTTCACTCATAATTATATTCTTTTGTGACAACTTCTTTTTTCTTTTTCTTTTTATATATTTTCTTTTCTTTATATTCTTCTTCATCTTCTTCACAAATTTTTTAAATTTATTTTTCTTCATCATCTTCTTGAATTTCCTATTATACTTTACACTCTCATCCTTATTTCTTGTACCATTTCTTTCTTCTTTTTTTCTTTCACCTATATCTCATTATTTTTATTCTTCTTCTACGTCTCCTATATCCTCCTCCTCCTCCTCTTCCTCCTCTTCTTCTTCTTCTTCTTCTTCTTATTATTATTATTATTATTATTATTATTATTTCTCCCTTTGTATTGCTTTTTCTTCCTCTTCTTCTTCTTCTTCTTCTTCTTCTTATTATTATTATTATTATTATTATTATTATTTATATGCTTTTTTCTCTTTGTCTTCTTTTTCTTCTTATTATTATTATTATCATTATTATCATTATTATTTTCTCCCTTTATCTTCTTCTTCTTCTTCTTCTTCTTCTTCTTCTTCTTCTTCTTCTCTAATCTTTTATAACTCTAATCTTAGCCAACTACCATTTCCTTCTTCATCTCAACCTTTTCTGAAAGCCAAAACTAAATCTTCCATCCGAGATCCCAAAGACTTAAGACAGACTATAAATATAACAAAAGACAAAGCCAGAAGCAACAACTCAAAATTTATCACATCCTGCCTCAAAGAGATCCAACATGACATTTATTTGCAGACACTCCATTGGCATCAGACACTAAAAGAGACTCTCTTTCACCTGTCAATCTCATCTTGTCATCTCACCTCCCAGGTAGCATGGAATGGCCTTCACACACTCTTTCTCTCACTCTCTTGCTTGAACTCTCACACACACACACACACACACACACACACACACACACACACACAAACACATGTACTGTTTTTCTTTATCTCAAACACACAGACTCACAGACACACACACACACACACACACACAGCCTTGTGTCTTGAGAGAAGAAAGATTAAAGTACAAAGCACATCCATCTTTAAGATTTGGATGTCCACTCTGCAGGGTCATAGAGATTATTTTTAGAGGGATTTTTCTGGTCTGATCCTAAACAACATAATTTTGTCTCACTCATCCAAACCTTTCATCTGACCTGGGTCTCTACCACCATGGTTATATTGACATTTCCTTCTGTCATTCTTCACCTCCTGGGTGAAGGTTAGATATTTTCCCCCCAGGGAGTTTTTCCATTGATTCATGTCTGATTACCCACAGAGTGCTTCCTGCGTTTGGTGTTTCAATGAAGATTCATTGCAAAATACCAAAATCAATGAAGATGCCATTCATTCTCTGTTATTAGTTTTGGTTTGATATTTTTTAGCAGTTAAAAGAGATGTCAGAGACAAGCACTCTACTCTATACAAGTATATATATATATATATAAAAGGTTTGTTCAAAAAGTATAAATACTGAAGATGTATCTACCAAGACAAAAATGAACAATGAATGAAACAAATTTTCTTCAAAATAGTCTCTTATATATTCAAAACACTTATTCTTCCAGCAAGTTTTTCATTGACCAAAGTACCTCTGAATTTCCTCTTTTGATATGGTGTCAACCTATGCGGTCATATTCTTTGATTATCCTCCTTTACCATCTGTCTGTCTGTCTCTGTCTCTGTCTCACTCTTTAAATGGGAGAAAGAAAAAGACTGTCTGGAAAATCAGGTTGATATATTTTGCTTGAGATCTAGTCTTACCACTAGGTAAATATAATTTATTGCCAAACATGGGTCTACATTAAAGGGGAGGGAAGCATGATAATTTATGGCAATTGTAAGAATGCTTAATTTAGAAATATTTTATATAATTATTAATTGTATTATTTTATCACTAAATGTTTAGAGAAATCTGATTTTCAAAATGTTTTCTTTCTCATTCCATCAGATTTTCCATTCCAAAATCCAAACTTTATTCACACACACACACACACACACACACACACACACGCACATTCATTCATTCATATATATATAGAGGTAGATAAAGAGTAGGCAAAAATTCCCATCACACCTTTTTTTAAACCCACAAAATGAGTGTGTCTACGTATGTGCGTGTGTGTGTGTGTGTGAGCGTGTGTGTGTGCCTATGTGAGTATATGTGTTTGTATGTTTTGACTTCACACCTTATGCAAGACTCTTTAGTATATTGATATGTTTGAGTAGAAAAGCATACACACACACACACACACATATGTAATATACATATATTCATTACAATGTGAATTGCATTTTTAATTATATTATTTAATTATATTGTGCTCATTATGCTTAGTATTCCTAATTCATTTCAGTCTCCATTTCATCTGTTGATTGTATCCAAACAAATACATCAACCTTTAATTAATGAAACCATTAGAAAAAGAAGAGAGATTTTAATTTCTTTTAGATTTTATCCTGCTCTGCTGGCCAGCTCTTGAGCACTTTTTGACTTACCAAATGTTTTTAAAAAACTTGTTTATTCTCATTGATATTTTTTGGTGGAGTTACCGTCTTGCTTTGTCTCTTTAAGCTTACTCAGTGTCCATGTAGTGCATCCATAAAGTTGAACTGATACAACTGCTGCTTGGAAGGAACTGCATATTATTTTATTGGAGAGGTCAGACTCCCACATTCTCAATAACCTATCAATAGCAGTCCATGCCTTCACGAGATACAAATTGATGTCATTTTCAGTTGAAGAGACACTGCTACCGAGGTATGTGAACTAGTCCAATAATTTCAGAGAACTACCATTTAGAGCGGAGATGACTAGCAAACCCACATGACTGAGTTCGATTCTCATTGGGTGCCCCATTCATGCGGCCTTGTGCTACATCTAAGCAAAGAGCTTAGTAAATTACTACACTATTTAGAGGAGAGATATCTCTTTCTTCATAAAAACACATGTACTTTGCTTTGTCTGCATTCACATGGCGGCTAATGCCAACTCTAGACTATGTCGTAGGGATTCTGCTTGTGTCTGTGTATTTGCTAGAAATGCTATGTCCTCTGCATAGTCTGCATCTGTATTAGTTTCTGTGGGGTATTTTTTGCTTCTTGCCTTTTTTAGTGTAATGTCAACTTCTTTCATTAGATCTATCGACATTCAAAGTACATAGTCTAGGCAGATTATGAATAGATATGGGGCTAATGTATCACTTTGCAGAACACCAGCAACAATGTCAAAGAAGTCTGTGTCTCCATCCAGTTAGCAAACTTTTACTTTAGTGTTTTTATTGAGCATCATCATGGC
This sequence comes from Sepioteuthis lessoniana, assembly GCA_963585895.1. NCBI lineage: Eukaryota > Metazoa > Mollusca > Cephalopoda > Myopsida > Loliginidae > Sepioteuthis > Sepioteuthis lessoniana. The sequence goes on from OY757929.1 coordinate 72,076,752, forward strand.
CGTGACAGTTTCTTTGGGGAGACCATATTCCAGTAGTATTTGCTCCAGCTTCCCTCTGCTTATGGACTCAAATGCCTTGGAGAAATCTACAAATAATAATGTTGCCTCGAGGTTTTATGCACAAACACCTTCTATGATTTAATAGATTGTCAGAATCTGTAATGATGTGGATCACTTTCTCCGAAAGCCATTTTGATTCTTCCTAAGAATTTTCTCAATTTCTGGTTCAATATGGTTGAGTAGCAGAGTATAATAAATCTTTGCAGCTATGGAAGTAAGAGTTATGTCTTAGTATTTCTCAGCAATTCCATGGACACCCTTCTTGGGGAAAGGGAGAATGCAAATTTTTATCCATCTTTCTATTGTGTTCTGGCTATATATGGCATTGCAGTACCAGAGCAATAAGTCATTGAATTTCCTTATCTGCTATACTTCTTGAGGTATTTTATCAAGACTGGCAGCTTTCCTGTTTTTAATTTTGTTTACACTTTACTGAGTTCATCTTATATATATATATATATATATATATGGTTGGACAGAATGATCACCTAGATTAAAAATTGCTGCCACACAGCCAGAAGATATGTTTTTGAGTTGTAACAGCAGCCATGCAATTTTAGTTGTCATCATGTTATAGAATGGTAAAATTCATGCATTTGCATTGGAAACTTATTTAGAAAATGATGACTCTATCATTGCCACAATTGTTAACTTGGGATCACTTCCTCAGGTGATATTGGAAGACTCAAATCTTCAAATAGAGGTCACAGATAGCCGACATATCGAAAGATTTTGTTAGAAAATAGAAACAATATCAAAGACAACTGGTCAGGCACAGTAGAACTTCAGGGAGAGATTTCAGGAATGTGTAGCTTGCATTTCAACTAAATAATTCTTTAAACAAATGGATGACAATAACAAAATAGCAAATATTGTTCTTTCTTAAAGAAAAACTGCATTTTCATTAGGATTTATAATGTGTTTTTCATTTACATTCCAAACAGGAGAAATCATCCTTGTGGATGCTATATACAAATAGTTTCAACAAATATTTTTAGCCGTGTTATTTTGGCTTTTACTACACATAATTATGCTATCAAGGGAATTTTCAAATATTATTTGAAAATGATAGTTTTGATGGAATCTTTTAAACTTTAAAATGCCTTATTGTTGGATCTGGAATAAAAGAAGGTAAAAAAACAAATTGCATTTGAATATGTTTCTAATAATTAGGTTGCAAAACTTATGATGATGTATTACAAAGTATCAGCAAAGCTATATATATATATATATATATATATATACGCTAGTTGCCCACATAATTATGAAGATGACCATGACTGTACTAAAACTATATATTTACCTCTGCTGTCTGCTTGTGGGATCTGGAATGACTCTTAAATCTAGAAAGGCTTTTAAAAGCGCAGTTACACTGTTGGCAGATAAATTGGTTTGGGATATTTGTTGGTCCCATGGTTTTATCATTAACAATACATACTTCCTTCATATGCCTGGAGAGACCAGGCAAGTTTTTACATTGCTTGTGACACAAAGAATAAATCAAATCCTCTTGAATATATATATATATATATTAGGGATGTTTCATCAAAAATCAGAGAAAAGATTCTTTTGAGCAGTTTTATTTTATTGTCTAAAAAGATTTAAGTTTGGATCAATTTTTTATAAATTTGTCAGAGATTTTCTCTTCAAACACTTTACACTATTGAGGGTCATTTTCAAGGACATAATCAAATATCTTTTTTTCTTTTACTTTAAGATGACAAGAAAAAAACAATAACAATTATTAAAATCTTCACCTGAGATTTTTAATAAAACATATTTGAAATAATAACTGATTAAGGTCTATTTTGTATTGTTGCTGCTAAGCTTGCACAATTCTGTATTTCAACAAGAACATTTTGTTAAAAAGAAACCAACTTGAGCTTTATGAATTTTTAATCGGTACAAATCAATCTAGATATCAAGACATCAAGACGTCATCACTTAATTAAAGATGCTCAGTTGTGCACACCTATTCATTTAAATTTTACTTTATAAAGTACATCACCAGATGAAAATTGGCTTTTTATCATATTTACCCAACCCCTCCGCTCAGGCAGGATAGACAATTTTTTAAGCGGAGTTTGACAGTTTTGAATTCAGAGTTTTCCTTCTCCTAGACTAGTTGCCTCACCAAGGCTGAAGAACCCAGTCTGCCCAACTATTCACCCATAGCTGGAGGGAGAATAATTGGATTCATACCTTTCCCAAGGGTATTAGTGCTATGTGAAATGCAATCAGACTCATCCAGGATTTGAACTTGTGTCGCTGTGTCCAATTCCTGCGACGATAACCATTACACCACGGGCACCTCCAAAAAATTGGCTTTTTATAAGCAGAAAAAATGTATATGATATTCATACAATATTGGGTAAATGTAGCTTCTGTTTTATGTTCATAAAGAAAGTAATTTTTTACAAAAATCTTATTATTATCTTGAAAAATATTTTGTGCTGAGTGTGGATAATCTTAGTTGTATGTATCCTATAAGGGTAAATCATACATTTTGTAATATTTTGGTTCATGCTTGTTTATGACATGTATATCATGTGAGCAAATCCGTTCAAGCCACGGAAGGTTCCCATTGTGGTTGGTAGTATAGTGGTAGTTGGTGTGCTGGCATGTTGTGCATTGCTTCACTCTATTTGTGATTTGAAAGCTATATACATACAAGGTGATCTAATTTGCCATGGAAGCAACCAAAAACATTTTTTTATGCAAATGGTTGAGGCACAGTTGATCTCATTACTGTAACCAGATGGTTCAAGAAGTTTTGCTTCAGGTTACAAGAACTTCAATAATCAAGCAAAGTGAGGAAGGCCTAAAACCATCGATTCTGAGACAAATCTGGTGAATAGCACTTACAAAGTATCAAGTGAGCTCAGCATTTTACTGTCCAGTGTGGTCCATCACCTATATGAGTTGGGAAAAATTGTCCAGAGAAGCCAAATTATGCCTCACATAACTAAAATATTGCAAAACTTTTGACTCACCCAAGTAAAATATTTGGCATGTACACAGACTTTTGAAAAACTGGTAGCACCTTTTAAAAAACAATTCTAAACCTTTCACATATAAATCTTACTCTATTAAACTTTGTGTTATTGATGAGAATGACTGGGGAAAATCTAAAAATCATAAAAACTTATGAGCAAAATTATTTTTACCAAATGTTTACAAACTGAAGATTGTGTACTTGAAAAGTTGTTTACTCTTTAAAACAAAATTACTTGTAAAAATAAAAAAAAGAAATTTGTAGGCAAATTACATGTTGATAATAAAAATCTACTAAAAATCAGTGATTTATCCAGTTTTAATAATAATTGTTGTACTTAATGATTCAATAAGAAAAATATATAGAAATATTTTAAGTTCATCAATTCCTCTGGCTTTTTATTCAATTTTTATTCATTCATAACTTTCGACTTGTTATGGATGGTAATTGAAACCTTTTGTAAACAAATGAATTCTGAAATGGATTTTTAGATCTTAATTATATAATAATTAATTAACTATTTCTTTCAAATTAAATTTCTAAAAGTATCACTGTAATTTTGTAATAATTTCTGTTATAATTTTTGTAGTAATTTTAAAAACAGAATTTAATTTTTCTCTATTATGCAAATACATTTTCTAAAACTTCTTGTTCATTTTTAAAATTCACACTATGTCACTGATGCCAAGAAATTCTTCTTCATGGTGTCTTTCAGTACTATAGAAATTGCATCTCATCTCCTAAAAGATGTAACTGGTTGCACTGGGTTACATGGTGCCAGTAGAAAAGTACAATCTCTGATTATTATCAAAATACCAAAACTGATTGTCATTTACAAGGTTCCAACCATACTGTTACATATTCATATAGTTAGAAGGAGAGTGGATTCATGCTGTAAAAATAGCTCATGTGTCAGGAAATTCACCATTTAGAATGAGATTTTAAATTTTTACAAAGACTGTTGGCTTCATTTTGGGTTTTTTGGCAAATCAAATCATTTGATAAAATAATGAATTTGTTTCATGAATTCACAGATTAATAAATGGTCATCCCAGGTGGCACCCATCTATTCTTTAGTATCTTTAATAAACGTTACATTTTAAAAGAAACTTCTAGCTGTCAGTACTCCATACAAATATCAAAGAAATATCACAGAAAAAAATTCAATTAACACTGAAAAGAAAATGGAATAAAAAGGAAGATTTCTTTACTTGGGTCGAATAGAGATAAGACCAAATGATATTTTCTTTTCAGTTGTCAATTCAATTAGAAATCCCAGCATGCATCAATTCTGTCATTCTCTGTGCATTTTTTAAATCATTGTTTAAGTAATCATTAAAAATCAAAACATTTAAAATCCTCCTTTCATTTTTATCTTTCTTTTTGTTCCTGACTGAAAAAAAATTCTAATGGAAAAAAAAAGTAAAAAGATAAACAGTTGGATTCTCATTACAAAAAAAAAGATTAATTTTTTCTCTTTTTTTTGTCTCCTTGCCACCCAAAATATATAATTGCTTTTCTTTTGTTTTTTGTTAAAAAAAAATTTTTTTTTTAAATATTTAAGATATTGCATCAGCTTTTGCCTTCATATTTGGCTTAATGATCCTTTGCAGTGATCGAGGGTTGTTGAATTAATTAAGAACAATTAAAGGGTAATGAAGCATTTCTCTTAATGTCATACCCACAACCCTACTTTGCCCCACCATGACAATTGAATGTACAAAGCAAAAATACTTTGATGAAACACATTTTCTTTCTCTGATTAACATAAACCTAATTAAATGCAATTAAAAAAACGAATTTGAAAGAAGGACTATTTATTTACAAAGGTTTATATTTTAGAAAAATATCAATAATTTTTATTTTTAATTCTGTTCAATAGAGAAATAGTTTCCATGTTGTCTTGTCAATGGCTTGAATTTAGAGTTGTCTTGCTCCTTGGCTGGTTACCACAAAGTTTGGGAGCCAAACCATGTTCAGTTATTTTACTCATAGTTTGAATAAAAAGAAATGGAAACATATCTTTCCCAAGAGCATTATCAATTTTTATGAAACATCTTAGAAAATTAGAGTGCACACACACACACACACACACACACACAAACGCATAAGCACATACATGCACAAGCACATAGATACAGAAGCACACACATGCATTCACAAACACATACATGCATAAGCACGTACACACACAAGCACATATACACCTACACACATGCACACACAAGCACATACACACAAAAGCACACACACATCCACATACACACACAAGCATGCAAAAGCATATACACCCACAAGCACATACACACTAACACACATAGACCCACATGCACATACACACAAAAGAACATACACACACACATACATGCATACAAAAGCATATACACACACAAGCACATACAAACCCACACACATGCACACACAAGCACATCTACACCATACACAAGTAGATACACAAGCAAGTAATTGTTATCATCATAGGAAATGAACACAGTGATAGGAGTTCAAATCCTAGATGAAGCTGACTGCATTTTACATTGTGCTAATGCTCTTGGTAAAGATATGAATCCAGCTGTTCTCCCTCCATCTATGGATAAATTGTAGCGTAGACTGGGTTCTTCAACCTTGGTATGGCAACTGGTCTAGAAGGAAAACTCTGAATTCAAACCTGCTAAATTCCATTTAAAAATATATCCGGCCCCTCTGCTGGTGCCAAGGGGCAGGATATATAAATATATATATACACATACATATATATATATATATATATAATTATTTTATTGTCATCCACAGACAGACTGTTTTGTTGTATTACAATTCTTCTGTGTGGCTAGAACCATAGGATGCTTCAAGCTGGGATCAAAATCTGCCCAACTTTATGTTAGACTTATTGGATATAAGACTACATCTGACGATCAATTTTCATATTGTGAAACGAAGAGTTATGCTGGGAGCATGTGATGACTGTGATTTTAAATGTTTACAAAAATTTATTTAAAATGTTTAAAAAGTGATTTTAATCATTGATCTGCAATTGACTATATACATATTTGTATATATATATATATATATATAAGTGTGTGTATATGTGTGTATTTGTGTGTGGGGAAAATGTTACACAAGATCAGTTTTTAAACAGCATGTATTAAATAGCTGGTTTTAATTCCAAGACAAGTTACCCAACAAAGGCTAAAAAGCCCAATCTACCCAAGCATGTTTGTGCATATACCAACAACTAAACCAAGTCATTTTTTAATGCACTTATTTGTATAAACAAAACATTTTTGCTAATGAAAGACTGAAAATGTTGTTGTATAGTACTTACATGATAGACAATAATTCATCATTTCATGTAGAGAGGTAATTTCTATGACTATGTCCGAGGGATTCAGGAAGAGTCTGTTAAAAACTTTGTTAAAAACGTTATTTAGACATTTTTAACATCACAGGCAAATCATTTTTTTTTATTATGCCCTATATATTTAAATCTGAGCTGTTGATGCTAAACAATTTCTGTCCAAATTAAATCCAGTAAACTTAATAATAAATAGTTAAACCATATTTGTTGGTGAATAATAATTCTTTTCTTCTTGGTCTCGTATCATGAAGCAGCAATGGATGGTAAACTGTACACTGAGGATTAGCCTTAACTGCACCTAGATTAGAAGTAGCAAACCAGAAGTTAGCAACAATAAAAAAACTGGAAGAGATTGAAAAATAAAGAAAGCAAATCATCTTATCTGAGAATATATTTATGGCACACAAGGTAAGAGGATGAAGAGTGAAAAAAAATGGAAACAAACTATAAATAAAAGTTATACACAAAGAAATTTAATGAAATAAAGATAGGAACAAAATGATATTGTTATTGATAAGTAACCTTTAGTAATCTCATCTATTTACAATATATATATATATATATATATATATTGAGGGATGATGGGAAGGCTTATAAGCAAAATTATAATCCAATTTTATGGTACTTGAATTTGTAATCTGTGCTTGTATCAAACTGCTGACAATGCTACTATAATTACAATTACAAAGATTAATGCTAAAAAACAAACATTATCTGGTGGTATGGGTGGCCTAATGAGGAGGTATAAGTGGCCTAATGGTTAAAAGTACAGAAAATGGAAAAAATTCTGACTGAAAGAGTGTTTCCTTTGTAGAATTGCTACTGAGGAAGATTTGATAAAATCTCTCCACTCCCAGTTTTGTGCAGAGTAGCCTTGATTGGCTATCAGTCAAGAGAAAGGACAAATCTGAATTCAAAGCAGAAATTGATTCCCTTGAAGCAGTTGTATGCCAACTGTGACTTCCTTTCAGCAACTCAAGTCGCCAAATTGATAGCAATATGTATCAGTTTCCAAAATGTGCGACTGACATGGCTTTTGTGAAAATCTTGTAAGGTTATCTAAATTTGGAAAAAGAAAAGAGCCATTTGAAGTGTTTTTCTTGCTTCAGAAGCACAACATTTGCAGTCCTAGTGAAATTACTCTAATTATTGTTATTCTTCACTGCTTCCTTATAGTAAATGTGAAAATAGATTGGTTGGTTGTTTTGGTTTACCGTGTATCAACCCTTTTAGGGTCATTTAACACTGAATTCAATTTCAAATAATTCATTTTAGTATAAGTATAGTTTTTGTTTACAAACAATTAAATTTCAAAATACTTCAATTAAATGTCAAAACAGTTCTATTTCAAACAATTCTGTTTAGCATAAGTACACAGTTTAGATCAATTAAAAAACAGTTCTATTTCAAATAGTTTAGTTCAGCATAAGTACACAGTTTCAATGTCAAAAACAGTTCTATTTCAAGCAATTCAGTTTAGCATAAGTTCGCAGTTTAGTTCTATTTGACCCATAGATAGGACTCTATCAGATGCTACCACTCTAGGCCGGAATAGATCTGGGAGCAATGGTAATGAAGGGGTACTCTGCATTCCCCAAAGCTCCAGCATTACTGGAACTTCACCATGTTTAGTAGACCTGATCTTAGTTATGATGTATGTGCATTAAGCTTCATGCAAAAATAAGTTGTATATCAGGAGAAGGAATATATTTAACCACCTCACTCACCATTTGGTGACAATTCTAAGGCTTCCATTGAACTTCCAGCTAAGATTATACTTTCTTACCAAAGAGCATCCAAGGGACACAACTTGTGAGGATTAACAATTATAATGTCACCTGGAATTGAATTGGTGGTTAGAAGTTAGCAGTTTGCCCTTATAATAACGGAAAAATAATGTGAAACAAATCTGCTAGTATAAGGATTACATTACTTTTTTAATAAATTACATTTTACCCCAAATATGTTGATGATAATTTCTTGAGTATTGTACATAAAAAGTAATTAATGCATATGTTGGAGTATAAAAAAGATCATTTCTTTGATATTTCTTGCTGCAAAATAAAACAGGAATTTACAGCTTGCTCAGTGTTTATAAAAGATTGGAGTGAAAGTCATAGTTGTTGCTAATATAGCAATGTTTTGGATGTAGTAGTAAGCAAAAATTAACCTGTAAAGTTTGTTTCTTAAACACCTGATTTTTGTCAGAAAGTATTTTATAAGAATTTGGCTTTGTATTGATTTTTCAAACTGTAGAATTTATATAACAAGGGTACTTAAAACTGTGATTTATATCTGGTGGTTTCAAAGTTTCTGCCGTTCTTCTGAACTGGAAGTGGATTCAATAAATTGTCCAAATAAAAACACCAAGATAGAATCTCCTCACAACACCTCATAGTAAAAGCAGATAAGATCCCCTTTTCTCTAAAAAAAACCAAACTTAATCATAAATAATAACTACTTTTATACTCATATCATTTTTTAAGACCAATTTTTCTCCTTAAAAACAAGAGGTTGATCATTACATGAGATATGTTTTTGAACACTCAAAGCTTGCTGTTGTTCACAACAGGCATTATATAATAAAAACACTTTTTCGTGGGTAAAAATTAAGTGTTGTTCATAACACTAAGTCAATAATTACTCAATTATATAATATAGATGACTCATAAACCCATTTGGCTCCTGTTTTAACTGTCATCCATGATGATATTGATGCTTCTCTTTTGAAACAAATGAATGATTATAATTGCCATTTGATAATTATTTCCCTAATATCAGGAATTTAGATGATTAAAAAATGACGTTCATTATGAATGCAGATCCCACAAAAGACCATTTAGTAGTAAATTGGATTTAAAATTGCTTTATTCCTGAATCACATTAAAGGCATTGCCTTGATAAAAAAAAAAGCACAGATTTCCCTGACTCTCTCTCTTCATCCATCCCTATCACTCATCGCTCCTAGCTGATGTAACTAAGTATTGGCCAACAATGACACGTCAGTGCATAGGGTTCCATAGAAGAAAATCATCAATTAGTTCATCCTTGCTTGACAGAAGCAAATGAGAAATATACAACGAAAAGATACACAAACATTCACATAGCGTTCATAATTCAAAAGTCGAAAGAATGTGTCTGGCACATGGAAACATTTTTGAAAATGTTGGATTTCCCAAAGAAATGAGACAAAACCTCCCGTTTATTGAGAAATATGCAACAACAAGTAAGTTTTCATATATATAAATCGTTTGGAATCATCCATGTTAAATGTCGGGTAAGATTGTATTTAGTATTTGTTTCTTTGGGAAATCCAACATTTTGAAATATGTTTTTCATGTGCCGGACATGTTCTTATGACTTTTGAATTATGAACGCTATGTGCACGTTTGTGTATCTTTTCATTGTATATTTCTCATTTGCTCCTGTCATTTCAGCAAGCATCCATCACTATGTGAACTATTTTGATATCCAAGTCCTGATGAGGGTTACTAAAACTGAAACATTAACGTCGACTTTACATCATAATAAATTCACCTATTTGGATTATGTTTTTCTACTACCTTCGTACTGTTGGATTTTAATCCATATTTACTTTAATTTATAGAAATATACAAAAATTTAGTAATGTATACCTATTAATGATAACAACTATTATTTATTTTACAAAAGTAGATAAAACACATTAGGGGCAGTTATTCACTCAGAATTGTGCAAACTGACTATTTAAACATATAAATATATAAATTCAGGAAATGCAGCAATGATACATATAAAAATATATTATTTATGTATGTATCTGTTTTATAGCTTTCTAGTCTGCTATCTATTCTCTTAGAAACTTAAATCATTTATCATTCAAAACAACTTAAACCAGTGAACTTATATTAAAAGCAAAGTTCTATAGAATGGTGATAAAATTATTTTTGAAAAATCTGTTCTAAAAAATTATTTGATCAGTACAGGAAAGTTTTTAGAAGAAAAAAATTGTGCCAGAAAATGTTTATTTGTTTTTTTTATAAATCTTGAAAATGTTCCCGTTTTTCATATCTTTTTTTCTTCTTATGAAGTTTCAGATTAGAAAAGAATGTAATTGAAAAAATAATGTGACTCATTCAAATAATTATGTACCAGCATTTAAATAAAGTTTTATAAGGGACTTATTGTAGAAATTATAATCTATTTCAACATGACCATTTTTAAAGATGGCAATCCAGCGTTTTTTCTGTAAAACTAGGAAGCTGTAAAACTTTGTATCACATGATTATATAGAAAATGCTGAAGAGATATTTTGTTGACAGATGAAGAAAAATAGAACTCTGTTATAGCTGGTCAGAAGCTCTTTAATTGCTATACTTCTCTGAGTAGGTCCCAATAGACATATTGTTTCTTCTTGAAGTTGAAATATATCGAAGAGATAATAGATGTAATAGAAGAAAATGTCTTTAATTGGAATCATTTTGAGATGAGGCTTCTTAATCTGAGAATTAATTTTTTTATTTATTGCGGACAGTTTGTCCTCATCTTGGTAGTTTTTGTGTTGTTTCTTCTTTCACAACATTTCGGTCAAATTTCACCTCTGGCCTTCTTCAGGTGATTTTACCGCGACCTTGGATAGGAATGCTGAGTCTTGTAACCGTATCCCCAGTAATTACTGCCTTCCATAGTTGTTGTCTATCGCACCACGTTTTTGACCAAGTAAACCTCTAGTCGGCTTAGGAAAGGATTTGAAACCGCTATCTTCTGACAATGCTCACCTGGAACCATAGAGACTCAACACTTCTATCCGCAGTGCCACGGGCCCCAAAGGGCGATTAAGGATGGATTTTTTGGTCTTATAAATCCAATTATTTTGTTCTCCTTATCTGGAGGTTCTCTTCTCCAGAGGTTTACTTGGTCAAAAATGTGGTGCGATAGACAACAACTATGGAAGGCAGTAATTACTGGGGATACAGTTACAAGACTCAGCATTCCTATCTGAGGTCGCAGTAAAATCACCTGAAGAAGGCCAGAGGTGAAATTTGGCCGAAACGTAGTGAAAGAAGAAATAACACCAAAACTACCAAGATGAGGACAAAAAGTCCGTAATAAATAAAAAAATTAATTCTCAGATAGAAGAAAATGCTCTACAATTTGTATGCTATCCCTCAAAACAAATTCCGAAAGTGTTAAAAATCAGGGGGAATTATTAACACTGGATGGAGGGGAAATTGTTTAAAAAATTACTTTATGTTTTAAATAAAGCAATAAACTTGTTTTTGAAAAATTAGGTTTATTTTTTAACACACCGACTATAATTAGCAATAGTCATCATCCTCATTATCATCAAGGCATGCATGGATTCCTTTGAGTACCTTGCATGATTTGTCCCTGTTGACCATTGCATTGGAGGACATTTAGATGGCATCCATTGTCTGCACAGAGCTGATAAATATAAGTTTATGCTGGCAAGCCAACACTGGTGTGTCCTTGTGTAGGAGTTCATCAGAGAACATAGCTTATGAGCTTGTTCTTACTTCTCTGGCAATGTCCATCATTTTTGCCTAATCTTACTTTGATGGTTCATTTGATGGGAGGTAAGTAGTCATACAACAGCTATTTTCTAAGGTACTGCTTCTAAAAATGTCAAGAGCTGTCAAATTGTGCCACACATTACCAAAATATTGGAAAACTTTTGATTCATCATTAGTATAAACGCACAATGTATGTGATTCTCAAACCTTTAGATATAAAATAACCCAGGTAGGTTAACATATGATAAAGTTTTAATGTCAACAGCCAATTTGAAAAAAATATAGTCAGTCTTGATACTTTTTGAATACACTAGCTAATATATATATATATATATATATATATATATATATATAAAATTGTGAAATGTTATATTTTTTACAGAAAAGCATTACTTTGTAGAATTATTAAAAGTGTGAGGTAAGTAGAATCTGTTAATGACATCATTATTCATAAGATAACAAGTGATGGCAGAATAAATTAGTTTTAAGGTAATTTTGGATGTATTAAGCACATTCTTGGTAAGCAAGTAAATACTAGCAAAAACCTGGTATTACAATGGTTATAATGGAGAATGGATAGGTCTTCAAGGGGAAACTGAAAATAATGACATTAGTAATGATGTTGAAACTGAGAATAATCTTGATATATATGATAATGATAATGTGATTTAGACATATAATCTCAATGATAGCATTAGATATGTAAGTCTTCACAGTCTCTAAGAATTTTATTTAATAAATAATGCAAAACAAAGAGAAAAAATAAATAAGAACAATAGGAAAAGACTTGGAAGTCAAAGCAGGAGAAAGAGGAAGCCATAACAGGTAAAGCTTTGACTGTCCTCTCATTACTGACAGCTCACATATGTGTTTATGTATTTATCCAATCCCTATACTACAAGCAAGTGTGACACAAGGTCAGTTTTTTCAGAGGAGTACAGCTGGTTTGAAGTCAGAGATTTTCTTCCTGACTGATGACTTAAGAACCCAGTTTACCTTACTCCATAACTGGGGGGGATAACGGATCGGTCCATGGCTTTCCAAAGGGCATTAGCATGTAATACAAACCACTTCATGCAGGATTTGAACTTGGATTGCTGATTTCATTGACAATATGACAATATGAATTATGCTCATACAGCTAGTGGTCAGCATTATTTGCCCTCTCTAAAATTATGGAAATTTCATGTACATTTTTTCACAAAAGATAAGGTAATGGGTTTGAAAGTATGAAGCAATACCTACAACAAAATTTAATTTTAATGTCAAACAATAAAACCAAAACTCATCAAGCAAACATTCAACATAGGACAATATAGGACAACATAGGACAAAATTATTGGTCCCCTTACCTCAGTAATCAATTGCATGACTTTTATTTTTGATTATTGCCATTAATTCTTTTTTGATAATCCCTTACAATATCACTGTACACACAAACAGGTATTTTACACCATTCTTCCGTGGCAATAGATTCTGCTTCCTCCAAATTTGATGGATTTCTGTCCCCTAATTTTTCTTTAATTTTCAATGAGGTTTTGATCAGAACTTTGTGAAGGCTACGCCAATATTTTCTCTCATAAATGATTTTCGACCAGTCCTTAACTTATGCTCAGCGTCATGAGCCACATTGTACTTCTTGATTTACTTTGAATAGTAAATCTAAGAATATTAAAATGATGGGAAAGTTTTGTAAATTTATCACCATGCTTGTACACATCAATTTTATTCTTTCAGAGCTTCTCATGTTCAACAGTTTTCACCATCATTGCAGAACAAATGAGTTATCATGGTATGTGGCAATCACGTATTGTCTTCTACAGAACCAACCAGAATTTTATACAATCTGGTCAATACTATTTCATTTTCAAAGGTTGCTTATATTAGATGTCAAATTAAGAAAAAATTTCAATTGCCATAGAGTAATAAAAGTAAAGTTGGCGACCATAGTTGAGGGCGACCAGACAGCTCCCTTTTTAATAGCTACTACACCAAGGTGTAGGGGAGGGTGCAACTCCTTTCCCAGGATTGCTTCACTTTACCCTTGATACGTACCTTATATTACTGAGAGTTAAGTAAGTAGGTATCGAGTACCATTTTTAAAGTCTTAGTATGACCCGACCTGGGATTGAACTCCATTATCCCAGACGATTGGCAAACACTCTACCCTCTGGGCCAATAAGGAAGAGTAACAAATTTGAGAAAAAACTATAACAGTGGATATAATAATTCAAAACTTAAAAAATTTCTTGAATTATTCAAAACAGAATACGGAATAAATTATCAATGGTAAATTCTGTAAGTACTTGCAAATATTCATATATTTCTCTAAGAAAATATACAAATATTCACTAGAAGTGAATAATTCTGACACCAACTGTAAAAAGGTACAGGGAAACTCCAGTATACCCTATATTCACCTGATATATATGTATAATATATGTTAATTTATTCATCTATAGTCATACAAGATAACATTGCAACAAAAAGACATGCTAATTTCCTCCCCAAAATCCTTTATATAAGTTCTCTCACTTCTCCAACAAAAAAAGCAATAACAAAACAGATTATTAGAAAAATCATTGAAAGCAAATGATAAAATGGAGGTAGTCATTTTTATTTTTTAATAAATTGTTTTGCTTCTTTTTTAAGAAGAGATTCTTTAAGGTAAAATTGGAAAATTTGCTAACTCTACTTCAACAGTTTTCTATTTATTGTTCGTGTTCATAGCATTTGATGCTAACTTATTTGTAGCAAGAATAAATGGTAGATTTGATGACAAAGTTCATGTAAAACTTTGACCCAGACAAATCAAAAGATACTGCAGCTTTATATATATATATCAACTGACAGACTGTTTCGTTGTATCACAACTCTTCAGTGTGACTCAGATGTGCTGAACGCTTCAAGCTGGGTTTGAAACCAGCCCAACTTTACATTAGACTTAGTATCATACCATTCACCCATCAAGCAACATACATTAGCTCGGGAATTATGAGACATAAACTTTTTTTTGTTTATAAAAATTTATCTCATTAGCTTATAAAAAATTGTCAATAGATTGTTGTATATATATATATATATATATATATATATATATATATATATATACAACTGTTAATTGACAATTTCTTATATAATGTAACACACATATGAAAATAATGTGAGTACATATATATATACTACTCCACAGGTACTACACTTATATAGATATATATATTTTAAAATAATAAGGTCTACAAAGAGATTTGTATTCTTTTAATTTATTTATTTTGTTCTTACATACGTGTTATACATACATATGTTTCCAGCTTGTTGCTTTCATCTGAGAACATATGTAACACAAAGTGATCACACTCCTGGAAAGATATATATATATATATATATATATATATATATATAAGGGAAGTACCTGTCGTGTAGTCGCTATCATGCTGGACTGAAACATCATACTCCACAAGTTGAAAGTTCAGTCACATTATTAAGTTCACTTTTGGATAGGCCCTTGGGAAAAGTATGGACCACTAATCCTCCCAGTTATTGGTTAAAGAGTACCACTACCATTCTTCTATATCAATGAATTTTGCATTAAATAACCCTTAAATGTTAAACTGCTATTAAATAAATTAACCAAAAAAGAAAGACAGAAATATGTGTATACACACATACATATATATATATATGTATATACTGTCATCCACAGACAGACTATTTTGTTCTATCAGAACTCTTCAGTGTGGCTAGACATGTAGGACACTCAAAGCCGGGATCGAAACCCATCCAACTTTATGTTAGACTAAGTCTCAGACCACTCGGCCAACAAGCATACCACGTTTGGTTAAGGGAATTTTTAACGTATTATGTAGTAGCAGCAGCAGCCATTTGTTTACATTTTTATACCCTATTGGCTACCAGAGTGCTCAATTCTTTTGAAGAGCTTTGCATTATGTGAGTGGCGGCTGAAAATTCCTTCACCAGTGTGCTCAACCCCCATGAGGGAGCGTATAAATATATATGCTCTCACTGTATTTCTATATGCGTGTTACACAATATCAAAAAATTTTTTTTAATTTCTGAAGAACCACCCCTATGAATTAAAGTCACAAATTGCCACAGCTTATTTTACTGATAATAGAAATAATCAATATTATGATGATCCAATTTCTTTGCAAAAATGGCAATTCATTGTGAGATTTATTTTATCACAATGGCATTAAAATGTTCAAACTTAAATGTTCAATTCAACCTGAGACTTAAGGTTAATTGTATGGGACTGCATTCATACTTGCTGCTATCATTATAGTTTCTCAAGGTAAATAAGGAATAAATTCTACCACTAGAATACTTTGTTTATTCAGTTATTTGTAAATAATCATAAAATAGATTTCGTCTCTAATGTGTTAACTCAACATTGAGTGTAATGGCAACCAAAGGTAAATGTTAGTAAATAAGCAAGTGAATAATAACAATAATAATAATGATAATAATAACAGTGATACTAATTGTAATTGGAATGTTCAGTAAAATTATGAAATGGTTGATACAGGGACTGGAGGACTTGGAAATTAGAGGATGATTGGAGACCATCAAAACTACAGCATTATTTAGATCAATCAGAATACTGAGAAGAGTCCTGGAGACTTGAATTATTTATTATCATTTCAGACTCCTGTGGAAAATCCTCAACTAATGCACCAGCATTATTTGAAGAACTCTTAAATAAAAATGATAATAATTATTATTATTTTCTCATTAGAGTTTTTCACATCAGTGTTAACTGATGATCTTTCATGAGAGTTTGAGTGACAGCAAGTCTCCTCAAGTCTCTAGGACTCTTCTCAGTATTTTGGCCATTCTCAATAATGCAGTTGTTTGGATGGTCTCCACTCATCTGCCAACTTCCAAGTCTTCCAGTCCCTTTAGTAAATCTTTAGTTTCTGTTCCAAATACACCAATTACAATTAGTATAAGTGTTACCGTCATGTTCCATAGTTTTTTCAATTCCTTAGCAAGGTTGAGGTACTTATCCTTCTTTTCACATTCTTTCAGTTTTATTCTGTGATCAGCCAGGACAGCAATTTTGCAAGTTCTTTTTTTGTTGATTATTACTATTATCATTATTATTATTATTATTTATATTAGGATAAAAATGATAATTATAGCTACAAAAGGAATACAAAAGTAGGCATACTGACAAATGGTATATGTACCAGAAAATGTCACAGAAAATGACACCCATAATATTCTCTGGGACTTTGAGATACAAACAGATTACCAAATCCCAGCCAGATCAGACCTCGTGTGAATTAACAAGAAGAAAAGAATTTGACCACAAGTGAATTTTGATATTCTAAATGATAATAGAGTGAAAATAAAAGAAAGCAAAAAAGATGGAAAAATACCAGGATCTTGCCAGTGAGCTTCAGTGGAATATGAAGGTGATTGTAGTTGGTGCACTTGGAATAGTTCCAGTAAAACTAGGGAACTGGGTATCTGTGAAAGAATCAAGACCGCAGCATTGATAAAATCAGTTAGAATATGACAAAGAGTTCTGGAAGAGACTTGCTGTCACTCAGACTTCAGTGAAAAACCACCAGTTAAGACTTTCATTTAGTGAAAACAACAATAATAATGATGATAACAATATGACTTAGGATAGACTCTGTTGAGAAAAGGAAAAGAGGACTTGCCACCATTGAGGTTGGCATGGATCCAACAATTCTGGAACTATAGAATATTCATGAAAGTGCAAAGAGGAAAACTAAAGAGAGAAATAGAATCTCTATTAATATTGAGGACTAAGGAGATTTGCTGTCACTCTGACTTCAGTTTGAGCTGTGATGAAAAACTCGTTTGTAGAATAACTTTGAGAAAATAATCATAAAAATGTCATATCAAATACCAAGATCTTTTATAATATCTTCTTGATAAAAAGTATATCCATTGACTTCAATATTATCTGATGAACTTTTTATATCTTTCATGCATCTTATACAAAATGTGGTTGATAAAATATTTACTTGCTTAAATGTGGAAATGTTTGTATTCTTATAAATATATATGTGAGAATTTTACATTTAGAAATATGCTTTTGAAAATGAATGTACATTTGAGTGTGCACATTATTTTACTTATTTATTGATATTTTCCATCCCTTTATGTACATTTGTTCTAACTAATTATATTCTATTAGTCAATTCACATTGCATTCTCTTGGATTCTACTCAAATACCATAAAGTCCCAAACTGTTTTCAGTTCTTGTACTTCTACTTTCACTTTCACTTTTGACCTGTTCATAGATTATGACACAAAATAGACGTTCGTGGTTTTATTCTGTTCTTACTTTCTGTCATTAACCAAGAGCCATGGTTCAGAATGTTTTTACATTCTAATTAAATTTTCAAAATTATATATATATATATATATATATATATATATATATATATATATATATATATATATATATATATATATATATATATATATAATGAATACAATTTAATACATCATATTGATTAAATAGGACAGAGACTTCATTTCTGTCTATTTTATAGTTGATCCATACAAGTCTTCATATAAGACATTTGACATCTGGATGGAATGAATTCAAAAAAGGTGTCATAATTATCCCAAGTACTTTTGGTGCCAGTTGGAGCCATCTTTGGTTGAACAAACTGTGAAATGAAAAACACATGAATGAGTCATATACATTTATATAAAGAGTAGAAAGATGAATAAGTGGGAGGGGATTTACAGAAGAAAAGTATTATACTGGAAGTGGAAGAATTGGTGGTAAAAGTACAAAAGGCATTTCAGAATGTGGCTGCTATATTCGAGGGTTGATAAGAAGACGTGAATGGATCAACAATAAAATAGCCAGAAATGAAGTGCTTGTGCTATGTAATCAAATTTGTTAAAAAGAAAAAAAATCTACTTATATATATATATATATATATATAATTAATGATAAAAAATGCTTAAAATAAAAAAAATAAAAAATAAAAGTGCTGAATAATTTAGTGAAGGATCAGAATAAGAACTAAACTCAATCTTATAAACCCTCTTCACTGTAAATCACATTTTGAAATTTTGAATCATATTTTTTGGCATCTAATGATTGTGTAACCCCATGAAACTTGAGTTATAGTAAACAGAGTATAATATTGTAACTTTATTTTTTAGTTTATATCTGCATATATATATATATATATATATATGGATAAAAATTGGAAAACAAAATAATCCAAAGTGATGAATTACTGTGAAAGAAAGTCGATGCTATAATGTTTCAATTTTAATAAACCATCACCAAAATGTTAAAAATGATGACACCAAGTGTTGAATCTGATGATGGTTTATTAAAACCAAAATGTTATAGCATCGACTTTCTTTCACTATAAATTCATCACATTGGATTACTTTGTTTTTCAATTTTTCAACATACTGTCAGATTCTTTTCCATTATTTACTTCCATGCATGTAAATATATATATATATATATATATATATATGCATGCACACACATATCTATATGTTCATACATATACACGAACACACTTATATGTACAAAAACACACACACATATATACCTATATGTTCATACATACACACACATGCACACACACACACTTATGCATATAAACACATACACATACACACACACACACGTATATTTTCATACATACACAAACACACTTATATGTACAAACACACACACCTATATATTCATGTATACATACGCACACTTATGTGTACAAACACACACACACACACATGCACACACACACACACACAAACACACACACCTATATGTTCATACATACACACACACACACACTTATACATACAAACACACACACACACACACACATATACACATACACAAAAGGTCTTCTGAACGAAAAGCTTTCTATTTATTTACATGGAAATTTTAACAGATATAGAGATTCTATGCATTTTTATCATTGCTGTATTAGTGCCTCCATGCTCTGCTCATAAAAATATGCAAGAGCCTTATCAATAATGACAGAAATCTGAAAAAGGTCACTGAGTACAATGGACAAACTCTTATGACAATTATAAAAACTAAGATGAAGAAACATCTCAGAGTATATGAAAGAATAATAAGGCCTCTTTACATTTAATTTTATTTTCCCACATGGGATTTGATTTGTTTTACTCATTCTTTATTATTTTCCTCTCTCATTCTCTTCTTCATTCCCGCATTTTCTTCTCATTTCCCACAATCTTTCTCTCAATTTTTCTTCTCCTCATTTCCTTCTCTCTTTCTTTCTCTTCAAATTTTCTTCTGGCTTTTTTTTCTTTTTCCATTCATTTTTTCTGTCCTCATACCCTCTTTCATAATTTCATTCATTTCATTTCCTTTTGTCATTTCTCTCTTCAGTTTCTTCTCTATTTTACATCATTTCCTTCTTTCTTACCTTCATTTTCTTCCCTTTTTCCTCACCTAATCTCTCTCTCTCTTTTTTATTTCTTCTCTCTTTTCTCTTTTAATTTTCTCTTCACATATTCTTCACTTTTTCCTTTCTTCCATATTTCATTCTTTCCTTTTCCTCCTCATCTTGTTCACTTTCTCATCACATTTTCCTTCACTTAAAAGCTCAAAATTTCCTTCTTTCTTGTTCTTATTTCTTTCTCTCTTTTCCACCTCACTTCTTTCTATCTTTCACCTATTCATTTATTTCTCACTTTCTGGTTTTCATTTTCTTCCTACCTTTATTTTCTTCTCTTTCGATTCATTTTGTCACCCACACTTCACTTTTTTATACCTTTCCTCCTTCTCTGTTTTGATTTTCTTTCATGGTATCTTTGATTCTTTTTTAATTTTTTATTTCTTCTGTTTTCTTTCATTTCCATCATTTTTCAATAACTCCATTCACTCAATTCTTCTCTCTTTTTCATTTTTTATTCTTCCTATTTTTGCCATGATTTTTTTTCAATATTTTTCTTCTTGACTTCCCTTCAATTTTTTCTGTTCATTTTTCTTCTTTACATTATTCAGCTTTTATTAGTTTTCTTCAGCCTTTTTCAATTTTTATTTATTTTTTTATTCCATTTTACTGATTCTTTCTTATCTCCCAGGGTTTTAAAATTTTTTTCTCCTTTTGTTTTTACTTACCAAAATAAACTAAATTATTCTTTTATATCCAACGATTTGTTTCTTCTCTCTTTTTTTTTGTCAATTACTTTGGACATGACCCATTTCCCATGTTACTGTTTTCTTCTTCTTCTCTCTCTCTCTCTCTCTCTCTCTTTCTAAATATCCTTCAGGATTTGGACTGAATCTCCATCTCATCCCTCTTCACCATTTCCATCAAACACATCTTCTTCTTCATCCCCCAAATTCCAATTCTTCATACGCAAGCCAGATTTATTGCGTAGGTCATCCTATTCAACGAATACAAGATCTTTGAAGACCCAACGGCTTTTTGGCCGAATCTACAAGACAAAACCAAAAATCTATAGTCATGGTAGCGTCACATCTGAGTGAGCTGGATGCATTTCTCTGCAGTCACCAAAAATACACCATTTCTGCAGCTGTCTACATCTCCCCTACCTAACCACTCAACCATTTGGCCATCTAGAGAACATCAATCCTTGGTCATGGCACACAAGCTAATCCAACGAATTTTGTGCATCAGCCAGCTTAATCCTGCAGGTTCAAATGTCTCCTTTTTCTTATCTAGTGTCCATCCAGGACTGTTTTTGATGTGCCTCTAATTTCCATCTCTGGCTTCTAGCTAAAATCTCTGTATATTAATATTGCAAAGTCAGACCCTCCACAATACAAATCAATATCATTGAAGCAATCTTATTGAGAAAAACAGAAAATATAGGAAAATACCAAACGTTATAATGACTCCTGATATGATATCATAGATTAAAAAAGAAAACTGTACATTTTAGTTGCTGTGATATGACCCAGAATACACTTCAGCTTATGTTGTCCAAAATGAGGTATTGTTATCTACATATTACTAAACTTCTCATTATATATAATGTATATATATATATATATATATATATTACTGTCACCTCCACCACCTAAAAGATGCACCATATCATAGCAATATTTTTATCATAGCAATTCACTTGAAATGCTTTAAAAAGAGAATAAAGCAATTTTCAGTCTCGGTTGTAACAGAATAAAAATTTTCTGGATCTTTGTTCCTGCTAAACATAATCTTTAATCAACCATATTCTTTATATAACAGAAATAATCATAAAATGCTTAATAGAATTTTTCACTCCTTCCTAAAAAGGAGTATCTTTATCATTTAAGACTGCTCTAATAACAGGAGCCCAATATACGAGGATCATTAAATAAGTTTCCAGACTTTTTTCGTATGGGCACTTTTATTGATAGTACACATATGAAACTCTAGTCCCCTTCGAAGTAATCTCCTCCTGCTGCAATGTACTTGTACCATTCCAACAACTTCTGGAAGGACCCATGGAAGTCCTCTTGTGTGAGCATGTTAATGACCTTTGTCACAGCCTCTTTCATCTCTTCAATTGTCTCATTTCAACCTGAAATTATAAAAATTGGTCAGTCATCTCATAAGATGTATAGCAATAACATATTGAATTTTTAAGAGTCTGCGCCAATTTTAAATCCCTGGACAAAAAAAGTCTGGAAACTTATTGAATGCTCCACATATTCATTGACTGTCTAGTTGATTTCTTAATTATTTAAACCAGTACTGAACACCAACGTGTTATGATACATATATATATATATAATTTACAATAAAACACACCACTAAAATATCTACCATCACAAAAGTTCATTACAAAACAATTCAATCATTAGCACATGAGAATTTCTCATTATCACACTGTTTTAAAATGTTCTTTTTGTATGTAACTTATATTCATCAAAAGATATCAGGTGAGTCCCCATGGCATAATGTCTAAAGTGCTGGACTGTATGTAGCCTTAGAGAAAGTGCATTCAAACTCCAGTTATATTTGTTTGGGTTTTATGGCATATCAACCCTTTTAGGTTATTTAATGCCAAATCCATTTTTAAGCAAATGAACTGTTCTATTTCAAATAATTCAGTTTAGTACACAGTTTAATTGTTAAAAACATTTCTATTTCAAGCTATTCAGTTTAGTCAGACAATTATAATTCAAACAATTCTGTTTAGTATAACTATAGTTTTTGTTAAATGTCAAAATAGTTCTATTTCAAACAAATCAATTTAGCATAAGTAGACAGTTTTAATATCAATACAGTTCTATTTCAAGTACTTCAGTTTTGTATAAGAATCCATATTAGTTCTATTTGACCCTTAGATAGGACCCTATCTGGTGCTACCACTCCAGGCTAGTGCGGACCTGGGGGCAATGGCAATGAAAAGGTACTCTGCATTCCCCAAAGTTCCAGCATTACTAGAACCTCACCATCAGATTGTTTTGTGTCATATATCAGGACATTCATTGGAGGGGGTCTGTGTATTCTACAGCCCCAGGCAACTGGGCAAATGTGCAGTTATGATCACTTTCGGACTAATACTCTGGTAAAAGGCATGAATCCACAATTCCCCCAGCAATGAGTTAAATGAGTTGTTTTTCTACAAGGGTGGCTTTGGCATTAAATAACCCATGAAAGTTGATATGCCATTAAATAAAGAAACCAAACTAGATTCAAAAAGATTGTGTACTTTACTCTCAAATCTTTTATTGCTTCTATAACAAAAAAAAAGGCATAGCATATTTCATACTTAGGAATCAATATGATGCTCTCCTAAAAAAAAGAAATAAAATAAATAGAAATATCACCAGAAAAGTACCACATATCGCCATGAAATTATGGAACGGCTGATATTGTCTATAACCTCTTATGAATTGTTGAATATTCACCATCTGAAATATGCAGTTATTAAAGACAAGGTGAAAACATACTTCGAAAATATTATTCTGCTTTCATAATTTATTGCTTTGTGGTATGATAAGGATTTTTGAAAGTGTAACATGGCAAACAAGAATATCACATACTATAATCGAACCCGTTTTTATTCTGGAGAAATGCAAAATAATTAGGTTACCCAAATGCCAATCATATTACACTCTCTGACGTCTTCTGCAATAATACTGAAAATGTTGGAACCTAATTTCCTCAGCCCTTTTAAATCTATCATGAATCTTATTGTGTTTAAGCCAAATAGGCTTTATAGAAACTTGTCTGCATAATAAGTAAGAAAATAAGTCAGTAAGCAAATAGGTAAGTAAGAAAAAGTGCTTTTTTTCCCTTGTGGGAATTGGTTCCTAAGCAAATACTCACTGGAGAAAAACAATGGTAGATCATAATGTAGATATATGATCTACATTATATAGATTATTAATATGATTAAATCTCTGGCTTACAAGCTGAACAGAGTTGAGGGCTGGGGGATTAAATGTATGAGGTTCCATTCCTTTGTTGCCTAATGGGTAATACTGTTTACCATTTTTCAAGGATGAAATATATTCCATGATGTGGTAAAGTATCCTTCCTCTAAGTGGAGAGTCTTTTATGAGGTAAATCATAAAAAACATACAGTATATATAGGTACATTGCTTATATATATATATATATATATATATATATAACCAATATTGAGCACTAGACGAACCAGACATGCAGGACACTGCTGGAGAAGCAGAGATGAACTCATAAGAGATGTACTCTTATGGATCCCCACACACGGCCACGCAAAAGCAGGACGACCAGCTCGAACGTACATTCAGCAGCTATGTGAGGATACAGGATGTTGTCCTGAAGACCTACCTAGGGCGATGAACGATAGGGAGGAGTGGCGAGAGAGGGTCAGGGATATCCGTGCTACCAGCACGATAGGATGATGATGATGATGATGATGATATACATATTATGTATAAATATATATGTATGTATACTTATACATATATATATAGATATATGTATGTATGTATGTATGTACGTATACATGGATACTGCACCTAAAAGCCAACCTACCCCCCACGTATATATATATATATATATATATATATATATATATATATATATATATATGATTTACAAATAGATCTAGGCACAAAAATTACCACTGAAATCATTTGAAAACAGTAAAATATGGGTCACTGGTCTAATGAGTAGAGTGTTCACTAATGTCCTGGGAGACCAAGGCTCAATCCCAGGTTGAGTCATAAGAAAGACTCAAAAACTAGTACTTAATGCTGCCTGGCTTAACACTCAGCATTATAAGGTACAGATCAAAAGTAAAGTGGAGGAATCCAGAGAATAGAGTAGCACCCTCTCCTACACCTCAGTGTAGTAGCTACTAAAAGGGAGCCTTCAGGACACCCTCGAATACATTCGCCCACTTTACTTATAATGTATAAAAATATAGGGTAATATTGTGATATTTCAGATATAAAATAACATAAAACTGGGTAAAATCTCACATGCAAGTTTCATTTGTTGATCTTAAAGTGAGTTTGTATTGACTCATCTGAAGTTTATTCTCTCTCTCTCTCTCTCTCTCTCTCTATATATATATATATATATATATATATTTATCTATGTATCTATTTTATATATATATATATATATATATATATATATATATATATATATATTTACTAATCTAATATCTACCAGTATTCACGGTATCGGAAAAAACAAAAAAACCCTGGTCAGGAACAAGAGATAAAAGTACCTCGAATCACCGCCCAGGGGAAAAAGAAAAAAGTTTTTTGGGTAAAAAAGAAAGAAAAGGCCAACCTCGTCCGACTCCTTGAAAAAAATCAAGGGGTATGCATTCAGTGGTCAAAAGAAAACCAAAAAACCCTCCGCGAATGCTGCAATGCTATAATTACTAAAGTGCTCAACACAATACAATGGAGCCAATTATAGAATTAACTTAAATCGCGAGTCGAAAATCTTCTACTAAAGTTTCACCTTAACGGATCAGGTGAAACTTTAGTAGAAGATTTTCGACTCGCGATTTAAGTTAATTCTATATATATATATATATATATATATGTATATATATAGTTATAGATATATATAGTTATAGATATAGATATGTGTTATGAAAAGTGAAAATAACTCATCAAGAAAATAAAAAATAAAAATGAATGAGTTGTAATACTGATTTCATTAGAAAAATTAAAATAACCGTTAATGAGTCGCAGTGCAATTAATATTGAAAAGGAGTTCAATGTGTATATATAGCTGTTTAAAGAACAGAATAAGTAACAAAAGTTAACTGCCTAGTTTTTACCAAAAAAGGATTTTAAAAAAAAAACTATATATATGGGTCAATAGTAGGGTAGCCTGTGCTCTTTAACTTTGGTATGTCAACAGGTCTTGAAGAAGGAAAATTCTGAATTCAAATCTGTTAAACACCGCTTGATTAATTGACCTTGTGTTGTATTTTGCTAATGTGGAGTAGTTGAGTAAATATATATATAAAAAATTGATATTTATAAGTTCATCTCATTAAAAATTGTCTGGCCAGAAACTATAGTTTTTTGCATAACTATTTTCCAACATTTTTTTTTCTAGTTACTGGTGAACTTTTCAAAAATAATGGTGCCATATAGAGACTGTCAGTATGGCAGTGATTACCAGGTGTCACAAGTATTAATATCTTGAAGATGTTGATTAACTTTATATCTCCTCACCATTTTAGATTTTGCATACATTTACTTTTGTAATAACAAAATAGGACTAATTTAGAGACAGTTTCCATGAGTTAAAATCTCATTAGGGTGGGTTTTCATTTGATAAATTTGATTATATTTAGTTGTTTTTTAAATTTCATCTTCATTTTTTATATTCATAATTCTGAAGTCATATTATCACACACACACACACATACACACACACACACACACACATATTTTGAAGATTGTATATTTAGGCAGGAAGTTATTATTCGAGCAAGTTTTGTTAAAGACTATGAAACACTGTTTATCATTTAAAACCATATTTAGAATAATAAACAATATATATATACTTACCCCTCTGCACGGACAGGATGTGACACTAGGTCAATTTTTCGGCAGAATTTAGCAGGTGTGAATTCAGAGTTTTCCTTTTGCTAGACTGGTTATCATACCAAGAATAAAGAGCCCATTCTGCTCTATTCCTTGCTTGAGAGAGAATAGTTAGATTCACACCTTCCTGCAATTTACTAAGAGTATCCAAAGGAGTGTGTGTGATTTCTCTGGCCAAGTCAATCCTTGCAAGCCCTGTTGCATGTGTGACAAATCAATCATCTGTCTTCTCCAGTGATATTGCCCCTGTGTACCTTCATATGACTGCTTCAACCTGCTGCAGACCCATATACTTTATCAAAGAATTGACATGAGCAACTTGTAATTTGGTGATGTAAAATGAGTCTTTAATAGTTTGCTGTCATGTAAGACAAACAGACTCTACTACAAATATTACAAACATGTTCCTGCTTTAAAGTCTCAGGGACTGAGATTGAGATTGCTTTAAAAGTGCTCATTTCAGGTTAGAATGTTTGATTATCCATATTTCAAGCACTTTACAGTCATTGTAGTTGACTTTCTTCCAAGCTCATCAATCTGCTATCATCTGCTCCCAGTCTCCAATATCCATACTGATTACCTTGAGGTTTTTCTGATGACATCCTTAAAATGTTTTTAGGTTTATGTTTTGGATGTTTAACATGTTGCAACTCTCTGTGGAACAGCTGCTTGGGCAACCTAACATCCTCCATCTGATTACACATAAGAAGCATCTCAGAACTGGGTGTGTTGACTCACTGGAGAATAATGGTATTAGAGACTGCCAAAAGTGTGTGTGTGTGCTTGTTTTTGTGTATCTATCCTTTGGAGGAGGAACAGCGCTAATCCATAAATAAATAATACATTTAGTTTGATAGGAACTATCCTCTGTATAAAATAATATCAAAAAACACAAAAAACATTCAAATAAATGTTGACCCACAAACGAATTTTTTGATAACTCAGCATAACTTGATTTTCTCTGAATTACCACTGGACTGTAACATTTGTTTCAACAGAATGAACGGAAGCAAAAACTTGAATCAAATTAGACAACCTGTGAATTCTGAAATATGAGATATTGCCTGTGTTTGACAAAACTGCATGATATAGCTTGGTGCTTTTCTATTGTATTTTCTTCTGTTGTTTCCTTTATACTAACTGGGTGTGAGGGTGGAGATGTAGATATTTCTTTCTTTCTTTGTAAGCAATCTTGTATATAATTTTTATGAATCGAAGTTCATTCTGTGTATTGATAATAAAATTATTGTGAGCTTTATAAAATTTGTAAAATATAACAATAAACAGCAATTTTGGCAAAGTTATATCAGTAAATTTAATTTAGTTATAGTTTGTTTTATTTGTTTTTCATGTATGTGTGTATGTATAAATGTATTATTTAAAAAGGATGCACACACACACACACACATACATATATATATCTATATATATATATGTGTGTGTGTGTGTGTGTGTGTGTGTGTGTGTGTGTGTGTGTGCGTAAGCCATAATAAAGTTATATTATGAGCAGTAAAAAACATTTATTCACATCAATGTGCATGCACATATATGTCTCTTTGTGCCTAAAGTGCATGCTTAAATACGAACTTATATGTTTTGCATTGTTAATATATACAGGATATATATATATATATATATATATATATATATATATATAGTTCATGTGAGTGTGTATATATATATATATATATATATATATATATATATATATATATAGTTGATACATATATATATCTATAGAAAGAGAGAGAGTTCATGTATACATATGTTTTATGTATATGGTTTATATATATATATATATATATATATATATATATATGATAGGAAATGTATGCATACAGTTCATGTGCAAATTTTTCTCCTATATCTGCATTTCTAATGTAGGGTACAAAAGCCATGAAAGGTTGCACAAATACTGCCCACTAGAAGTGAATGATATTGACAATGACTTATATTCATGTAATGTCAGGGAAAAATTTGTTGCACAGCAGGAAGATTAAATGTCAGATGAAATTCTGTAGGTCTGGTGTGATCATGAGTGGGTATCTAGACCATCAGTAATGTAGAAAACTTAGCTCAGCAAGACATGTAACATGTCCTGCGAGTCTCTGTCAGGACAGAGAAAACATCTTCATACTTATGCTAACCAAGACTGATGTCTTATATTACCGTGACTGAATAATATAATAATAGTATCTATGGAACTAGGAATTATGAATTTATATCAAGAGGAAGATGGAAATGGAATCGAAAGAAGAAATAGTTTTTTAATATAAATCAATATATAATGTAACGATATTTAATGTATTAATGGATTTACCTAACCTCTCTGTAATGGACAGGATGTGACACAAGGTCAATTTTTAGTAGAGTAAAGCTGAGTTTTTCTGCACCTAAAACAGTTGCCTTATCAAGATTAAAGAATTCAGTCAGCTTAACTATTTCACCCAAGTAAATGCTCCTTTTTAGTTATTATGAAGAGAATCAATTAAACTTGTTGGCACTCAACCTTTATAATGAGAGAGCAATCAACAGCATCTTCATCATATATATATATGTATATATACATATATATATGTAAAGATTATCTAGAGGAGCCAGAAACTACCAACCCATATTTCACCTAATGGATCCTCAGGATAATTTTAACCAATGAGGGTTTCAAACCCTTTTAGATATTCTACTTTTGCTCTACTTACTATATTGAGCACTTTTACATATGAGCTTAAGGGTTTTTTTCTTTTGTGGTACTGGTTGATTATTTTCAAACAGTACAGATATTTTAGTCTTTTCAATTTTTGTATAATTTTTTTCCAGATATCAGATTGTAATATATTCTTTTATTTACAAATTGCGTTATCCCTTTTTTTCCATGCTGTCAGAGTTATCGAAGTTGTAATGAAAATAAAATATATATACATATATATAAAAGTAAAGTGGGCAACCATAGTCAAGGGCAATCCAAAGGGTCCTTTTTATTAGACAATACACCAAGGTGTAAAGGAGAGCACTACTCCTTTCCCTAGAATGCTCCACTTTACCCTTGATCCATACCTTATAATGCTAAGTGTAAAGCTAGACAGCATCAAGTACCATTTTTTGAGTTTTTAGTATGACTTGACCAGGGATTGAACTATTGGCAAACACTCTACCCACTAGATCAGTGGCCCATCATCATCATCATATCCTGCTGATAGCACAGATTTCCCTTATTCTCTCTCTCCATTCATCTCTATAATCCATGGCTTCCAGTAGGTCTACATCCTGTGTCCGTACAGACCTGTTGTAGATAAGTTCTAGTTGGTCATCCAACACTTGCACGTCTGTGAGAAGGGGTCATTTATAAGTTCATCCTTACTTCTCCAAAAGTGTCCCACATGTCTTGTTCATCTTATTTAGATGGTTTTAGAGATGGAAGGTCGGTTGCCATTCCGCAGCTGTTTTGTGGGATCTTTCTTCCAGGATTTGTTCAATATAGGTCGTAGCATTCTTGTGTGATTTCTGTCTAGCTTTTTCTCTATACACTTAGTCAGCATCCACGTGGTGCATCCATATAATAAAACTGACATGACCACTGCTTGGAAAGATTTGTGTTTAATTTTATCAGATATACATATATATATATATATATATATATATATATACACTTCTGAAGGCCTTGATGAAATACCTAATAAAGTATTGAAGACAAGAAAACTTGATAACATACTCCTTCGATTATATATATATATATATATATTTTTTTTTTTAATGTCATATCAACCTTTATGCATTATTTAATGCCAAAGCCATAAAAACTCTTTAACTATGCTATGCAGTATATAAACAGAATACAATAGAGAAATGAGCAAAAGGTTGCACCCTTCCCTTCCCCAAGAAAGCCAACCTCAGTATCACTAAAAACAACAGAGGTATAATTTTTACCGTTACAGCTGCTAAGGTTTATAATGCCCTGCTTCTCAATCATATCCAATCTGAAATTGAGAAAGTTCTGAGAAAAAATGAGAACTTTTGGAGGAATCTATGCACAACTTCAGATTCTGACAATCCATTAAATCATTAAAGGACTACATCCAAAAAATCTTAAGGCAACACTACTATTCACAGATTTCTCCAAGGTATTCAATTTTATATATAGAGAAAAGTACGAGCAAATACAATAAATTTATGGTCTCCCCAAAGAAACAGCTATCACTATAATGGTGCTTTATGAAAATACAACTGCGATGGTCTTCTCACATCATGGTAACACAGATTTCTTCAACATTGTTGTTCGTGTCTAGCAAAGAGATACATGTTAATAATTTGTCTTACCTTCATCGTTTGCACACCAATAGATCTAATAAAAGAAAATGGTTTCTCATTAAAAAAGCAAGAAGTAAATGTTAACCTGAAGAATCTATGACAGACGTCGACAATTCAGAAGATCTAATGCTTTCCCCAAATACACCTATCTAGGCTGTATCCTTACTGCTTAGCCAGAAGCAATCAGCAGGAATAATTGGCCTCTACACAAACATAAATAAAACAGTGTTTCAAACAAGGTGGAGCCATCTCATCTTAAAGAGACAAGCCTCTAAAAATTGTTGACCAATTCACATACCCCAACAACAATATCTCATCTACTGAAAGGGATTTCAGCATACACCTAGTGAAGGCATGAACTGGTATTGACAGATTACCAATCATATGTAAATCTATCTACTAAAATAGATTACGATTTCTTGCAAGCTGTGGTTGTGTCAATACACAACCTGGATGCACCACATGGATGCGAATGAAATGCATTGAGAAAAGGCAAGATGGAAACTACGTAAGAATACTATGTGCTTTTTTAAACACATCCTGGAAGCAGCACTCACAAAACAGCAGTTATTCGGCTACCTGCTTCCCATCTTACAAACCATCCAAGTAAGAAGAAAAAGACATGCTGGAAACTGCTGGAGAAGTAAAGATGAACTCATAAGTGATGTTCCCTTATGGACTCCTAAGCAAGGACACACCATTGTTGGCTAGTCAGTAAAGACTTAAATACATCAGCCCTGAGCAGACACTAGATACAGTCTAGAAGATCTGCTCAGTGTAATAGCTGATGGAGATGGGTGTTAAGCAGAGAATACCATGTCGTCTGCATGACTTGATGATGATGATGATGATGTTGATGTATATATTTAAAAAAACTGGGTATTTTTGTTTTCTTAAAAGATATCTTAAGTTAGGTTCAGTTATAGATATAAAAATTGTATGAAATTTTCTCCCTGAGTCTCGAAATAGATACAACCCATAGATACACTAGCAAACAGTTTGGCATAGAACACCAAAATTTAGTTTGAAATAAGAGGGCTTTAATATATTAAAAAATCTTTGCTAAAAGACAATTAACTATATAGAATGTAAATTTCCAAATTTTCAAAAGAAAAAGTTTTTGTTAAAATCTTTTTCCAAGAAAAATGAAAATTTCCACCAAACAGAATAAATTTCATAAGATAATATAAATATGATTATTAAATTGATTTTCTGTTGCGTATATTTATCATTTATATTCTAATTAAATATTTCCAATTTGGTGTATACTTGTTCATCAAGCTGAAGATATAAAAGAGTTACATATCATTATTGCTTAGTTAGGACAAACAATATAGACAAAATCATAAATGTTTATGTGCCGCTCAATATTTAAAATATGTTTTTTTTTCACAAAACTGATATTTTTCACAGAACATGAGATAATATAAAAATATAATAGTTACCTCAATTTTCGGTTTCATATATATATATATATATATATATATATATATATATATATCCTGTATTGGTCAAGCTGTCTGAGGTTTTCCTCATCACTGGTAACAATACATTTCCATTTTGTTCTTGATGATGATGATGATGATGATGATCATCATCATCATCATCATCAAGAACAAAATGGAAATGATAATGTATAGATCTATGTATGTATATTTACATATTCATATGTATGTAAATAAATTTACATATTCATATGTATGTAAATAAATATTTACATCATCATCATCATCCAGAAGTCATACTGCTAGTATGGAGTTCTCTGACTCTTTCCTTTTTTTCTTTGTGTTGGCTTAAATCACTTGGCAATTTCATCTTTCCATTTTCATGGAAATCTTACAAGTGGTCATTTCCAGTCTCTCAGTGACCCCACAACAACTTCACAGGTCCCCCTTTTATTAACAGACCTTGCAACATATTTAGCCCAGCGAAACTTCTGCTTTCAGTTCTCTGTGATCATGTTCTTCACTCTGCTCTGCTCCATAATTACCTCATTTTGGAAGTTATCATACAATATTCCCAACATAGCTATGGGAAGATCCAAGCTGAAAATATGCATGCAGGGAATATATTTTTTGGATTTAATTATTGCATAAATATTATATTTTATAAACTTGAACTCAGAGCCCCAGAGTTTGTTGTAGAGAGA
This sequence comes from Sepioteuthis lessoniana, assembly GCA_963585895.1. Classification (NCBI taxonomy): domain Eukaryota; kingdom Metazoa; phylum Mollusca; class Cephalopoda; order Myopsida; family Loliginidae; genus Sepioteuthis; species Sepioteuthis lessoniana. Next base: position 72,110,182 of record OY757929.1, read on the forward strand.
GAAAGGGAGAGGTTTTCATATGGTTCTAAACTAATCCATGTAAACCACTCTCATTAACCCAAACACTCCAACAACATTTCCTTCCACTCATCACTATTAACAATGAAGTTACCAAAATACTGCATTCATTTTGTGATACAGCTGACTTAAAATTTCCCCATAATATAAAAGTTTTTATACTGCAGAGTGGATGGGAAATCTTGAAAAATAACTCCAGAAAAAAAAAAACACAAAAAATTAACAAAACAAAATGTTAAGGAAATTTAGTTGCCCCCTCATACCAACCAAAATATACATGGACCATCAACTGTTTTCCAAATTAGGTTGAAAACAAGCCAGGCAATCCCTACAGGGAGATGGAGCTTGGTGTCAATTTAAACTTGTAAAATAGTGTTTAAAAATGAAATTTGCCAATTAATTTCACGATATCTGCAAAATTGAGTTTTAGTCTATTACTCATGTAGATGGGTACTTCAACTAGTGGATTGAGTCACCTCTAAATTTTCTTGTGTTGTTTGCGCCATAACTTGTTTCAAAAGTTCTTCCATTTCATTAATCTTCAAGTTCTGAGGTTTTCCAGATCATTCTTTTTTTTTTATACTGAAAATCTTTTTAAATCTTTACTAAGCATAAACTAGTGTATCATTTCTATAATCTTCAGTAATCCATGATGACTGCACTTTTCTTCAGATTCAATGTAAAGAGTAAACAGTGCTGAATAGGCATTTTATATTCAGTCATGAATTCTTAAAAATATGTTTTTGCAGGTTTTTATATATATGCATACATACATATATACATATATATATATATATATATATATATATACAAGAAGTCATATTGATAGTATGGAGTTCTCTGACTCTTTCTTGCCATTCATCCGTATCATCCATCATTCCTAGCAGGTCCTCTAGACTGCATCCTGTGTCCACACAGAGCTGATATAAGTAAGTCCTAACTAGATGTCTAACACTGACATATCCATGTATAGGAGTTACTTATAGATTCATCCTTACTCCTCTAACATGTCTTGTTTGTCTTAGTTGGATAGTTTGTGAGATCAAAAATAAGTGACTTTATTGGCTATTTTATCAAGATTTCTTTAAAACAGCATGTAGCACTCTTGCCTGTTTCCCATCTAGCTTTTTCTCCATATGTTTCTTTAGAGTTGAGGTGGTGCATCCTTACAGAAGTACAACACAGCCACAGCTTGGAAGAAATCCCGTTTTATTTTTTCAGAGATCAGATTTTCATATGATTAATAATCTGTCAATAGCGGTTCATATGCCTTCACTCATTGTATGTTGACATTGCTTTCAGTTGATGAGATATTTAGTCCATTCAGCTGGGGCTGTAGAATATACCGACTGCATCTCTGCAGAGGAGCAAAATCCCCTCCAACTAGTATCCTGGATATGACTCGATTCCCTCTGATCATGAGGCTCCAACCCTGGAGCTTAAGGAAATGAGCAGTGACCTTTCATTGCCATTGCTCTCTATCCCACTCTCATCCTTGAGTGGGATCACCTGATAGAGTCTTATCTATAGAACAGTTAAAAATTTAAATAGAGTGCAAAAAAACAACTTATGCTAATTTGAATCGCTTGAAATAGTACTATTTGAACAGTGTGTTAACAAATGACTGATGTTTGATTGAATTATTAGCATTAGGTACATAGCGATATTTTGAACCATTTAAGTTTGTTGACTTATGCTAAATTGAATTGTTAGAAAAAGAACTGTTTGATCCTTTAACAGTGTGTATCAAAAAGATGTGTTAACAAATCATCTAATTTAATATATATATAGGCTATGGGTCATATGGAAGTCAGACCTGACTGATAAAAATAAAATGCAGTTTTTTTTCCAAGCAGCAGTTGTATTGATGCTGCTATATGGATGCACAACATGAACACTAATTAAACGTATGGAGAAAAAGCTTGACGGCAATCACACAAGAATGCTGTGCTGTATTAAACAAGTCCTGGAGGCAGCACCCTACAAAACAGCAGGTGTACAACCACCTACCATTCATCATAAAAACTATCCAAATTAGATGAACCAGACATGCAGGACACTGCTGAAGAAGTAAGGACGAACTCCTAAGCGATGTATTCCTATGGATCCATTCACATGGATGAGCTAAGGCAGCATGACCAGCCAGAACATATATACAACAACTCTAGCCTGAAAGACCTCCTGGGAGCAATGGATGACAGAGATGGGTGGTGAGAGAGGCTTAGGAATATCCATACAAGCAGTGTGACGTGATGATGATGATATACTTAAAACCAGGATCTGGCATTAAATAACCAACAATGGTTGAAATGCCATAAAATCAAACCAAAGCAAACCAAACTTGATGAGATATTGATGCTGAGGTATATGAATTGGTCGACTAATTTCAAAGGCTTTATACTTAAAACGGAGATGTTTTTTTTATTGTTTGAAAAACATGAACTCTGTTTTATCTGCATTAATTCAAAGGTCAATGCTTCCAGCTGCTTGCTCCAAGCTATGCAACAGGGATTTCACTTAGGCTGGTGTATTTACACAAAGTGCTTGATAATCTGCATAGTCTGCATCTATAATAGATTCTGTAGAGTATTGTCTGCCTCTTGTCTTTTTTAGTGTAAAACCATTTTCTTTTATTAGATCTATTGACATCATAGTATATTATTTTAGCAGATTGTAACACTATATACAGCTAATGCATCTCCTTGCAAGACTCCAGCGATATTTTTGATAATGTAGATGTCACCATGGGGCAAGCAAACCATTGCTTTCTAAAGCATCATTATGGTGGTAATGGCTTCTTTGGAGAAACCATTCTCTAATCATACTTCTTCTATCTTTTATGTGTGTATGGAATCAAATGCCATAAAGAAATCTACAAAAAATAGTGTTGCCTTGAGATTTTTTGCCCAAATAGCTTCAATAATTGGATGGATTGCAAGAAATGGTAAAGATGTGGATCAATTTCTCCAAAACCCATTCTGATTTTTCCCAAGAATTTTCTCAACTTCAGGTCAGATACTATTGAGAAGCAGGGCCTTATAAACCTTAGTAGCTATAGCTGTAAGAATTATGCCTCCGTAGTTCTTATTGATTCAGGGGTCACCTTTTTTCTATTTTTCTATTGTGTTTCGTTTATACACAAGTATGTCATCAATTTTTTTTTTGTCTTTCATATTTCAAGAGTTATTTCATCAAGGCCAGAAGCTTTTCCTCTTTGAATTTTTTTTTGGATGATGTCAAGGTCTTCCTCTGTAGACTGTTCAAGTTTAATGTCTAGTAAGTTATTTATAATTTTTTAATTGGTTTATCTGTTCTTTTAGAAGGGTTTCCAAGCAGATTCTTGAAATGTTCTTTCCAATTCTGAAGTCTTTATTCTTGGATGACATTTTTTTTTCTTCTTGAGGTGTTTTTCTTTCTGATTACTTCATTTACTCTGTCATACTCACAGTGATGGTCTATTTCCATTAGAATTTCTGATTTTATTGATTTGGCCTCAAATGAATTTTTGTTTTTCTTCTTGTTTTAGTCAGTCCTCTTTGTTTTTTTAAAGTTTCTGCACATTGTTGTTTGTTGGGCTACTTTTATTAAGTAAAGATACTTATTTCATGTTATCTTTTTCTCCCTTAATCCTATTGACTCCCAAGGAATTCTACATTTGATTCTTAGTTTGCTTCTGCAGCACTTTGATTTGGCCAGTAAGAAAATTTTCATATTCATTATTCAGCATATTTCTCTCAGATATCTTACAAAGTGTATGAAACTTGTTTCTACTATTTCAGTATATTTATTTTTTATGTAACTATGGGCAAATGAGAACAAGTCCTATTATGAAGTTTTACCTGTTTGCTCCTAAATTTTGTGTACACTCTTGCAAATCTCTTCTAAGATGATTATCTGATTAGAAAATACTCCTTTTTAAAGAGGAGTACACCTAACATTTCACATCACTCTTTATCCACTTCTGCGCTTTTGAGTAATCTGCACAAAGTTTATAGTTTTCCTTCCATTTTTTGGAATTTAGTGTTTTGGCATACAAACCTGCTCTCAAGAAAAAAACTCAGGTGGATATTCACTATTTCTGTTTAGCAAGTTGGTTAAGCAGAATTTATTAATTCTGTCTTTGCCAATTTGGGTTTTCATGTCTTCACCAATGATCAGAATGGTGTGTCCTCGCGGTGTAATGGTTAAAGCGATGAACTGCAGAATCGTAGTACGCGAGTTCGTACTCCAGTCGCGCTATTATGTTCACTTTCGGGCAAATACCCTTGGGAAAGGTATGAACCCCCTTATTCTCCCTCCAGCTATGGGTAAATAGTAGGACGGACTAGGTTCTTCAGCCTTGTTGAGGCAACTAGTCTAGGAGAAGGAAAACTCTGAATTCAAACCTGTTAAACTCCGCTTAAAAAAAACTGACCTTGTGTCATATCCTGCCCGAGCGGAGGGGTTGGTAAATAGTACCAATGATCAGAATGTTGTGTTTTGGAAGAGGTCGAACTTGGCAATATTCAAACATGCTGCCTCCATAATAACTCAATTATCCTGACCCAACTTGTCACTGGGTAACAATCTCTGAGGGAGGAGAGTATAACACAAGCCATATGAGCCAATAGATATTTAAACTATGGTATGCAGTTTGGCAGATGTTAAGTAAGGCAGATGAATCCGAAAGGAAGTCAACAGAATACTTCACCATATGCTGGGCAGCGGAACCTCATAGGTCAATTGCAAGGATCATATTGTATAATACAGAAACTACTGCAACTCATCAATAAGAGTGGCATCTATAGATGAAAAAGTAATCATCAAAAGATGACCAAAAGTTTAATTCATATATACATGACTTAGACACGGCGACACAAGTTCAATTCCTGGATGAGACTGATTGCATTTCACATAGCTCTAATACTCTTGGGAAAGGTATGAATCCCATTATTACCCCTCCAGCTATGGGTAAATAGTAGGGAAGACTGGGTTCTTCAGCCTTGGTGAGGCAACTAGTCTAGGAGAAGGAAAACTCTGAATTCAAACCTGTTAAACTCTGCTTAAAAAAAAATTGACCTTGAGTCATATGCTGCCCGAGTGGAGGGGTTGATAAAAAAGGAGGTGCCCATGGTGTAATGGTTATCGTCATGGGAAATGGACACTGCAACACGAGTTCAAATTCTGGATGAGACTGATTGCATTTCACATAGCAGTAATACCCTTGGGAAAAGTATGAACCCAATTATTCTCCCTCCAGCTATGGGTAAATAGTAGGGCAGACTGGTTTCTTCAGCCTTGGTGAGGCAACTACCCAAGGAGAATGAAAACTCTGAATTCAAACCTGTTAAACTCTGCTTAAAAATTGACCTCGTGTCATATCCTACCCGAGCAGACAGGTTGGTAAATATGTATTCATGACTTAGAATACTTGGACTATTGACCTCATCTTTATTGTTAAATTCATAATATTTTGGCTGATATATCTTTCAGGTGTTGTCATGTCGAAGTTGGGAGTCCACACAGAATCTCAAACTTAACCCTTTATTTGAACCACAGTAAAGATGAGGTCAATCATCCGAATATTCTAAGTAATAACTATTATCAAGCTTCATTTTGGAAATTTAGACAAAAGTTGTTCTTTGGTTTCATTTATTACCAAACTCTACAAAACCAAAAATATGAATATATATATATATATATATATATATATACAAGTCCAAAAAAAGTATATCTTATATTCATACAATTTTATTTTTGTTTACAGAGAGGTTGTTACTTGATATTCAAATATTTATTTTATTTTTGGCTTTCTACCCAAAATGAATAAATATACAATTTTTTTCTTTTTTCTTTCCAAAAATGGATTTTAATAAAAATGATGAAAACTTATCAAGCAAAACAAAACAATGTAACTAATAATCAAATTTAATCAAAATGATAACAATATAATTTACTTACATTTATTTACACTTGTGTAACAGGATGTAATTTAATCAAATATGAAATTATGTAATTTAATTTATTTTAAAGCAATGTAATTTAATTAGGAAATTAATTTATTTTAATTTATTAAGAAAATTACTCATTGAGCAACAACAATATTTACATAGTTTTTCTGCGCATTTAACTATTTAAATATTAAGTCTCCATGATGTAACATGTACGCTATGTCACAGTCACTTGGTGAAAATCTATACTTTTAAGATGAATCAGTTCTGTATTCAATCGACTGAAGTTGACCTGCTTCGTCTTAAGAATTCAAAGACTATTACAACCTAAATTGATGTTAGTTTGTTTAAATGGCAATATGAAAACAGATGTGAGCCAAATAAATGTTGATATGAAACTTTTAGAAGGTAAAGAAAGAAGGAGTCAGCCAAAAGACATAAGTTAAATTTCAGTTGAAAATATTCAGAGAATTCTTTTAGTCATTTTACATTTATACCGGACATTGGCATAATGGTTAGAGTGTTCGCCACTGGCCTGGGAGACCCAGGTTCAATCCCAGGTCAAGTCATACCAAAGACTCTAAAAATTGTATTTGATGCTACCTTGCTTAACAATCAGTATTATAAGGTAAGAATCAAGGGTAAAGTGGAGCAATCCAGGGAAAGGAGTAGTGCCCTCCCCTACACCTGTGTGTAGTAGCTAACGAAAAGGAAGCTTTCGGATCACCCTCAACTACGGTCACCAACTTTACAACTTTACTTACTAGTTGTAAATGAAGCGTTATGCCAAATGAAGCATTATGCCAAATGCAACAATATGTACATGTAACTATATTTACTTTTCGATGTATAAGATTTGTAGCGAATCTTTCATCTGTATATTCAAAAAGATATAATGAAATGTTGTAAATTCATTTTAAACAATCAGTATTTTTGAAAGTGTATATTAACATTTAAAAGAAAGTATTGAAGAATGCAACCCTTAGGCACTAAAACATTTAGAAGGGCCACAATAATCAAAAGATCCCATAATGAGCTCCCAAATGATGTCCACTGAACACTTAGTTGATTAAAAATGAAATTACTTTTGAAACACCTGAATACACACACACACACACACACATATATATATTATGGGAAATTTAACAACACCCCCATATGGATCATAAGAAAAAATAAGCAATGCTGTAATACATTTAAATACGTCTATATAAGAAGTGTGAAAGAGTTGCTAAAGCATATTCCTTTAGCGGTCAATAGTCTTTAAGAGAACAAAGTTAAAATTATAATACACTTATCTGTGGTTGGTGAATGTCCTATTTATTGTCTTTCTGTATATTTTCTGGTTGTGTTTAAGACTGTTTTAAGAGGACAGTGGACATTTGGTTTCATAGGGTTCAAAATCATTTTCTGGGTTCTGTTTGTAGATTTGGGGGTCTGCTAACACCCTCAGTTCCCAGGCTGTCTTTAACCACATCTTGCCTCATGGAGATCTTAGTCACTTCTGCTTCTCTCCATGCCCAAACCACATGCTCAAGTCCCTTCCGTTCTGCCTTCTCCCTCTACCCTCAGCCTCTCTACATTCAGGTACACAGTCGTTGTAATTTTCTTATAATATATATATATATATATATATGTATACACAAACACAGTTGTGCATTGCTGTATGCCTCTAAAATGTCTATTCACTAATAACACCACAATTAATTGCAATCAAAAATTAAATTCACGCAACAGGCATGTACGAGGATCATTAAACAAGTTTCCAGACTTTTTTTTGTAGGGGCACTTTTATTGATAGTACACACATGAAATTCTAGTCCCCTTCGAAGTAATCTCCTCCGGCTGCAATGCACTTGTTCTACCATTCCACCAACTTCTGGAAGGACCCATGGAAATCCTCTTGTGTGAGTGTGTCAATGACCTTCATCACAGCCTCTTTCATATAATTGTCTCATAATGACAGCCTCTGAGCTTAGGGAATAACCAAAAGTTACTGGGAGCAAGGTCTGGACTATAGGGAGGGTGAAGAACTGTCTTGATTCCCATCTTGGTCAAATAGTCTGTGACAAGGATGGAGTTGTGGACTGGTGCATTGTCCTGATGGAAATGCCACTGGCCCTATTTGAAGAGTGCTGGACTCTTCTGACGGAATCTCTTCCAGAACTCCCTTAAAACCTCAACATAGTAACCTTAACCCTAACCCTAACCCTTTGGCCAATCAACTCTGGTGTATTGACTTCTTTACTCCTCCCACACCTCTCATCATCCCTCACAGACTCCCTACCTTCCTTGAATCTCTTTTGCCACTCAAAAACTGATACTCGATTCATGCAAGATGGTCTAAAAGCAGTCTGAAGCATTCCATACATTTCTGTGGCATTTTTTCCAAATTTAAAACAGAATTTTATTGCATATCATTCTTCTAAAGTGTCCTCACGTCCAGATTGCATTTTTGAAATTGACCAGCAGTGACAATCAGGCTTTAGTAGGGGGTATTTCAATTGCTGCTGTAGCTGTTCATTTGAACCTGAAATCATAAAAATTGGTCAGTCATCTCATAAGATGTATAGCAATAACATACTGAATTTTCCAGAGACTACGACAATTTTAAATGTCAGTACAAAAATGTCTGGAAACATATTGAATGCACAATATATCCATTATAAACAGACTCTAAACAGCAGAAAAAACCAATAACGTACATTTATTGTCATGCTTTTTTTCGTAGGAAATGGAATCATCAAGCTAAGTTTAAAATCCTGGAAAAAGCTTTTTTCATTTCCTGCTCATGTCTTTAGCAAAGGCATGAACCCATCTCTTCTCTCCTTGGGTATGGGCAAATAGTAGGGCAGTCTGGTTTTTCAGCTTTGTTAAGGCTACCATTCTAGGAGAATGAAAACTCTGAATTCAAACCAGCTGCACTCTGTTTAAAAAATGACTTTGTGTTCCATCTTGACAAAAAAGCATGATTGTCCCAATGGAGAAGTGAGGGTATTTCTGGGCATATGATGTTCATCATTATGTCACATCACCAGCACAGATCTCCCTGACCCTCTCTGACTACTCATCTCTATTGCCCATCACTCCTGGTAGGTCTTCAAGGCTATATCCTGTATCAGCACAAAGCTGTTGTATTTAGGTTCTAGCTGGTTGTCCTGCCTTTGCTCGTCGATGTGAAGGGGTCTACAGGAGTAAGTTGGTTGGGAGTTTGTCCTTACTTCTCCAGCAGTGTCCCACATGTCTGGTTTGTCTGACTTGGATAGATTTCATGATGGATGGTAGGTGGCTGTACAGCTGCTACTTTGTGGGATGCTGCCTCCAGGATGTGTTTAACATTGCATTCTTGTGTAATTGCCGTTAATCTTTTTCTCCATGTTTAGTTAGCTTTCATGTAGTGCATCCATATAGCAGTATCAACACAATCACGGCTGGGAAAAAACTGTTTTATTTTATATTCATCAGTTATTACCAATTCTTTTTATTTAATTGAACTAAATAATGATAAATAGATCATATAACAAATTCCTACAAAGGAATAAATGGAATGAAAATATTGATTATAATTGATTATTAATCATTGGTTTTTTATTAATATTGATCTAATTTTCTACATGCAATAACAAGAACATGTTCAAATGCATATATACATACATACATGTATACATGTATGATGCCTTGATATATATATATATATATATATATATATATATATATATATATAATTAAAGCATTCATAAGTTTTATTTTCCATTCAATGACAATAAATCAAGCAGTCAAGCAAAATAACAAAATTGGCAGAAGGAAAATAAATGAATTAAAAATAAAACATTCAAAAAGTTTAAATATAAAAGTCACCCAAGTTTTTAAATCTTTATATATCCAGGCACAAATTCCTTTTATCACCTCCCATACCAATGCCTTCAGTTTTTGGAGGTCAACCCCTCCCCAATAAACAACTCTTAGCCTCCTTAACTCCTTTCCCTCACTTTTACCATTTGGCATTAATCAATTGTTTATCAATGTAACTTGAATCTTATCAACAAACTCAAGAAAAACTCACAAATACATACATAGATACAAATATACGTACTTATATTTAGGTATATGTAGGTATTCTTGGCCATGTTGGAAGTGACTTTTTGTATTTTTATTGCAAGTCAGTGAAGTTTTCCGAAATTCAGACCAATTAACATTTCAGATGTTTTATATTATATTTTCAAGGTTAAAAACGAAAATTTCGTAAAAACTTAGTTAAAAAATAATCACAAGTTTTATCTTTTTTTAAATTATGTCAAAATCAAAAATACTTTGTGAGGTTCAGGGAGATATATTTGATTTGATTTTTAATCTAAGTTTTATACATCAAATGCTAGAAGCCATAAGTATGAAAATAAATGCACAGAATTAATGAAATTGAGCAGATGAGTTCTTTAGCATTTTTATGTAGCCAGTCTAAGAGAAGGAAAACTCTGAATGCAAACCACCTTTACTCTGCTTCAAAATTGACCTTGTGTCATAACCTGCTCATGGTAGAAGGGTTGACTAAATACATATATTAATAAAAAGCATTTAATATGGGAGCTTGTGTAGTAAATTTATTTAACAACTAATGAATATGAAAACTCAGACTGCAAATTAGCACAGTTCTTACATATATGAAAAAAAATCTAAGTTTTAATCTTACAATAATCAAAGTAAAAAAGATCCAAAATATTAAAAATTTCTCTGATTTCAAAATCAATAACATTTCAACTTAACATCTACCCTTGAAAATGGCTAATGATGGTTGAAAGAAAATATTAATCAAAACAAACATTGTCAGTAATCTTCACAGAATTGTACCAATGACTTGTCAACAATGAAATTAATGTTTTCAGCATAAACCAGAAACTATTCTCTAAAAGAAAACAAATAAGAGATTCTTGAATTTTTTAATTCAAATTTTATTATGCAATATAATCATTAGCAAGGAAAATAAACTTGAATTACCTTATAGGTAATTTGGGTGAAAGCACTTTCCAAATTTATATTAGAAGTATTTGAATCAGTCTCAATCACATTTTGTTGAGATAGAAACATATCATTGAAGAGATTCCAAAGGTCTGGGGAGATGGATTCTTTTAGTTAAGGTTCACTTAAATATATTATTATACTGGGAATTTGAAATTTGGTAAGGGAGGTGTTAAAAGGAATTTGTGTTTGGCAAAATGTTTAAGAGATATTATCAGGATTTATTGTTTGCATTTTCTATTGTTGAATGATCCTTTGTGTAGAAGGAAAATCAGAAAAGAAAAGCAACAAACCTCTTTTTCACAAGCTCAAAAAGTTTTTATCATATACATTTTCTTATCTTTCATGTCTGTGGAATTGGTATGATTTTAGTCATCTTTACTACAATTGTATTGGAAATTCTTTTTCTCTCTTCACTAATTCTCTTGGTATCTCTGAGTGTAAACTGACTTCAACTTCAAATGCATTTTTCTGACTGACTTTCTCTCTCTGATTCTCCCTGACCTAATGCATATATTATGATCTTCCTTGACCTCTCTAAAGACAGCACTGAGTGACTTTGCAGACAGCTAAGGCAATCTTGAAACATATGACCTTATGTTACAATGTAAAATTTCGATGAAGACACAGTAAATTTTTATATCATCATCGTCATCATCATCATCATCAGAATGTATTAAGAGTATGTATTCCTTTGACTCTCTCAGCATCCATTCTTATCAACCATCGTACTTGGTAAGTGCTCTTGATGATATACAGAATCTGTACTGAGCAAAGGAAAGTAAGTTTTTGTTGGTCAACCCACCCTGGAGAATCTTGCTTAAGAATTTCTCCTTACATCTCTAGCAGCAAATACCCAATAGTCTTGTTAATTTTACTTTATAGGATGGGAGGACGTAAATTATAATGCAACTGCAGTTTTGTAGAATGATGCTTCCCGAATTTGTTCAAAACAGTATGCAACATTTCTTTGTTGTTGTTGTTCCCATCTAACTTTGTCTCCAAGAATTATTTTTAGAGAGGTGTAACCATACAGCTGTATTGAAATGGCAACAGCTTGGAAGAATTCTCATTTTATTTTATTAGAGATCAGATTTCTATACGGTTGATAATCTGTCAATTGCACTCCACACTTGAACTAACGAAAATCATCATGAATGCGTCTTAGAATTTGGATATAATTATTAACCAATATACAAAAAAAAACAATTTATATTGTTAATCTTGAGAGTTGAAATTTATATTTTGATTTCCTAGCCCTATGAGAATTTTGATTTTGGAAATGTAATGAAAAGGTTTGAAAAATTTTATGGCTACAATAAACTAACCATCACTTATCTAGACAGAAACCTCACTAAACATCTCTTTTCAAATCAATATTTGTAAGATCTCTTAGATACAAGTGTTTTAAATAACCTTCCTGACAAGCTGTGTCCAAATTTTTAAATTTTTACCTCAGGTCTAACTGAGCATAATGACAGACCAAAAACGAAGCCATTCAGATTCTTAAATTCCATGGCTTCAAGTGTAATTAACTGATCTTTGGAATCAATGCCTGAAGTTTTAAACATTTTTTGGGTGTTGAAAGTGTTCCAAAACTTGGCTTTACATGGCTAACACATTCACATACAACTAAACACAGAGACTTAAAGACATTTTCAGACATATACTTTGAAAGAGACACATGTCCATATATGCGACACAAATCTATTTGAATAGTCAACTAATGTTTATGCAAATCCATTTCACCCCACATAGACAAAATTATGTTGATATTAACATAATTCATATCAAAATGGACAAGATAAGCCATGTATGATCAGTATTTTTCTTGAGCCTCTGTATTGTACAAGTGAACTCTGCTTAGGATCAAAGTGTCATTTAATGGGATTTCTACCAAGGATCAGTGTGGCTCCCCAATCTTCAGCCGATCAGTGTGGTATTTCTCTGCTCAACCTAGGACCAATGTCACTCATCAGCACTCACCCTAAGATCATTGTAGTATCTATGTATTCTGCTTAGGATCAAAGTGTTGCTGCATGGTCCTCTGTTTTGGATCAATGTTGCATCTGTAAGCACTGCCAAGGATCAAAATGTCTTTCTCCTGTTCTTAGTCTAAGATCAGTAGTATCGTTATGCTCTGTTTTACATCAATGTATTTCCCCTTGACTCTTTATGGTATCAGTTTAGTATCTGTTTGTTCTATATAGGATTAAAGTGATCAACAACTTCTTTGAGATGGATTTAATTTTGGGGAATGATAAAAAAAAGTAGGGTGAATAAGGAAGATTTTTTAGACCAAATTTTCTCAGTGTGATCGATTTAAAATGCTACCACCTATTTTACATTAAACTTAAATACTCATTTTCTTTGGCTTGTTGCAATATAGAAAAGTTTCCTTTAATATTTTTCACAATTTGCAATTAAAGATCTTTTATTATTCAAGATGCTGAGGCAACTACAGCTCTAGGCACACCATGATTGATTCAACAATGGTTACTGGCATTTAAAGTTTACCAACACTGATATATTGTTGTATACTGACTTCCGACCTGGCCAAAAATGCCATTCCAAAGATGGCGGAAGTTGCATATTCCATTGGCGTAGGCAAGCTTGGCTGACAATATGGGACAGGGTTAAAATCCCACGGTACAGTCACAAACTGATGCGCCGGAAGAGGGTGACCTGTGAACTGCATGACAGTTATTTCCGCTTGATGATGATCAAAACTTGCCATTCCAAAGACGGCGGAAGTTACATATTCCGTTGGCCATTTATGGGAAGAGATTGAGGGGGCGTTGAACTATTATAAAACTCAGTGCACAGGAAATTCAATCAGTTTGGGGATCAGAAGAGTTGGAGAAATGATCCTGTAGAGAAAACAGTACCCAGCGGAGAGCTGGATCCCCTGGCCTCAGGTTGAGCAACCCTGGAGAACGGGAAAGAAACGCTGATGGCCATAAGAGTGGGAGTCAATATTCTGCAGTTCTGTTTGGTCTCCAACTCCCTCTCACACACAACCCTTTCAAATAAAGTGAGAGGTATATTTTTCTAAAAGAACTGTGTCGCTCGTCTATTATTGTGTCGTCGTTATGATTTTGCATGCATATACATATGTGTTTGTATAGTTGGTCATGGTGGTGACTATACAACAATATTCCAAAACACCAACTCTAGATCTATGCAGCATTTAAAATTCATTGCATATCACAAGACACTTTGGGAAACCATATGCCTGAGGTCATTGGAATGTACATGAAAACTTGATTGGACTTCCAGTTGCAAAGACAAATGTAGTATAAAGGATTCCAGCTATTCCTGGAGATAATCCTGGTCACCCGATCTGCTGTAAGAGAGGATGGGGAATGGTGACAACAACATTCAAATTAAGTAAAAAAAAATTACAAGTGCACTACACTCATGTTTCTTTGAGCACCAACATGGCGCATGATGCATTTTTTCAATATAAAATGTTAAGATCACTAATGCATAATATTTCAGTTAATAGCATGCTTAAATATCTCATTATTACATCATTTTAAAAGTCTGGTTTCTTTTTGGACACATCTTGTTACACACATTCTTTCTTTACCACTTTCTTTGATACAAGTAATAATACACTCATTCTATCTTCAAATCACCATCGTACACATGCTTATGCAAGCAGATAAAATTCCAGTTATTTTATAAAAATTCCCAAGTTTTAATTAGGAAACTAAACTTTAGATAAAGATACTTAAATTACTTTTAAAGAAATTATTTTTCTCTTTGCCAAGCTGAACTTTTAGTCCCACAAGAATAATTGTTTCACAATATTTTTCACTGAATTTTGCTTTCTTTAACATTACAAATAAAGTTTGAACACTTGAAGGTATAATTCACCATCACAAGATTGAGCGATCAACTGAGATGCGTACTACACACTCTTAACAGCCTGGAAATTTTCATTAAAAAAGCTAAAAGCTTTGCTTTTTTGGTTTTCTGATGATGATCTCTGACTTTTAGAGAAAAGAAAGTTGAATTGAATAAAGAAAAATAAACAGGAAATAATTTAGCAACGGGAGGATCGTACAAGAAATTTGTCTTTTCATCATAATTTTTATCTTTGTTTTAGAAGGTTTAAAAATTAAAATTTGGCTCAAATTTTTACCGGCACAAACTTTCAAGCAATCACTGACTTCCAGCATTTCCCATGCATAAACATTTCTTGAGATTCTTTTTGTCAAAAGATCAGCACAGCATTTGAAGAATATCTCACAAAATGCCAAAATGGGATTAAAAGAAAATTTATTGAAGATAACTGAAAACAAATGGCAGACAAAAAAATTTATTGTTTTAGCAGAGAAAGATCACGCAAAAAAAATGAAAGAGAAATTGTTGTATTAGTATCTTATAGTTGTTTTATTATGCGCTCTTTCATAGTACATCATTTTATAAATTATGTCACCCAAAGCTACCCAGCTTAAATATTTACATACCCAGTGGGCAAAGCTTAAAATATGCTGACTGTATCCCTTGACGAGAGGTGAAACCCCCTCAGTAAGAGGTGTCCATGGTATGATGCTAAACTATATATGATCATGAGCTTTCAGTTCTGAAGATCTGGAAAATGTGGAGGGCATATTCATTGTTATAAATCTCTGGTCCACTCTGACCTGGAGTGGCAGTACTTGTTAGGGTCCCATCTAGGAGTAAAATAGATCTGTTTCATATTCAATTGAACAGTGTGAAAAAACAAAATCTCAAGAAACAACAACACGATAAATGTAAATATGAACCTACAATAAATGGGATTCACTAACCTCTGGGCATAAAATAATCCTAAATGGGTTGACATACCTTTAAAATCAAACAATCAAATATTTTCATAGATACTGCAATATTATGTAAATATAGGGAAACTGGATTTCCCTAACTTCCATTATGTGTTAGACACTTTGCATAGAGTAATTATTAGCATGCTAGACTAAGTAAGTAAAGTTGGCGACTGTAGTCGAGGGTGATCAGAAGGCTCCCTTTTCAATAGCTACTACACCGAGATGTAGGGGAGGGTGCTACTCCTTTCCTTGGATTGCTCCTTTTACCCTTGATACATTCCTAATATTGCTGAGTATTAAGCAAGGGGGTATCAAGTACTATTCTTAAAGACTTTGGAATGGCGCGACCTGGGATTGAACCCAGGTCTCCCAGACCATTGGCGAACACTCTACCCACTTAGAGCCAACCATTACTAGTAAGTTTGAGAATCACAGTGACCCTCATACACCTGAAATCATGCAACAATTAAGCAATGTGTTGCTTTGGTTAAAAATTGACCTAGTGTCACATCCTACCCATGGTAGAAATGTTGAGGAAATACATATAAAGTAATGCTGGAACTAGAATATCTATCGCTGCCATGTTATTTATAGAGTTAAACTTAATCCTATTTACCAACCCCTCCGCTCGGGCAGGATATGACACAAGGTCAATTTTTAAGCTGAGTTTAACAGGTTTAAATTCAGAGTTTTCATTCTCCTAGACTAGTTGTCTCACCAAGGCTGAAGAAATCAGTCTCTCCTACTATTTACCCATAGCTGGAGGGAGAATAATTGGATTCATACCTTTTCCAAGGGTATTAGTGCTATGTGAAATGCATTCATTCTCGTCCAGGATTTGAACTCGAGTCGCCGTGTCCATTTCCTACGACGATAACCATTACACCACAAGCACCTCCTATAGAGTTAAACTTAATAACCAAATACATACGTACAAAATAATGGTGATATAAACTTTAAAATTCAGAGAAAACATCATGAATAAAAAGGAAAGTCAAATTAGTGAAGTGATATCTAAAACAAAGCTGACATATCCCTAAAAACAGAGAAAACAGAGACCTTTAAAATAAAGCAAAATATCTTGATATATTAATTAAAATCAATGAAAATAAGCTCACATTGTTTTTCTCTAGAAAAATAAGTTGATCTGCTTTCAATAATTGTCGCTTCAATGTATATATCATTTATCAAAATTTCATGAACAAACAAGAATATATAATTTTAACATTTCAATGATTGTTCTCATTATGCTTGGTGACTAATTAGCAATATTAATTTAGAAAAAAGTTTTACAAGCACTAAATTCAAATTCTGAATTAATATTTTCCAAGCACCCAAACTAATTCCAAACTTAAGATTTTTAGATAATAATTGTAATCATTGTAAT
This sequence comes from Sepioteuthis lessoniana, assembly GCA_963585895.1. Classification (NCBI taxonomy): domain Eukaryota; kingdom Metazoa; phylum Mollusca; class Cephalopoda; order Myopsida; family Loliginidae; genus Sepioteuthis; species Sepioteuthis lessoniana. Next base: position 72,127,347 of record OY757929.1, read on the forward strand.
TTTGTTCATTCACCTCCAGATCTTTGTTTAATATATAACATGTTGGATGTTATATTCTCTAGTATTCTCCAAGTGTTTGCAGTATTTTAGAATATCAAACTTTGTTTTGAAGGATCTTATGCTTTTCCTCTCTTTGGCATGTCATTTTCATTGTCTTTGTTGGTTCTTAGAATTATTCAACCTGAGCAGTGATCTTCCAATAATCTGATTATTTATTTTTGAGATTATGTTTTTGGAACCTCAAGTTTATGATTTCTTCTATTGTTATTAATGATTACCAGATGCTGTTGATATCAACAATTACTTTGCTGACTCGATGAATTGAGCATTGTATGTATACTGCTTTCTTCAATCTTCTTGTTCTGTCTATTATTTTGATTGAATTCCATAAACGTTAGTGTTTCCCATATTCTATACATGATCAACCATACCTCATTCTGAAGTTATTCTTTAAGAGATTTCTCTAAACAAACCAAAATACATTGATTAGAACACCTTAAAAGTTGGAGAAGAATTCATTTTTAAAATCATTATTAGTGGTTCCCATATACTATTGATATCTGTGCTTGGCCAGCTGAATGGGTGATTTTAGCACAGTATGTGTACTGAGCCTTTTCACTGATCATATTCGGTATTTTTGTTATTATTCTAGAATACAGCAAAAGATGATGGAAAAAATACATTGTACAAAAAGTTAAGATGAGAACTTTTAAAAATGACTTTTAATAAGATTTAATAAATCAAACATACATTTTGGGTATCCAAGTAATTCTGATTTAATTAACACAGAAATAAATGTTAAAAGGTGTTCATTTGGGAACTTTTGAATTTTGAAAATTTCTTCATCATTATTATCATAAAATAAAACTATAGATTATTTCTGCTGAGTAATATGGATTCTAGGTTTTTATCAATTCTATGATATATAATTGAACATTATTATTAAAGAAGAAAATATTTTAGTCATTCTGCTTTAATTTGATCTTTTCTGTTTGTTGATTTTCTATTTTATCTGAATATCAATTGGTCTAAAAATGCTTTAAAGAATCAGAGGCAATTTTTATTTAAAATAAGACACTAAACATTGTTTTACTTTCTTTTGCACTTTTTCTATTGTGTGAGCCTTTTCAAAATTTCAAATTTTAAAAGCTCCTAAATGATAAACATTCTACATCAGCATTTTCATTATCATTTTAAAAAGAAAACTTTATATCTTATAAAGTTGTATATGAAAAATATATTATAGAAATAAATTGTTAAGTTGACCAACTTGTTTTTTTCTTTTACAGACATATTTCTTAACCATATTCTATACTTTGTATAAAATACTTTTGTCATATAATCTGATAATATTTCCTTTATCTGAAAATATTATATTATTCAATTATCATTGTTTCTTCATCTTAACTTATGGGAATAAATGCTAAAATATTAACAAAACCAACCACATTATTGGTATATCTGCATGAAAGTGAAGAACATCAATATGTCTGCTGTGTTTAAGTATAATTATTCAAGAATAGAGAACTAAATGCATTATATTTTGTCTTATCACAATGGTACTGGATGCTTCCAGGCTACAGCCAATGTAGCAGAGTGAAAAATGTTGGAACTGCTTGAAATATTATTGTTTATATTCAGTTATCTTTCTTTATTAGAAATGCACAAGATATGAACAGATCCGCCCAACGATAAGGCTCATAAATCATTTTTGCAAAATCTGTCAATGAAGAACAACAGAAAAAGATATAAAGACAATTCAGATGAGAAAACGTTTGAATGGAACTGAAAAAAATATTTGCCAAAAGAATGTTATGCTGGTTTATTTGAATTTGTTTTAATAAGAAAAAAAGAAATTCCAACAATGCTGGATTTATGGGTGACATAAAGTTTATTGTGATTGGAAATGATGTTGATGAACTGAGCTCAAAAACTGGATGAGGCTATTTGCATTTCACTGATGTGTATATAGTAGGGTAGACAATGCTTCCAACTAATTCCTTTGGAAAAGGCATTAATCCTACGCTTCGCACACACACTCAGTTTGTTTGGAAGAGGCAGAGGCAACCCAAATGAAAAATATGACAAAAATAGTCAAATTTAGTGTCAAAATAATGAAAAATGTTTTATGCAAAATTTCACCTGTGGTGGAATATACAAACCCACAAATATAGTATATGGAAGCATGGTGGTGTAACAGTTATCTTCATAGGAAATGGATTTAGTAAGCAAAATTCAAAACCTGGATGAGGCTGTACATTTTTTTAATCTTAATTTTTTTAATTTGATTCACTGGATGAGGCTATTTGTATTTCGCTGAAGGCTAAATAGTAGAGTAGGCTGTGCTTTCTAGTCTTGTAGATAAGCAAAATGATCTCAGAATAATTAAAACTCTGAATCAAAAACCAAGTGGAATAAGAATCATAACTCCACTTATAAAAACCTGTCATTGTCATGAGGACAGTGTAGTCGCAAATGCTCCTCAAAGAATTCACAGAATCAGCAGTAGCACCAAATGTCTACTTTCATTTTACTCTAAGGGTAGACATTGTTATGAACTCTTTATAACTTGGGGTTTAAGATAGAGATGATATTAACATGCTTTTCTTAATTCATAATTTTTTTTTTGAATTTTCATGATTTTTTAAATTTCTAAAATTTTTAATCTTTTAATTATAGCTGATTAGGTTTTATTTGGAATCAAAAACTTTGATTTCTTGTGTTTATTCTCATCGATGAACAACGAATAAAAAAATAGGCGTTGATTCCCTAAATTTCTAAGGAGACAATCATCTGGAGGTTGCAGATTCAATCCTGACAGCAGGAAAGTAACAATACAGGAATAATTAACACTTGTACCCGGTTATGGCTAACGGAATCAGAATAGATGACCCCTGTGGATTCAAAAAAATACATAGTTTGAAGTTCCGTGAAGGTTCCCGAGTTCGACAAATACCTGAAGACGGCTGGAGGACATATCAGCTGAAACATTGTGGAAATAACGATGAAGAAAATAGTCTGAAAACTCTTAGGGATAAAAATCATCAAGCTTCATCGCAGAAATTTAGACTTCTTAATTTATTTTTAAAATTTTGAAGATGTTTTTAATTTTTTTAATTTTTTATCTTTTAATTATAGTTGATTAGGTTTTATTTGGAATCAAAATCTTTGATTTCTTGTGTTTATGATTATTTTCTATGAAAGAGGCCATTATTTTTTGGGAAAAATTCAGCACATGCAGTCTTTCAAATACACCAGGAGAGAAAATTTTTCAAGATATTCTGGAAACAGTAAATGAGAAAATGCAGCATATTAGAATTACCACTATGCCAGTAATTGTGGGAACACTGGGAAGGATCAAGAATGGGACAGATAAACACATTGACTTACCTGGCAGTCCCAGCCTACATTAAATACAAAAAAATTGCACTTTGTGGAACTGCTCATTTTCTTAAGAGAGTTCAATCAATGTGACAGAAAAATATCACCCAAAAGAAGCAGCAAAAAGCAGAAATACATAAAATGCATATAATTTTTATGTTCCCTCACCCTAAGTCTTGCGTAAGGATTTAGTGAAGGATTATAAAAACTGAAAGTAAAAAAATTAAATTAAATAATTAGATTTGAAAGAAATGACTTCAGAAGAAAAACTCGGGGAAATTGTGGACAAGATGATTTGGACACGGCTATGCAGAGGTAACCTAAACTGAGGAATTGAATCTCCATTATACGTTGCGGAAAATAATAGAATAAGAACAAGCAATGTAAAAGCCAAAATAGGCTAGATGAAAAGAGATGAAACAGGCATCCATATTATAAGTCATTGCACAAATTGGTATGGAAGTAAAAGTGCATGCATGACTGGGTGGGGAAGGTGATCCATTGAGAACTGTGCAAAGGACTGAAGCATGTACCATTCTAATAAATGGTATATGCACAGACCAGAAAACACCCAAGAAAAGGAGATGTACAAAATTCTCTAAAGTTTACAAATACAAAGGTATCACCTGACTGAGGTCAGAAAATGACTAGAAAAAAAAGAATTTGTCAATTCATAAACTTTACAACGATGGGGAAAAATGAAAGAAAGCAAAAAACTTGAAAAATATCAGGACCTTGCCAGAGAGCTAAAAGAGTTGAGGAACATGAAGATTACACTGATACAAATCATAGTTTGAGTCTTTGAAACAGTCACCAAGAACCTGAAAAAGACACTGAGCAAAATAGAAATCTGGGAAAATTCAAAGTATCCAGACGACAGAACTACTAAAACCAGCTAAGATACTAGAAGAGTTCAGGACATCTGAGAAGACGCACTTAGACTCCAGTGAAAACACTTGTTAGAGCTTATAAAAAACTCACAAGAAGAGAACTAAAAAAGCTGTGAAACATGAAGGTGATGTCCTTGGAACAGTCTCCAGAGGCCTGGAAAAATGACTGGAGGAATGGAAAATCAGACAAAGAACCTAGCCATTCAGACCACAGCATTGTCCAAATCAGCTAAATACTCAAAAGAGTTCTTGAGACTAAAGAAAACTTGCTGTTGCTCAGATTCCAGTGAAAGACCACCTGCTAATACTGGTGTGAAAAACTCACTTGGAGTGAAGTAATGATAGAAGAGAAATATCGTTTATTTTAAACACCACCCACCATTTAACAGAGTTGAAAAAAAAAAAACAAAGTGGGAAATCTATTCCTAAACTTAATTGACATACACTTCCCAAGAACAATATATTGAATCAAATATTCAGCTGAAATTTAGTCAAATTAGGTTATCGTTACACAGAAAGTTTGTTACCAACTGTTTTTTTTTTTGCATAAACAAAAAATACTGAAGAATGGAAACACAAACAACCTTCATCTCTATGCAACTGTAAATATGAAAAGAGTTGAGTCAATGGGGAATGGTTGACAGAAAATGCTGTTTTTTGTATGAGCCTTTTCAAGCAACCATAAAAACAGAAAAGGAACATATAACTTGGATAGTTGCAACAGAAAGGCCACAGAAATGCAGATTTTATTTTTAAAACTGCTATGCCAACAGCACAATATTATCTAAATATATTGGAGAAGAAAAAGAAAAACTATAAAATTCTAATAATCAAATGGAAGTTGATAAAAAGATTGAAACATGTAGGACAGGATGAAGAAAGTACGGATTGTGTTTGGAGGTAGAATTTAAAATCCTCACTTTCTCCAAGCAAAATTACCTGTTGAATGTGAGGTGTGAATAAATAAGCAGATAAAGATGCATTATCAAATATTTTTTAAGTTTGTTAGCTTCAGATTGAAAAAAAAATAATATGCAAATAAACAAATAAAAATAGGGAGTTCTTTCTGCTATGACATTTTGCCAGTTCTATCAACAACTGTTGTGCTTCCAGTTGATGGTGAGATAATAGGGTTATTGCTAGTAGGAGATAGATATAAAGTTTGAAAAGGAAGAATAGTGTGTGTCTGATGATTGGCCACAGCTCATAAAAGTATTAGGAATGCAAAAAAGTTTTTAGGAATTAATTCTCTTTTCATCAATGATTTTGCTAGATTTTGAGATTTAAAAAAAAAATTATCTATATATATATATATATGTGTGTGTGTGTGTGTGTGTGTGTGTGTGCGCACATACACACACACATCTATATTTGCACACATACAGGCTCACACCAATATATATATATATATATATATATCTTAGGGTCAGTTAAAAGTTTTACAATATTTTTGTGATATGAAGCTCAATTTGGCAGCTCAGGATGCTTTTGCCAAAGTTGTTAAGGTGATGAACCACACTGGACTGTGAGATACCAATCTTGCCTGATACTCTCCAAATGCTACTCTCCAGATTTGCCTCTATGGCTTGGAACATGGGCTCAGATTGTACACTTTTTGGCCTACCTGACCTTGCTTGATCATTGAAGTTTTTGCAACCCAAGCAAAATTGCTTGAACCATCTGATCTGGTTACTGCACTATGATTGACTACACCTTCACCTTTTACACAACAGTCATTTTTTTAATTGCTTCCAAGTGTTAAACTTGTTCTAACTTATAAAACATACATTACTGAATCAGACTATGCTGCTTGTTCATCAGTATGCTTTGAAAACCACACACCAAGTGAATTAATTCTCTTCATGTCAGCATACTAACTACTTTAATACTACCAACCACAGGGGGGACCTTTCACGCCTTGAACAACTTCAGTCACATGTGATATGCATACTGCAAACTAGCATGGACCAAAATATTGCAAAACTTTATCTAGTATATATATATATATATATATATGTGTGTGTGTGTGTGTGTGTGTGTGTGTGTGTGTGTGAGTGTGTGAGAGGGTTGTCCAAAAGGAATACTGTTATTTTGAATATCGATGAAACACATTGTGTTGTTCAGATATAAATTAGTAACCTTCTACAAAGAAGCTACATAAACATATACTCTCTTATAGCATAAATCAATTGCTTGTGCTTTTGAATGTGTTTATGTGGTTGTGAACTGTGTGACTGTTATAGTGACCATAATGTCACATGCAAGGCTTTTTGGTAAACCTTGACACACACACACATACACACACATGTACACACACACACGTGCACACTCACACACACCTCTGTCTAGATCTCAATCGGTGCCATTTCATGATACTATTTAATCATCAGTTTATGGCAAAACTCAGTTTTATGCTAGAGCAGCATAATACACATTCTTGCTCTTAGTGACTTTTTTGTTTTCTGAACTGAAGATTCATCTCAGCAGTAAAATAATTGATGACACAGAGGACGTTAAAAGAAATATAACAATACAGCTTCACACGGAAAAGAAGAGTTTCAGAGATACTTTGAAGGCCACAGAACTATTTTAAAGAAAATGTTTCCTTTGTTGTTCATTCCTGTCTCAATTTTGGTTTTGACACTTTTTGAACACCTTGTATATTTCCTAATATACGTGTGTTTGTCTGTCTGTATAAATGTAAGTCTTTATGGTAAAATTTTCTGAAAGAAGTTATGTGTTTTTGTATCATTGAGTCAAAAGATAAGAAATAATCCATTTACATTTTTAAAAATCTTTTTATGGTCCTAATAGATAAGTTGAAGAGGATTATCTTAGAATGAGAGAGGAATTTCTAACACAACAAAAATCTCTCCTTTTTCACTATGAAAAAGGAGAGATTTTCACTATGAAAAAGGAGAGATTTTTGTTTGTGTTAGAAATTCCTCTCCCATTCTAAGATAATCATCACCTTTACCATCTATTCTTGGAACTCTTATACCGATATATATTTATATCAATCTTACACACACACACACATACACACATAGCTTTACATAATATATAGATTTGTCATTTGATGTGAGGCAATACATATAAGTACAGGGTGAAACGATAAAATTGTCATCCTAAAGAAAACAACACTACAGCTTTATTATAAAACTTTTATTGAAAAAATCAATTCAGGTAACTTGATTATGTAATAGAGCTGACATCTATTCAACATAGCCGCCTTCAGCCTCAATTACTGCCTTGATACGGATCTGGAACTGGGAGCATGCCATTTCCACAAGTGCCGGTGGGAGCTCGGCGGGAGCTCGTTGAATACTCGGCGGATGGCGGTGATCAGGCTGGCTTTGGTGTTGTGGGAGGTCATGTTGGTGATGTTCTTGATCTATGACCAAACAAAGTAGTCCAGCGGATTAAGTCGGGGGAGAATTGGGGGGCTGACAAACTTGATTAGCCTGAGGTTCTTTGTTTTCTCAGTCAAGATCTGGCTTGTCTGGCACCTGTAGGACCTACACTTCAAGTCCTCCTTCACACATACATTCACAGTTGTGTGTAAGATGCCTAAATCTCTGGCAATCTGCTGAATAGGCTGCTGGGGAGTTTCATCAATGATTGCCTGGACCTTTTCGATGAACTCCTTGGTCCGGGTCTTCCTGGCGGTGTCCTTCCGTTCTACCACCTCCAAAGGGTTGTCCGATGCATTGAGCTGTGCCCTCAAGCATTGAACCGTCCGGATTTGCATTTCGAGGGTGCTGGCAATGGTCCTGTTGTCTTAACTTGGATCAGTAGAGTGCATGAGTTGTACAGTGGTGCATCTCCGATCTCGCTCGTTGGACATTGTGTCACTTTCAGACATGATAGAAGGCTCCTATCACTCTTGGGATTTGTACACAACTGGCCAACTAGTAGATGGCCTGCAACAAAAAAAGAAAACCGGTTTTCATTAAACGGAAATGGAATCATGTCGTCTTTTCTTGGGCGACAATCTTATCATTACACCCTGTATGCAAGTATAGACACAAAGGTTCATATCATGACTTCATATCTGCTGTTAATGACTTTTTGACCAATGGAGTCCAAACACTGCAACACCAATTGAAGAAGTCTGTTGACCAAAAGTGGGACTGTGAAGAAAAGTGAACCTCATTAGATCTCATTCAATGAGAGTATCTTGGTCAGCCAATGAAGTCTTCCGCCAACCCTTTGATAGATAGATAGCACCTAGCAAAAAATCTTTGGCCAGTTTAACCCATTGTAAATTCCTACTAATTGCGAATTTATGATTAGATGTTTCACATTGTATTCTTTACAGATAAAACATTGGCTCCATTGGTTTCATTTCCATACCTAAATTATTTTGTTGTAAGTGTTCTGAAATAGAAGGGAAGACACAAGATCACTCCCAAAAATAGCTTTGCAAAAGTTTTCAGCCACCTTTCATAAACCAATCGAGATAATCTTTTTAAACATAAAAATGGCTATAATGAAATTTTTTTACATAATATTAATTCCAAAAAGTTACTGTACATTTTTCATATTTTGTACGGTTTACCTTAGCTTGAATAATTGCTTCTAGGCACTTGGGAAGAGATGTGTACAAATCCTTTATCTTCACAGATATGAGATACCAATCTCAGTGGCTGAGCTTCGACTACTCTTTTAGATTGTGTGAATTCTTTGGATAAACTCTTCAAAGAAACATTATATATATACATATATATATATATATATACATAAAGAGAGACAGAGAAGGAGAGAGAAAAATTGATAACAAGGTAATCCAAGTAGAAGAGAGTTATTGAGAAGTAAAGTTGACACTATAGCGTTTCAGTTCTAATAAACCATCATCAGGACTGTGAGGGGTGATATTAGTGATGTTAAATCAACAATGGATGTTTAAAAGTACAAAATACAAAAACCCTGGGTAAATTTGTATTGCAATAAAATGTTGGTAATTTAATTATTGAAACAGTGTTTGTTTGTTTTTAAATTATGTCATTTGACTTATTAGAAATATTGTAGAAAATGTATGTTCCGATAAATCAAGAAAGATTGCAAATCAAAAAGAGGAAGAAGAAGAAACAGAAAGACAAAGAGAAAAAGAGAAAGTATAAAAATTATGATATATGTGGGATATATTAACTAAGGATGGAATAAATTTCAGCTATTTAAAATGGATTTGCTCAAGTAAGGAGAAATATTATAAAAGCCCAGACGAGTATTGACAGAATTATAGAGTGAAATAACACCGACCTCGAAAATTCATCTTTGTCATTTATTATGAATGTGAATGAGCATCTTTGCAGAATTAAAAGCGAAGTTATTATTAGATTGAGAAATGTGATGAAATAATGCATTGCTTAAGTTACCAATCTAATGTCTCTTTTGTGTTCTTTCAAGTGAATGTGAAGGTTCCAAGATGTTTCACCAATATATTTTAATTTACAATTCTAACAAGAGATATAATAAACACCGGCATCTGAAAATATGTTGTGTTGAGGGCTAGAGTGTACAAAATTGCAGATCATTTTAGACGGTAAAGAGGTAGTTCTAATATCGAGTTTAAGTTATTTACTATGCTGTTGGAAAAAGAATTGTTTGGCAAAGTTATGAATCTATGGGGGAACTAGTTTTATAAGATTGTGAGTTGGCATTAGTTCGAGGTTGATTCTTATTGTTGATCTTGAATACTTTAGATTTAGCAAAGTATATAAAAGATTTGGGGTATTGAAGGTTAAGGAAGGAGTTTTCCGTGTGGTTGAATTCATCATTTAAATATTTTGTGGAACAAATGTGTAGAGCTCTACTATAAGAACCTATGATGATTCCTCTTTTGGTGTTGTTGTGGTATGAATAAAAAATGTATGTAATTGTTTTTACAGGAGGGTTTATGGTAAACCTTGAATCCTAGTTGGTTGATATTCCTAATAAGTAAGATGTCCTGAAAAGGTAAGGGTGCTGTTGGATTCATGTTCATATGTGAGCTTTATAGAAGGTTCTATATTGTTCAGTCTGTCAGTGATCCTATGTAAATCAAGATTTTGCAGATAGATAAGTAGGATGTCATCTATGTAACTAAAGTAATGTGCAGTATTAGGGATAATATATTTAAAGTGGCTAGATTCTAAGAATTCAAGATAAATGCATTTATATGATAATTGCTTCATATTCACTGATGATTACCAATTTTTGATTTTGCAACATCATCGAGATTGATGTCTTCACTTCAATTGTCTTTGATGATATCTCAAATCATCAGCAGTCTTGGAATCCTGGAGGCAGTGAGAAAATAGAAATGGAGACATGTCAAAGACCTTACTTGATTTAATTCTTGGAGAAGATTTTGAGACTTCATTTGACTGATTTAGAGAGAACACAATCACAAAAATCATACCTCCAGATGGACTCTTGAACCTGAATGTCCAATATTGTTCAATTCCACATTTGTTTCTTCAAAACATCCTGACTTTTACAGTTTTCCTCAAAGGAGACTTTTTTCCACTCAGACCTTCTCAATGCGAGTTCTTCCTAACCCCCAATATCCAAATATATATATATATATATATATGCAGCAGGATTTCTTGTTAAAGAACTAAGACAATATCTTTAATGCCTTTTTGATGATTTTCTCCTTTCTTCATACGATATGACAATATGTACATGTTTGTGTCAAGTTTACCTAAAATTTTCAAACATTTTCTTCCTGAATACTTTCAATCATCACTAGTCTTTAGAACAATAAAGTTAAGGTGTCATTGTATTTGGATTCATAGAATTTTTTAGTAAAATTGTTGTTTTAGTAAAATTAAGAATTGAATGTTTTATTTTTACTAAACTGGCAAATTGTAGATCAAAGCTTTAATCCAAATTTTTATAATAGTGTGTTAAGTGTGATGTTTATTTTCTGGTCTCTGCCTAGTTGATCAGCTCTTTTCTTTAGATTTCTGGAAGTTTCTCTCATGTATTTTTGGAAAATTCTTTACAAATATTTTTATGAAAATTAATCCTGAATTGATATATATATATATATATATATATATATATATATATATACAAGAATATATATATTACTGGCTGTGACTCCATAAAAACTTTGATGCATTTGACTTTCTTTATGGTGTTTGTTATGTTAAAAGTTTAAATTGCTATTTTCACATGTTTATGACAGCAAATTGTTAAAATGCACATAAACTTTTTGCAATAATTTGCAGTTTGACTTTGTATACTTATTAGTTGCTAAATATAGTTTGTGTACTGCTTCCGAGGTTGAATGCAATTTATTTGATGTTGCTTTCTTTTTGTTTTGTTTTCATTATTGTGGCTTCAAGAATTTCTAGTCCTTTCTGCAATTAAATACATCAAAGTTTCTTTTCTTGCTCAATTTTTTCTTTCAAACATTTTGCTTTATTTGTTCCCTTTTCTTTTGCATTTCTTTCATTTCTTTATTTTTTTTTTTTTTGTTATATTTATTTCATTTCATTATTTTATTTCTGTTTTTTTCTTCTTCTTTTTTCTTGCTTATTTCCTTCAGTTTCTTTTTCTTTGACTTTCAGATGATTATTACTTTCTCTCTCTCTCTCTCTCTCTCTCTCTCTCTCTCTCTCTCTCTCTCTCTCTCTTATTTTTCATATCCCTTTCTTTTTTATTTCTCATTACTTTTAAACCTGAGCTTTCTTCTCTTCTTTCAGTTCTATAATCATCTCCCTTGTGTACTAGTCACATTGTGCTCATCAGTGCATGCTTCCACTGCAATCATTGCCAAGGCAGCATGAATATGCAAATAAACTCACTTCCACCTCAAGCAGTCCTTCTATTTTAATGCAACATTCTCTTCATTTGCATTTTGTTTCCTGCAGCAGAATTGGTCCCTAACTTTCTTAAATTCACATCTTATATAATTTTAAAGCCTACTTTTTTCATCATCATCATCATCATCTTGCTTAAAGGCTTCTCCTTCTTTTTTCTTCTTATTCCTAAACTTTATTTTTTTCTTCCACAAGTTTTTTTATCACAATTTTCTTCTCATTTTTCTCTTTTCTTTCCATTTTTTTCATTTTATTTCATATTTCTTCCTTGATTTTTTGGTTTCCTTCTTTTCTATTCTTCCTTTTTCTTTTTCCATTTTTCCTTTACTTTTTACTTCCAGATTTTCTTTATCTATTTTTATTTTTTATCTTTCTTCTTTGATTTTTTTTACACTATCCAATATCTTTCCCCTCTTTACTTCTTTCTTTTCTTCTTTCTCTATGATTTTCTTCTTCACTGTCTATTTTTCTTCTTTGACTTTTCTTTTATCCATTTTTCCTCCTAACTTTACTTCTTCCTTTTGTTCTTTCTTTTTTACTTTTATTCTTTTCATTTTTCTTCTTCTGGTTCTTCTTTTTCATCTTCTGTTCGTGTTTCTTAGATTTGCAAGGTTTAAATTTCTTTATTCTTTCTTATTTACTTTATGTTTTTATTTGTTACCCACTATTCTTTTTACCCTCAGGATCTTATATTCTTCTTCTTCTTCTTCTTCTTCTTCTTCTTATTATTATTATTATTATTATTATTATTATTATTATTTTTATTATTATTATTATTATATTACTACTTGCTAGTTTTTCACAACAGCATTAGCTGATGGTCTTTCACTGGAGTCTGAGTGACAGCAAGTCTCTTCAATTCTCCTCAATATTCTGGTAGATTCTAACAATCAGTACTTTGGATGATCTCAGCTTGTCCTTCAATTTCTAACTCCTCCAGTCCCCTTACTAATACTTTGGGGATCATTCCAAGTGCACCATTTATGATTGGTATCACTGTCACCTTCATGTTCAATAGCTTTTTAATTTTCTTGCTAGGTCCCCATTCTTGTCTCACTATTTTGTTTTATTTGATTTTCACTCTGTCGTCCACAAGGAAGACAAAGTTTACTATTCAGCAGATTCTCTTTTTCTTGCTAGTTGCCATTAAGACTTGTCTTCTGGCTGAGATTAGATGATCGGTTTGTATCACACAGGGAGTTTTGTTTATCTCATTCTCCAGGATGGATTCTGGTTTGTGCAGATACCACTTGTTCATACGGGCCAATTTAAATTTCTTGCATAATTCCCAACCAATCAACTTCCCCACCCAGTCATGTCTAGTCTCGTACTGTTTTTGTACTTGTTTGCTGCAATCACTTATTATGCGATTCATCATGATGGCATTAATTGTATAACCATATAACCTACATTTGCTATTCTGAGACATCTCTATTTTTGCTTTTACATAGTTGGTCCTTATGGCATTGTTTTATACTGTTATTAAAAGAGATTCAGTTTCTCTTTTCAAGTTTCTCTTTCTTAGCCATGTCCAGGTCTTCTTGTCTGAGATTTCATCAATTTGTAGCTTGAAATATCCATTATTATTATTATTATTATTTGAGAATTTTTCATACGAGCATTAGTTGATAGTCTTCCATTGGAGTCTGAGTGACAGCAAATTTCCTCAAGCCTCCAGGACTCTCCTCGGTAGTGTGGTCAATCTAAATAATGCTGTAGTTTGGATGGTTTCTGCTTATCTTCTTATTTCTAAGTCTTAAAGTCCTTTTACCAATCATTTGCAGAATGTTCCAAGTGCACCAATTACAAGTGGTATCACCATAGATTTTAGTTAATAATTACTTCCACATTTTTCTTTTTCCTTTTCATTTTTTCTTTTTCCATATTTCTCACAGTTTACCATTCGTTTTTTATCTTTTTCTTTACTCCTTTCTTTTCTTGAATGTCTTCCTCCTTTCCTCCATTTTCTTTCTCTCTTCCTTTTCTATCTTTCTTATTTTCTTTCCTCTTCTTTTTCTTTCCTCTTCTTTTCATCTTTTACCTTCCCTTACCTTTCTTTCTTTTTCTCCCCATCTCCTCTTCAACCTTTTCTCTAACAAATGCATCTACAGACCAGAACTACAAACATGTATTCCATTTTTCCTCCTTTAAGCTGTTTTTCAAATCACTTATTCTGAATTTCTTCCTCGACCAGCCAAATTAATGCTTGAGCCATTTTGGAGTTACCTGCCTTCTCTAGCAAATGATACTTATTTCCCTCAAGCTGATTGCAATAACACAATTCCGCAGGCTTCTTCCAGGTGAGCTGTAATTGTGACGATTATCTGAAGAAGAACATCATTCAGGATTTGAAAGTGCATTAATCCATTGAAAGGTCGTGAATATAGAAATGTCTGCTGAAGCATGATTTCCTTAAAAAGTCAAGGAAGAAGAAAGAAATGGAGCAGTGATCAACCAAGATGGACATTTAGCCAGATGGAGATACGAGATTGGCAAATTTTCTGTGTGAACTATTTATGCAGATACATTTCCATGAAATTGAAATTGTAATTTCCTTATTCGCACTAGTTAACAACAAGTAAAGTATTTTGGAATGGCCAAGATACTGAACCTATTAACACCTTTCTTCAAATGTGCTTTGAGATTATCTGCAAAATAAAACAATTCTGCCTTTTAGTGACTCTACTTGAAGCCATAATAATTATAATCTGTTTGCACATATTTAAGCAATTTCAAATGCCATGGAAATTAAAACCTATCTACCATGTCATATGAACAAAATATTTATTATTATTCAAAAATTACCAATATCATTTACACTTAGATCCAGAGCCTCAGTAGGATCTAAGTGTAGCATCTGTTCCTCCACTCTATCTCTCTTTTCAGGTTGCCCTGTTTTTTAAAATATGCTGACTCTCCCCCCCCACTAAAGGAATAAGACACCCACTCTAAAGAGGGTGAGTTTTGTATGTCACTGAACTGCATCTGATTGTGAGGCACCTGTTCTGAAGATTTGGTGAGTGTTAAATACCACTACATTACTATTAATCCACAGTCAGTTCTGACGCAGTGTTAGCACCGATTTTGTTCCCATCTATGGTTCAAATACACCTGCTTAAAAATTCGATTGGATTGTTAGTTAAAAATAAACCTTTAAAGAAACAAAAAGAATGCAAATATGAATATACAATGAATATGATTCCCTAACCTCAAGGCATAAAATAACCCTAGATGTGTTGATAGGCCATTAATCAATCAATCAGATTTCAGTTTGCTTCTATTAGAAATTGAACAGTCATTTGTTTTGTTTTATTTAATTCCTTAAAATTCAAAATGCTGTAAGCGAGTCTATCAGTAAAAAGGGCCAAAATTACCCGCCAAAACCCTTCTGGATCTGAATTTCTTATTGAGGCTGAGGTTGTTTAACAATTGTTAGCTTTACATATGCTGGAATCAAGGTGTCACTATGAACTGTGACAACTTAAGATGACTCCTAGCTTAAGGCTTCATAATTGCTAGATTTAGATTTTCAAGCTAGTATCACAAGCAATTACCACTGAGTGTGCTCAATATTCCCCCATATGAAAGCTTCACAATAAACTCAGCCATGTGCAATAATCTGTACTCAGGGAAAGATGGAAAAATACCCTCACAGAGAGAGTATTCTATTAAAATATACATGGTATGAATACAGAATTTGGGGCATATAATTTGTTTCAAAATATCAGCCTCAACAGCAATCAGAAATTTTCTTACTGGATGCTTCATACAAGTAGCCTTCTGCCAAACTTAACTAAGTTAATGGTAATACCAGAAATGTTTTCTTATTGGGTGCCTCCTACTAACAGCTTTGTGCCAAACTAAGCTAAGCTTAGTAAATCATAGTAGATAAAGTTTCTTATGAAAAACACTGGGAAACCAACTGAATAAAGCATTTTTTAAAGGAAAAAGATTATTACCCGAGAATTTCATAAAATACCACATTTGATTGCATGTAAGATATACATTTAAATAAACATATAGATAGAAATACTTGATACCATACAACAGTGTGAAAATTATTTTCATCATATAGGAATACTTGATATCACATAACACTGTGCAAAAAATTATATCACTGGCCTGTGATGTTTTCAATGTCGAATATGCAATAGCGGATTTTAAGGTAGTTTTTGATGCTGAATCCAAAAATCGTATTCATTTTTTCTATTCAGATTAAATCTTTAAGATAAAAGCTCTTACTTGAAATGTATAGATCAGTATTATAACTATTTTCTTATTGAATTAAATAATGCTAAATTTAGGGCTGATATATTCACAGAAAGCTCACATTATGCCATAGTAAACAGAAAAATACACAAAGGAATTTATTCATTAATGAATTGTCTTTTCAGAGGCTTTGTCTTATGCTCAGCAGTCACTGTATTCAGTTTCAAGCCCTAGCAGTAGTCAGCAAGAAAGTTCACATCCCACTGTCCTTGGTAGCACTCTTCCATAATGCGAATGTCTTGGTGAAAGTGCTCAGCCTACTCTTCACTCAAATCTTGACAGTTCTTTGGAAAATTGTCCAAGTGTGACCACAGAAATTACAGTTTGAGTGACATTCACACCTCAAGTTGGCGGAAACTCTTCAGTAGCTCTTTAATTTCCTTCTCGTATTCTGCACTCTAGTGGTTTCCCAGGAAGTTTGTAACTACTGACTTCAGTGACTGCCAGGTGGACAATTTAGCTTCTCTCAGAGCTTCATCAAACATTGGGTTCTCTTATTTGAGGGCTATCAAATATACCAGCCTTGAATTTCTCCATACTTCTCAGGAGGAAAGCAAACCTACTGTCTTCTCTGTCCATTGCCTTCACAAAGTTCTTCATTACTCCTAATTTGATATGTTCGGGTGGAAGTAGTATTTTGTTTGGTTCAATGAGAGGGTGAGACTAAATTTTATACAAGCCTGGTTTTAACCCTTGTCTTAATGGCCACTCTTGTCTGACATAATGTTGGTAATCAGCACGGCTGTCCCACAGACACAGAAAACGAAGATACTTTGTGTACCCACCTTGAACCCCTAGGACCAGTCCAACCACCTTAAAATCTCCAAATATTAAACATTTGTACTCTGGTAGTTAACAACTGACAGCAAAATGATCCATGCTGTTGTGAGTTCCTTTCATTTGTACTGAATGCCCAATAGGTATAGTTGAAAAACAACGTCCATTATGTAGAAGAACTGCTTTGAGACTTCTGCTGGATGAGTCAATAAAAAGTCTCTATTCCATAGCATCATACTCAAGGCCCATTGATTTGATCAATTCAGCAATGTTGTTGCAATAAACCAATGATGACTTATCCTGTAATGTGAAAAACTATCTTAATTCTCTCTTACAGTACAGTGGAATGTTTTTCTTGGTGCCAACAGATGTTTCTCTTTGAGACATGAGCCCAACAGCTGAGCAGACACTTTTAAAAAGTTCAGGTCTTGTATCAAGTCATTGAGTTGTGCTCTTGTGAAAGGTACAGGCTTTTCATCCTCTTCTAGCATATATGCACCATCCCCAGCTAGAACAGTGATGTCACTATGTTTGAAACGAGAGCTGTATTCTATGTTACCATCTGGCTTAGAATCATAAAGGTATGGACCATAAGGGATTGGTCTATGGCCGAAGAAATATTGTGGTATTAAACATGGTACTTGTTCTTGTGATTTATTCCTTTTAAATTTATCATGCCAAAATAGCAGTCCATAATGTGATCTTCAAGACCATCAAGTTCTCCACACATGTTTTATAGCAAACATGGGGAGCAAATGTCTCATCCTGATTTCCAACGTAATTGCAGTATGCCTTCTTCACAAAGTCAGTTATTTTTGCTTGACTATTAGGAAGAACCACATTACAGCAGATATAACAGAACCTGTCAAGATTATTCTTATACTTTCAATCTATTCTTCCTGAAATAAAAGTATCAAGCTGAAAAGAGAAAAAATAAATCAGCACTCAGCTCGTCACTGATACTTGACACAGTACATTAAAATTGTTTTAAGCTGAGGGTAAAGCCCCACCCGCTTTTTTATATGGGTGTTAGTGAGTAGGGTGGTAAACTGTATTATATGCTATATGAAGCATCAGGCACCTATGATCAGCTATGAAAATTAGAGCCCACAAACTTTTGAATAAGTTATAATAGTGCATAACTTGTTGTAAAGTATTCAAGCACATCTTAAGACCTGACCAAACACAATGAATGGTATTTTTGAATTCAGCATTAAATGGAGATCATTTATCACTTGATAAACCTTGATCTTCTGAAAAAATGTTCTTAATGCAGGCAAGTGTTATTGACAAATAAGAAAATCAGTTTAAAAAGATACCATAGAACATTTAACATTTACAAATGAATAAAATTTTGGCATTAAAAAACCCATAAGAATTGATATACCATTAAAAAACAAAGCAAACCAATTTCCCTCTTTATTTTGTTATTTACTAAGCACTGCTAAATCTGGCAACTCAAGTTCAAATCCTGGACATGCTAATATTCTTGAGCAAGGAAAGACTCTATCTACACTCCCCACAGATATGACTAGATATATGGCTGAAACATTGGGAACAAAGAAAAACATTGACTAGGAAAATAATCATTAATTTTTGTAGGAATTTTGGACATTAAATAAAACGATAATTTTTTCCCTTTTTCTCAACTTTTTCATAAGATTTTGATTTCTCTATCTCCTTGCTTTCCTTAGGTGCTTTGCTGTCATTAACTTAATTGTAATAAAAATATACAACCATTTATTTGATCAAGGATTTTATATTGTCCTCATTCTTTATGTGTTACATCCTGTCATCTTCTGGGAGAACTGGATAAAGCTCAAATGGTTCCTTAGAAGTCATAAGTTTAATCTCTAGGTCATTTAGTACAGAAATATACGTCAGCTCAGTGTACCAGCATCATAAAGGCCATAAGTTCTGAAATTCTCTCAGGAAGAACACCAGACATGACAGGTATAGGAATGAAAACAACATATCCCCCATGGATAAAATAAAGAGTTCTGGTCAACAATCCTGGAAGGTTACCAACTCTGGCTCAGGCTTGGAGAAGGCCAGACAGTGCAGCATCTGAAATAGTATGAAGAAGACAACAAAGATGATGAAACATACTTATGGTTTTGTCACACTGAAGGCATCATTTTCTGTCAGATCAGCAAAGTTAAACAGCAAGGAAGTGGTTCATTTCTGAAATGGGTGACCACATAAAAATAACAGGTACTCTAAGCAAACTGAGGCTTGTGCCAGACTTAAAAAAGCTTCATAAATTGCAAGAAAATGACAGATCTGATCCTAAACTTTCAATGTATAAAGCAGTTATTGTGTTTCTCCTTTTCAAAGAGATTCCATTTATACTGATTGCAGCTGAGATTATTTTCATATTTGACCTGGTACATGGGTGGACCATGCCATATATGAATTATCACTGTTGGCATTGTTTTTTTTCAGGTACTTGATCCTACCCCTTTAAGATGACAAGGATAAGTACTGCTTCAGAAGAGATAATCCCCTGAAGTTTATTAATTATTTATGCAAGGTAAGAAGTTTAGATTTAGATCGCTGCTGTAAAATAATTCCTTAATATTGATGGTCGCCTGGCAATGGTTGTTTTCATTAAAGTTGAATTTTGTAAAACAAACTGCTGGTTGGTTGGTTGGTTGGTTGGTTGGTTGGTTGGTCGGTTTAATGATTGGTCGGGTTTTACGGCATATCAACCTTTGTTGGTTATTTAATGCCAAATCCATTTTTATGAAAATAGTTCTATTTCAAACAATTCAGTTTAGCATAAGTACACAGTTTAAATGCAAATACAGTTTAATTGTGAAAAACATTTCTATTTTAAACTATTCAATTTAGTAAAGCATTTCTAATTCAGCTAATTTAGTTTTGTATAAGTACAGATTTTGTTTATACATAGTTAAATGTCAAAACAGTTCTATATTAAACAATTCAGTTTAGTGTAAGTACAGTTTCAATGTCAAAAAACAGTTCCATTTCAAATAATTCAGTTTAGCATAAGTGCACAGTTTAATTGTAAGTATGGTTTAATTGTCAAAAACATTTATTTCAAGCTATTCTGTTTAGTCAAACAATTCAGTTTAGCATAAGTATGCTGTTATTTCTATTTAACCCATAGATAGGGTCCTATCAGGTGCTACCATGCTGGGCCAGAGTGGACTTGGGAGCAATAGCAATGAAGGGGTGTTCTGTATTCTCCAAAGCCCCAGCATTACTGGGACCTCACCATCAGACTGTTTAGTGACATATCCAGGACACTCATTGTGGGGAGGGGTCTTACCCCTCTGCAGAGGTGCAGTCAGTATAATCTACAGCCCCAGCGGACTGGGCAAACAGCTGGATATATAACATAATTATCTGTGTATAAAATGCACTATTTTCACATATTTTTCTTCACAAAATGAGTAGTGCATATTATATGCAAGAACTTTAAAGGAAAGCTTCAGCAGTCATCAGAGGAGCCTAGCTCTGATTGGCTGTTGCAAAATTTAAAGTGATACCCATGGATAGAGCCATTTTTGCGGTCATTTTTCTTGTGTGGAAGATACACAGTTTAGCTGCCGGGATGGCATTTGGAGTAAGATCAATGCCAACTGGGTCATTTGGACGAGGGGGTCTGATGTTGTAAGACCCGAAACCCTCAGCGAACCCAAAGGAAACATCCCTGATGACCCATCCCAATGCATCAATGAAGATGTATGATATAAATCAGTAAATTAACTTTTTTCTAGCCACATGCCTCATCATATTTGGTACAAGGAGGTACCTGTGGTGTAGTCGTTATTGCCGTAGGAAATGAACACGGCGATACGAGTTCAAATCCTGGACGAGACTGATTGCATTTCACATTGCACTAATACCCTTGGGAAAGGTATGAATCCAATTATTCTCCCTCCAGGTAAATAGTAGGACAGACTAGGTTCTTCAGCCTTGGTTAGGCAACTAGTCTAGGAGAAGGAAAACTCTGAATTCAAACCTGTTAAACTTCGCTTAAAAATTGACCTTGTGTCATATCCTGCCCGAGCAGAGGGGTTGGGTAAATAGTATCATATTTGGTACAAGATGATCAAAAGTAAGTTCAGTTTATTTCTTCTATGGGAAGCTTATTTTCACGGCAAGCTTGTTGCAGTTTTATGTAAATACATCCAAGAAATTTTTCTATATGATGTGTGAATTTTGTGTGTAAAGACATAAAATAAATACATAAATTCTAATTTTTGTCAGTACAGAACTATAAGAAGTTGAACAAATGCTAAATTGTAGTCAAATTTACCATCTATTAATTCTATGTGAGCAAAATATTTTTTCCATAATAACATTGTCCAGACTTAGGGCAGGATATTATACCATGAGTGCATGTTATCATCATCCTCATTATCATGTTGTGCTGCAGGCACGGATATCCCTGACCCTCTCTTGCCACTTCTCCCTATCGTTCATCACCCCTGGCAGGGCTTCAGGGCTACATCCCGTATTCTCACATAGCTGCTGTATGTATGTTCGAGCTGTGGGGGTCCATAGGATAACATCACTTATGAGCTCATCCCAGCTTCTTCAGCAGTGTCCTGCATGTCTGATTCATCTAACTCGGATAGTTTTCGTGATGGGAGGCAGGTGGCCGTATAGTTGGTGCCTTTTTGGGTGTTGCCACCAAGAAACCAATGTTTGTAAATACTCTAATTATCTTCTATCATTGATACAAGATGATACACAAACAGCTCTGTTCAGGTTTTGAACTCAGCTCACTGAGTTCATTTCAAACATCAGTAACCATTACATCACTCAAAATTCCTGACATTCTGTTGGATAGTTTCTATTTTCTGTCTTCTAGAGAATTTTGAAGGGAAGTATCCTATTTTAATGATACTAAATTTAACTATTTTTATCATATTTTTCATTCTGATTGGCCATGTGTCTTCCAAATACTTTGAGATACCAAACAGTTGTCCATTATAGACACTAATTATAGAAAAAAGATAAAAAAAATAAAACAAGATATGAAATTTACTGATTGTTTTCAGAAGCTGTTCTTTTTATTGTTTTCACACCAGTTCATAACATTTACCTTGATTATCATAACATTTTATGGACATTTAAAGGTCTTAAAGTAACATTTTTAGAAACAGTTATTTTTGCTGAAAAATACAGCATAATGAGCCACAAAAAATTGAAATCTTCACCAGCAGCAAAAGAGTTTAATGCAGAATTCTAAGAATTCATAAATATGAAATTAAAATCCATCACGGAGACAAAAATTTGAAATTTGTTTTTCACTAATGTTTTCTGACTTTTCATCTAATTATAGTTCAATAAGCATTCATACTTAGTAGACCTAATCTTATACCTTGGTAGCAATATCTCATCAGCTGAAAGTAATGTCAACCTATGCATAAGTGAAGCTAGGATTGCATATGGAAATCTCTATGATAAAAAAAAATGGAATTCTCCCAAGCCATGCCTGTGTCAGTACTACTGTATAATTGTACCACTTTCACTCTAATGAAATGTTGAAAGAAAAACCTTGATGGTAACCACACAAAGAAGTTGCACACTTTTTTGAATAAGTCCTGGAAGTACTACCATACAAAACAGCAGTTGTACGACCATTTGCCTCCCATCTCACAAACCATCCTGGAAAGACAAGTAAGACACTTGGGAAGTACTGCTGTAGAAGCAACGTGAACTTATAAGCAATGTTCTACAATTGATTTCTGCATATGGATACACCAGTATTGGCCATACTGCAAAAACTTACTTTCATCAGTTCTGTGTGGACATTGGGTGCTGTCAAGATGACTTACCAAGACTAATGGCTAATTGGGACAGATCAGGAGAGAGAGAGAGAGAGTCAAAGGAATCCATGCTATTGACATTCCTTGATAATGATGATAACGATGAGTCAAAATATTTCTGTGAATTTTTAACTCCCCATGACTGATCCACTTATAGACTACAGCAGGGGTGGGAAAACTGAGGCCTGCAGGCCACATGCAACCCGCTGCATTGTTCTATAAAAATAAAAAATAAACACTTGCACTTGAATCAAGACTAAATTCTTTTGATTTTAAAAATGTGGCGCTTTGATAATTCATAACCCAGTGATGCAGCCTTCCCACCAAAATGTTTGGCTACCCCTGGTCTACAGTTTGATGAAAATGAAAGATATTTACAAAGTAGAGCACAAGGCCAATAGGAAAAGAGCCAGATGTATTGAAACTTTTTGGTTACACCAGGTATTCTCTTATTCAGATAAATTTTTGTTTGCAATAAAGCAATGACCCAAGCCAGTTGTTATGAATAGTAAAGCTTGCATTTCAAAAGTGATAGAACATTGTTGGGGGATAATGAAAGGTCAGGGCAACCCTCAATCATCTCTCTCCCAACCAGGATGGGACAAAGTTCTACTGAGGCATCTGAGAGAACATTCAATGAAAACAACCTAAATGATGATATGATAGAAGTGGATACTCCAACATGACTACAAACCAAGTCACAGGAAATTAAAAACTCATGAATTTTTATGCAGCACGAACATAGTTGTCATATTCCAGATGACTTACTCACAGCATTTGACTCCCAGCAACTTTTTCCTTTATTCCAAGATACAAATTCAAGCTAAAAAATCACCATTTTAATTTCATGGGGTAGATCCAGCACATATCAAATATAACGTTTGATACAGTGAAAGGGCAGGTCTTTCAAGAAATGTTCTAGGTGTAACGGAAACATCACAATTGACATATTGCAAAAAGTAGTATCTGTTTCAAATGGAATAGCAGCTAAATCTAAATAAAGTGTGAATTAAATTTTTCAGAGCAGAAATCCCTGAACTTTTGAACATACCACCTGAGTTTTGTTGCATTATTCATTAAGTAATTATTCGGAAGAATTTTTGAGTCTTAAGCTAAATATAAATATTCACTAAGACACTTTGGGCACCTGCTGAAAACCAATTGTTTGTGTATTGCTGATGTATTTAGTTAAATCCCTTAAATTCTCCAACTCTAGTCTTGTATTAGGCTACATTAGATTTCATAAATATCTAAGATATTATCTATTGACTTTTGAAGAGCAAGCTAGTCTAGTAAGTGATCATCAGATTAATCTAAAATGATAATCACATGAAAAAGCAGACTTGCACGGTTATATGCCTCATCCCATAAATAAAGACTGGGTTCTTTTTGCCTTGGTTTTGCAACCAGTCTTGGAGAAGGAAAAATTTGAATTCAAATCAGCTTTACTCCATTTAAAAATTGACTTTGTATCATATCCTGCCAGTGATGGAAGGGTGAGCTAAAAACATATACCATCCAAAAAGAAGATGAAAATACGACTGAGGAGGATGAACAAGTGATGCACATGGATTTCAGGCAGAATAACAGGTAGTTACAATCTGAAGATTTTTGTAGAAACCACACAATAAACCCAGACTGATGCAGTTGAAGCTGTCATGGCATATATATATGATGTGTGTTCATGAATTATTGAAACTAATGCTATATTTACAAAATTGCTATTGACCACATTAGCCAAGAATACACACATAAAAACTAAAGGAACAAAAGTTGCTATTGACCACAATAGCCAAGAATACGCACATAAAAACTAAAGGAACAAAAGTTGCTATTGACCACAATAGCCAAGAATATGCACATAAAAACTAAAGGAACAAAAGTTGCTATTGACCACAATAGCCAAGAATACACATATGAACACTGAAGAAATTTAAACTATAAATAACTCTCTGAAATTTATCATTATTGATTTCTATTTTATCTAAAAGTTGAAGAATTAATACTGAACAAAAATAAATTATATATAACCTTTAAATAGACAAAAATAATTTTTAGAAAATACTTGAATAAAGGAAATTAGTAACTCATTTTTGTAGGTAAATTTATTTACCTTATTTTTGAGAAAAATTTAGTTAACATTTTTGGTGGGTGGTTCAATTTACAATAAGGCTAACATTATCAGGTAATGAGAAGATAAAGGTTGTCAGCAACATTATAGCAGCCTAGAACAGGTATAAAATATATCTACAAAACAATTGCTTATTGAAAAAGTGAGAAAATTTTATTCAAAAACTGAATATTTAAGTAATTAGTAATAAAACGTTTGTTAAATTAACCTGGTTCTTTTTTTAATTAGGGGTTTGATCCAGACTGAGGGCTGAATTTGACTAGCTTTCTGCCAGATTAAACTCAGCTTAGTAAATCTATATATGATATGTCTCATATGGATGTTAGGATAATCTGCAGTTCTTTTATTTACTTCCTTCTATTTCACTAAATATTGATAAATCTATCATTAAGTGCCAATATATTTCTTTATTGCTTTCATATAAAAAGTCATTTTTCTCTCAGATATTTTGCCATTTTGATGTATGGGCTGCATATTTTATTTGAAGGTGTCAATGATTCTCACTCCAAATCTTTTAAATTTTGGATGGCTAGTGGCGGTTTTAGACATCACCTTTCCATATGTGTTTCTGAAAACTTGAATTATATAAATAACACATATCTTGTCAGATTGATGTACAGGCAAACGTTTTGTTTCCTGAAGTTTTTGATTTTCAGTTCAGATGCATAAAATGTCTAGAGGCCTTTTTTGCAATTTATATCAAACACCTTTCTTTTCTTCAGATTTCAGTTTTTCAAAAAATGGTCATATGTACATTGAAAGTGCTATCATAATGAAGTACAATCATTTCCCATTTTTTCCCTTCTGCGTTAGGCAGGTGTAGAATGAAAGAACATCCTTTTGTCTTGTCATTTCTTAAACAGCTCCCAATTATTGAACAGAGCACACAAAACATAAGAAGGTATTGTTTGTATTTCAAAATATTTTTCATTATCTTTTAAATGGAGACAAGCAGTGAAATTGTATTACATATTCATTTCTTCTAAAATATTGAATAAGAAAACTACCATATATGGTAGCATATAAAACCACTCATTTTTTCCTGAAAATGTATCTTCAAAGTTCTAAATTTAAAGTAATAGTACCTAATTTGCTAGTGTCTACTCAGACACTATTGAGTGCCACTACTGGTACCAAGCCATGTCAGTAACAAGTGTCATCGACATCATCATGTTGTGCCGCCATGATATCCCTGACCCTCTCTTGCCACTCCTCTCTATCATTCACCACTTCTGGAAGGTCCTCAGGGCTACATCCCGTATCCCCACAGAGCAGCTGTATGTAGGTTTGAGCTGGTCATCCTGCTTTTGCTCAGCTATACGAGGGGGTCCATAGGATAACATCACTTATGAGCTCATCCCTGCTTCTCCAGCAGTGTCCTACATGTCTGGTTCATCTAACTTTGATAGTTTTTGTGATGGAAGGTATGTGGCTGTACAGCTGGTGCTTTGTTGGATGTTGCCTCCAGGATTTGTTCAAAATTGCTTGCAGAATTCTTGTGTAGTTGCCATCAAGCTTTTTCTCCATACATTTAGTTAGCATCCATGTTGTGCATCCATATAGCAGTATTGACACAACCGCTGCTTGGAAGAAACTGCGTTTTATTTTATCGGTCAGGTCTGTCTTCCTGTCATGTGTCATATACACCATAAAATCTGGGAAATTCTATTTCATTATTAGTTAATTGATAAAAGATTAAATGAATTAATTCATTATTAACATTGTTTATCATTTATTCCATATAATCAAATTTCTTATCTATTTCTTTAGATGGAATACATTTATTATTGTTGATTTATCTTGTTCAATAAAATCATTTTTATTGCAATAGTTTTTAACTTGGCTTATTACTTAGTAAATGTTTCATTATTCATGTTGCCAGCAATCAGGACACTGAATTATTTCCATCAAAGCACAATATCTATGAAAAGAAAGTTTTGATTTGTTGACATATCTCTCTTTATATAACTTTGAATAAACAGCAACAAATAAAAACAAGCAATTTAACAGAAATTATGCCTTCTTTTGGATACTACTTGATTAAATTCCAAAGAAAGTAATAAAGTCAGCTAATACAAATGCTTCTGTTGGAGGATAAAAAATATATATTTATTTATCTGGGAGAACCAAATATTTTTGTTAGTTTTTGCATGTTGACAGCTGATGAGTTGGGAGTGAGTAAAAGGAGAAAAGATTTATTAGCATTCAGATTGAACATTTTAATCTACGCTGACATCCCTATCACAACTGATCTTTAACTATCTCTTGTATTCATGATCAGCAGTTGGTGCTATTAAAACAAAGACATTGTGGAGTATGATTGGCTTTTTAAGTGATTTAATTGTCATGTAACCTGTTCTTGACTACATCCATGCATAGAATTAGTAGTCATATGAATATTTAAAAATCAGCTTCTGTATCCAAAATTAATGGTCAGTTGTGAAATTTAAAATTTGTAACCAACTTTTTAATTTTTTGATTGTTTATTTAATTATGAATTTCAATTTCTGACTCACTCAGTGATTGGTTGATTTGAATGGCATACTTCCCATAGTTATTTTTTTTTTTAGAACATATCAGTTTGATAAACACTTCATTATTACTATCATTTTATCATTAGATTTATTCCAATTTATGTTTGCTATCACAACACCCTCAGTCAAAATGATTAAATGAATACCTATTAGTTCATAAAACCTTTAATAAGCTCATCGACTGGTATTTAAAAAGATTTTAAAACTTAAAGGTTGAGTTGTTTGTTGGGCAGGATTCGAAATTCACCTTGAAGATTCATCTCTAATCATGGTTTACATTTCGTAATGTCTGTTGGATAAAGATATTGTTGAATTATAATATATCTGATAATTTTGTCTGAATCTTTGAGATGAAGAATTATTCTTACTAGCAAAGATTTAGGCTTTTTGAGTATTTTATGGGATAAATATATTGTTTTAAATTAAAATTAGAAAACTAAATAACAACAAACATTTTTTAAAATTCACACATCATTTTATCCTATTTTAATTCATTTCAGGATGAAATTTGATAAAAGATTGATTTGTGTATGTGTGAATATTTAGAAAATATTCATCTTAAACAAAATAAAAAAAAAACTAATTCAAATAAAGGGGATAATGACTCAAGAGCTGGATTGCAGTCTCAAAGTAAGTGAGTTCAAACTCCAGTCATGCTGTTACATTCACTTTTGGACTAATGCCCCTTGGGAAAGGAATGAACACCCTTATCTTCTCAGCTATAGTATCACTGCTGTTCTACATATGATTACTTTGACATTAAATAACTCACAAAGGTTAATATGCCATTAAACAAAGAAACCAAACAAAACTAAAACAAAAAATAGCATCTAGTCCAGTTCATTGGCCTAGTGGGTAGAGTATTCGCCAATGGTCTGGAAGACCTGGGTTCAATCCCAGGTTGCATCATACCAAAGACTTTTAAAATGGTACTTGATACCTCCTTGCTTAACACTCAGCAATATAAGGTATGTATCAAGGGTAAAGTGGAGCAATCCTGGGAAAGGAGTAGTGTCCTCCCCTACACCTCAGTGTAGTAGCTATTGAAAAGAGAGCCTTCTGGTCGCCCTCAACTACGGTTGCCAACTTACTTGTATGAAACAGAGTGGATATAATCAAAGACAAGAATACCTTAAACACATGCTTTTCTCCTCACTCCCAGCTATCATTGCTAAATTTTCTTAATTTAACTATTCAACTAAATTAGACAGTAAAGAATAAAATTACTGTTATTTCTTTTTGTTAATGGATTTCTTAAGAGATTTATCAATGGGATTTTTACACATATTTATTAAGATAATGCCAAAAAATTAGAAATCAATAAAAAAACAAGCAAATATAATTAAACTACAAGTTTATAAAGAATAACTGTTACTTATGAGGCATATTTCCTCTCTCCCTGATAGAAATGTTGACTAAGGGAAGAGAAATAAGTGATATGACTTGGCATTAATGTTGTTGCTGGAGTTACAAGAACAAAATTGAAAAAGTCAGACAACTTTTGCCACTTCACTTCTGAGTTTTTGAATTCAGAGTTTTTTGTTCTCTAGACTGGTCACCTCACCAAGGCCAGAGAGTCCAGTCTGTCCTACTATTTTACCCATACCTAGCAGAAGAAGTGATGGATTCTTGTCCTGAAATAAAATGTCAACAGCTTTGTTCTGGAATTTGAACTTTGTTCATCAAATCTGTTTTACTCAAAGATAAATATGTTTCCATGGTAGTCAAAGTTAATCAGTGAATAAGAAAGAATCCAGCTCTACAGAATATCTCAAGAAGTGGTTGCAACTTGGAAACCAATTAGAGCGGACCTTATTGCACATGCATAAATAGATATTCACTCGTTGGATTTAATTGGTCAGTAGTCATAGACCATTGGGTGTGTTTTTAAATTGGGTAACCATTGCATTGACAGACAATAGTAATCCAGTATGGCTTGAAACATAAACATCCATCCATGGAAACAATTCAAATTATTAAGGTTTGGTTTCTTTGTTTAATGGCATATCAACCTTTGTAGATTATTTATTGCCTAAGCCATTCTCCTAGAAGAACAGCGGTGGTACTATTTAAACCATAGCTGGGAGGATAAGGGGGTTCATACCTTTCCCAAGGGTATTTGCGCATAAGTACAAATTATTAAGGAGGCTTTAAGGAATGATTCAACGCGAAAAGAAACTGTCGCAAGCAATCCATGATCTGGAATGCCTTCAAGAAGCAGAATAATCAAAACATTGAACATGTTTGGGCTACAATCTTAGAAAAATAGTGATTGACTGTAAGAATCACAAGATCTAGAGATTCTATGAACTGCCTAAAAATATCCAGCTGTATAAATATCTCAACTGCCCAATTTTCATATACAGTACTTTTGTTTTTCAAAAAATCTCCTGTCAACATGCCCTACTGTTTAGATTTGGCTTGTGGTGACTTTTGGTTTTTCCTGAATAAAAACTTGCATTAAAAGAGTGTAAATTAAGGAAGACACAGTGAAGCAGCTTATGGTAATTCCAAAAAAGCACTATTTTAAAAAGTTAAAAGGATTCTGGACTAACGTTGCAAGGGGAGGATTTTGAACAAGATTAAGATTAAGGAGCCATTATCCTAGGCATTGGATTTTTTCATTTACATTAAATGGCTGAATCATTTTTGGACAAACCTTGTATATACACATATCAGAGAACAAATTAAATGCTGTCAGATATTTTATTCTCTACAACAATAAATATTAACAAAATTATATAAGATATCATTAGTTCTTTGGGAGAAGTATTAATTTAGAAAAATTTATATTCTTTTGGTTTATATTTTGAACAGATGAAAAGTAATATTTTTTTGCAAAAATTGTACCTCAAAAATAAAATACCAATTGGATTTTTCCTCCCCCTATAAAAAATGACAAAAAGAAAAGTCCACAAAAATTTCCATCACATTATACAATTTCTCTCCCACCCAGCCAGCAGACCTCTTCTGCCACCCAATTTGTGAGCCTTGTATCTCCCACCCTTTCAATAAATGATATACCCTCCCAGATCCATGCCTGAGCCTTTTCCAATGCGTGTTGTAATCAGATCACTAAGGGTGACTCACTGAGCAAACAGGCGCATTGGCGAGTTTAACAAAATGAACACAACAACAACAACAACTACAAGAAAAATGAACAAATGAATGAACGAGCAAGCAAGCCGGGAAAGACCGCAAGATGATCTAATGCCTGTGTTGATCAATAGCTCGGCTTGAGATGGTTTTGCATGTGACTTCCACTTTTACTTCTCTTGATGGTGCTAGGGCTTCCAAGCCAATAATCAGGGTACATGGGATGACTCACCATCTACTTGAATCCATCTGTTTATCTATCTATCAATCTATCCCTCTAGCTCTCCACTCTTCACTGAATCCTTCCTTTCATCCATCGGTCTGTTTTGTCCAGTAGTCTGTCTATTTGTCTATTTGGCCATCTGACTTATATCTAACTGGCTACTATTGTTTTCCTTTGAAGTGAGTGGTTCATCTATCAAAAATCCCTAAGGGCATGCAGTGGTTCAATCCAATTTGCTAATAATCTCTAGAAAAGAAAATGCTCAAAGCATCAAAATGATATAAATACATATGAAATTTTCATTACATATATATATATATATATATATATATATATATATATATATATATATATATATAAACTTTAACCCGAAAAAAAGCATATCATAGTAAATTTTTGATGGGAGCAAAGAACTTAAAATGCACTAAATTAGAGAATGAAGCAATTTCCTGTTCAATTTGCAACTAAATGATAATTTTGTGGAGTCTGTATTCATGCAGAACATCATATTTTAATCATACACATTCTCAATATAATTTAGATAGCTGTGAAATCTTAACTAAAACTCTTCACCAATTAAAAGCAGCTATATAATCATCAATACTGGTTCAACGAGAACTCATCTAGTTCATATATATATATATATATATATATATATATATATATATATATATATATATATATATATATGCTGGTGCTTATATGAATATGTATGGGTGTGAGTGTTGGGTGGTTTGTTGTTTGGGTTTTATGGCATATCATCCTTTGTAGGTTTTTCAATGCAAAATCCATTTTTATACAAATAATCAGTTCTATTTCAAAGAATTCTGTTTAGCATGAGTACACAGTTTAATTGTCAAAAACATTTCTATTTCAAGCTATCCAGTTTAGTCAAATGCTTCTAATTCAACCAAGTCAGTTTAGTATAAGTATAGATTTTGTTTACTCACAGTTAAATGTCAAAACAGTTCCTATTTCAAATAATTCAGTTTAGCCTAAGTATGGAGGTTAAATGTAAGCACACAGTTTAATTGTCAAAAACAGTTCTATTTCAAGCTATTCAGTTTAGTCAAACAGTTCGAATTCAACGTATTTAGAAGAATGGTAGTGGTTCTATTTAATCTACTGCTGGGAGGATTAGGGGGTTTAGACCTTTCCCAAGGGTAATTTGTCTGAAAGTGAACTCAGTAGCACAATGAGAGTTCGAACTCGCTTACTATGATTCTGCAGTCCAGTAATTTAATTATTATACCACAAGGACACCCCCAGGTGTGAGTGTGTGTACACGTGTGTGTGTACAGTAAGATAGATATGAATAATGTGTGATTGATGCATGAATAGATAGGTAGATATGAAAAACTGAGATAGATAGATAGATAGATAGATTGAAAGGGATATGTAAAGATAGATAGATAGATAGATAGATAGATAGATAGATAGATAAGTACAAGCTGAGATAGATAGATAGATAGATAGATAGATAGATAGATAGATAGATTGAAAGGGATATGTATAGATAGATAGATAGATAGATAGATAGATAGATAAGTACAAGCTGAGATAGATAGATAGATAGATAGATAGATTGAAAGGGATATGTATAGATAGATAGATAGATAGATAGATAGATAGATAGATAAGTACAAGCTGAGATAGATAGATAGATAGATAGATAGATAGATAGATTGAAAGGGATATGTAAAGATAGATAGATAGATAGATAGATAGATAGATAGATTGAAAGGGATATGTAAAGATAGATAGATAGATAGATAATTACCCATGTATAATTTTTAGTGAACAATAGAATACTTGGTTTGTTAGTTTCATGATTTTATTCATCAGGATCCATCATCGTATATCTTCACGGGTAGAATTGGGTTTCATGGTATTCTTGACCAGTTTGTTTTCTTCTGCATCAATTAGCATAAAACAAGAGAGAACTACTTAGAATTTGGCAAAAAAGATATTTTAACTATATATATTTGCAAAAATATTCACACTCACATATTAATGCATTGGGTAAAGAAATGTCTATATGTTCACTCACACATACACACACACACATACACATACACACACACACACATACACACACATACACACATACATACGCACAGTTACATTAATAAATGTGCAATGCAATTCAAAAAAGTATTTGCTTTGCACAATAAGTATTTTTCAACATAATCTCCTTCTTAAGGCCCATCAAATAGCATAATGATTAATGAGCTAGAATGGCAGACTCTTAATAGTAAGTTTGATTCTCACTGAGAACCTCATATTTCTAACCTTAAGCTGTACTATTCTAATCTTCATAAATGAAAGCTTAATCTCCTTTCTTGTTATATATGGGGTTGTATAGCCACAGGCCAGCAAGAGTTCCTATGCTAACCAATGGATATCACCAAAAGCATTAGAATGGAAGATAATCATCTGTTCTAATAAATCTCATTTTCTCCTGATTAAAATGGACAGTAATGTAAATTGTAATCCTGGAGAAGCTATGGCACAAAGATACACCTTGATAAGTCATCCTAGAACCAACACTTTCCTTAAATGCACGTTAGAACACAGCACCAACTATAAACAAGTACACCACAAACAATTTTTAGAAAAAGTTAAGTTTTTTTAAACCAAAGAAAGCGACATTTTCTCATTTCTATTAGAACATTATATAACCAAAACAAATATTATTAGGTATTATTAATCACCAAATTTTACAACATTAAAGGCCTGTAACCAAAAATATCAATATGCAGCAATCCAAAAATAATACATCCCTTATATATATTTATATAATCTTACTTTTGGTTACAGAGATGTTACAATTTCATTTTTACTTCCAGATATTCAATGCTTTAGGTTTTCCTTAGAAATAATACCTAATAATATCTATTTTATTTTAGAATGTCCCATTATGAAGAATGAAATCCTGGCATCTTTTTTATTTTTTTATTTATTGTGGAATTTTTGTCCTCATCTTGGTAGTTTTTTTGTTGTTTCTTCTCACGTTTTGGCCAACTTTCACCTCTGGCCTTCTTCAGGTGATTAACCGTGAACTCAGATAGGAATACTGAGTCTTGTAACCGTATCCCCAATAATTACTGCCTTCCATAACTGTGTCTATCGCACTACATTTTTGACCAAGTAAACCTCTGGCCAGCTTGGGTAGGAATTGAAACCGCTATCTTCTGACAATGCTGAGGACTGGCTATTAACATTCTAGCACTTGATCCCAGAAGAAATCTTTTGACATAGAGTTCATATCAGATTGGTTAAAAGTCTTTTGGCGATACATAAATACCATACTTGGCTGGTGAGCATAATATATATATATATATATATATATATATATATATATATATATATATATATATATAGTCCAGCCTAACATAATGAGATGGTTAGCAAGCTCATTTTATAGATGAATTAGCTGATAATATAAGGTCAGTCATTATTTTATACAGTGTTTTAGATTTCAGGGATTTTTTTTATATAAACCCTGCCTATCAACTTTTGTTTATCCTGCAAAATGCTGACATTTTGTAATAATCATAACAAAAAGACATATCAGATAAATATAAAAAAAATATATATATATGAATATACCCATCTAAAAAATGATTAGAAACATACATTTTATTGCTTTTTCTTTCTATCATTTCTCATCCTCCATAGAAAATTGATATTGTTCTGGTTATTCCTTTTTTTTTTAAATGATATAATAAAGGTTGGGGAGATTTTAATGACATAATGTATATTTAAACTAATAAATTAGTTCCTTAAAAAGAGCATATTAGTTTAAAAATGAAATAAATATTTATTTGATGATAATGAGAATTTGTTTACTGTACTATTATCCACTCATCAGAGCTTTTCACATCAGCGCTAGCTGATGGTTTTTCACTGGAGTCTGAGTGACAGCAAGTCTCCTCAAGTCTCCAGGACTCTTCTTAGTATTCTGGCCATTCTCAATAATGCTGTCTTTGGATGGTCTCCACTCGTCCACCAACTTCCAAGTCCTCTAGTCCCTTTAGCAATCCTTTAGTTACTGTTCCTAACGCACCAATCACAATTGGTATAATTGTCACCTGCATGTTCCACAGTTTTTTCAATTCCCTAGCAAGGTCGAGGTACTTACTATTATTATTATTATTATTATTATGCAACTTTTTCCCACAATTCTTCTTAGTATTCTGGCCGATTGCAACAATGCTGTAATGTGGATGCTCTTGATTCTTCCGCTAATTTCCAAGCCCACCAATGACAATTCATACCACTGTCACTTTTATATTCCACAGCATTTTGTTCTCTGGCAAGGTCCAAGTATTTGTCTATCTTTTCACTTTCTTTTATTTTCATGCTAAGGTCAACTGGAACAGGAAAATTCCCTAGATGGCAAGATCATTTTTTCTGGTTAATTAACACTAGGTTTGGACTGCAGGCCATAATTAGGGGATCGGTTTGTATCTTTAAATTGCAGAGAATTACAGGCATTTCATTCTCAGGGATGAATTCTGGATTATGTATGTACCATTTTGTATTATAATCCCAAATTATTCTCTTGTAATCCCAATGGATCACTTTTTCACCTATCAGGCCAAGTCTTTTATTCATTTTATGTTTGTTCACCGCATTTCACTTATTATGTGACTAATCATTTTCCTCGCTTTCTTCGCATAACCTACACTTGATATTCTCTAGCAACAATTATTGTAATTGTTACTTCTTGTGAGTTTTCCATGCAAGTGTTACTTAATGGTCTTTCACTGGAGTGTGAGTGACAACAAGTCTCCTCTAAACTCCAGGACTCTTCTCAGTATTCTGGCCAATCTAAGTAATGTTGTTATCTGGATGGACTCTACTTGTCCTCTGATTTATAAGTCTTTTAGCCCCTTTACCAAACTTTTGGGAATTGTTCTGAGAGCACAAATTAAAATTAGTATCACAGTCATCTTCATCTTCATGTTCCATTGACTTTTTAATTCTATGGCAAGGGCTATGTACTTATCTTTCTTTTCACTTTCTTTTATTTTTAATCTATGGTCCACTGGTATTGCAAAGTCTGCTATTTCTTGTTGATTATCTGATCTGGTTGTATTATTAACATTATGATAATCATTATTGCTATAGTTATTATGTTTAGTGTAAGTTAGAGCTTTATTTTATATCAATATCAGCATGACTTATTTTAATCTCTTCAATTAGAACATTCCTAAGTTATTGAGATCATAATTATTTCATTATAATTATTGGAATACTTATATATATATATATATATATATATATATATATATATATATAATTTCCAATCATTTTACTGTTTACCTAAGGAGTGAATATCGGAAACTTGCTTTGGAGAAAAATCAATACAAATTTTAACATCTATTAATATATATATATATATATATATATATATATATATATATATATATATATATATGAAAGTAAATATGGATAATATATATATATATATATATATATATATATATATATATATATATATTGAATTTTTTTATAACTTTTCTTCCACATTAGAATAAATAATAAAAATGAAAAATTGGAATATATTTAGCGATTTCATCCATGAAACTTAATTCTGTAAAAGATCTTCATGAATGAATCACAAATGGATGAGTAAAAAAGCAGCTGCAAAATGTGTTTGTTGACTTTCAAAAACATTGTTAATTTTTCATTCAAAATGGCGGATGTGTTGCAAGTTAACAAATCACCAATAAATAAGCTCTAATTTAAATAGATTTGCTTTCAATTAAATTCCGTTGCAGATTCACATTGAAGGCAAACGATGAAATATTAAAAACCAAAAGTGTGCAAATACTTTATAAACACATTCTATGTATGCACAAAAATATTATGTAGAAAAAACATTTGCACTATACTGTTACATAAGAAGACTAATAAGCATATATATATATATATATATAACAGGAATATATTTGCAGGATAAATATTCACCATTGTATGAGATAATTGCTTTGCTATACAAATTACTTAGAATAACCATTTAGATTAGGAAAAATTCAGTGGTACCAATTAGAAGATTTCCTGATTGATATTTAGCCAAAACCTCAAAGTTTAAAGCAGAATGATTTCAGGAAATAAAATACTAGGCTGTATCAAAATTATTTTCCTCTATTACATTGAAATCATTTGCAATGAATATTCTAATGCGTTTTATAGAAGAATTATTTGAGGTCTATCTCTTCAGTCACATCATTTGCTATGCATTTTATATTAGATGCATTTGAAATCAATTTCTAGAGTAATATCGTTTGCAATATATTTTATTGTAAAATCACTTCTATTGCATTTTTATATCTAAATTATTTGCGATACATTTTATTGTAGATACACTTGTAATGTATGTTTATCGCAAAATAATTTTTTAATATATTTTTATTGAAGAAGCATTTCTTGAGCACTTTTCTGGTAGAATAATTTGAAATTTTTTTTCATAGTATTAAAACCAATAGAAATGCATTTTTATGGTAAAATCATTTGAATTGCATTTTTATTGTAAAATGATTTGTGCTCATTTTTGTAATAGAAGTATTTCAGCCGTCAGAAATGATGCATATTGGAAACATGAATAAATAATTGGCTCCCAGTGAGAAGGAACATTTGAGTTTTATAATTTATTCTTGTTTCCAATAAGTAGTCTCCCCCCTGTTTTAGAAGTGATGATCAAGTGAGTTTTGACAAAAAGCCACAAAAATTAGGAAGATGAAAGGTAATGCTAGTCAAAATTATTAATAATAAAAATTGATGAAAAAAACATTAATAAATTAGATAAAATCAAAAAAAGCTTCTACCAAACCAAGTTTATAGAAATAGAGGAAAATTATGTTTCGTTTTTTCCTTTAATAATATTTTTTATTGAGTTAGAATTCTATGGCTACTCTGAGGTATAGACATACCATCGCAATAAAAATACTTTGCCATTGCCTCCGGTGCCATACCATTCTGGAAGCCATAATTCTCTTCCTTAATTCTATAAATTTCTTTCTTTTTTTATCAAGTTTTCTTTCATTTATTTAGTTTTGATCCTGTTTTTCTTTTTCTTTTTTTATTTGTTATTTTTGTTTGTTTATTTGTCTATTTTTTCTTTCTGCCTGGGATCATTCTTAACATTTTGAATCGTTCCATTAATACATGGACAGGCACAGCACATGCTTGATTTAAGTGTTGAGAAGCAGAGCGGCTATAATGGAAACACAAAAACTGGCTATGTTTTAATGTAAGGACACACACAATCTGGAATCCATAGCTAGATTTACTTCTGTCATTACCTACCTCTCTATAGAAATGAACCCACAGCTCTACCCCAACCTTTACCAGCTCCTCAAAGACATACCCTAACAGAACTGATTCTTTAAAGGCTTATAGCTATATTGCTCAAGGCTAATATTCAAGTGAGCTAGAAACCTGGATTCTTTATTTTGTTTTTGTCTTTTTTTCTTACGATCTTTTTTATTAGTCTTCTTATAATCCTGCCAATCGACCAACTTTAAATATAATCCAGCAAAAATGCTGCAACATAATGATATTTTTATTGGAGCAATAAAAATCCTTTAACTTGATTTCTAGTCCAATTTGCAAATTAATAATTGTGTCGGATGATCAATCTTTTCATTTATTGAAATTTATTTATTTAGAAGACTGCCCTCAATGATGTTCACAACAAATCTAAAATTTTTACTTTCAGATTGAAATAATATATAATACTTAAAAGAAAGGAAACATTTTTCTTCTCTTTTCCAACCTGGTTCTTGAAATCTGGAAGTGTGAAGTATATCTTCATTGTCATTATGCCAAGTCCACTCTGACTTGGAATGGTAGCGCCTGTTAGGGTTCCACCAATGGATCAAATTGAACTGTTTACAAATAATTCATGTTCGATAGGATTGTGTTCAAACAGAGAAATTTTAAAAAACAATTACGCAAACAATGAACATACAATGAACACAATTCCCTTACCTCCAGGCATTAAACAATCCAAGAAAATTTGTCATCCCATTAAAATCAGTCAATTAATCAATCATTTGCTTAAATTTTAATGAATTTTTGAGGTTGCTTTTACATAAAATGTTTTGGGGTATAAGGTTCTAAAGTAAAGTGTAAAATTCTAAATGGTCTTTCAACAAGTCCTTGGAAGGTCAAACTTAGTTGTTTAAAAAGTTGCAGATTCCCACCACTGCTATATTGTTTGCATTCATAATTGCCACAACCATTATAATTCTTAGTTGTCTAAATTTCTTTGACGAAGCTTGATGATTTTTATCATTAAGGGTTTTCGGACTATTGTTATTTCATTAAGGGTTTTCGGACTATTGTTATTTCCACAACGTTTTGGCCAATATGTCCAACGGCCTTCTTCAGGTGTTTGTCGAACTCAGGAACCTTCACGGAACTTCAAACTACGTCCTTTATTGAATCCATGGGGGTCGTCTGTTCTGATTCCGTTAACCATAACTGGGTACAAGTGTTAATTATTCCTGTATTGTTACTCGCCTGTTGTCAGGATTGAACCTGCAGCCTCCAGATGATTGTCTCCTCATTATAATTCTGTTTATTTGCAGTGAATTGAAATATTGTTTCTATAAAAAAGATATGACATAATTTTGAGCTTAATAACCATTAAAGGCAGTTTTTAAGCTGAGTCTTTAATTCATAGTTATAAAAACAAAATTATAATAATATTAGGTTGATGCTAAAGTTCACAGCATTATCTCTTGTACAATGTTAAGACAATCTTGGAAGAGACTTTCAAGTTTACACATTATTGATTTTGTAATCAATCAACTTAAAAACTCCCTGACAAACTTTAGAAAAAATCCTGAAGCAACACTTTTTGGATTATCTGCTATTGAGTTGATCTTTTGTCAGTGGAGTTAGTTTTTAGATATGAAACTAGTTTATCTGTTTTGATGGGATTCAAAAGGAATATTCATTATGGGTTATTGGAAACTGAACATATGATTATTGCAATTCATCAAAATGAACAACAAGCTTATTTAAATGACAGAGTGGAAAATAAATGACATTCTTCTGGGTAAAGAAGTTGACTCATGATTTCCTTGAATGAAATCTGATGTTGCGAATAGGACACAGCAAATAATGATTAACTCATACAACATATTTTTTGGACTAGTTAAACACTTGTTTCATTTTGTTCATAACTTCTTATCTGGTAACTGATGCCAAATTTTTAAGGAATGGAAAAATTCCTTGAAGTCTTTATCAAATCAAGGTTTTAAAATGGATTAAGAGATGTGTTCAAGGTGTTATTAGACTGACTTGTTTGTATTCACAAATTCATAAATAAACAAATGAGACAAATACAATGGAACAACCTCAGACTATATCAAAGAGAAGTATCAAGGTGCTTTGACCAATGGAAAACTCAATGGAATAAGTGTGTTGAATGCCAAGAAGACTATTATGAAGAAATGGAAATTTTTAATTTCAGAAATAAGAAAAAGTTTCATCAAGCTTGGTCTGGTGAGTATAGAGGGTGCTGCCCTTGTACAATCCTGTTTTGCCAAAAACATTTAATTCAAAAAGTATCAACAATGGCTTCATAATTTGATTTTTCCAATTGTCACTGACTTATCAAGACAACAGTCAAGATGTTTAGAAATCATCACTTTTTGAAGAGGTGCCCGTGGTGTAATGGTTATCATCGTAGGAAATGGACACGGCGATACGAGTTTAAATCCTGGACCAGCCTAATTGCATTTCACATAGCACTAATATCCTTGGGAAAGGTATGAATCCAATTATTCTCCCTCCAGCAATGGGTAAATAGTAGGACAGACTGGGTCCTTCAGCCTTGGTGAAGCAACTAGTCTAGGAGAAGGAAAACTCTGAATTCAAACCTGTTAAAATCCGCTTAAAAATTGACCTTGTGTCATATCCTGCCCGAGCGGAGGGGTTGGGTAAATATGAAATCATCCCTTTTTTAATAAGTTGCTCAAATGAATAGATGCCTTCATTTAATACTAAATTTTAAAATCAAAAAAACAATCAAAGCTTCAATCTTGATACTTTTGACTCAACATCATAAAATAACCTGATTCTCTCACCAGCTCTTATATTAATTTTTGTGGCACAGTTGGCTGGGATTGTAGAATACACTGACATCTCTACATCAATGAGTGTCCTGGGTATGATACTAAACAATCTGAAGGTGAGGTTACAGTAATGTTGGAACTTTGGGAAATGCAGACAACTCCTTCATCCAATCACTCCCAGGTCCACTCTGGCCTGGAATGGTAGCACCTGATAGGGTCCTATATATGGGTCAAATAAAACTGTTTGTCATTTAAACTGTGTAATTATGCTAAACTGAATTGTTTGTGTGTAAACAAGTGACTGATGTTTAATTGAATTGTTAGTGATGCATAGCAATATTTGGAACTACCTAACTTTGTTGATA
The DNA here is from genome assembly GCA_963585895.1 of Sepioteuthis lessoniana. Taxonomy (NCBI): domain Eukaryota; kingdom Metazoa; phylum Mollusca; class Cephalopoda; order Myopsida; family Loliginidae; genus Sepioteuthis; species Sepioteuthis lessoniana. Next base: position 72,168,731 of record OY757929.1, read on the forward strand.
TGCTAAACTGAATTGTTTAAGGTGGAACTGTTTGATCATTTGAATGTGTGTGGGCTGGAGACTGATGTTTAATTGAATTGGTTGTGATACATAGCAATACTTGAAAATGTTAAACTATGTTCAAACAAATGATTTATAGTAAATAGAATTATTCGTATTTGATAGAAATAACTGAAAGCATTTAACTGGGTGAAAAAAAGGGAGCTCAAGCTCATTTAAAAATGCTATCAACAAAATGTGTTTAGAAATCATATATTTGATATATATGTATAAAAAGGATTTGGCAAGAAATAACCTACAAGGGTTGATATACCATCAAACCAAACCAAACCAATACATTAATCTTTGATTATTGACAGTTGTTTTTTTTCAGATTTAATGTATGTATTTACCACCCCCTCAGCTATGAGCAGGATGTAACACTAGGTTAATTTGTAAGCAGAGTAACCATGGTTTGAATTCATTTTTTTTTTCTTAGACTTGTTGTTTAACCAAAGTTAAGGAACCCTGTCTGGTTAATATTTACCTACAACTGGGAAAGAAAAAATGAATTCATGCTTTTCCTAAGTGCATTAGCATTATGTGAAATGCAAAATGTTTTGGTAAGGATTGAAATCCATTTCCTACAACAATTACCAGTTTTACTAATCATACCTCCTCATATTCAATGCATTTTTATCTTAAAATCATTTGCAATACATGTATGTTGGCCGACTGTAGTTGATGGCAAACCAAAAGCTCCCTCTTCAATAGCTACTGCACCAAGATGTATGAATTGCTCCACTTACCCTTGATTGGTACCTTATAATACTGAGTGTAAGCAAGAAAGCATCAAGTGCCATTTTTTGTGTCTTTGGTATGACTCAGCCTGAAGATTGAACCCAGGTCTCCCAGACCATTGGTGAACACTCTAACCATTAAGCCACAATAAATAATAGATCTGTTCTATCAGTAATGCTTAGTTCCTGACCTCTGACTATACCTTCCTTTCAATTTCAATACACAACATTCATGCAAAATATTATCAAATTTAGAATCTGTTCACTAGCTCTTGGAATATTTAGTTTGTACAGAAAATGACTAACTCTAATTTGTCAAGTGTCAAGTTGCAATATTATCAACAGGCACGACACCAGAAACCTTGTTTATATCTACTTGGTGCAAATGTACTTAGCATCAAAATACAACCATGATTATTATCTTTTTTTTTTCTTATTAACAGAATTTGCTGTTTACTATAAATGGAAATTGATCCTAAATGGATGAATACTTTCCAGACAGATTTCTTATCATTTACTGCTTAGATTTAAAGCTCACTTGATTGAAGTAATTGAATATTCCATAAATGTCAGTGATCAGTACAAAAAAAGCCAGGATTTAGAAAGCTGATTTTCAAGGCAGATAAGCTCTCTCTATTCGCTATCTTCCAACATATATAGGCAAGACTAATCTTCAAAGATATCTGTGAGATATAAAAGAATAAATTAAGTCTGTTGCCTTAAACAGCTGTGAAACAAATTTTGATCAGACATTTTCATTCAATAATGTTTCAGTCCTAGATATCTGAACAGTGTGGAATACCACTTAATTGTCATCATTTCAAGGTTACCTCTGACTCGAAGAGATAATACCAATTTGGGTCCCATCTATGCTGTACATCTGTTAAAAAATTATTTGTATTTGATAGAACCTTGTATCAATAAAATTATCTGAAGCACAAATTTAAAGCAGTCAAAAGGACACAGCAAAATGGTTATCATCTGAGGTAACTGACTTGGCAAGAATGGATTAGTCAGTTTGTATTTCACTTTCATGTAAATGCACTTGAGAAAGGCATGAATCCTTCTCTCCTTCAATAAAAACCTGTTGGTTATGTAACTGCAGCACAATCATAAACATGATATGGCTGTTGCCTTATGGTCTCAAGGGTACAGAACATTTATATTTACAATAAAAGATTACAAAATCAAAATGTATGTGAGTTATTTTTATGACCAAACTCTACAATACAGAAAAGAATTTCCATATTTACTTGAGTATGATGTAGTCTTGAATATGATAGGACCCCAACTTTTAGTAATATAAAAAGTAAGTAAAGTTGGCGACTGTAGTCGAGGGTGACGTGAAGGCTCCCTTTTCAATAGCTACTACACCAAGGTTTAGGGGAGAGCACTACTCCTTTCCCTGGATTGCTCCACTTTACCCTTGATACATTCCTTATACTGCTGAGTGTTAAGCAAGGTAGCATCAAGTACTATTTTTTGAGTCTTTGGTATGACTCGACCTGGGATTGAACCCAGGTTCCTGGGCTATTAGCAAACACTCAAACCATTACGCCAAATCCTCTTATCTAATCCATCCCTAAGAAAACCCTCAGTAATTTATATTTTTATTGCAAATTTTAAAACATAACTTATACATAATAAGCGCAAATCACTTTATTTGTTTGCTGGTTTATTATTAGTTTGTTGATCAGTCAAAGTGAAGGGAAAGAGGGAAGAATGATATTTATCAATAAAACCATTTTTCTAAATGCTAAAAGAAAGAAGGAAGAAAGAGTAGAAAAAAATAAAAGAAAAACTCACCTACATTCTGACCCTCCTCATCCAATATCCCTGCATGGGAATCCTTATCCTTCACCTTTGTATGCAAACTGAAGATACAAACTTTTCTACGAGTTGCATTTATTTCTGTTTCTGGTGAGATAGGTAATGAATGATCTTATCTCATATAAGAGTATCAATGCTTTTTTTAAATCTACTCACACATTTCAAGTAATTTTACTAAATTTTAATTTAAATATAAAGTTTAAATTTACTGTATATTTATAATAAAGATCCAAATTTTCTATGTTTACTGGTTTGATACCATAATGTAACAAAAATCTATATACAATCATATGCTACCTCACAATTTAACCCAAACTTCTAATATCAAATATCTTGCATTTTACACAAATAGATTTCATGAAATAAAGAAAATTGAAAAATAAGCACCTGCCATTGTTCTAACTATAAAGTAGAATTAGCTTTTAGCATAAAGAGCCTTACTATCACCAAACTGATGCTGTGATAATTCCCAAGTATTTCATGATGATTCAAGATTAGCTCTGTGTAGTTGCAGTGGCATAATGGTTACTGGCACAGGAAACAGAACTGGCAAGCTGAGTTCAAACTTAGGCTAAGGCTGTTAACTATCATTTTCAATGAATGCCCTTGGAAAAGGCATGAATCTCTTCTCTTCCCTATTATGAAAAAAATGACAGAACTCAGACTGCAAAGCTTTATTGTTTGGCAACCAATCTAGAAGAAGGACAACATTGTGGAGAAGGCAGTGGGAAGACACTTCATTAATTCTTTCAAGAAGAGTTATGATTATGGATGACCGGCTCAATTGCCTTGTGGGTAGAGTGGTCCGGATGACTGGGGTTCAATCCCAGGTTGAGTGATACCATAGACTTAAAAGATGGTACTTGATACCTCCTTGCTTAACACTCAGCATTATAAGGTATGTATCAAGGGTAAAGTGGAGCAATCTGGGAAAAGAAGTAGTGCCTTCTCCTACACCTTGGTGTTGTAGCTATTGAAAAGGGAGCTTTTGGGTTACCCTCGACTAAGGTCGCCAATTTTACTTTACTTACTGATAAAGGAAGCTGTGGAGTACCTTGATCTACCAGATCCAGGAAGGAATATGGTACTTTCCACTTCTTTCCAAAATAAATTTTAAGAAGGAATTATTAAACTTCATTTATGAATTTCACTTCTTATGAGTTAATTTCTATTTTAATACTTTTTGACTGCACTTATTTTTAAATTCTACCAGTTATAAGATAACTCAAATTAAATTTGAATTGGATGGGGATCAGATCTGAAATAAATTTATATGACTCTCCTACTTGAGCTTATTGATGTTATAAAATTCAGGTGTAAACAAACAGCACCTGTTTGGCTAGCCAAATATGGACTGTCTGTCTGAAAAGAATTAAAGCTTTAAAAATGTATGTCTACACTTGAGTAAAAAAAATTGTCTCTGTCATACTAATATGATAATGTTGCAATCTATACAGAGATTATATTCAAGTCTATGTGAATTATCCTGGAATCTGAAGATGCAAGAGACACTAATGTCTTTTTAGGTCAATGATGGATGAATTCAGACTTCACCCAATGTCTTGTCATTTTAGTGGTTTCTCTTGGCATGTTAACTCAACAATCTTATTTAATCAAGACACAGCTGGTTTTCCCTTACAACTAAAGCAAGTTTTTCTGCTCTAAGGTAGAAAGTTTCTTATCTGGAATGATACCAGTGGCAATATTAAATCAGAGTAATTTCAGAAAATCAGCAACAGATCTAGATACCATAGACAGGCAGACTGAGGATTTAAATCTGGCTTGATACTTGTCACCTTCCAACAGATTTATTTTTTATCTTTAATAGTAGAAATATCCAGTGTCTTGACTCTGCTAGATTTCTTCAAAGACTGTTAGCCATTGGAAATAGCTCTTGGAGGTTGAAGGACTGTTTCAAAGATTTTTCTGTGCCATTCCACACGGCAACAAATTTTTTATTCTTTTGGATGGGCTTGTGGATCGAAAATGACACCCTTTTTTTCTTACTGAGTCATTATTTTGTGATTAAGAAATTGGAAAAATAAAATCTTTTAAATATTCTTATGCAACAACAACAAAAATAACAGGATCTATTCTAAACATATCCAGGCATTTAAAAGCCATGAAAAATTATCTTAACTTGGACCATGATGCCTTAATTCCTTTCATATAATTCTCCTGAGGATCTTAAATACTTATTCCTGAGTCTTTTCACTTTTTAAAACTTTGCAAAATCCCAGTTAGCCTTGTTGCACTCTCCTTAATTTTGAGTTGATTTTAAATTTAGGAAATGTCACAGGTCACAGACAGCCAAATTTGAACTGAGTTGAGCTGACTAAGGTTTTGCAATAAAAATCATGGACAGAAAATACTTGCTTGATCATGATGGTCATGGAGAATACAAGCTCACCCAATGGTGTCTGACTAATAGTGCAGAAGAGTGACTATTTATGTAGATGCAGTTAGGAGTCTGTTGATTACTTGTGAATTTATACCAAGGCTGTGTAAGTGGTGAGATATTCAAAATGGCTTGACACATTCGGGGTAGAACTCAGACAGATACAAGTTGTCCTCAAACAGTAACTGGACTGAAGCTGTATTCAAAAATATAAAATTAAACAATACATGAAACATTGATTTTTTTCACAATCTTTTCTTAGAATTAAACACACTTTTTCCTGCAAGTTTAATATTGATTGAAGTGCCTCTGAAATTTTTCTTTTCGTATGGGATGATGCTGTAACATAATATTTCTTTTAATATTTTCCACTTCTTCAAATCTAATAAATTTTTGACTTAGCAACCAAGAAAGGTTCCTCAAAGCTAGATCTGGTCAGTATGATGAAAACTGCGCTTTCACAATCCTGTTTTCAGCAAAAACATTTTGTTAAAATGTATGGACACTGGCTCATGATTTTTTTCAAATTGATACCAATTTATCCTCATTAAGTTTAGATGTCTAGATAGCAATCTAGATAACTAGACATCATTGCTTTATTATAAAAGTTTCTCAGTTGTGCATATGTCTTCATTTAAATTTTAGATTTTAAAATTGAAATAACTGAAAGATTCAGTCTTGATACTTTTTGATCACACCTGATATACTAATTTTTTTCTTACATACCAGTTTATCAATGCCATAGATTGATCTCTAGACCTTGCTATCTCAAAGGGAATGTTCTAACATCTTTGTCACTCCAGTAGAAAATTCAATATAAGTTGTTAATATGATCCTTTCCTTTCTTTCTTCATTTGTGCCTTTTTTACTTTTCCAATCTTAACCAACATAATTTTTTTTTTAATTTACTTTTCATTAAAAAACATTTTACCAGTGACACTGCTATCAAAAAATGTGTGATACCACCTCAAAACACATGTGACTAGTTGGATGGGTGGAGTCTGATAATAACCAACAAAAAAGAAATTTTGATTTTTTTTTTTTTTTTTTTTAATGGATGAAATAAAAAAGGCAAATGTGTAGAGAGAGTAAATTCTGTGTTTACACATGGCATGTCGATTCCTATCTTTGGATTTTGTAGCACACAATTCTATCTAATATCTTTCAAAGCTTTTCCAGGTCTGGGTCAGGTGAAGTTGTAGAGGGATCAAATGTTGGCTTAAAAATAGACAAAAATTGTAGATGGAGGCAAAACAGTGAGAGAGTGGGATAGAGTTGCCTTCCCAAGAATATGGAACTTTCAAAGAGGAAAAAAAAGTCTCCAAAATCTATAATTCTATTTTTGTCTATTTTAAACATTGACTTCTTACAAAATGCTATTCATTTCTTTCTTTTTTCTGCTTTCTTCTTTTCCCACTTTTTATCTTTTTTTTTCTTTTTCTAATTTCTTTTCTTCCTTTATTCTTCCTTTCTAACCCATACTCTTTTTCTTCTTTCATCCCATTTCTTTCTTTCTTTCTTTCTTTCTTTCTTTCTTTCTTTAATTTCTCCTGTCTGTTTCTTTGCTTCTTTTCTTATGTTTTTTCTTTTGTCATTTTTTTTCCTATTTTTATTTCTTTGTTAATATCTTGCAACTTTTCTTTCTTTCTTTCTTTCTTTCTCCTTTGTAACTCTCTTTTCATTTTTTTTTGATTTTTCTGTCTTTTTCTCTTTTATTTTTAATTCTAATTTTTATTTATTTTTTTTATCTATCTTTGTTGATATACTCCCCACACTTCTTCTTTCTTTCTTTCTTTCTTTCTTCCTTTCTTTCTTTCTTTCTTTCTTTTTTTCTTTGCTTCTTTACTTTTCTTTTTTATTTCTTCCCTCTTTTTTTTCTGACTTTCTTTCATTCTTAATAGCCTCTACTTTTTCTTTCTATTAATTCCAACCCTCTTTCTATTTCTTTCTTGCATTCATTGAATCTGTCATGAATTATTATTAATATTGTCATTCTTTTTCACCAGACCTGTCTCCCTTTCTCCTCTTCTATTCTACTTATTATTACCTTAATTTCATCTTTCTTCAGCATATATTCGTATAGATGAAAGAATCTGTCTTCTTCTTCTTCTTCTTCTTCTTCTTCTTCTTCTTATTATTATTATTATTATTATTATTATTATTATTATTATTATTATTATTACTTCTTTTTATATTTACTCCTCCTCTTATTCTTTCCATTCATTTATTCTTTTTCTTCGTTATTCTTTATAGGTTCTTGTCAAGTTTCCTTCTTTTTCTTCACGAGTTATCTCCATATTTTATCTTTAATTTGTTCCACATTTTTCAGTTTCATTCCAACTTATTCCCATATTTTTTATAAACATCATTTTTCTTTTTTTCCTATCTTATTTTATCTTGTTACTTCTTTTTTTTCTTCTTCTTTTTCATTGCTACTTCTTTTAAAACTTTTTCTTCTTCTTTCTCTCTTTTCAATCATTCTTCTTCTTCATTTTCTTTTTCTTTTGATCTAATATCCTGTTTTTTTTCTTATCTCATTCTTTCTTTTTTTTTCATTTTCTTGTAATAATTTGTTATTTTCATAGATTTTTGAAGACTGCTTTTTTTCATGGTCTCTGTGCAAATTTAGCAAAAATTTGACGTGACTGGATAACTAAGTTATGAGACGTTCAGCTAATAAAAAGAAATGCTGACTATTTAGGAAGAATAGGATAGATGGCAATGAAAAAAATGAATACAAAAATCTGTAACATTTTCTTTAAAGAAATTACATACTTTGACACATTATTATTTTGGTTGCATGCACTCTGGAGGGGGGGTAATATTTTTTACACTCATACATTCTTGTCAGTGAGGATAGCTCAGTGGTTAGCTGATTGACAAGTTTCATAATATTTACAGAATCAAAATGACTGACATGTCACTAATATTGCTATCAATTTAATCACTAGTTTTACTGATTACTTTGTGTGTATTTTGTATAAAAATATTTGATGAATATTTTTAGGAAAAAGGAGTTGTATCTAAAGAAAATTTATTTGTAACGATTGACTTGATTTGGATCTATCACATTTGTTAAGGAAGACTGAAGTTTCATTAATGGTCGTTGCACACTCCAACAGAAACCACATGGTACAATTACAGAGCTGGGGGTGTCCTTGTGATATAATGGTTAAAGCGCTGGACTGTGGAATCATAGAATGCGAGGTCAAACTCCACTCGTGTTATTATGTTCACTTTCGGACAAATAACCTCAGGGAAGGTAGGAACCCTCTTATCCTCCCATCTATGGATAAAATAGTACCACTACTGTCCTTCTGAAATGATGGATTTCACATTGAATAACCCAAGAAGGTTAATATGCCATTAAATAACAAAAAAATTACTGCTTCACCATCCACAGATTGCACAACACCCTGATGACATTTTGGATCCATAGCTTCATGCTCTTTTCTCGATATATAAACATGACCATCTGTCTGAAAGGCTGAAAACATGACTAAAAGTGACCCTCCCTCAACAGAGCATGAGTTTAGAAAAACAAAACAGTGTCATCCACTCGAAGACTTTCAAAAGGACAGCTAGATGAGTCTGATTAAATCTTGGTTTTAAAACTGTTTTTCACTTCACCATTACTCATACTTTAAAAACCTATATTAATTTCAGGAAAACCCAACATTATTTCTTCAAAATTGTTTCCACGGCAAAGTAGAGACATTCAGAACTCATGGCTTTGAGGGCATCAAAATACAAACGGAAGTGAAGAAACCTTTGGGCATGGAAAAATTAATATACACTGTTTTGAGGTAGGGATGGTCTTTAATTATATTGTAATTAGATGCATTGAATTACATTTCTACATTAAAGAGCACTCATGGTTTATTAGGATAATAAATTTTTTTAAAGAATTATAGTATGTTTTATTATTCTAAATCTATATGTATATATATATATATATATATATATATATGTGTGTGTGTGTGTGTGTGTGTATGTGTTTAATTCAACTTGAAAGTTAATTTACTGGTCAGAAGGAAAAAATTGGTATATATATACATATATAGTCATCCACAGACAGACTGTTTCGTTCTATTAGAACTCATCAACGTGGCTAGACAGGCTAGATTCCTGAAGCTCGGATCGAAACCTGGCTAACTATAACACCAATCCAAGATTTTACCACTCAGCCACAATGAAAAAGTGCAAGTGACTTAGATTGCTTCTATACCCCTCTTTAAACAATATATATATATATATATATATATATATATATATATATATATATATATATATATATATATATAATTACTAATCAGTTATTGTCAATACATTTTATCTAAGAATCCATGACAGCTGTTTCTAGTTCAAAGCAATTACTCAATAAAATTGCCTAGTCGACTGGAGCTGTTGAATATACTAACTGCTTCACTTCAGAGGAATAAGACCCCCTACCAACAAGTGTTCTGGATATGACACAAAACAATCTGCTGGTGACATTCCAATAATGCAGAAGCTTTGGGGAATGTGGAGTACCCCTTCATTATCATCGATTTCAGATACACTCAAATGTTGCAATTCATTTTTAGTAACAGAGTTTCAGTGCAGTAAAGTTTGGTTATAAATAATATTTAATAAAACTTTAGTTTTTAATTGTGTTATGTTCCACTTGAAATAATAAAATCTTGGTATCTTCACTGTAGATAAAAACTGAAATTTATAAAACTTGTAATGAGTGTAATCATTTATAGGTGATTCTATAATAGATAGATTGATAGTTTTTCAATTGCTAATTAAGAAGGAGAAATATAACTGATATGTTCATACAAATCCATTTTGCTTACTCTGAAGATTTTTTGTCTGGCATAAAATTCCATGTTTTCATTTAAGGCAATACATTTCTTTATATGAAATATTTTTTATGATAATCCGAGTTTATTTGGTTTTTGGGTTTCTAAAATCATCTTTCTCAGACAGGATTCTGATTTGTAGCATTTTTATTATCAATCCTCAGAATTTTTCAATTTCAAAAATTAACATTTATAATAATATTATCTATAGTAATTCTTGTTCCCTATTTTTCTTACTAAATTGGATATAATTTGTCTACTTTAATTTGCAATTATAAAACATTTTCTACAAGTTTGATTTAAATTGATGGAATTAGTTTAAAAAAGAAATCAACTCTTTGCAACAATTGCATATACCAAGTTGATTCAAAAAGCCTGAAACAATAAAGGAGAATCAGATCAGCATTATAATTACCTGCACAAGAATAGAATTGGCAAGTACATATTTTGACCAAAGCTGCTTGCTCTTATTCTTCTCTAATGAGAAAGATTGAATCCATTTCTCTATCTAGCGATGAAATAATAACAGGGTGGACTGGCCTTTTTAGCAGTGGTTGGCAACCAGCCTTGGAGACAAACAAACCTGATTCCAAAACCAAAGTGGAGATTGATTGCAAATTCTTCTTCCTTTTGTGCAACTCCTGGACCCAAAATGACCTCAAGTTGTGATGTCTCATAGATTCACTGGTCTTGGTCCAGTAAAAAGAGCCTCTCACTTTAAAAACATAGATGTACTGATTCTGTGGCCAAATAAAAATATTAAGATAATATCAAATATTGTACAGCTTGTAAGATCAGAAGGATAGTGCTCAGTTGCTGGCATGTTGAAAAAGTAAAGAGAATGAAGCTATATTTACTGAGATAGAAATAAACAATAAATGAAACAATAATTTTCTTCAAAATAGTTCACAAATGAATGTATTGGAAATGGCTTTACTATAGGAAGGCATTAGAAATGGTTTTAAATATAAACACATTAAAGAGTTTGTTTTTTTTATATAAAATTACATTGGAATGAGTTTTAGTGTTTGAGAGCATTGAAAAGGGTTTTATCTGAGCAATGTATTAGAAAGGAATTTACTACAGAGTTGCATTAGAAAAGATTTTACAATAGAAATGCATTGGAAATAGTTTTACAACAGGAATATTTCAGAAAGGATTTTACTGTAGAAAATCATTGGAATAGGTTTTAGTATATAAATGCTTTAAAAAAAGTTTCATACATAGATACTTTGGAAAGATTTTTACTATAGAATTACAATCAAAAGTGTTTTACTATAGAAATGGTTTTATTATATGAATGCATTAGAAACAGGTTTACTATAGAAATGTATTGGAAAGGGTTTTACTATAGGAATGCATTAAAAAACATTTGTTTTGAATATTTTGGTTGGTTGGTTATTTGAGTTTTATGGCATAACAACCTTTGTAGGTTATTTAATGCCAAATCCATTTTTATACAAATAATCAGTTCTATTTCAAACAATTCTGTTTAGCATATATACACAGTTTAATTGTCAAAAACATTTCTATTTCAAGCTATCCAGTTTAGTCAAATGCTTCTAATTCAACCAATTCAGTTTAGTATAAGTATAGATTTTGTTTACTCACAGTTAAATGTCAAAACAGTTCCTATTTCAAACAATTCAGTTCAGCATAAATCCACAGTTTAGTTCTATTTGACCAATACATAGGGCTCTATCAGGTGCTACCATTCCAGGCCAGAGTGGACCAGGGAGCAATGGTAATGAATTGGTGCTCCACATTCCCAAAGCTCCAGAATTATTGGAACCTCACCATCAGATTGTTTAGTGTCATATCCAGAACACTCATTGGCAGGGGTCTTACCCCTCTGCAGAGGTGCAGTTGATGTATTCTGCAGCCCCACAGCTAACGGGGCAAATTGTTTTGAGAAACATTTATGCCAAATTAATAGGTTGTGAATGGTATTAGAACTTGTGACAATAAGCCATTCTCAATATTTTACGGCTTAATCTCTCTTGGTACAATATAACCGATAAAAAACAGAAATTTTAATCTGGTGGCTGAAGTAGGCAAATTCAATGCTGTATGTGAACAGCATTTTCCACTGATGTGCTTATCATAAGATGTTAAAAAAGCCACTGCTTTGTAAACCAAAATATTGCTTTACTTATTTCACACCTAGATTGAGCCACCTAAATTAAATCTTTCAACTTCTTGGAATCAAATATGATTGTGAAGGTAAAAAACCCAGAGACCCTGATTGCCCTTCTGAATTCAGATCTCCACCCCAAGACCTAACAGTTAAGAACAGTCAAAATTTAAGGGAATGATGAAAAACACAGAAGGTCTGAATGGCGAGAAAGATATGAGTATATATTTATACTCAGTGGCTATCTAACATTTGCCATGCACAGAAATAACTTTTGAAAAAGTAAAAACTATTCTATAAGTCTTGTTTGAAATCTAAATGTTCTTTTAAAAGGCTGATTTCTTGGTATTTTATTATCACGACACCTTTAAAAACTTTTTTGTGCTAGCACATCGAGTATTTCTTTACATTATCTGGTTTTATTGATAAATTGTACACAGAGAAATTGAGTAGAAGTTATATACATTTTTGTACTGTTTACCATCCGATATTGTTTCATTTTTTTATGCATCCCAAATTTTGTGCGCTGCTTTAGCAACTTTGAAAACCCAGTTAAAAATAATGATTCAAAATAACAAAAATCTCAATATTTGTATTCCCTATTCTAACATCTGAAACAAAAAGCTACAATAAATAGGATTAATAATGATCTGATATATAATGATAATATTAGGTTGTTCAGAATATAACTGATTTCAAATTTGAATATTTATAAACCTATGATATATAAATGCTTGTGATATGATATGCAAGTGTTTATAATGAAATGAAATATAAATCTTCATAATAATATGAAAAATATATGTTTATAAGTTGGTGACCGTGGTCGAGGGTGGTCAGAAGGCTCCATTTTCAATAGCTACTACACTGAGGTGTAGGAGAGAGGGTGCTAATCCTTTCCCTGGATTGCTCACTTTACCATTGATATGTACCATATATTGCTGAGTGTTAAGCAAGGAGGTAAAGTACCATTTTTAAAGTCTTTGGTATGACACGACCTGGGATTGAACCCAGGTCTCCAAAACCATTGGCGAACATTGGTGAATGTTATGATATATGCAAATGTTTATAATCAAATGATAAATAAATGTTTGTAATGATATGATATATAAATTTTATGATGATACATGAAAATATTTATATGTAGATTTTTATGATATATAATTGATTATGATATATAAAAATGTTTTTAACATGATATAAAAATACTTATATGATATATAATTGTTTATATATAAATGTTTATCATATATATAAATATTTATACTATGATATAAAAATGTTTATGATATGATATATTAATATTTATTATGATATGATATAAATAATGATATTAAGTTGTTCTGAAAATAATGACTAATTTTACATTTAATTGTTGATATTGGAGAAAATTAAAAATTAAAAAGACAGTAAATTTAAAGGCTCTTGTCACACTCTTGTTTAAAATAGGTCACAATTTTGATTTTAAAAAGCGGAGGGGCCATATGTTACTTTAGAAGTATAAAAAAAGAATAATAAAAACTTATAGGTTTGTTTGGGTTGGGTTTTATGGCATATCAACTGTTGTAGGTGACTCACCTATGACCAGAATAATGGCCTTACCCAAAAAGAATATAGATCAAGAACTAAGCTGGTAGAGTGGAGAGCAGTAGCAGCCATAGTAAGCACCTTACCTGTCTTCGTGTATGTTGAACCATGGAAACCCTCCTCAGAGACATGGATACATTTGTGTGGCACATCATATCTCCGTGTTGAGTTATTTATTTACTGACCCTAAATAATCGGTCATAACATCAACCATTGTAGGTTATTTAATTCCAAATCCAATTTATACATATATATTAAATATATATGATTTAGTTTGGTTGGGTTTTATGGCATATCAACCATTGTAGGTTATTTAATGCCAAATCCTCTTTATACATATATATTAAATATATAGGATTTGTAAATACATTTTTGATAACATTTTTAAATGATTTGGTATGATTTTGTGGCATATCACACATTGTAGGTTATTTAATGCTGTATCCATTTTTATACATATAAACAGTTCTATTTCAAAGAATTCAGTTTAGCATAAGTACAGTTTTTTGTTTACTCCTAGTTAAGTGTAAAAACAGTTGTATTTCAAACAATCCAGTTTAGCATAAGTTCACAGTTTAGTTCTATTTGACCCATTGGTGCTAGAGCAGACTTGGAAGGGATGGCAATGAAGGAGTACTCCACATTCCCCAAAGCTCCAGCATTACTGGAGCCTCACTATCAGATTGATTAGTGTCATATCCAGGACTATCATTGAGGGAGTCTTACCTCTCTACAGAGATGCAGTCAGATTATTTTGCAGCCCAAAAACTAACTGGAGAAATCCACATTGTGGTTGACATGTGGGACTGTAACATCCAAGTAAGTGAGTTTGAACTTCAGTCATGGTATTACATTCACTTTCAGATTTGAAAAGGTATAAACCTCCTTATCCCCTTGGTGAGGCAACTAGTCTAGGAGAAGGAAAACTCTGAATTCAAACCTGTTAAACTCCGCTTAAAAATTGACCTTGTGTCATATCCTGCCTGAGCTGAGGGGTTGGGTAAATAGGATAAACCTCCTTATCCCCATTAGCTATGGATTAAGTTGTACCACGACTGTTCTTCTCTAAGGATGGCTTTGGCATTAAATGACCAACAAGTGTTCACACACCATTAAAAAAAGGAAATCAACCCAAACCAAACCAAAAACTTATAGAATCTACAGCAATTTCTTTGTATCAATCGAGCAATGCCTGGATTTTATGACATCATCTTTATTTATCTTCCCTTCTTTCAAATATCTTATCAATATATTTTTATATATTTTTTAACATTTACATGTCTAATAAAATAAACCATAATTTTGTAAATATCCTCATATCTATCTATCTATCTATCTATCTATCTATCTATCTATCAATCTCAGTTGTATGGAAAATAATCACAAATTTCACATTAAAATGTGTAATAAAAATAGCCATTATTTTCCATACAATTTAGTCTTAACAATATTGTGGAGATATAGAGAGTTTTTCTGATTCAATATGAAATAAGCTTTTGAGTAAGAACTGTAAGAAATGAAAATAAATGTTATACTCTCTAATAGTAATTTGTTCAATGTAACAAATAACTCAGTACAAGTCTTCATGATTTTGAATCCACTGAGACCCTTTATCAGAAATTTATATCTTCAAGCCTTTTTATTCAACAGCAAATTCCGAATGGTCCTTCCCGTAGATTTAAAATCTTAAACAGTGCAATTTGTCATGTTTTGGTCTCTGTTGGCACACAGGAGAATTACTTCACTTCAGGCAATGTCTCTAATCATTGAGTTTATTATGATAAAGTCTTAAAAGCATTATTCTTTTGAGCCCTTAAAATATTCATCAGTATTTCCACTCTACAAAAATACACTCAGCTGATAAAATGTGAGTTGTTTTTTTAAAATCAGCCTTTTATTATTCTTAATGAATGTGGTTGCCAATGTCATAACTTTGAAAACCACTATTTTGAAATTGTACTGAGTCTTTGTTCATAGGATTCAATAGAGTTCACTCACATCCCAAAGAATTGAAGAACTTTCTTTTTCTTTACTTTTATAAGTGCAAGGATCCAATGTAAATTTATACCTTCAAGCTCTTTTTTCTTTATTTTAATTGTTAATTTTGTTTAGCTTCCTATTTTTAAAAGATTATGTTTTTTATGGACATGGAGTCTTTGTTAAATAATCATGACAAAATGATTAAATCTATGGATGCTCAATTCAGTAAAAATGTTATACTGATTTTCTGAATTTGAAAGCTTTAATGAATTTATAAAATTCTCAGAGATCTTCCCATAGTCCTTCATTTTTAAAGACAACAGTTTCTAAACATTTCCTGAAGAGAGACACATCTGTTTATTTTACACATTAAAAAAAAGTGGTTTCATGAATGAATAGAATTTAAAGGAATGATTGAATGAATTTCATTTGGATGTTTTTGTCTTGTTTTTATTTTTGTTTTGGTTTTTATAATATGGAATAGATGATTCAAAATATAACAATTGCAAAAAAACAAAAAACCCTCAACATATTGCAGTACAATGGATATGGCCCATGATGGGAATATCTTAAAGGCAGCTTCATAGATATGCACTGCCACTTTTCCAAATGGAAGAAAAAATGATATATTCATAACACACAATTATTGATAACCCTGAAATATGATAGGCATTCCACCCTGAGAGAAGGTCAGGTGCATCACCAGGTTCTTAACAGGGGGGTGTTGGAGTGCTTCTATTAAGTTCAGTGGGAGAGGGGTCAGACACTACAAATGGAAAAAGTGAATAGAATAGTTAGGGCCCAGATGATTTTCAGAATAAACAGGACCTCTTTTTCCCAATCTTGGCAATGGGTGCTGCACTCACTGCTATTTATAGTGGTTATTTTTTGCCCAGAGGTTAGGGAATTGCATTTATTGTATGTTCATATTACATTTTTTAGTAATTGTTTCTTAAGATTTTTTTAAATACCGGTTCTATCAAATGCAAATAAATTTTAAACAGATTGACTTGACCCATAGATGGCCCCCTAACCAGTACGACCACTCCAGGTTAGAATGGACTTTATAGTAATGGCCATAAAGGACTTCTCCATATTCCCAGATCTCCAGAACTGGAGCCTCAATATTAGATGTAATTTAGTGTCCTACCTAAGACGCCCTTTTAACGAGGAGGTTTAACCCTTCTGCAAGGGATGCCGTCAGCATATTCTAAGCCCCACTGACAAAGCAAATAGAAGTAAATCAAACATTTTTAAAGGGTGTAGAATTATTTAGAAGTTGGTATGTAGAGCTTTCAATAAGGGAAGAAAGAGTGTTAATGCTGTTTATCAATATAACTTTGTATTTTATCTAAATAATATTTGTTATCTTATCCATTTTTTTTTCTAATATATGTAAGATTTTACTCAATAACCATTAAATCATGATTTTTCCAGGGCAATGGCAAATACTCAATCAGGTATTTTTATAAGTCTTATTGGGTGTCAGTTTTTACCAGTTTTTATTGCAAGCCACATTCCTCTTTCCTATTTTCTTTAATCTTAATATATTTTTTGTCATTATTTTTCATTATTTTTCTTGCCGTCTGTTCTCTGTCTCTCTTTTATTCTTTTCTTATTTGTCATTTTACTCTTTTTCAGATTTTTCCTTCACCAAAGACTTTTTTCTTTTTACTTTCATTCATTTCTTGATTTTATTTTGGCACTTAAATTTTTCCCAGTTGAGGAAAAATAATCAATTATGTACTTTTAAATAGAAATTCTGATAATTCATTCAGCTAAGTTCTCCATCTACTAATCATGACTCACAGACAGAAGAGTTCCATCCTAAACTTTTTAATTTGCTGGTGAGAAGCACGTAGCATTTTGTCAACATATTTTGTTGCTATTTCAAATGTTTTCTGACTTTTTCTTTTATATTTAAAATTGATATTTTATTTTGAAAATAAACAGTTTCATTAATTTACAACTAATGAGCCCTAATGATTTATTATTATACTGCTAGCGAGTCATTAACGAATTTTTTTCAGTCTTTTTTGGCTTCAATAAGTTTCTCAGCTCAAGTGAAAAGAAGGTTGAAGCTAGAGAGGAAAGAAAAGAACAAAAAGGCAGGACGGAAAATTATGAAACTGAATTGAAAAAGAAAAATTTAGAGACATATGGACAGAAATGGGGAAAAATTTTTAAATTATGTGATTTCATTGGTTAGAAATTGTTCATTCAAATTATTATAATTTGAGCCAATTGCATAGAAATAGTTTGATTTTGATTTTTGTTCTTATTTCATTTTCATTTGTGTCCTTTTTATTTTGAATTATCCTAAATATCTTCTGTTTTCTGTATTTCTTGATTTTTTTTTTCTTTTTTCTACCTTAAGTCTGTTCCCTATTTCTTTCCACTGTATGCATGGATATATATATCTATATATATATATATATATATGTTTGTGTGTGTGTGTGTATGTGTGTGTGTGTGTGTGTGTGTGTGCGCGTGTGTGTGTGTGTGTGTGAATACAAAGCTAAACAGTCCTTGTGGTTGTGTGTTTCAGTATAGCTCAGTTAGTTAGCCACAAGCATAAGAATGAAGCTGGACATTCCTCGTATTTGTCTCAGCAGAGCTCAATTAGCAACCCCCATATATATATATATATATATATATATGCAAACAACCTGAAGTAACCATAAAATAATAAGGAATTTCATTGCTATGGTAACAGGATGCATTCTAAAAACTCAAATATATTATGCAAATCAAATAAACATCAATAAGTCAAAAAGTTCTGAACCAATATCCATTTCCACCGTTAGTAAAATATTTAATTAAATTTTCTGGCATTTTTAATGATTAGTTTTTGAGATGTTTGAAGTCAGTAAGCAGATTGAATTAATTTTTGCTTAAGACCTCTGAAATCTAATAAAAACTATTATTTCTTTTTGTCCATAATATATGTTAAAATATGGGTAAAGGAAATAATCTAACAACTGCTAAAAAACAGAAAATAACAAAATTGAGTGAGGGAATGTCCACTTTGGAGATATCAAAGGAACTTTGTAATTATCATCAAACAATAAAGAAGGCTGTTGAAAATATAACTAAATTGAGAACTTAAAGCAAATGAAAGGTCTTTAAGAACTTGTTTCCTCAAGATGAACAACCACTTTTGACCTGTTCTCAGATCGTTGAAAAGGCTGGAAATGAGAAAGTCAAGAGTCACAAAAGATGTTGAATACTTTGTGAATTGGGATCAGTAAAAAATTTCCTTGTATACCTCCTCTCACAAAAGCAAATATTCTAAAGCATCAAAATTAGGCCAAGAAATGCATGAAAATGAACTTTCTAATGTAATTTTCACAAACGAATCTTGACTGACATTTGATGGACCTGATAGATGGGTCAAAGGATGGATTTTATTCAATTCAGAAGTGTCTGTGGCTAAGAGAAGGCAACAAGGAGGTGGTTGCATGATTATATGAGCTAGAATTGTTGACTGAACCATTAAGTCGATGAAGGAATTTAACTGGATAATTGCAATTTTATGGGCAAGATATTATTTGTATAGTACAAATCCCAGTTTCACAGTTTTAAAGTGAAATGTGTATTCATGCAGGACAAAGCTCCGTCTTATATTTCTATGCTTACCCATGAATTTTTTTAACTTAAAGAATTTATTGGAAAGAAGATAATAGAATGGATCTGATTCTGATTAAAAATAAATAGGCAATTCTGAAGATGAAATTATATGAAGGTGTCAAATAATATGACAGCAAAGGTGGTGTGTGGGAGAAAATTAAAACTACCATGTTGGAAACAGAACCAGCTGAAGTAAAAAAAAAAAATAGTAGAATCAATATATAAAAAATTACTGGCTCTTGTTGAGAATAAGGGTCACTAGATTAAACTGTAAGGGATTCAAAGACTTATATGTCTTTTGTATTTGTTCTATTATAGGTGTTGATTAATTTTTGATAATTCCATTACCTTTTTATTGAAGTAAAGTGGGATTATTTAGTTTTACCTAATGACTTCAGGTGGCACTTTTTTGGAATAGATAAAATAACTTCAATAACTTCAATAAAACATATTGATACTAACTAAAATTATTAACTCAGACTTTGTTCGAACATCTAAATTAATTGTTTAAAATTTGACAATTTTTTTTCTAATTAAATTTGAATTATTGAAGTTTATGTGATTTGCTTTATGATTTCAGACAGGGTGTATTTCAGTTTCCTCCCTTGTCTAAATGAGTTTGTGCTGTTTTACTCTTTTTCACTTCTTCCTTCTATCCAACTTTTTCTCTTTGCATTTTCTTCCAATGCTTCTTTCTTTCTTACCTTATTTATATATTGAAGAAATTTGGAAGAGTTTCACTCAACTAATATTCTTGTGTTCTCAGCTCACCAATGCAATTGATGCAACCATCTTCAACCCATGGACAAGGAAAAGAGCTGATCCATTTGGAAATGATTCCATCATTATGCCAGAATATATATATATATATGTATATATATATATAGGAGAGAGAGAAAGAGATAAAATAGATATGAACATGCACTTTTAGAATTCATTGATACCCAATTTTAAAATGTAAATTGGAATTTTCAAAATACCATTTTTTAGTTTTATATTAGTTATGTTTGAAACATAATAGCCCAATTTTTTTGCCAAAAAAAAGAAATAAATTTCCATTAATTATAACATAGAATTGGACTGTTAAAAATCAATGTTTATTTTTATCAGGAAAAAATCGATCATTACACCATATTTGATGACAGATAACTTAAATTTTATGAAAAACTAAAACTTCATTTTGAAAAAATCTATAAAATAAAATCATCAACTGATGAAGATGATTTCATGAAACAAGTCTCATCACTTCTCAAATGAAGTGAGAAAAATGTCTTACTTTTTTATTTAACAAAAACAAAAACTGTATATTTTTTAACACTAGTGCTAATTTATCAATCATCACTGTTAAAAGGTACAGCTTGTTCTTTCTACATGTTCTCAGATCAAGGCTATTCTTATAACCAGCCTAGAAAACTGGCAGTTTGAGTGGAGGAGTAGATATACTTGTTAGTTTTATTTTGAAAAGAAATTTTCTTAGTTTTGAAAATAATAGTTTTTTCTCGTAGATTTATGTTGGATTATTTTAAGTTGATTTTAGAAGACGTTGAAGTTTGTAAATATTCAATATTTTCTTTCTTTTCATTGATATTGCAATGTACACAATTTTATGTTTATTAAACTTTTCATCCTCCCAAATTAATGAAGTGGAAAGAATTTTGTCATAAAGTTAATCTCATATTTTTCTCTAATCTTTGTTTTTTGTTAACAATAGAGCTTTTGACAAAAATATTTTATTTTTCATGTTTAGTTTTGGCTTTCAATTCTTAGGTATCTGAATTTTTCTAATGCGTAAATTTACAAAATAAATTGATTTGGTATTTAACCAAAGTTCTAAAAATTTGACATGAAAGTCTTTATTAAGGATACAACAGAAAACAAAATTAAGTAAAGTTGTACAGTGTGGAATTTACAGAAAACTTGCTGAAGAATCTGGCATTGCTAGGAACAAAAGAACGAATTCAATAGCAGAATAAATCCATTATTAGAAAAACAAACTGAATCACTTATGTAATATAATGGCCGAGGGATTTCGTTTTATGCCTTCAGGTTTAGTTAGGCTGAGAACCTTTCAGCTCAGTGCATGGGTTACTTAGGTGCCACATTAATGCAGGTGTTCACGCGCATGCACGTGCTGAGCAGTCATGTCACTCAGAGATGTCACAGTAGCCCAGATGGGAAACGGGGCTACAGAGTGTGGGTGACACCATGCACCGGAAGCATGCGGAGGATTTGGGGGATTTTGAAAAAGTCAGAGTTGAGGTGAGTCCTGCCTCGGAAGAAGACGGTTGGCTTTCGCCTGCTCGCCAAAGCTAGGCCAGTGGCCTTTGTGGCGGGTGCCACACGTGTTGGGGGGCAGATGAAAAAGCCAGAATAGAAAGAATGTGTATCTCTCTCCTTATGTTGAAGAACCTTTAAACTCAAAGGTAATAAAAAGTTTCGTACCTGAACTAAGAAGTCGTAAGTGTTTTTCGTGTTTCGAGATTCCTATGTTCTATGTATATATGTTCTATGTACGTTTCACACATCTGGGTATGGTACACTTACATGGTCATTTTTTGGGTATCTCATTCATGCATGAAGCATCTTAACAAAAAGTTTAGTAAATTACAACTTAGATTGCCATTTTCATGAACATAGAAAGCTATATCAGTATATATTTCCACTTCTTGAGGAAAACCTTTTTTAAAAAAAATCACTTCTTTTAGAGTGCTAGGTTTGATCAAATGTTTAGCAAACTTCTTCTCACCAAGAAATATCAATATTTTGATTATAAATACAAATTTGATACACTAAATTGCATCTGATGGTGAGGCTCCAGGTCTAGAAAGTATGGCTTACCTCTTCATTAACATTTTTCCTGGGTCAACTCTGACCTGGAGTGGTAGTACCTGTTAGGGTCCCATCTAGGGATCAAGTAGATCTGTTAAAAATTATTTATATTTGATATGGTCATGTACAAAAAAAACCTCCAAAGAAATAACGACTTGAAAATGTAAATGTGAATATGCAATTAATGCAATTCCCTAACATCTGGGTATAAAATAACCCAAGATTCGTTGACATGCCCCAAAACTAATCAATCCATCTATCAATCAACGACATGAAAGTCTTTATTAAGGATACAACAGAAAACAAAATTAAGTAAAGTTTTACAGTGTGGAATTTACAGAAAACTTGCTGAAGAATCTGGCATTGCTAGGAACAAAAGAACGAATTCAATAGCAGAATAAATCCATTATTAGAAAAACAAACTGAATCACTTATGTAATATAATGGCTGAGGGATTTCGTTTTATGCCTTCAGGTTTAGTTAGGCTGAGAACCTTTCAGCTCAGTGCATGGCTTACTTAGGTGCTATTTTCTTTGACATTAACTTTTGATTGAAGAATTTTTTTAAATAATTGTAGTTCAGTGAAGTAAAAGCTAATAATGTGTATGAAAATTAAGAAAACAAACGTGATTAGAAAATAAGATATGGAATAAGACTTTTGAATATTATCAAAACTAAATGACTAATCTACAAATATTGAAAAAGACTTTAGAAAAGGACTTATTAGTGATATCTAATAATTGGTTATTTTGAAACTCTTATATACTATCAATTATAATTTCCTACAAATCAGAAAAGAGAGAAAATTTACCAGTACAAATCGATTGGAAAGTGATTTTAACTTTTACAATATACTCACAAACACGAAACATAAAAATACTTTAGAAACAAAAGGAAAGAGTGTTGAGACTTAGAAAAGGATAATTCTGAAGATATTCAAAAATGTTATTCTATGATTTCTTATTGTATTTATAGTCTTAACTTTGATATATATTATAGAGGTCCCTCTATAAAATGTTAATTAGTATTTATAGGTAAGTAGTCATGTAGATCTCCACACGCCCTACTTCAGTTAAATACTCTGGCTGTCTGCTTACAAGGTCTCTTATAGGGATTATATTGGCACTGATATATACCAGATAGCTAAAATTAATAGGGTACTCAATAATGACATGACATTATTGACTGCCTTATTTCTTCTGCCCTCTACTAGATTATGTTTCTTTTTGTGATCTTTTTGTCTTTTTTTGCCATGTATTATTTGTTAGATTAAATATTCATCTCTTTCTTTATTGTTTCCCTTCACCATTCATTCACTTTTTTATTAATCAATTTCACACGTTTTCATTCGTAGTACTCATGCAATCACTACATCTCCATTTTTTTTTTTTTGGCAGGCTATCTTATCTTTTCTACGATGATTTTATTTTAAAACTTCTTTCCTAGTTTTCATTTTTTAAAATCCCTTTTCATTTGGCTATAATTCATCTCGCTTTGTAAACTTTTCTTTTTTCTTCTCTTGTGCTTCTTTTTTTTTTTTTTTTCATCCTTTCTGTAGGGTTCTATTCATCTGTTCTTTCTTCCTTTTTCTGTTTTTTTCTTCCTTTCTCTGTTCTTTTCTTCCTTTTCTTCCTTTCTCTGTTCTTTTCTTCCTTTTCTTCCTTTCTAAGTTCTTTTCTTCCTTGTATTCCTTTCGGTTTTTTCCTTTCTTCCTTTCTCTGTTTTTTCTTCTTTTTCTTCCTTTATCTGTTTTTCTTTCTTTTCTTCCTTTCTCTGTTCTTTTCTTCCTTTTCTTCCTTTCTCTGCCCTTTTCTTCCTTTTCTTTTTTTCTCTGCTCTTTTCTTCCTTTCTCTGTTTTTTTCTTCTTTTTCTTCCTTTCTCGGCCCTTTTCTTCCTTTTCTTCCTATCTCTGTTCTTTTCTTCTTTTTCTTCCTTTCTCTGTTCTTTTCTTGCTTTTCTCCCTATTTCTGTTCTTTTCATCCTTTTTGTACTTTTCTCTGTTCTTTCTTCCTTTTCTTCCTTTCTAAGATCTTTTCTTCCTTTTCTTCCTTTCTCTGTTTTTTTCTTCCTTTTCTTCCTTTCTCAGTTCTTTTCTTTCTTTTCTCCCGATTTCTGTTCTATTCTTCCTTTTTTTACTTTTCTCTGTTCTTTCTTCCTTTCCTTCCTTTCTAAGATCTTTTCTTCATTTTCTTCCTTTCTCTGTTCTTTTCTTTCTTATCTTCCACACTTTGTTTTTTTTCCAACCTTTGTTTCTTTCTTTTATCCTTTATTTCTTTGTTATTCACTTTCTTTTTGAATTTTTTCATTTTTCTTTCTCTCTTCCTTTCTTTTTTCTTTCTTTGTTTCTTTTATTTTTCCTTTTTTCTCTCCTATTTCTCAAAATTATTACAATTGGTATTTAACTTTTTTTCTTTTTTCCTGCACATAAATGTTCCCATATTTTTTAATTACACCTTTTTCTGTTAATTTTAAGCAAAGAAAGGCAGCTATAATATTTAAAAGCATACGCCAAATAAATGGTGAGAAAAGCAGAAAGTGAGGGAGTCAGAAAAATGTGTAAAGAAGTCAAGAGAGAAAAAATTTTGAATAAAAATGAAATAAAAAAATAAGAAATATCAATTGAGATTGTAGATGGTTTGGGAAATGGGACATTGCCGGAAATGTAAGTTTAAAATTTCACTGGGGTATGGGTGGGAGTTGAATAGTCAGAAGTGGAAGTAGAAATGTTAATGAATAAATGAAAACTAACCACAAAGACCAATGAAGTAACAAATTTCAGTATAAAAAATAATTATGGATAAAGGGAATGGAAAGAGATACCTGATAAGTGAAATGCCGAGAAAATCATAATTCAAGAAATAATTGGTGCCTTAGAATGTTTTTAGCATTATAATTATGATCGGTACTTCATATTGCTAGGTTTCACATCTGCCAATTTGACCAAAATATTTATTAGAAATACAGAAAATTTTCAAAAAGCAAAGCTTGAATTTGTCACCCCAAATACTATGCTGGATTCATATGAATGAAGTGATGTGTTAAAATATCAAAACTATAACTACCGTCTAATTTTCCTGATACTCGGTCTCTCCCCTCCACTCATTGTTTGAGCCTTGTTTGCGTCAAGTATAATTCATTTGCTACTTATGTGCACCCATAGTTTTAGATTATTTTCTGCTTATTTTTTCTCTGATATTTCAAGTCATGAATGGAAATTTTAAAAAAATTTCCTCCTTATTATATACACACCATTTTTTATTACTAAAATACAATAGTTAGTTAATCTTTGATAGATTTTTAAAACGATGGCATGATAGCCGGTAAATTTTCTATTTTTAATGCTGTTTTAGTTTTTACCAAATAGTGAGCATTCTAATTTTAATCAAATTATATATACATACATACATACATGTATTTATATATATATATATATATATATATATATATATATATATATATATTGTCATCCACAGACAGACTGTTTTTTTTTATCACAACTCTTCAGTGTGGCTAGACATGAGAGATTCTCAAAGCTGGGATCGAAACCCAACTGACTCATACACTAACCAAAGATTCTACTGCACAGCCACAAGGAAATTAGCAAAGCAAACGAATTTTAAACACTTTTTCATCACTTTTTGTTTTGTTTACATATATCTGCTTAACGGCTACTAAGAGCTCAGTTCATTTGAAGAGCCTTACCATTCATGAGTGGCAACCATTACTTCCTTCGCTAGAGAGCTCAACCCCACAGAGGTGGGGGAGCATATATATCGTCATCCACAGGCAGACTGTTTTGTTGTATCACAACTCTTCAGTATGGCTAGACACACAAAATTCTCAAAGCTGGAATCGAAACCCGGCTGACTCATATACACCAACTCAAGATTCTATTGCACAGCTATGAGGAAACTAGCATAAGCAAAGGAAGGTGCCCGTGGTGTAATGGTTATCGTCGTAGGAAATGAACACGGCGACACGAGTTCAAATCCTGGACGAAACTGATTGCATTTCACATAGCACTAATACCCTTGGGAAAGGTATGAATCCAATTATTCTCCCTCCAGCTATGGGTAAATAGTAGGACAGACTAGGTTCTTCAGCCTTGGTTAGGCAACTAGTCTAGGAGAAGGAAAACTCTGAATTCAAACCTGTTAAACTCCGCTTAAAAAAATTGACCTTGTGTCACATCCTGCCCAAGCGGAGGGGTTGGTAAATAGGATAAGCAAAGGAATTTTAAACAGTTATGTATCACATTTGTTTTGTTTACATATAACCGCTTAACGGAGATGGATAGATAGATTGATAGATAGATGTTTCTTTTATCTTTACTCAATGATCTGTTAGTTTAACCAACTGCTCAATATGACTGATTTTTTTTCTTTATTCTCAACTTCCAGATTTATCAGTCTTAAATACAGTGGTCAGCATCTGGTTAACAAATCCCAAGCTATTTTCTTCTTTTTTTTATCTAATCCGAGGAAATCTCTGGTTTAAACTTGTATCATAGTCCAACGTAAATTGCTTGCTCTAATACCAGTGAATCTCTTGTTTGTGCTAAAATCTTGCATCAGAACACAATTCATCTTTGTTGAGAGTAAGTCACTGAGCTTCAGGGTATCTATCCTGCCAGACTGCACCTCCTCTTGGATGGTGGAGATTGAGTCAATTCCTGTGCTTGAGACATTCCATCAAAGAGAAAAGCCAACAAAGTTAAGTAATTTCTCTCCCATCCTCATGTATACTTTAAGAATCGATGTCACATTCTGCCTATGGAGAGAGACACACCGCAATAAAAATGAATTGCTTGCACAATGCCTAGTTTATCAATATTCATACTCTGTCATATCTACATTGATGTTCCTTTTCGGCCAGCTTCCTGCATTTCACTTTCATCTCTTTTGGATTCTTGGCGATCATAATCGAGGGTAACCCGAAAGCTCCCTTTTCGATAGCTTACTACACCAAGGTGTAGGGGAGGGCGCTACTCCTTTACCTGGATTGCTCCACTTTACCCTTGGTCCGTACCTTATAATGCTGAGTGTTAAGCAAGGAGGCATCAAGTACCATTTTTTGAGTCTTTGGTATGACTCGACCTGGGATCGAACCCAGGTCTCCTGGGCCATTGGCGAACACTCTAACCGCTAGGCCAATTTTTGCTATATTCTGGAATGGTATTGTTTAAATAATTTAGTTATTCCTCATATTTCCAATTCTTCCAGTTTTTTGAGATGATTCTTAAAGATTAATCCAATTATACAAGTCACTAGGAGTTCAATTAGTGCCAATCATATTCCCTGTTTTGGGTTCATTTTTGTTTTTCTGCCTTTCTTACTTGTTTTGACTACAATGACTATAATAATATAATCATATATGAAACTCTAAGTGATACACACACACACACACACACACACACACACACACACACACACTTATATATATAGGGTATTTCCGAAAATTTGATATTATTTTGTAATAACTTGACCAATTCTCATTCAAATGATTTCAGACTTCAACAGCATGGGAAGAAACAACTCAAAATTTTATGTTAAATGTTCTATCTTTTTATTTCTTAATATAGAAATGCTATTCCTTGGAAAAGAAAAGGCATTTAAGCATTAAACATAGAACCTTGAGCTATTTCTACACATGGCATAAAAATTTCAGGTCATTTGAATGAGAATTACACAATTTATAAGACATTATACATTGAAATAATATCAATATTTCTAATCTCAAATAATATCAAAGGTTTTAATACACCCAATATATATATATATATATATATATATATATATATATGCTCCCCCATGGGGGTAGAACTCTCTGGCGAAGGAATTGCCGGCCGCCGCTAGCGTAATGCGAAGCTCTTCGAAAGAATTGATCACTCTGGTAACCGATAGGTTATAAAAAATGTAAATAAAGGCTGCTGCTGCTGTTTCTAAAAAATAAAATACCTTAAAATTCCCTTAGCAACGTGGTCCGCTTGGTAGATGAGTGGTCTGAATCACAGTCTAACGTAAAGTTGGACGGGTTTCGATCCCGGCTCCGAGCGTCCTGCGTGTCTAGCCACACTGAAGAGTTCTGATAGAACGAAACAGTCTGTCTGTGGATGACAATATATATATATATATATATATATATATATATATATATATATATAGGGTATATTGAAACCTTTGATATTATTTGAGATCAGAAACATCAATATTATTTCATAGTATAATGTCTAATATATATATATATATATATATATATATATATATATATATAACCGGCTCATTGTTCAGGTGGATAGAGTGTTCGCCAGTAGTCCGTGAGACCTGGGTTCAATCCCAGGTTGCATCATACCAAAGACTTTAAAAATGGTACTTGATACTTCCTTGCTTAACACTCAGCAAAATAAGGTAAGTATCAAGGGTAAAGTGGAGCAATCCAGGGAAAGGAGTAGTGCCCTCCCCTACACCTCAGTGTTGTAGCTATTGAAAAGGGAGCCTTCTAGTTGCCCTTGACTACGACTACTATTAATATTTCAAAACATTATGCCATGATTAATTCTGATAGTGAATCGATCATATATATATATATATATATATATATATATATATATATATATATATATATATATATATATACTGTACAGTAATGAGACGTTCTATTGTTAACATTACACAAAACATCTTTTAATAATGAACATGACTTGTGTTACTATAACAATGTAATTTCTCATTACTTTGTATTGAGACCAAGTCGTTAATATTAATAAAACAAATACAAAAAACAAGCAAATCTTTTTTTGACATTCTTTTTTGGTTTTTATTATATTGTTATTAATCTTTGATCTGAATTTTGTCAAAATGAAGAATAATAAGTATGTTAAAATAATTACATTTAATTTTTGTATTCAATTTTTCTTTTTACATTAATAATTTCATTACGATGACTTTATATAACTTCAAAGAAAGAGAAATGATTACTAAAATCAGATCCCAAATTGATGTTCTGTGAGTATTATTTAATCTCGGTTAGAAATAGTCTCGGTAGAGACATCAGACACACAGATACTACACTCTGATTCAAGACAAAATTGTCAATCTATATGTTCTGGTGTGAACTTGCCAGTATCAGTTGGATTTGTATAGTTAATCTAATACACGGTAACATAAGGACATTACAATCATTTCTTTAATAAAAAATTAATTTTCTTCTAAACCAAAGATACTATAGTTTTTATTTTTAATTTTAGAAGAACTTTATAAAATAAAAACTTATTAGGGATTATGTATTGAAACTTATAAATGTTAATTGACTTTTTTGACATTTATTAGGTATTATTTATTGAAACTGTTATCAAAAATATGAATAGGAAGTACTCCAAAAATAAGTACAAAAAATAAAAGATTTCTTTTAATGAAAGTATATGTAATATTTTCATTTTATCAAGCAAATAAAAAATTAAAAAATATTTTTACAAAAAAAAGAAAGACAATGAATTTCAAGAAAAGTTTTAATTCATTGAGAGCAGTGTGGATCCTATAGCCATATATTCTATATAACAAATATATAATATCAAATTTGATCAGATGTCAAGGTCAGAACTTGATTTTCAATGAAAATATCAATAAAGGATATGTTCTACATTGATGATGACTCCAATTTTAAAGTTAAAACAAAGTATGTTACAAGAGCACTAAAACATTATAAAGAAACTCTTAAGTCTGTTTTATACCATTCTGTACTATCATATTCAAACTTTCCATACATTTGAATATTTTGGATTTGATATCAATGACTGTATAAACTTGATGTTGTGATATTAAATGGAAAATATCCAAAAAACTTCCAGTACTATTCTATGATTTTACAAGATATCCTATACTCACTATTTCCTTGAAGATTCTGAATGGAATATTGTTGAGGACTTTATACAGATTTTCATTATTAAATCGTAACCATTTAACTCTTTGGACTCGTAAGACTGATATTTCAAAGCGAGTGATATTCATGAAATACCATCAGCAAATATTTCAGGCTTTGGGGGATGACAGATGCTTCTAATAAAAAATTTCATAGAATATTGTCCATGAATTAGAATGCACCAAACATATTTTGTAAGAAAAGTTAATTTTCTTATAAACCAAAAATACCCGTACTTTATTATTTCTTATATGATGATATACAATAAAAACAGATATTATTAGGTAATGTTTATTACCAAACTCTACAACTTTGTTAATCTGTAACCAAAATATAAAAATGTTAGTGCAACTTCTATAGCTAAAATAAAATTGCAAATATATAATTGGAAGAAAAACTCGATACACAGTCAGTTGAGTTTTTCTTACAATTATATGAATGTATTCTATGATATTTAAAAACCATACAGTGAGCACTCCAGAAAAATAATAAGAATCTTCTCATATAGTCTAAATTTGAATCATTCCCAAATCAGCTTCTGTAGATTATTTACGTATATATATTATATACAATCTTCTTACATTACACATTACATTTTTAGGAGGGTTATAGTTGTAACTAAGTTAGTCAAATCCCCTATACATAATAACACCCCAAATGTTTTTTAAGATAAAAACTTAATTTTTAACTATAAATTTCAACTTCTTTATAAGCAAAAATAAAATTGGATAAATATTTGTATGAAGGGGATACTTATTTTTGGGCCATTACATATTCAAATTTTTCATTCTAGAATTCCCGTGAAATTGAGTTTTGGTAATAAATAACAGGTATTTTGATTTTATAGCATTTTATCCAAAATAATAAAATCCTGATATCTTTGTCATTCAGCATTTTCAGACTTCATCTTTATTCGCAATGTTTCGACTGATATGTTGTCCAGCCTTCTTTAGGTGTTTCTTGTCAAACTCGGGAGCCTACATGTAACATCAAATCACAGCCTTTATTTAATCCATTGGGGTCACTTGTCCTGTTAACCATAACCAGGTATAAGTGCTAAACATTCTTGTATTGTTACTTGGCTGCAGTTAGGATTGAACCAGTAACCTCCAAATGACTGTCTTTTTAGAAGCTTAGGGAACCAACACCTATAACCATTATGCTATGTGTCTTGTTGGATAGTTCAGACTGAATTTTGGGGACTTATAAACTTACTGTTCTCATATCACTATGATTTCTACTACAATGTATGGGGAGGACATATCGGCTGAAACGTCGTGAATATAACAATAAAGATAAAGACAATAGTCAGAAAACCCTGAATGATAAAATTCAACAAGCTTCGTCTAAAAAATTCAGACGAATAATATCTTTGTTTTACTTAACTTTTTGTAAAAATTATTAGAGATGTACTCACTGTATATTGACCATTCACAAACTTTCATTTTTATTTCATAGAATGATAGCAAATCTGTATTCTATAGCAAGTTCAAATGTCTTTTCTGATTGATTACTTTTGTGAATCTAATTAGCATTAGTTGAAAATATATGAGGGCACAAGAGTTAAGGATTTAAAGGATTAATATCTTTATCATTTACTTATTATAATTGGTGATAATTTTTATGTCATCAGAAATTGGCTTTAACCAAATGAAATGATTACCAATGTAATATGCAGTATTGCCTCTATATTTAGTCTTAGAATTTAACTTGTAAATGAATATTTATGTTTTGTATGTATGTTTTAGAAAACTGGAGTGGATAGTGACAAGAATTTGTAAATTCCAATAAATGAAAAAAAAAGGAATGAAAGCAGAATATGGAAGGAGAGAAGGGATAAAAAAAGGGAAAAAGGAATAAAAATAAAATGCAGATAGAAAAGAAAATAAAAGTGTAAACATAGGAGAGGAGAGAAAAAGACAAAAAGAAAGACAGAAAGAAAGAGAGAGTGGAGAGAGAAAAGGGGAAAAAAGAAGACAGATGAAGTTCTTAATTGATAAGAGAGAAAGAAATACACAGAAAAAAGACTAAAAAAAAAAAGAGTAATAGAAAGAAAGAAAAGAATTTGTAGACAGAGACAGGGATAAAAAAGAAATTTTCTGGAAGAACTATTAAGAGAAAAAGAGAAAGAGAGAGGAGTCAACCAGAGAGAAAGAGTAGGAAAATCCAGACACACAGAGAAAACGAGATTGAGAAAAAAACCGACAAAGATAACATATTCTTTTTTGAATGAGAAACAAGGACATTTCAAAAATAGAAAAAAGGGAAAATAGAGGGATAGTTTAGAGATAGAGAGTAAGATATTGAGAGAAGGACGGACAAAAAAGAGGAAAATATAAAGTCAGAAAGTGTGATGGAAAAAGTAGTGGAGGGAGAAGCCAGATGCTATGATAGCAAGACAGACAGACAGAAAGAAAAAGGAAAATCCAGATGAGGTGACCGGGAAGAAAAAGAGAAAAAGAAAGTTGATAAAGAAAGACTTCAAGTAAACAAAGTGAGACTTTGAAGGAAATGTTTGTTGTTGTTGTTTTATATACATACATACATACATACATACATACATATATTTACATACACACACACACACACACACACACACACACACACACACACACACACACACACATATATATATATATATATTTAATTCCCATTTTGGAAACCCAGTTGAGAAGGAAGAGTCAAACCAGATGTTGTCACTAGGCCGGATGTATGGAGTCATATATTTTATGTTACACAGTATCATTTTTCTGCCTGCAGGGATAACTGAGACATAGAGCCATGGCTGCTGCTGATGTTGATCTTGAGGACCATGATAATGATGATGATGATGGTTGTTGTGGTGGTGCTGGTGGTGATGGTGGTGGACAGATTGTTGCTGATTTTAAATGATGCTGATGATAAAGATGAGGATGAGGATGATGATGATGACTGATGATTCTAGAATTACCTCCCTTTTAACACTCTCACTTTCATCTTGTAATCTCAACCTAATCCCATGTACCAATTTAGCTGTCTAAATTTACATCCATTCTGTCAGACTGTTTCTATCTATCTATCTATCTATCTCAATCTAAGTCTGTTTATATCTAAGTATATTCTTACCTATCTATCTATCTATCTATCTATCTATCTATCTATCTATCTCTTGATTATATCTATATATCTATCTATCTCTTATTTATATATATCAATCTAAGTCTATTTATATCTAAGTATATTCTTATCTATCTATCTATCTATCTATCTATCTCTTATTTATATCAATCAATCTAAGTCTATTTATATGTAAGGATATGATCTATCTATCTATATAAAGTCAGAAAGAATAGAATTTTATTGTTTCATGTCATGAAATGTAGATTGCACTATATTTTTGTGTAAAATATATAAACATTATAATTATTTTATATATGTACTCATTACAATCTGCTAATTTGTTTCAATATGACCACTTCTCTTCAGACAAGTGGAACACTCTTTCAATGTTTGCAATTTAAACTTTAAATGTTACAAATTGATTGCTTTTGTCTGTTATACCACACAGATTCTAATTCGTTGTTCTGATATATCTACTTACCTTTTATATTCTAAAACTCATGATTCAAACAATATATAATCCAATATATTAAATAAAATTTTTAAAAATTCAATGATGTGTGTGCTTATTTTTCATCTTTAAAATATCTAAATATATTTTTTTAAGGACTGCTAATACTTGATTTTATAGACTTGTTAATCTGTTCCTATTAAGAAGATAGAAAGGGAAAAGATGAAGATATTTTAATAGACCATTTGGCACTTTATGCTTTTAAAGAAAGTTAAAGAACAATCTGACCAAAATATTATGGTAAAAACAACAGCAATGAAGATACTCAGATGAATGATACGTGTACTGATCACTTTTAGGATTTGAAATAATAAGAAATAAGTCATTAAATCAGGGTACTTTACTATAGATAAGTCAGACGGAGTGCAGGGAGAGCTGGATTTGTGCCTTATGCTACCTAGAAGTTCCAATGTCTATGATTAAAAAAAAAACTACGAAAGAAAGCAATTTTTTTCTAACTGACCAAAGTAGGAAGAATTATTTCTTATTCTTCTGTTGGTTCTTCTGATAAAAACAGCATCTTGTATGATGCCAAATTAGTAAGAAGTGGTATGACAGTTCTTACCTGTGCCAAGAGAAAGTTTTCTTTTTGTATACTGGAAGCACTGTTCTTTAGAAGTTTACCATTCAAGAGATATAAGTTTGCTGAGGAAATCACTGGCTAATGGCTAACAACCCAAGAAATGATTTGTTGCAATCGTTCTGCTAAAAATAATTTTTTAAAGAGCTTTAATTGTTTGGTTTGTACTGAAGCCAAGAAAATCTAATCCTGAAGCATCTTGTTTGTCTAATTTCTTCAGTGTTTTTATTTGACTCATCTAAGAGAGTTGTTCCAAAAGTAATGCCTTCTATTTATTTCCATGGAAACTACAACAGATACAAGGAGGACAAAAACAAAATTAGATAGAGCAAGTTTTCAGCAACAAAACACTATTTTTCCATATCATCATCACCACTACTGACAATGCATTTTTATTAGCAATAAGCTGATGCTGGTACTTGTAAACTAATACATCAACTGAAGTGACACATTATTTTTTATTGTAGCAATGATATCATTGTTGATAGGAAAATATTGTCAGAGTTGTCCATCTTTCATTGGCCCAATTTAACCATGATCAAGACACTCTTGATTTCATGAGGTGACAATTTTGTTAAATGTGATCTGTCTATCACATCACTGTTTTGACTGCTCAAAAACATTACTTACTGCTTATCTGTGCTCACATTGACTGTTCGTTTCATAAATGTTTAGCAAGCAGCAACGAATGTTGTCTGAAGGAATTCAATGACATACCTCAGCTTTCATATTACACACCATTTTGCCTGGTAGCCACTCAGTTGATTTATTTAACAAGACAAAGAAAACCATGTTATTAGTAGGAAAGTTCAGTCTCTACAGAAATACTACCAATATCTGCCTCTGATGCTGTAGATAAACATAATAAAACAGAAAGGATTAGTTTTGAAACAGCCCACAAACAATCATAACATACTAAACTTTGTTCATGGCTGATAAAAATGCATTGTCACTACTAGTAAATATATGAAAAAATAGTGTTTTGTTGCTGACAACTAACTCTATCCAATGTTGTTATTGTACTACCTGTATCTGTCATTGTTCCCATAGAAGTAAATTTGAAGCTGAATTTTTCAAAGTATCCCTGTACTTATAAAATCCATTACATTCAAGTCAAGATGTCTATAATCGTTTTTTTTATATAATAGGATTTCTCAAATTCAATTTTTTATTCTAACAGGTTCTACTTCAGTCATCTTTGAATAATCAGGTTCTGTAAATATATCATCATAATCATCATCATATCGTGCCGCCAGCATGGATATCCCTGACCATCTCTCGCCACTTCTCCCTATTATTCATCGCCTCTGGCAGGTCTTCAGGGTTACATCCTGTGTCCTCACATAGCTGCTGTATGTAAGTTCGAGCTGGTCATCCCGCCTTCGCTTGGCCATATGTGGGGGTCCATAGGAGTACATCACTTATGAGCTCGTCCCTGCTTCTCCAGCAGTGTCCTGCATGTCTGGTTCGTCTAACTTGTATAGTTTTTGTGACGGGAGGTAAGTGGCCGTACAGTTGGTGTCTTGTGGGGTGTTGTCACCAGGACTTGTTCAATATTGCTCTCAACATTCTTGTGTAATTGCCGTCTAGTTTCTTCTCCAGCCGTTTAGTTAGCGTCCATGTAGTGCGTCCATATAGCAGTATTGATACAACCGCTGCCTGGAAGAAACTGCGCTTCATTTTATCGGTCAGGTCTGATTTCCATATGATCGAGAGCCTATCGATAGCTGTCCATGCTTTCGTTAGTCGTGTGTCGATGTCTTTTTCGGTTGATGAGATGCTACTTCCTAGGTAGGTGAATTTGTCAACTAGTTTCAGAGAGGCTCCATCTAGTATGGTAATGTTGCCCGTTTGGTTGTAACACAAATATTCAGTTTTGTGTGCATTGACATGGAGGCCAATGCCTGCAGCGGCTCGTTCCAAACTATGCAGTAGTGTCTCTGCTTGATTAGGCGTATTCACCAGTAACACCAAATTATCAGCATAGTCGGCGTCGGTGATTGTTTTTGCGGGGTACCTTTTGCTTCTTTTCTTCGTCAGCTCGAAGCCATTTTCTCTGATTTTGTCGATCGACATTCTAAGCACATAGTCTAGACAGATGATAAAGAGGTATGGGGCTAGCGTGTCTCCTTGTAGTACTCCTACAACAATGTCGAAGTATTCTGTGTCTCCATCTGGTGAACGTACTTTCACTTTGGTGTTTCTGTTGAGAATCATTATTGCCGCTACGGTTTCTTTTGGTAGGCCGTATGCTAGTAGGATTTGTTCCATCTTCCCTCTGTGGATAATGTCACCTGAAGGTTTTTTGCCCGAATGCCTTCAATGATTCTACGGATGGTCAATATTTGTGAGGTTGTGGATCTATTTCTCCGGAAGCCATTTTGGTTTTTCCTAAGGATGCTGTCTATTTTGGGTTCTATATTATGAATATTGTAGAGAAAAAGAACTAAACATCATTATTCTCTGTGAATAACTTGGTGAAGAATCTCTTAGATTTTCAAAAAAAGAAATCATCAAAAGTCTATTTAGTATAATGTATTCTGCAATATTGCTTTGCAAAAATGAAAGTTGTGGATGTTCATGTTTATGACACGTACAGTCAAAGAACATACACTAGTCGTGTAGCTTAAGTATACATCAGATTTGATTTAGTTTTATCCATGACATATTCTGGGGGGCTGTAGAATGCACCGACTGCTTCTCTTCAGAGGAGTAAGACCCCCCAATGAGTGTCCTGGATATGACACTAAACAGTCTGTTGGTGAGGTTCCAACAGTACTGGAGCTTTGGGGAATGTGGAGTACCCCTTCATTGCAATTACTCCCAGATCCACTCTGACCCGGAGTGGTAGCACCTGATAAGGGTCCTATCTATGGGTTGAATAGAACTAAACCGTGCTTCTTTCACTATTATGATTTTTGCATTTAAACTGCGTCTTATGCTAAACTGAATTGTTTAAAATAGAACTGTTTTGACATTTGAACTGTGAACTAGTGCTGAACTGAATTGCTCGAAATAGAACTGTTTTTGACGTCTAAACTGTGTACTTATGCTGAACTGAATTATCTGAAATAAAACTGTTTGACATTTAACTCTGTGTATTGCCCAGTCAGCTGGGGCTGTAGAATAAATACACTGACTGCAAGACTGTAAGACCCCCCACCAACGAGTGTCCTGCATATGACTCTAAACAATCTGATGGTGAGGTTCCAGTGATGCTGGGGCTTTGGGGATTGCGGAGTACCCCTTCATTGCCATCGCTCTCAGGTTCACTCTGGCTCCGGACTTGTAGCACCTGATAAGGGTCCTATCTATGGGCTAAATAGAACTAACAGCATACTTATGCTAAAGTTAATTGTTTGAGTAAATTGAATAGCTTGAAATAGAAATGTTTTTGACAATTAAACTGTACTTACATTTAAACTGCATGCTTATGCTTAACTGAATTATTTGAAATAGAACTGTTTTTCGACATTAAAACTGTATTTATACTTAACTGGATTGTTACATATAACTGCTCGAATAGTTTGAAATGGAAATGTTTTTGACAATTAAACTGTGTACTTATGCTAAACTGAATTGTTTTAAATAGAACAGATTATTTACATAAAAATGGATTTGGCGTTAAATAACCTACAAAGGTTGATATGCCATAAAACCCAACAAACCAAACCAAACCATGACACATTCATAAAATTAAACAGTAAGTCACAGTTTATAAAAATGTTAAAGCATTCATTATCACAACTCTCAACTGCATTTTGATGCCCACTGAATTAAGGAGAGGTGCATGTTTGCTTTGTTCTTGCCCACTGGGCATACTTCAGCTGGCCATGTTTCCTGATCAGGTCGGGTGTGTCTCAGCTTTGGTGGCAGTCAAGGCCATCTGACGAGGATACTGGGAAGCTGGCATTCATATCACGCGTGCTAAGACTGGCATTCCTTGAGCCTCAGGGATCTATCCTTCCAGGCTCTAACCCTCTCCAGAGGGGGCTCAGTTTATTTAGAGGAATGCCAATGAGGTTTAAGGTATTTCTGGAACCACTGGGCATGTGTGGGCTATGGTCCTGCACCTGGTTCCCACACTAAAAAAGGTCTTGTGTTATACTCGTTCATACATGAGGCACTCAACAAATATAAGGAGTGGTACATGTTAGTGGAGGTCAGGCACCTCCAATTCATTAGATAGAAGATCATCAAGTCTTGTTTTATTTTATCCCATAATAATTACAACATAAAGTGTAGGAAATATATAAGTAAATGTAACAACTCGTATGGGACAGTATAATTTTCTTTTTTATAAAAAGACTACTTACAGCATAAGCTTTCTTCCATAAAACTCTGCCTTTGGAGTAGGCTGCAGAGATTCACCTTTGTCAATCCACTGCCTTTTGCATTAATCATTGTCATAAAAGACTCATTTTTCATCACCTGTAAGGATATTCTTGAAAACGAGTCATTTCTCTGCCTTGAAAGAAGACTTGTCACTATGAATATGCAATCTTATTCTCAATAGAAGTAATGAGAAACCTAAATGCCCAGCTTGTTCACTTCTTCAAGTCATAGATTGGAATGGGTTAAGGTCAAGTGAAAATTCTTGAGTACTTTTGCATGGATTGCATTCCAACAATTCTCTTAAAGCATCTTGATCAAGGTCTAATGAATGTTCTGGTCTCGGTTCATCTCTCAGTGATATACTATCAGAACAAAAATTTGAAAACCAGTTTCAGACTTGATGGTCAGTTACGATACTTTGGCCATAAACACTGTAAATTTCTTTGCTATTTCTGTTGTGTTTTTATTATTCTGAAACTATCACAACATTACATATTGAATATGTACTTTCAGTTCCTTAATTTTAAGGGTGTAAGATCATAGATTGAATTATGTTGCACACACTTTCCTAACTGAAATGAGAATAACTGATGAAGGCATTCTTTAATCAGGTAAGTTCCTGCTGCATTTCAAGCATCGGAAGCTTGAAAAGCAAACTTACAAATTGCTTTTTGAAAATGAAAAATATTTATAAGTCAACCCAATATATATATATATATATATATATATATATATATATATATATATAGTTTTTATATATATATATATATATATATATATATATAGTTTTTTTATCAAAAAGATCTGAAGAAGTCCTGTTAATTTTTTTTGTGTTTTTGGAAATTTCAAAAATGCGTAACAGGATAGAAATAAATTTATAATCCTATGTGACCGGTTTTGTTGTTTTTCTTAAAGTATATGTATATATATATATGTGCGTGTGTGTGTGTGTGTGTGTGTGTGTGTGTGTGTGTGTGTGTGTGTGTGTGTGCTGTGGTAGCAATAGCTCATCAACTGAAAGTGATGCATAGGGGTGGTGTAGACAGCTATTAACAGATTGTTGATTATATGGAAATCTGAACAAGTAAAACAGGATTTCTTCCAAGCTCAGGCCATGTTGATGCTACTGTTTGGTTGGACCACCTGTACTCTAAAAAAATGCTCAGAAAAAAGCTAGATAGGAGTACACAAGAGTGTTAAATGCTGTTTTTGGACAAATCTTTGAAGCAGCACCCCACAAAGCAGTAACTCTATTGCTATTTGCCACCCATTTCATAAATCATCAAAGTAAGATAAACAAGATATACGGAACACTGCCAGAGAAGTAAGGATGAACTTAAAAAAGCAATGTTCTCCTATGGACTCCTACAGATGGGCACACCAGTACTGGCCAACTAACAAAGACTAACATACATTAGCTCTGTGTGGGCACCAGATGCCGTCTAGAGGACCTGTCAGGAACACAGAATGACCGAGATGGATGGAGAAATATAGTCAAGGGACTCCATGCCATGCTTTGACAATGATATATATATATATATATATATATATATATATATATATATATATATCAAATGTGGTATAATTTGGAGGGGGCTCAATATCTGTGATAGAACTATTATATAATTGTCATGTAATGACGTGCCTGAAATGAATGGTTTTAGATAAGTATTCATGTTATTAAATATATATATAAAAATCAATGTATATATATATATATATATTGTCATTCACAGACAGACTGTTTCATTGTATCACAACTCTTCAGGGTGGCTAGACATGTAGGACGCTTGAAGCTGGAATCGAAACCTGCCCAACTTTATGTTAGACTTAGTATCAGACCTCTCAGCCAACAAGCGTATATATATGTATATATATATATATTAAAAATTCCATATTGATCTTTAATCCTAGGTGGTTGTTTCTAATGAAGCTATGGTATTTTCATGGGTTCATTTGGTGGGTATTACTTTAGACTTTGTTGATAACTTGTTATTTTATATAGTTTTAACTAATACTTTAATTTTTGCTCCAGTTTTCTTTCTATCCAAATATATGTTTTAAAAACAAGTGACGATGAATTGGTAAAACTGACTGATTAGGAAACGAGAACTCCAATGATTTCAACCCCTTTTATCAGTGGAGACACTGATAATGGCTGAATATTCTCTCTCTCTCTCTCTCTCTCTCTCTCTCTCTCTCTCTCTCTCTCTCTTTCTTTTAATTGATTAAATTGACTTGTCTATTCTCTTCAGATATTTTTTCTCTCATTCAAAGTTTTATTTTCACACATTATAGCTCTTGTGAAACTTATTGAGTAATATTATTTCTACAGCTGCTGCTTCAGCCACCTTTGACTAATTAGATCATATTGCATGACATCATCTTTGCGTGACATGTACAAAGATTAATTGTTTAACAGGTTGGATAGATTTCTGAAATCAACATATGTAGTATTTTAATTTCTTCTTGTTTAAAAGCAGTTTTCCTCCACTGAGTTCAAGTTAAATCACCTATTCTTATTTATTTATTGCCCTTCAGGTCTTGATTTTCTCGGCATCTCTTTATAACACTGAACCTAACCCAATCTTCTTTTTTAATTCCCTCTATTTTATCCATGCTTTCCTTTTGCTCATTTAGTCAGTCTTCATCTTTCTCTATCTCCCAACATCCTTTCTTTTTCTGCCCAATTTATTTCTTCAATCTAAATTGTCTTTCTCTCTATCTTTCTACTTCCTTTCTCTCCTTCAAATCCATTATTTCTTTTTCTTTGACTTATTCAATCTGTCTCTCTATCTCCTATTGTCTTTCCACCTTCTTTATTATCTCTCTCTCTCTCTTTTCTCTTTTTCTAACTTTTTTCTTTATATTATTGCTCTTTTTTTTTTATCTCATTCCTTTTCATATATTGTTTCTACTTATCTTCAACTCACTCTCTCTTCTCTCTTTCCATCTCTCTCTTTTCTCTCTCTTCTCCTGCCCCTCTCTTTTTTTCTTTATTCCCTCTTTTTCTCTATCAGATCTGCTTCTCAGCATCTTTTCATTTCCTCTCTCTTTATCTTATTTTTACTTTTACTCTCATAATTTTCTTCCAAGCAT
The DNA here is from genome assembly GCA_963585895.1 of Sepioteuthis lessoniana. NCBI lineage: Eukaryota > Metazoa > Mollusca > Cephalopoda > Myopsida > Loliginidae > Sepioteuthis > Sepioteuthis lessoniana. The sequence goes on from OY757929.1 coordinate 72,210,286, forward strand.
ATTTTTTCTGTGTCTGTTTTTCTTTCCAACATTTTTTCTCTCTTCTTCTCAGTCCATATTTCTCTCTTTTTACCTCTCTCTCAGTCAATCTGCTTCTCTCTTTTTCTTCCTTCCAATTTTCCTTACATACTCTCTCTCTCTCTCTCTCTCTCTCTCTCTCTCTTTCTCTCTCTCTCTCTCCAAATCCAACACAAATACATTATTTTAATTAAATTCTTTTACCTCCTTTTGACTTTCGATCATATTTTTGATTCAATTATTCACAGAATTAATCAGGTAAAGTAGAAAATCACTAAGGCCACCCATGAATAAAAATTACAAACCAAAGTCAGCTCACAATTCCACCATCAGAAAATGGTTGATTCAATTTAGATGAAACAAATCTTTCAAAATAAATTTTGATATTCTCCCAGGAATTATTTATTCTTGTGATGTCAGTAGGCAGGTTGCAGAACCAAATTAAAAACTAGTAGATCTTCTGTCGAAATTTAAAAAAAAAGGTCATTAAAAATCAATTCTCTTTGGGGATGTCAAAACTCTTATAAAAGTAAAACAAGATTCAACTACTTGAAAGCAAGGCTCCTTGTTTTTATGTTGTTACATTTAGACTTAATCTTCTGGTTCCAATTAATTCGTAGTTCCAATTAGTTATTAATTCAAATTAAGTGAGACTCACTGACCATAATTCATTTGGGGAAAAAGATGATGACTTTAAAATCAAATGAGGTAAACATTTTTGCTAGAAATAGCACATAGCATGACAGTGATTGCTCTTGGGAGTAGAGCTTAAAGATAACAGCACTGAAATAGAGGTTTCTAAAGTTTAAATGCAAATATTGGGGAGGTGAATCTCATGGATATATATTAGCAAACAAAAGAAGATACTATGTTTTTAAATTCAGACTCCTGAGCCCATTTTGATCTTTATTCCTTTGGCTTTCAGAGAACCTATTCTTCAACAAATAGAAATAAAAAAATTAAAAGATCAAATATAAAATACATTCAAACTTCACTCCAAAACACTAGCATCTTTGTTTAAAGCTGTTCCATTATTCTTTTGGATTGCTTGAAGGCAAGAAAGATATTTAGTCATGTCCCCTCTCCTAAAGGACTAATATTTACATTTGTATATGCATGATACACAAACAATAAATGAATGGAAGAAAAGAAAAGCTAAACTTGTATATAAATACAGAAACATTTAATATGTGCATAATATATATATACAAGAAATATTGAAAAGAATACACAAAAGTGTCCCAACAAATAAAATATGCACATATTGTTCTATGAACAAGAATTATATGAAAGGAGTACAAAAATCCAAAAAGACTTACTTGATAATGTTGGTCATTAAAATTATTTCAATCATGTTGACAGGAAAAGAGATAAAGTCACTTCTGTTCAAAGAAAGAGTGAAGGAGAATGGATTTCTGAAATTGTCATCTAACACTCCATGAAGCCCTGAATGAACATGCCCATTCTCCAAGAGAGACATTTGTTGTTTCCCTCCAATTCAATTAAAAGAAAGTTTTTTTATTATTAGTTTATAAGATAATAACCTGAAATTAATATACTGAGGTTTCACCGAATAGAAAATATCACTCCAACCAAAATATCAAGCTCACAGTTTATTGTAAAATAATGTTTTTCTTGAAATAACAAGTTTATGCATCATTGTAAAATAGTTAATTGGTTTAAAGTACTGATTGAATCAGAAAGAATAGAAATATTTATCTGATATTTATGAAACTTAACACAGTACAAAACAAGGTCAATTCTTTGGAAATTGGATAGGAAGGTTGTGTTGCATTAATCTTTCAAGGATAGAAGACTTTCTTGCTTTGGAAATCAACATATAAAATCAGGGACTGTCTAACCAACATAGTAAGCATGTTTAAAGGAATTTATAAGTATAATTTAGTCTAGAACTTTGTTGGAGAGGCAGTAGAAAGATTATAAATACAAGCTGATTATACACAAGTCTTTCTTTAGTGACCTACAGATATTTCGTGTCAATTCTATGACAAAGTATGTGGATCTTTGGAGTGAAAGGGCATGGGTTAATGTCAACACCAAAGACATGTCTTTCGCTCATCTCATTTTGGTAGAGCTTGCCTTAGGAACCACATATATGTTTACTAGTGTTCTTTGTGAGATTGAGGCGATGACTTTCTTCTGTAGAGAAATGCTAATTACTATATATATATATATATATATATACAGTAATATGGAGTAATGTGAACAAAAGTGGTAAGACGAATAGGAATATTTTTTGTTATAATTTATTTTTTGAAAAATTATTGTTAAATATTTTTAAAAGATTTCATATGCCATAAAACAACCAATGAAAAATGAACTGGTGGAATAGCATATGCATACACAAAAGGAAAAAATTATTCTTTGCTATCCAAGTGTTTTCACCCTACTCAGCTCGGACTGTAGAATGCACTGACTGAATCTCAGTCCTAGATATAACATTAAACCATCTGATAGTTAAGCTCCTGAGATTCGGGGAATGTGGAGTGCCCCTTCTTTGCCATTGCTCCTAGATTTACTCTGACCCAGAGTGGTAGCATCTGATAAGGTCTTATCTATGGGAAAAATCGAACTGTTTGACATTTAAACTTAGTGTAAACAAATGACTGGAGTAAAGTTAAATTATTAGAAATAGAATTCTTTAATTTTATTTATTGTATTGAATTAATTTAGACGGCTATTGCAATGAAAAATAATTATTATTTGTGTCTAATTAATTTTGAAGAAAAAACTTCATCGTCAGAGATTTTTTTTAAATGTACACAATGTTGTATGTCCAATTTTTTTTTTTTGATGTTGTAAACATGGTATCACATGGGGTGTTAGGATACCATGTTAGGTGTTGTAACCATAGTGCCACTTGGGGGTGTTTAAACGCTATGCAGAATAGACATGACTTCAGTTGTCCGAATAAATTTAATTTTTTTTTAAACTTAAATATGTATTAAAAATATATGTTAATTAATGATATATTCAGTATTCAATTCTAACCTATTGTTAATCCGATGGTGTAAATAAGCTATTAATAATTCTTTAAGCATTTAGCTGTGTGTAAACAAGTGACTTTTTAATGGGATTGTAAGTAATTCAAAGCAATACTTGATAAGTAATGTAGAATAGAATTATTAGTGTAAATTAGCTCTACTTGAAACTTTTTAAATAAATGCCTAAATTGAATTGTTACTGTTATGTAGTGATGCTTGAAACCATTTAATGGTCTGCAAATAAAACTCTTTATATTTGATAACAATATTAGAAGCCATTTAACAAACGATTAATACTCAATAAAACTATTCATTTTAAAATATTTGGAACCATTTATTTGTGTGCAAACAATTTAGCTCTGTGTCATTTAAAAATACAATTACCAACAAATTATTGACTTCCAAATCATATGTATGACCATTTCACTGTGTATAAACCAATGACTGATACTAATTGGAATTGTTAATGTAATATAGCAATACTAGAAACCATTTAACTGTATGCAAACAAATGAGCTTTGGCTCATTTAAAGTTATCAACAAACTATGCATTTATAAAGCATATATATATACAGAGGATTTGGCATTAAATAACCTACAATGGTTAATATGCCATAAAATACAACCAAACCATATATGTCTGATATATATGTATAAAGAGGATTTGGCATTAAATAGCCTACAATGGTTGATATGCCATAAAATACAACCAAACCAAACCGTATATATCTGATATATATGTATAAAGAGGATTTGGCATTAAATAGCCTACAATGGTTGATATGCCATAAAATACAACCAAACCAAACCATATATATCTGATATATATGTATAAAGAGGATTTGGCATTAAATAGCCTACAATGGTTGATATGCCATAAAATACAACCAAACGAAATCATATATGTTTAATATATATGTATAAAGAGGATTTGGCATTAAATAGCCTACAATGGTTGATATGCCATAAAATACAACCAAACCAAACCACATATATCTGATATATATGTATAAAGAGGATTTGGCATTAAATAGCCTACAATGGTTGATATGCCATAAAATACAACCAAACCAAACCGTATATATCTGATATATATGTATAAAGAGGATTTGGCATTAAATAGCCGACAATGGTTGATATGCCATAAAACCCAATCAAACGAAACCATATATATTTAATATATATGTATAAAGAGGATTTGACATTAAATAGCCTACAAAGGTTGATATGCCATAAAATTCAAACAAACCAAATCATATATATTTGATATATGTATAAAGAGGATTTGGCATTAAATAGCATACAATGGTTGATAGGCCATAAAATTCAACCAAATCAAACCAAGCTTAGTGTTTTGACCTACCATTTTTTTAAATTTCTCCTATCATGGACACCTGATAGTTAGATGTATACAAGGGAGATATTTGTTAGGCGTGGGTGTATGTTTCATGTTAGTTGTAACTATTTTAGTAAAGTATTTGACTTTAGCATTTGTTTATTTAGATGGCAACCCATCAGTCCATTTTATTTCAAATCCATGTTTTGCAGCTGGTTTATTTTGATGTTAAAGCCATTTGTGGGCTAGTGTTTGGAGACGTTTTATCCATTTATGTTCCTTGGAAGTCATTGTCCATTTGGAAGATTCATTTGCAAGCAAGCTTTAACTTTTTGATTGATGTTTTGAGATGTTACTTCAATATATTTATATATTTATATAACCAGAAAAACCTAGCATTATGAGAATAATATTCTGAAGCATATTTTCTTAAATACAAAAAATCATTCTATTTGTATTTTGTACAAATGAGTCTCCTGTCTCATTAATTTTCTTCCTAAAAGACCCAGTCCACTTTTGAGTGGGTGCAAGTGTTCTTTCTAATCAATTTTAAGTTAAAATCTTCTGAATATCCATCTATCTATCTATCTATCTATCTATCTATCTGGTTTTGATTAGTATGATACAAACCCAAGGGAAGAGTAATTAGAGTAGAAAGTTTTTGCTCAATGGGTATTCTATATAAGGAAAGTTATCTAAAACATACAAAATCAAAATCCTATTGTTATGCCAAGATGTAAACTTGCAGTAAATATGAAATTTATATATGCAGCCAACACTTTGCATATTTTCTACTTACTATCTTTGTCAAAACCAAGAAGATCAACTTTAGATAGATATAGATATAGATATATTCTCTAAAAGGCAGATGAATATATAACCCCAAAGTCAACATTTGTGAAAAGTCAATAATAGAAACTTTGATTGACAGGCTAGAAATCATTGGTCACCATCCAGTTTGAGAACGGAATGAAATAGGATTCAGTTAGAATCTCAAAGCCATTGGGGTTTGGACACCACATGGAACAGCAGCATTATGATCACCATCAAAGTGTTTTAGGCTCTGGATGGCAAGTGTAAACTAACTTTAAATGAATAATTTCTCCTCTTGTCAAAATGGTAGTATGAAATGAATACCCATAATCTAAGAGCTATTTTAATATGGAAACACCAAGAAATAAAAGTGGGGGATTAAGATTTAAAAATGTGTTTGTCAAGTTCTTTTATTATTTAATTATTCTTAAAGAAAATAATGCAAGATCAAGTGATTATTTGACATCCTACTAGATATACCAGAGAGAAAGAAAGAAGGATATATATATATATATATATATATATATATATATATATATATATATTTCTCTTCCTCTCTCTCTCTCTCTCTCTCTTTTCAAGTATCTCCATACTGATATATATATATATATATATATATATATATATATATATATATGAAGGTTTATTGGTGAATGATCACAGGTGCTGAGTTGATTGAATAATGTTCAGTGTTAAACTCCCCCCAAAATACAATATTTCTTAGGCCTACAATATATGCTTTTGGTGAAAATGGCTCATTTTTTTAAATCTGATGTCACCAGTTATGAATATTTAATTTGATAACTATAATTAATTTAACCCAAACAGGCTAAAGAGAGAGAAATACTCTGCCTCAGATTAGCAGGTGCTGTGAGTGTTTTTTGCTTTTTAGTTTTGTACATTTTTTTTGTACATTCTGCTGACCAGTAATCATGATGGTCTGACAAATTTTGAATCCGTCATGATTAGTTTATACATCTGCTACAAGACTTGATCAATTCAGTTTCTTTTTTTTTTCCGCCACTGAACTGTTTTTTGTTGTTCTTTTTCTTGTCTTCCTTTTATTGTTATCATTGCCATTCTTTTTAACCTGTACTCATTTCTTCGCCTATTTTTTCTAATCCTTCCATCTCTTCTTTCATTTTATTATTCTTTTTCTGTCTTAAAAACAAAACAAAAAAACAAAAAACAAGTTATTCACCCATGTCAAAATCAGTATTTACTCAGACAAAATACTATTATTCTTTTATTGTACATTAAGGTTGGTTGCTTGCTTTATTTTATGGCATATAAACCCTTTTTGGGTCATTTAATGCCATATTAAATTTCAAACCATTCAGTTTAGTATAAGTATAGTTTTTTGTTTACACACAGTTAAATGTCAAAATAGTTCTATTTCAAACAATTCTGTTAGCATAAGTACACAGTTTCAATATTAATAACAGTTCTATTTCAAACAACGCAGTTTAGCATAAGTACACAGTTTAAATATCAAAAACGATTCTATTTCAAATGATTCAGTCAAGCATGAGTACACAGTTTAGTTCTATTTGACCCAAAAATAAGACCCTATCAGGTGCTACCACTCTGGGCCAGAGTGGACCTGGGAGCAATGACAACTAAGGAGTACTCTGCATTCTCCAAAGCTCCAGCTTTTCTGAAACCTCACCTTCAAATTGTTTAGTATCATATCAGGACACATGTTGGGTGGAGGTCTTACCCCTCTGCAGTGAGGCAGTTGGAGTATTCTACAGCCCCAGCTGACTGGGCAATGTACATTAAGGGCACATGGACAAATAGGTATATAATTAATATAATGGTTACCTTAGCAATGATCAAAATGCATTGATATTTACTGTTTTTAATATCAGAATTTAAAATCTAAATGAAGATGTGCATAGAGCTTAGTAATTTATAAGTGGTAATGTTTCAATATCTAGACAACAGTCTAAATGTTGTCTGTTGAATCAGTGCTAGTTTGAAATAAAGTGGAAAAGTTTTGATACTTTTTGGATGAAATATTTATGGAGAAAGTCAGAAATACCTCAAAGCAATTCTGTACTTCTTTCCTAAACTGAAGGTATGTCTCAAATGTTGGTTCTTTATGAAACATTAAACATTCAACTAAAATCTTAAAAACAAATGAAAAAAATTTGACATTTGTCTATAACCAAATGAAAAAAAAAATCAAAATAAGATTAATTTTTATGTTTTAGCATAAAATTAAATGTGTATTTTTTTCTGAATCTTATAATTTATTTGTTGTACAGGAAACAATTTTCTTTTGTTAAAATATAACTTGTATTATGTAAATCATATTTGAAATATATCATTCTTTTTTCTAGACTATTAGAAAAATCAATAAACTGCTAAAACCTTTTACATAACACTGTGAAAAATTTCTATTTTATAGCTTTTTATGCAGTCTGAAAATGGCCTGATTCCAAGTCTGCCAGGTTAAAGTGGTGCAAATATATTTGACTGAAGAACTTCTTTGTTCCAACAATCACTAGCCTAAAATTGAGCCTTGTTATGTTTGGTATTCATAGACTCTTGAACCTTCAAGACTGAAATGTTTTGTATCTTTTGTGCTTATAAATTATTGAATTACATGGTGGTAATAATTTCCAAAGCTAAGACAAATATCTATCTATCTATCTATCTATCTATATCTATATATATATATATATATATATATATATATATATATATATATATATATATATATATATATATATATGTATATATATGTATAGGTATTATTCGGTCCAGTTAAACCAGAGTTGGGAGTAATTCCTTCAGGACAAGAAAATCATTCAGGAGCTGAACATTTAAATTTTCCTGGTGGAGAGCTCAATGTAATTTTTTTACAGAGCAATATTTCTTTAAGAAAAACCCAATACCGGTTAATTTAGGATTATAAATCTATTTCCATCCTGTTTTTCAGGTTCTGGTGTGAACCAATCTCTTCTCCCTCCCCGTCCACCCCATGTGTCTATTCTGTTTTATTTATCCATTGAATCTGAAGAAGTCCTGTTATATTTTTCTTCGTGTTTTTGGTTCATACCAGAAACTGAAAAACAGGATGGAAATAAATTTATAATCCTAAATTAACCGGTCTTTGGTTTTTTCTTAAAGAAGTATATATATATATATATATATATATATATATATATATATATATATATATATATATATATATATATATATATACAACTTGTATTTTGGTACCAGATTCTCTTGTAGACATATTCTGTTAAAAAATAGCAGATAAGGATTTGGTGTTTGATTTTTATTCATCTTTTCTTGTTAGTAAACTAGATTTTGCAACTGTGGTTGAAAGTGGTTTAAAAACAGGTGTTGTCTGAGTATTGAAATTGCCCATACTCAGACTATACTCATAGAGTCTTTTGACATTTTCAACATTGCTTTCAACCAGAATAGTCATCTTGCTTTCCAACAAGAAAAGACAAAAAAAACCTAAACACCAAATCTTTAATTGTTATTTTCACCAGAAAAAAAAAACAACATATATACAAGGTGCATTCAATAAGTTTCCAGACTTTTTCATACGGGCATTTAAAATTATCATAGACTCTGGAAAATTTAGTATATTATTGGAATACACTTTATGAGATGAATGACCGATTTTTATGATTTCACATTCAAATGAACAGCTACAGCAGGAATTGGAATTCACCCTACTAAAACCTGATTGTCACAACTGGTGAATATCAAAAATGCAATCTGACACTTTAGAAGAAGGATATGAAATAAAATTATGTTTTAAACTTGGAAAAATGCCACAGAAACGTATGGAATGCTTCAGACTGCTTTTGGAGCATCTTGCATGAATCAAGCATCAGTTTTTGAGTGGCATAAGATATTCAAGGAAACTAGGGAGTCTGTAAGGGATGATGACAGGTATGGGAGGAGTAAGGAAGTCAATAGATCAGAGTTGATTAGGTAAAGGGTTAGGGTTACTATGTTGAGGTTTTAAGGGAGTTCAGGAAGAGATTCTATCTGAAGAGGCCAGCACTCTTCAAATCAGGTCAGTGGCATTTCCTCCAAGACAATACACCAGTCCACAACTTCATCATTGTCACAGACTATTTGACAAAGATGGGCATCAAGACACTCCCTCATCATCCCTATAGCCCGGACCTTGCTTTCTGTGACTTTTGCTCAGAGGCTGTCATTATGAGACAACTGAGGAGATGAAAGAGGCTGTGACAAAGGTCATTAACACGCTGACACAAGAGGACTTCCATGGGGCCTTCCAGAAGTTGTTTGCATGGTACATCAAGTGCATTGCAGCCGGAGGAGATTACTTAGAAGGGGACTAGAGTTTCATGTGTGTACTATCAATAAAAGTGCCCATAGGAAAAAAGTCTGGAAACTTATCATATGCTCCTCGTATAAATATATGTATAAATATATGCCTACAGAGTCAGAAAAAAATCTACCTAGGTTTATGTGGAATATATCATAATTTTACATTTTCTCTTTTCTTTTTCTCTCTTTCTTTTTCTTCCTCCTTTTGATTCAAAATCTTTCTTGATAGACAAGCAGAATATAAATTCTACACAATATTTCTAATAAGTCAAATGACATAATTTAAAAAACAAACTCTGATTCACTAATCAAATGGACAACTTTTTCTTGATATTCAAATTTTCCCTAGGTTTTTGTATTTTGTATTTTTAAACATCCATCGTTGATTTAACATCACTAATATCATCCCTCATAGTCCTGATGATGGTTCATTAGAACCGAAACTCTATAGTGTCGACTTTGCTCTCAATAAATCTCTCCTTCTACTTGGATCAATTTTTCTCTTCATATTGTCGGATTACACTCTATTATTTACTTCCATATTGATATATATATAACAAATTTTTATAACTATTCTATAAATAAAAAAAAAGAAAAGACTAAAAACATTTGTACTGCT
>OY757929.1:72225411-72259686 GCA_963585895.1 Sepioteuthis lessoniana
CTGTATTGTTACACACTTGCAATCAGTATTGAACCTGAAACCTCCAGATGATTGTCTCCTTAGAAGTTTAGGGAACCAACGTCTATAACTGTTATACTATGTGTCCTGCTGGACACATAGCATAACGAGTGAATTTTTTGGACTTATAAACTTAATGTTCTTACTTGACTAGGATTACTACTATTATGTATGATTTTTTACCCATGCTCATATTTTTTTTTTTTTAATCATACATATTAGCATCTTTCAATCATTTGTTAATAAAACATTTATTCTTTCTAAATCAAAATTTCCAAAACTTTACGATTTCTAGAGTACAATATTTCAATGAAAATTAACATTATTATGGGTTACATATTAACCCTTGATAGCTAGTTATTGTGTATTTTGTAAACAGGATGTCCCAGCTGTGTAAACAAGAGAACAGCGGAAGTAGATCACATGGTTTAAGGGCCAGAAGGAGAACCAGGGGGAACACATATGCATTATGAATATTATATATGTCCAAAGATATCCAAATACAGTCAGTCAGTCAGTTACTGAGAGCAGTCAGCAAGTGCCAAGAGGTGGGGAAGGCAGTCCTGGCAGCCTCCAGCAGAAAACCTTCCATCAAAGAAGCGAAGACATAAGATCCTGATTATAGACTATCAATGTAGTTAAGAAGATATGGGGTCAATCATAGTAGTGCTCAGTCAATCTTTGTCCAAGTCCTTGGCCTTTGTCTCTTTCTCATGCTTACAGCCAATTTCGACCCTTTCAAGTTATATTTTTATAAAGAAATTTGTTATGGTCTCTTCAATACTTCATTCCTTTATGGCTACACAACATAGGAAACTGATAAACTCCACAACATTAAAACTCTGTGACCTCAAAAAAATGAAGTTTGATTTGAAAAGATACTTACAATATATAATTTATATGGGTGTACTTATTTCAAACTGCTACATATTCATGTTCAATATTGTTCAATATTGAACAAGTCCTGGAGGCAACAACCCACAAAGCACCAACTACACGGCCACCTACCTCCCTTCACAAAATCTATCCAAGTTAGACAAACCAGACACGCAGGACACTGCTGGAGAAGCAGGGACAAGCTCATAAGTGATGTACTCCTATGGACCCCCACATATGGCCGAGCAGAAGCAGGACAACCAGCTCAAACATACACACAGCAGCTATGTGGGGATACAGGATGTAGCCCTCAAGACCTGCCAGAGGCAATGAACGATAGGGAGAAGAGGTGAGAGAGAGTCAGGGATATCCATGCTGGTGGCACAACATGATGATGATGACATATTCATATTTTTGGAGCATCAAAGTTTGCGAGTTTGAACTCCAGTAATCCTATAACATTTAGTTTCAGACTAATACCCTTGAGAAAAATATGAAACCCCTTATCCTCCATCACCATACTATCACTGCCGTTCTTTTATAAGGATGGCTTTGGCAATAAATATCCCATGAAGGTTGATATGCCATTAAACCTAGAAACCGTCCTAACCATATATTTGGTCACTAAGTAGAGTTGAGTTTGATAATTGATAAAGTGTAATCATAATTTTCTTCAAGAAGCTGAAAAGCTAAAAAAGAAAATTTTATTTTGTTATTGATGACAATTTCAAAAATACTTAAATTTAGAGATGTCAGAGCTTTGAAGGCTTGACTGATGTAGTCTATGTAGACGATCTAGTGCTTCTCACAACTACACCTACCCAAGCTGAATCACAGCTGCATAGCCTCGAGCAAGCAGTTGGATTCAGTGTACACTGGCCTCCACGTGAACATAAATAAAACAGTTCATGTTCTTTCAATGAGAAGACACCATCTCCAATCTAAGTGGCAGTCTTCTAAAATTTGTAATCTAGTTCATATATCTTGGCATCAATATTTCATCTACAGGAAGCAATATCAACATACACTTAACAAAGAAATGAACTGTTATTAACAAAATATCGATCATATGGAAGTCTGATCTACCTGATAAAATAAAACAAGATTTCTTTCAAGCTAGATAGGAACTACACAAGAATGCCACGAGTTGTTCTGAACAAATCCAGGAAGCAACACCCCACAAAACTACAGCTGAATGGTCACTTACCTCCCATCTCAAAAATCATCCCAGACATGTTGGGTGCTGCAGGGGAAGCAAAAATGAACACATAAGGGATTTTCTCTGGTAGTTCTCTATATGGACAAGCCAGTGTTGACTGACCAGCAAGGACATACTTATATCGACTCTGTACAGACCCTGGATGTTGTTAAAGGACTTGCTGGAAGCGAGGAAAAATAAGGACAGATGGCGAGAGGGTAAAAAAAATCCATGCTGTCAGTACGACTTAATGATGAAGAAGATGATGATAATAATATCAAGTAATGGTAAAAACTTGATGTGGGTTTAATATGGAGTACACTGAATCCACAAAAAAAACTGGGAACAAAAATTTTATAACTATGAACAGTGCATTAAGTCAGTGTTGTTACTCTGTTTGTGGGACTTAGAATACACTGATTGTATCCCTCCCAAAAAATGGAATGTCCTGCATTTGATGTCAAGGCTCCAGTTCTCATTCTACCTTGGAGTCATAGTATCTTGTAGGGTCCTTTCTATGGGTCAAATAGATCTGTTTAAAAAGGATTCATAATCAATAGGAATGTGCAGAAAAAAAACCCTTAAGAAACAACAACACAAAAAGTGTATACATGAATATACAAAAAATGGGATTCCCTAACATCTGGATACAAAATACCCAAGACTGGTTGACATGCCATTGAAATCAATCAGTAAATCAATCAGAATGTTGGGATAAAAATCAACATAAAATATTGTAAAACTTTCCATAGAATAATAGTAATAATGATGAACTGTATCGACCCAGAGTATTACGATAAAAAGCAATAATAATATATAACACGGAACAATAGCATTGAAAATCGTTTAATCTAAAAATGTAACACACACTCACAGATTAACACACACAGGCATACTCACACATATGGATGTTATATTTTGTTAGGTTATAATCACAGTATTTGACAACATAAATTAGACAAATGAAATTTGAAGACTTTTTTTTTTAGAATGACAATAATTGTCACCTTAAATTAAAGTCACCACATCTTCAGATCTTTTGAATTTCTCTCAGACAGAGAAACAAGCAGAAGGGCTTACCTCCATTTAGATGAACCTCCAACAAATTACATTAAAGTTCTGAATCAAAGCTCTGTCCACTGAGCTATCATCTATCATTGCAAAGTTGATTTCTGCAGACTCATTCTAGAAATGTCTGCAACTAACGAGGATTAATTGCTTATATTATGATCCTTTCCCCACTTCCTTCCTTCCTTTTCTCTCTGATTGACCACCTCTTCAATTTCAGACCGATATACCATTTTTGCTTTGATTTGACACAAAGCCCACATGGAACCTTTGATTGTTCCTGATTTTTTTTATGTGTGTGTCTTGGACTGATGAGACAAGTGCAAGTTATTTAATTCAATGAGGCTAAGGGAAACAATATCAACAATATCAGTGATATCAAGAGGATTTTTTCTCCATAGAATCATGTTGTCTTCTTTTTATTTTCTTATTGTCTTTTTATTTTTTTATTTTTTAATGGAATATTGTCAGTCATCATTATTATCAATTCTGATGAGTGGGGTTGCCTTTCTATATGAAGCAAGAACTCAGATTACAAATAATAATAGAGAATAATCCCTTAGTGGGAATCAAACTCATGCCCCCTTTTAACAAACAGAAGCCTGATTAAAGAGGAAAACTGCTTAACCCTCTGAGCAATGCAAGGCCATTGGATTGAAGAAGTTAAAATCAAATCTATAAACTCATCCCAATCTCTCTTGACACCATATTTGTAATTCTCTTTCCTTAGTAATAGTTTCCTTGCAAAAGGAGCCTAAAACATTTTGTCTGACTTCCCTAAAGCAAAATGGTAGTGAGTTCGAGTTTCACTGAGAACTTATCCTTTGTTTTTATTTCTGTTCCTCTGATGGCCAAAATGAGTTACAATAAAAAAAAAAAGCAAGGATCAATTTAAAGAAAAACGATCAGAGTCAAAATCAAGAGCTAAATGTTGTATGAACCCATTGTACTTCCAATAAGGGAAGGATTGAAGGATTCTAATTAGCATTTCATTCTTATACCTGTCATATCACAAATTAGGATGAGCAAAAAGTTATAATTCTAGGTAGACAATTCAAAATTATCATTCAATTGCTTAGTGGACGGGAAATTCTCTAAACATTTTAAAAAGTTTTGTTCGAAGAAAAATCTCAAAATGCTGTGAGTTAAAGAAAAAATGATGGTAATATTTACGTACTTTTGCTTTTAGATTATACTTATAGAATATCAAAAATACAAAGAAGCGTACTTTGTACAACAGTTTTTGGCTTTGAAAATGGAATTGACGATCTTAGTTCAAATCCTGAATGGGGTTGATTGCATTTCACTTTATGCTAATGCTCTTGGGAAAAATCCATCTTCCAACAAGAGGTAAATAGTAAGACAGACTTTGTAAAACAACTTGGTAAGGCAACTAAGAAAAAAAAACTCTGAATTCAAACCAGATTTACTCCGCTTAAAAATTGACCTTATGTTGCATCATACTATATGGGGAGAGGATGGACGAATACATATTTCATTTGTTATCTTCTTTCAAGAGAAATATTTGAAGTTTATTCCAGACACGAAGTATTCAAAGCATAAAAATTATCATTGTAAGAAATAGAATCAATGACCAGAATTCAAATACTGAGCTGTTTGCATTTAACTTCATGCTAATGACCTTGGAAATGGCATGAATCTATCTGTTATCTCCACACCAATGAGTTAATAGTAGGGTTTTTTTAGCCTTTGAAAGACAACTAGTCTAGAAGAAAAAATTTGAATTCGAATCAGCTTTACTTTGCTTCGAAAATTTACCTTGAGTTATATTCTTTCTGAGGTGGAGTTGTCGGTTTAAATATTTATATTCTACTTATAAAAAAAAAAGTAAGTAAGTAAAGTTGGCGACCATAGTCGAGGGTATCCCGAAGGCTCCCTTTTCAATAGCTACTATACCAAGGTGTAGGGGAGGGCGATACTCCTTCCCTGGATTGCTCTACTTTACCCTTGATCCGTACCTTATAATGCTTAGTGTTAAGCAAGGAGGCATCAAGTACCATTTTTTGAGTCTTTGGTATGACTCGACCGGGGATTGAACCCAGGCCTCCCGGGCCATTGGCGAACACTCTAACCGCTAGGCCAATGTTTAATTGGTATAACAGCAGTTGCACGATGACGTTTACTTCTAAACTAATGCCCCTCAGGAAAGGCATGAACCTCCTTATCCTCCCAGTGATGAGTTAAATAGTATCATTGCTGTTCTTCTACAATGATGGCTTTGACATTAAATAACACATGAAGGTTGATATGCCATTAAAAAAGAAACCAAATCAGCATCAGTTAGATAAAAATAATGATTGATCTGTAGGGAATAAATAAATAAATAAAAAATTAAATTAAAAAAAAAAAATAAATAGATAAAAAGAAAACTATTAAATTTGAAGAAACTCCCAGAGGTCTCTAACGGAAAAGGAGATGACGCATGCGTAAAAGAAAAAAGGATTTTCCCCTTGAAAAAGGAAAAGATATCATCTTTCTCTTTCAGGCAGTGTCCGTCGAACCGACAACACCAATTTTGCTGTCTGGTGTTTTGGGCACCACGCTGCGTCACAAGACGTAGCGTTGGTTAGTCCCTTCACCAAGTAAATAAAGGAAAG
The DNA here is from genome assembly GCA_963585895.1 of Sepioteuthis lessoniana. Classification (NCBI taxonomy): domain Eukaryota; kingdom Metazoa; phylum Mollusca; class Cephalopoda; order Myopsida; family Loliginidae; genus Sepioteuthis; species Sepioteuthis lessoniana. The sequence goes on from OY757929.1 coordinate 72,231,190, forward strand.
TATGGAAGAAATGTTTTCGTCTCTTATCTGTTGCTATCTTTTCTTTTTGTATATTTCTTTTGGGACTTTCTTTGGGCAAGGCATTGCGCCGGCCAGTCAACGTGGGGTGAAACAGTGTAACCAAAATATAGAGTCAGATATCTTACGGCAACACAGCCTTGCCATTAGCCCCTGACCTTCAAAACCCTTCAAACGCCACAGATCCTATCCCTTGTCCCTGTACAATAAATGAAAACCTTTATAATATAATGAAACTATTCTTAATATCTAAGTGTGGGTGCAGAAAAGTTTTTGGTCTAAGAAGAAAATGTCCTAGAATCATAAAATGTACATACAATTCTGCATCTTTCTGCGTCTTTTTCGTCCTGTAAAAATAATCTTTGTTGGGCTGAAAACTTCTCAGCATCTCTCATATGTCGTCAATGACGAAATTATTTGTACATTCATGAATATGAAATATTTTGACCCATTTCTTTGAATCAAATACTCGTATGAAACCAGACTTTTTATGTTATAATGAATAAAAAGGAATGTAAAACTCAATTTTGAGAAGGATAGGTTCAATTTACAAAATAGGAGAAGAAAATGAACAAAAGAGGAAAAGACAAAATTATTCGTACAGTATGCAAAATTGAAAAAAAATTGAACAATTTTCACAATATTAATAATCAATAACATGGCCTCTCATCTTTATAACTTGCTACAATCGTTTTCTAAAGTTTTTGATGCAATTTGAACAAGATTTTTCTTGGATTTTCTTTCATTCTTCGATGTTTATACGTTCTAATTCCTGAAAGTTTTTTGGTAATCGACGATTTATTCAAACTTTCTTTCCATAGATTTTTAATAGGATTCAAATCAGGACTTATTGAAGGTCACTGCATAAGCTATAATCTTTTTTTTTTCTGAAGCCACACAGTCACTTATTTAGATATTTGTTTAGGATCATTATTTTGCTGGAAAGTAAATCGCCGACCAAGATCAAAGATTTTATGCTGATAGTTGTAGACTTTCATCTAGAATTTTGATATAGTCTTCAGATTTCATTATTCCTCATATTGCAATAAATTATTCTGTCCTCCTTGAGCTAAAACAACTCCAAAACATTATCGAGCCGCCCCTATGTTTTAATATTGTCATTGTGTTCTTTAGGAGGCAAGTTTCACTTTTCTTGCGCCAAATCTTCTGTACATCATTAGGTCCCAAAAGTTCAATTTTTTTTATCCCAGCATAGTACTTGTTCTCAAACGCAATTTCCTTTATCCAAGAACGTTTGGCAAAATTAAACATGGCAACAATGTGATCTGGTTTTTGAAGAGGGGATCGTTGTGGTCGGTTTCCATACAATCCATTTCAATTTAAACAACATTATATTGTGCAAGTACTTACGCTGATACCCATTGTATCCAAACATCTGGCGACGTCTTTCAAAACAACTCTTGGCTTTATGTTTACTTCGCGACTCGGTTTCCGTGCACTTCTTGATGGCGATTTCGGTTTTTTCCAAGCCCAGGCAAATTATCTGTCGTGCCAAACTGTTTAAACTTCTTTATAATGGACTGTATTATAGATCTAGCGATAGCCAACTGGTTTAAAATTGGGTTGTGACTAGTTACCGACTTATGGAAGTTAATAATTCTCTGCCTCAAGTCAAGGCTAAGCTCTTTTTTCTCCCCCATCATGTTATTAACGTAAGAATAAAAATAATGACTCTCAATGCACCACATAAGGTTCTTTGATGTAATTATCAGAAATACATACCCGAATCTATCGATTTAAAATTATATTTTCTTTTGTCTTTTCCAATTTTGCATAATTCACCTGTCAAATTTGTTGTATTTAACCGATTGTTCTGAAAATAGAGTTTAATATTCCTTTTTTGTACTTATTAACATACAAAAAACCTGGCATCATACAGACATTAGATTCTTAGAAATGGTTAAAAAATTCCAAAATCAATGGCTATAAGAATACATTTGTTTTTTAGTATATATATATATATATATATATATATATATATATATATATATATATATATCAGCAAATCCTTTGATATTGGTTGTACCGGGTACTACAGAAATATCTCCCTCATTTTATATAGTCACAAGTTTGATGATCGTGAATTTAGACGAGTGGTAATTGTAGCTCCTTCAAGCTAATGTCTGTTTTCTCAGATGTGGTCAGTTATGATCATGTGTTGGACTAGTGTTTATCGTGTGTTTGCAGTTGAAGCATTTTTAAGACTGGTGAATCAGTTAGAACTTTTCATGCTTATTTCCAGTCACATATGAACGAGGATGTTCTGGATAGAATTTTCAGCCTATTATGGTAGGGATTTTATGTTTAATTTATATATGAATATATACTTACTTACATATATGGATATATATGTAAAATGGAAAAGGCTGGAGCCCACTAATATATATATATATATATATATATTCTTATATTCTTATATGATCCAAGGAGGAAATCCAAGGTATACGAATTTTGAATAACTAAAACTAAGTTTTGTAAATTAAACAGAATTAAATTATTTTTCCAGATTTTTTAATATTGATAAAACATAATAGTCCCAAAGAAAGTAGAATATAAACTTTATCTATCTATATATATATATTTTTAAATCGAATACCAAGAGTTACTTTTTCTGGAATTTGGTTTTTTGATTTCTTAATGTTCTGTAGTATGTAAATTAGAGGTACATGTTGTAATGGTTATGATCTTAAAATGTTCAAATACTGGATAGAAGCATGTATCCCTCACTTCTCTCCATCCACATCAATGGGTACACTGGGTTCAAAGCAGGCGTGTGAAGCTAGTTACTCTACCCCATAAAGAACCTTCTTCTAATAAAACTCTTTCACCTGTGGTATGTCTTCAGTTCTTTGCTCTGCATGAGCAAGGAACATTTATATATATATATATATATATATATATATATATATATTTATGAGATATAACAATTTAATTCCTAGACTATCTCTGTGAAAGTAAAGATTGTTAACCTGACCACTGTTGGCCACTATCACCTTCAATTAATTCTCCTTGTGAGATGATACACTTCATGAGATGATGGTGCCATTGCTGGAAACATTCTTGGAACTCATTTCCTGGAATACTTTTTGGTAATGTAGATGCTGGAAGTCAGAGATGTCAGCAAATCTATCTCCTTTCATGGCATTTTTTAATTTTGGAAATTGCCAAAAATCACAAGAATCTCATGAATTAGATAGATGGCCCATTTTTGTAATGGATTTCTTAGCCAGGAACTTATGAATTCTCAATGCATCATGTTCTAGTACATTGTCATGATGGAGAATCCCCTCGTCAGGCCAGAGTTTGCATCTTTTTCTCTGAACAAATTCTTGTAACCAATTCAACATTTCTGAATAAGCATATTCCTTGTTCTTGGACTAATAATCTATATTAAACTATCATATGATCAATGAAATACATAAGCACAGTCTTGAATTTAAAGTGAAACTAGCATGCTTTGTTCAACCAAGGGGAATCATTTTTTTTCTACTACATATTGTGGAGTTTTGTTTCTAGTAAATATTGTAACCACTATTTTTTATCACAGATAAGGACCCTTTTGGACATCTCTGCATTATTCAAGATGAAAATTTAAAGCCAGCATTGTTTCTGCTCATGAGTCCAAATTCAAGTCACTATAATGGATTGGTTTGGTTTGGTTTTATGGCACATCAATCATAGTAGGTTATTTAAAGCCAAATCTATTTTTATACATATAAACAGTTCTATTTCAAAGATTTCAGTTTAGCATAAGTACAGTGATATATTTGGGTCATTTCAGGAATTAGATTGTCACGCCTCATTAATGTTACCTTTGATATTGAGTGAAGTACCAAACTTAGCTTAGTTTGTAACAAAGTGTGATTCATCGATCACTCAGTGAGAATCCAGTCAACTAACAATGGTCTGCTTGCTCTGATTTACTTACCGTTTAACCACACAAAGGTACCTGTATAAAAAGATAATTAATCTCATTATTAATGTATTATTTTAGATGATATTACATCTTACTGGTGACTTTTTCCACCAAAAGTATTTGATTGTTTTTGCAAGAAATAACCACATTTTAAAGGAACTATGTCACCTTCCTCTGACATTTATATTTCATATAATAGTATTTACATTCTATGTTAAGTACTTTAAATTTAACCATTGCATATAATTTCCGTTTCATTTTAACATATTTCCTTATCTGGCCCAGTCGGCTGGTGCTGTAGAATACACCAACTGCATCTCTGCACAGGAGTAAGACTCCCCAATGAGTGTCCTGGATATGACACTAAACAATCTGATGATGAGGTTCCCGTAATGCTGGGGCTTTGGAGAATGCGGAGCACCCCTTCATTGTCATTGCTCCCAGGTCCACGCAGGTCCGGCGTGGTAGCACCTGATAGAACTAATGGCATACTTATGCTTAACTGAATTGTTTAACTAAACTGAATAGCTTGAAATAGAAATGTTTTTGACAATTAAACCATACTTACATTTAAACTGTGTGCTTATGCTAAACTAAATTATTTGAAATTGAACTGTTTTTTGACATTCAAACTCTACTTACACTAAACTGAGTTGTTTAGTATAGAACTGTTTTGACATTTAACTGTGTATAAATAAAATCTGTACTTATACCAAACTGAATTATCTGAATTAGAACTGCTTGACTAAACTGAATAGCTTGAAATAAAAATGTTTTCACAATTATACTGTACTTACATTTAAACTGCACACTTTTGCTAAACTGAATTTTTTGAAATGGAACTATTTTCATAAAAATGGATTTGGCATTAAATAACCTACAAAGGTTGATATGCCATAAAACCCAAACAACTAACCAAACAACATATTTCCTTATCATCTTTTATAATTTATTCATTTTTAAAATCTTTATTTACATCCAATATTTTTTATTTTTTCTTTCTTATTTCAATTGTCTTTTTTCTTTTTCCCTCTGATTAATTCATTTTGGCTATTTACATTTATTTCATTCATCTATTTAAACTTTTCTTCATCAAGTCTCATTTCTTTTTCCTTTTTTATTCACTATTTTTCTTTTTCTTATTTTTACTTTATTTTTTCATATTTCCAGCCTTTTTCTTTCTTTCATTTATTCATTTATCTTTCTTTATTTCTTTCATATCTATCTTGAATAGTTTCTTCATTTTTATTTTTATTCAGTTTTTTCTTCTTTTCCTATTTTAGTATATTTTAGTATATTTCATTTTTCTCTGTCTTTTTTCTTATTTCCTTCCATCTTTTTTTAGTCCCATTCACCTCTGACCTGCATATTGCTATATTTTGTTTTTATTCCATTTTCTTTCTTTCTTTCTTTCTTTCTTTCTTTCTTGTATTTTCCCTTGAATTCTTAAAATTTCTATTCATTATTTCTTCCATATTTTTCGAGAGCTTTTTTCTTTCTTTCTTTTCATCACTTTCTTTATCTTTCATGCATTTTCTGTATTTTTCCTTAATTTTCTTTCTTCTATTCTTTTCATTTTTCATTGCAGTTTAAAATAGTATTTTCTTTCTTTCTTTCTTTCTTTCTTTCTTTCTTTCTATTTTCCATAGTAACTTTACTTTTTCTTTTCCCAAAGAAACAATATGGAACCAAATACAATAACTACCTCAAATTCTTAGAAAACTCACCAGAAACTATCAGAAAACATTAAGAAATAACAAGATCAAAGATTAATCAGGAAACCTTACAAGAAAAATTAATCAGGTGTCTTGAGCAAATGAGAGAAATGATAAAAATCCATGTTGTCCATGGAAGGAAATATCGTGAAAAGGAAATTGCTGAAAGACAATGAATTTTAAAAAATTACAATACTGAGAAGAAGTCCTTTTGTGTGGTCACTGCAGAATTTTTTAGTATTGACAGCAGTTTTAACTCAATTTGAGTGCTTATTTGTCTCTTGTACAGTTGTCATTTTGTTATAAAACAGGAAGCTAATTACAAAGTGATAATTTTAACTTTTTTTGCCATATTTTATTTCCTGTTTTCAAGTAAATTCTGATAAAGCTTCTTTGCTTGACACAGTCATTGATTCATCTATTGGTTTACTATTTTTTAATGACTTTTTCAAATTTTGTATCAGTTGTGAAGAATGTGGATAAGAAGGCTTCTTTCCTTTTCATTAGTCCAAAGCTTAAAGTATGGTATATTATATTTTAGGTGTTTATTTCATACCACAAATTTTGGCAAAAAATAAAAATAATAATGATGTTCAGATACTGACATGATGGTAAGAAAATTTAGCCTGAGAAAATTTGGTAAAGAGCACTTAGTTTCATGATTTGGTTATCAACTATGTCCCTATTTTAGGTAACAAAAAGCTATTTTGGGTGTTTATCATTAGATAGAAAGATCTAAGAGACAGACAGATAGATAGATAGATAGATAGATAGATAGATAGAACATGGAGACAGTTAAAATAAAAAGGGGATAGACCAATCATGTCAGCTGATAGAAAGATAGATAGTTAGAGAGATAGATCATGGAGACATGTTAGCTGATAGATAGATAGATAGATAGATAGATAGATAGATAGATAGATATGTGTAAGCTTCAGAAGAGTGCATGTGTATTAGGGCTTATGTCAGTTTTTGAATGAATACAAAAAATTAAATTCCCAACCTAAAAAGTATCAGAAATTTACCTGGCATTTGAAATGCAAACACTGCACATATGTAAGTGATTGTCTAATTTATTGTATAGATTTGTGCGATGCTTCCAGTGATAGCCACATATACAGTAGACTAGAATGAGAGACAAGAGAATAATTATAAGATTTAATCATAGAAAAGTGGAACCTAAAAATAATTATAAGATTTAATCATAGAAAAATGGAACCTAAAAATGGTGAAGGGGGTTCCTCATGATATAATGGTTAAAGCAATGGACTGAGGAATCCTAATAAGTGAGTTTGAATACCAGTCACGCTATTATGGTCACTTTTGAACAAATACCCTTGGGAAAGGTATGAACCTCTTTATCCTCCCAGCTATGGGATAAATAGTATCATTATTGTTCTTCTTGAGGGATGGGTTTGGCATTAAATAACCGACAAAGGTTGATATGCCATTAAACAAGGAAACAAACAAACAAATATACAAATCTGAAAATGTGATCATAGAAAAGTTGGTATCAAAATTTTCTTATCAAGTATTAAATAAGTTATAAAGCAAGTCCAAATGAAAAAACAAAGGTATCTAAAGTATTAATAGTATTTATTACTGCCATGATGAAACTTTCTGAGCTAATTTCCAAAGATTTTCTGAGATTAAATTTTCCTATTTCTGATTAACATATATTGGTTCTCTTGTAGGCTGCCAAAGTAGAAAATATCTTCCAATGAAAAACCAAACTCAAAAACAGATTAAAAAAGTATCATTCAGATGAAATACTTTTCATTTCATCAAATATATATTGACTGCATCACTGCAGAGGAGTAAGACTCCCCTAATGAGTTTCCTATGGCCCAGTAGGCTTGAGTTGTAGAATACATCGACTGCATCATTGCAAAGGGGTAAGACTCCTTCAATGAGAGTCCTGTGGCCCAGTTGGCTGAGGCTGTAGAATATACCGACTGCACATCTGCAAAGACACTAAATAATCTGATGGTGACGCTTCAGTAATGCTGGAGCTTTGGGGAATGCAGAGTACCCCTTCATTGCCATCACTCCAGGTCCACTTTGGCCCTGAGTGGTGGCACCTGATAGGGTCCTATCTATGGGTCAAATAGAACTAAACTGTTTGATTACACTAAACTGAATTATTTGAAATTAACTGTTTTTGACAATTAAACTGTGTACTTATGGTAAACTGAATTGCTTGAGTGGGTAGAGTGTTCGCCAATGGTCTGGGAGACCTGGGTTCAATCCTAGGTCGCGTCATACCAAAGACTTTAAAAATGGTACTTGATACCTCCTTGCTTAACTCTTAGCAATATAAGGGTAAAGTGGAGCAATCCAGTGAAAGAAGTAGCACACTCCCCTACACCTTGGTGTTGTAGCTACAGTCAACAACTTACTTACTATATGTATAAAAATGGATTTGGCATTAGATTACTTATAATGGTTGATATGCCATAAAGCCAAACCAAACCAAATTATTCATTATTTTTACATTAGTTTACAAAATTCTAGTCCCATGCATTGAGTAGAATTTTAAACCTTTAGAAAATAATTATAATCAGAATTTATCCTTTTTATTAACCACATCCTTAAGCTACAGAAACAAGTAAATTTTAAAAAAAGAACAATACTGTAACTTATTTTCCTCTTTTTTGAACTTCAAAATTACAGTATCAGTACAAATAAACAGACAAATCATTATAAAAATGTAAACAAAATTTAATTCTCCATGGAATTATCTTTGAATCACATAAAAATAATTCATATGAACCTTCATTAAAGAAATCAAATTAACAAAATGATTGTGGAGGGGTGCATTACAAAATGATTGGTGAGAGATGCATAACAAAAGGATTGGGGGGGCTCATAATGACAAAGCAAAAAAAAAAAGTCTTTTGAATTTTGAGAAAAAGAACTCATTTTATTGCTTTAAATAACAAAAATTTTATTAAAATCTGATAAGCAAATTTTGGATGAATTTAGCAACTGCATGTTTTTGTACATACCTAATTTCCAGGAATTTTTGTTTATAATGATCCTTAGTAAATAGCAAATATTCCAACTGTAGACTCCTAGACTTTTATTTACCTTATCAAAATTTTATTCACCTACCAGTGGATCTAAATGCATTACAAATTCAAAGAATTTTTTTTTACATATAACACCACTAATTAATTTTTTTTAACTGAAAAAATTGCAGCTGCAAATTTTTTATGGATTTTGATAATGAATATTTGGATAAATTAATTTTGCTGTCAACTTTAAAAAATGATATAGCGATATGAATGGAAGAAATATTTGAAAAAGCAAAAAAATTGAATATAAAATCAAATTTTACCGATTGGACAAATTTTTGGTTTATTTTCTCATTAATAAATTATGCTCTCTTTTAATTATATTTTGGAGCTATTTTCTAACTATTAAAACTAAAAACAACTTGAAGAATGATCTTTTTAGATTTTTAATTACACTTTTAAAATAAGATGTTAAAGAAAATGACCCAATCTAAAGCTGTAAATAAAATAAAAATGAATAGAAATAAAAAAGTAATATAATTTATTTACTTTATAAAAATAAAGACAATTTTTTAATGCATTTTTTTCTTTAACAATTACTAGGTTGAAAGTTAAGTGGAAAACAACTTCTCTTTGTTCTGCTTTGAATGCAGCCTTCCATTTCTGATATTTTGCTGCATATCATAACATTTATTGTGAAGTAAAAGTTAATTATAAATGCCTAATTTTTGACTCAAATGTTTTAACAATCCCTCACTTATTTATGATAAAAGAATTTTCTGAAAAAATTGAGTCTTCCATTAATTTGATGCTTTTTCGGAAAAATTGTCCATCTTAATAAATAGCTGAGAACTATGATGCAAGTGGCTTCACATAATTTACACAGCATTAAAGGTTTCATGTTTGCAGCCAAAAAATTTATCTAAATGACCTTTTATTAATTCTTGTTTACTGGAACTTATGATTACATTGTCACATTACAAATATTTAATGATTAGTAAAGTTAAGAATTTCAGGTTTTGGTTTAATACAAAATTTTGAGAGAAGAGATAGATAATTCATCATTTTTATTTGCTGGGGGTTTCCAGCCTAATACCCTCAATGATAGAACCAACGCTCTATATATATATATATATATATATATATATGTATGCATATTTATTAGGGTAAATGATAAAAATATCATCAATGTATCTGAAGTAATAGATACCTTTTGGCAAAATGTATTTGAAAGGTTTGAATTCTAAAAATTCTTGAAAAAGGTAAACTAAATTTGACCTTCCTATGGAATCATCTTTTAGTGGCATTTTAGATAAAATTTTACAACCCAAACCTTTAAAACACATTTTGCCAAATGATATCCTCTACTTTAGATCATTGACCATATATATATATATATATATAGAGAGAGAGAGAGATAAAGATAAATAGATAGATTGAGAGATAGATAGATAAATATATATATAAATAAATTGTTGGCACATGCAAAATACTTAAAGGAATCATATGTAGTAAGAGATGTAAATGAAAAAAAGAGAAAAAAGATAGGGAATATTTTATTATAAATGCTACTAGAGCTCTTTCATCTGGTGATTTTTCAAGTGATACAACTGGAGGACATTTAAAAGTCAAGAATGTAAACTGCAATTGAGTAAAAAGGGGATGATATGAAAAATATTGGCTAGACAAAGGGGGAGGGAAAAAATAAAACCACCCTAAGTCACATCAGAAACATCTCCAAGAAGGTGTAATGAGTACCTTGGATTCTGCTTGCACAGAGACAAGTGATTAAACAAAATATAAATTGCCTTGAAGACATTTAGATGTTAGGTTCTCTCTCTGCGAAAAACATCATTATAATTAGTTGCACAGGTATATGTTGCATTCGAATGTTCACAGATGTTTTAGTTTTAATGGCACCATGTATTGCCAAATAGACGGTATTTCAATGGGTTCTTCCCTTGGCCCAATACTTGCTAATATATTTGTCAGATTTTATGAGAGACTCATTTTTGATTGGTTCACTAAGCCATACACCTATTTATGTTATATTGATGACATAATTGCTTTTTCTCATTCACATAATGAAGCTCTGTTGTTCTTCCATTGCTTGAATGATTTACATCCTTCCTTAACTTTTACTATAAAGGAAGTTCAGCTATCTTCCTCCTCAGGTAATCTTTTTGGGGGAGTACTCAATCATGCAGTATTTTGTAATTAGTTACAAGGTACTAGTAGCTTTATCAGAGGGACCTGACACACATTAAACATTGATACATATACATCTCTCTTTCTTTCTCACACTCTCTGTCTTGTACTCTCTTTCTCACTCTCTCTCTCTATATAGTATATATATGAATGACTTGCAAGGAAAAAAATGTAAATAAGTTTTAAGATGTCAGGAAAATAAGTACATAAAACAATGGTATATATATATATATATATGTGTGTGTGTGTGTATGTGTGTATGTGTGTGTTGGGGTTCTGTATATATATATATATATATATATATATATACATGTGTATGCATGTATGGGCATGCATGTATGTATATATATATATGCATGCATACATACACACCCTATCTAAATGATAGAGATTTATCTCCAATTATATTTTTAAAACTTTATCCCTTGAGTTTATTTAAACTTGTTTAAAATATCAATAGTAAATTGCAATAAATATTACAATAAAACATTTAAAACTTTGAATAAAATTTATGGTGCCAAAAACAAGAAATAAGATATTCATTATTTTTCAAAGCTATTGGGAATAGAAATCTATTACATTTTCAATAAAATACAATTCTAATATAATCTAAATTTTATCATATTCTGAGGTAAATTTGCATAAATTAGCTTACTGGAAAATTTATACCTGCTTTTATAAAAAAAAAAACAAACAAAGAAAAGCTGTAAAACAAATGAAGAGTAAATTACTTTCATGCAGTGAATAAAATAAGTTCAATTAATAACAAAGAAATTATTCAGTACTGATTAATTTTGTTCTTAGAATAATAAGCAAAGGAAAATTTTGTTTGAACTTGATCTGATTTTTCTTTTTGTCCACATTGAACTTTTCTCATTTCTTTGTGGCATCAAATATAATTTGGGATAACTTTTTATATGGAAAAATTCAGAAGATGTCTAAACCTTGGGTTAACAAAGACTCAGCAAGAACAAATTGAGAGAAAAATTAGTTTTTTACAGAACATTTCACAGTATAGAGGCATGCTCAGTTTATTATTGTAGGAAATGGAATTGGGGAACCATGTTCAAGTCTTGGAGAAATCAGTTTGAGTTTCATTTGGAAAAGTATAAAGTGATCTCTTCTCTTTCACCTATTAGTAAATTGTAGAGTAGATGGCATTCTTAATCCTTGTTAAAGTGACAAGACAAAGAGTAACACAATTCTGAATTTAAACCTGCTGAATTCCTCTTCAAAGCTGACCTTGAGTCACACACTACTCTAAAGGGGTTTGGTAAATTGATACACAGTGCAACAAAGGAATAATAATAGTTTGATGTGGTCGAGGAGATGGTCCCAAGAAAAAGTGAGTTAAGGGACTGTAAATTTAATGTCTGCTTATTCATCTCAACATGATAACACAGTACCATATATCTTATGAGTGATTTTTTGGACTGTTGTCCTCATCTTTATTGTTGTTAGTTGTAACACAACATTTCGGCCGCTGTATCCTCTGGCCTTCCTCAGGTGTCCCTTGTTTATCTGGGTATGGAAATGATTCGACTTGGGAAATCATTTTTAAAGTTTAACCATTGATCAAACAAGGTGTTCAAGAAATAGGATGTTATTCAAATAATGACAACATTGTTTATCAAGCCTGTCAATCCAAGAAGCATCACAAGAAGAAGTTTCTCGAGAAGTGTCATGAGATGAATTCGAAACATAAAATCCAATGGCATCAGTTATTCTTGATATTTTTAAAGCAATTTTCTTTAAGAATAATTTGATTTGGCTTTTTCAATTATTGGTTAAACAAAGGACAGCTGAGGAAGGCCAGAAGATACTGCAGCCGAAACATTGTTATACAACTAACAACAATAAAGATGAGGACAACAGTCTGAAAAATCACAGACAAAATATTGGACAACAAGCTTTATCTCAAAAATTCAGATAGATTGTACCAAATATGCCAGTGTTTTCATCAAAGTTATTTATGGCTCGAACATTACTTAAATATTGGATTATAAAAGGTTTTCATCTTTGCATAAAGGATAAAAAAAAGATTTTTTTCAATACAGGAAAAGATTCATGTTGTCAAATAGAGCAATCAAGAATAGAGTTTCCCTCTGAGTTGATAAGTTTTTTTTTTTTCAATGAGACAAGCTAATAATTTCTTTTAGAAGTGATTTTTTTTTCTTCAAAGTTTTCCAAGTATAATGTCATTAAGCTGGGTCTGCTAGTTTTTGTTTTAAATGTTTTACTTTTTCTCATGCATGTGATTAACAAGCAATATCAAATGAGAATTGTCAAGGGAATACAATGAGCAGGGCTATATTTCTCAGATAAAGTTCTTCAATATAAAGATAAAGTAATTCTTAAAAAACAAAAAGTTTTTTTACAGTTGATTCATATGAAGTAGTTTGTAACTGACATTCTGAGGATACACTATCACATTAGTAATCAGTAGAGATATATTTGTTATAAAATATCAAAGTATATATATATATATATATATATATATATAGTGCAATTAAATGGAGACTCAAACTCGGTTAAGCCGTCATAATAAATTTATTTCAGCGGAGAACATTGTTGGTATATTCTCCGTCTCATCGGATGACTCTTTTACATGCTCTGTATTGTCCCAGAGATGTGATGCGAATGAGGAGTTACAGTTCGTATTCAGAAGATATATATATATATATATAAGCAAACATGGCACATCATTCTGAGATTTCCATTATTCACTTAAAATGTTCTTAGGGAATAAAGCAATTTCCAATCAAATTTGCAAATCAACAATAATTTCATAGGGTCTTGAATGTAAAAGAAATCATAATTAAAACCCTTCAATCTTTCCTAAATTGAAGCATCCATTCATTATAGACCACTGTAACAATAGAAACCCAGTAGATTCATAGTTACTCGAGGTTTAGTACGCACACACACACACACACACACACACTCATATATATACATATATATATATATATATATATATATATATATAAGTAGATACCTGTTATTAGAAACTTCCCCAAGATTTAAGAGTTCTCTTATAACAAATTTGCTATTGGTCTAATGAGTAGAGTGTTTGCCAATGGTCAAGTCATACCAAAAACTCAAAAAATGGTACTTGATGCTGCCTTCCTTAACACTCAGTATTATAAGGTAAGGATCAAGGGTAAAACGGAGCAATCCAGTGAATGGAGTAATACCCTTCCCTACACCTCGGTGTAGTAGCTATTGAAAAGGAAGCCTTAGGGTCACCCTTGACAAAGGTCGCCAACTTGACTTACTTACTAAATGTAATACATTAATAATTACTATAAAAATAAAGTTCTGCCAGTTGTACTCAGGAATCATTTCTCCCTTTCCTTCCTAAACATTTTTTTCATTCCTGCACTCTTTCATTGTCTCTGTTTATTTCTTCAATATTTCTCTTGCTATCTCCTATCATTTGTTCTCTTTTTTCAGTGAAGTGAGTTGGATATAAAACTGCATTTGGTAGGCTGCAGTTCTAGAACTCTGGGTTGTGTGGAATATCTCCTTATTGCTATTTCTCTTGGATTTACTCTGACCTGGATTGGTAGTATTTGTTAGGCTTGTTTTTTTTTAATTCAATGACTTATCAACTCTCATGGATCATTCAATGCCTAACCCATTTTTGTAGAAGAAAAGCAATAGTACTATTTTTGCATTAAATAGCCTATAAAGAGTTGATATGCCATTTAACAAATATGCCCAAAGTATTTTCACATTCATCAAAATCCATTTGTTTTTGTCTCTTTTTTTCCCTTGTATTTTATGACTTTATTTTGTTTTCTACTTCTAAAACTGTCGCTCAGATTTTGAGAATTTTCTTGTAAAAAGATACAAAAAAGTGGAAGAAAAAAGTTCACAGAATGTTTTATTAGTCGGATAGAGTTACAGTCGTAAATTGTTTTGAGATTCAAAAATAAATTATTTCCACTATTACAAAAATTGGACTGGTATTCTTTTAAAATTTACTCATTTTGCTCTTTACTGCAATATTTTTAACTTATGCATTCAAAATCAGAAAGTAGATTCAGATAAAATTTGAACAATATAGCTTTCTTAGGAGAACCATGCTTGAATCACTAAAACTATTGTGATTAGACATACCTATAGTCTCTTGTCCGTTGGCCTAATGAGTAAAGTGTTTGCCAATGGTTGGGGAGACTGGGGTTCAGTCCCAGGTCGAGTCATACCAAAAAGTGGTACTTGATGCCACCTTGCTTTACGCTCAGCATTATAAGGTAAGGGTAAAGCAGAGCAATACAGGGAATAAAGTAGCACCCTCCCCAACACCTCAGTGTTGTAGCTATTGAAAAGGGAGCCTTTGGGTCACCCTCGACTAAGGTCGCCATCTTTACTTTTGATCTATTGTTTTTTGTCTCCCTTTCTCACTTATTTACAGATTGTATTACTGAATGCTAACTACCACAACTAGTTGTACAAGTAGTAGTAGTAGTATAGTCATAACTTTTACAATGTTTTAAGAATAAAGTATTTTCCTCAATGCAAATATTTTGATTATTTTATTCTTTCTATTTTTGTTGCTTTTCCACATGATTAATTAAAAAAGTAACTATCGATGAGATAGACAAATCAATTGACTACAAAATGTCTAAGTATATAAAACAATGATATAAATTTATTATGCAATGATGTTTCATTTAGTCAGTCTCAAGGGAAGAAAAATGTAAACATGAGTCTGACAACAAAATAAATAAACTTAGTACAAAGTATGAACAAAAAGTTTTGAGACTGAAGCTTTATTTTTTTTAGTTCAAATTTTAAATAAACATATCCACAGCTGAGCAACTAAATTAATAAAATGATAAAGTCTACTTGTTTGCCTCTCATCAAAATATTATTGTGTCTATTTAAAAAAATGATGAAGACTGGCTTGATACTTTATGAGCAAAATTTCTTTGGCAAACCATTGGAAAAAGCGTCTTGAATACTAAAGGAACTACTTTTTTTTATAGGGATGATTTATTTATTGTTTGTATTTGTAGCAATCACAGATCTATTTCCTTTCACAAATCAATGCCCCTGCCAAGCAATTTGGCCACTCACTGACCAGTCAGAGGCAGAGTGTATTGATTCCTTCTTCCCCTCTAGAACTATTTTTTCTAGCCCTTTTTGGAAGTCACGACAAGTCAGAGAACACCTAGTTAGCAGCCAAGGCAGACCTCTCTCATGTCCTCTGCTACGGACATTCCACATGGATCAACTTCACTGAAGACACGCTGCAACTAGCTACTCTCACAGAAGAACCAGCCTTGCAATCAGTCACATGAGCTGCTCGCTATAGTAATATACATCATCATCATCATGTCGCGCCGCCTGCACGGATATCCCTGACCGTCTCTCGCCATTTCTCCCTATCATCCATCGCCTCCGGCAGGTCTTCAGGATTACGACCCGTGTCCTCACATAGCTGCTGTATGTAAGTTCGTGCTGGTCGTCCCACTCTTGCACATCCATGAGTGGGGGTCCACAGGAGTACATCGCTTATGAGCTCGTCCTTGCTTCTCCAGCAGTGTCCTGCGTGTCTGGTTTGTCGAACTTGTATAGTTTTTGTGATGGGGGGCAAGTGTCCGTATAGTTGGAGTCTCGTGGGGTGCTGTCGCCAGGACTTGTTTAATACTGCTCTCAACATTCTTGTGTAATTTCCGTCCAGCCTCCTCTCCAGCCGCTTCGTAAGCGTCCATGTGGTGCATCCATATAGCAGTATCGACACAACCGCTGCCTGGAAGAAACTGCGTTTCATTTTATCTGTTAGGTCCGACTTCCATATGATCGAGAGCCTATCGATAGCTGTCCATGCCTTCGTCAGTCGGACCAACATACTATCTGGCAACACCAAAAAGAACCTTTTCACACTCTGACTCGTTTACTTCTGCCACTATAATAAACCTTTCATTGTTGTGTTTTCAAAAGAAGTTTTGTTATTTATTTGTATTGTCAATTAATTCATAGTGTTATGGAAACTAACCATTAAAAACACAAAATATTATCTTGATAAATACAGCATCAAACTTGATATTTTTTGAACACCCCTTGTAATAGAATCAAATATCAGAAACTATATTCATCTGTAATAGAAACTGTGCCAATGCCTTCAATTTCTTGAATATATAAGATGCTGCCCAAAATGTACTTCAGGCATGATTTCATTAAAGAAGAAAAATAATCAACTTTTATCTCAATGTTTTGTTCTAAGAGAAATCAAGTTTTTCATCAATCATACAAATTATGAAAACTTATCAGACTTAAAGACAATACAAAGATTCTTTATTTTGTTTCAGACTTAATGACAATACAAAGCTTCTAGTAATTTTGAAAGATACAGGACATGCAAAGAAAGACATCGAAAATATCCAGAAAGATCTGAGAAATATTCCGAAAGACATGGGTATGCTAGATAACTTGTAAGCTTGTTTAAATTTCTTAAATCTTAGCAACAATGCCATGATATAAAATTCAAGGTAGGTCTAGAAAGCTAAATAAACAATATCTAATTTTTCAAATAGGTAAACCTTATTAAAAATGAGTTGATAGATTATATATATATATATATATATATATATGAGAAAGCATTCAGTCCATACTTACCTCTTAACATCAACATTCACCTAAGTAAGCTTTAGTTATTATAAGTATGTTTTGCTATGTGTTGCATGAAAATCAAATGCAAGATTAAATTCTATACCTGATTTTTTAACAATACAACAGAAACATTAAACTAGTTAACACAGGTTTATGAAGATCAAGTTCTATCTCTGGTATAGGGTTTTAGATGGCATATAGCATTTTTGGATTGCCAACAGACTGTGAGAGATAGACTCTGTTCAGTTTATCAAGTCACTTCATGAATTAAGGAAAATGCATGTGATGATTCTCATCAGATCTGATTGATGATTTATTTTTAAGAGAATAATTGATGATAAGTTATTATTATTCAGCTCACCTTCAATAAGAGATGCCAACTTAAAATTAAAAAATAAGTCTCATTACTTTCTAGATATTAATTTTAAATAAATGTTGTATCAAAAAGAATATTCTTGTGTGACCTTTGCCTCCTTACTCCCATGATCTGTGACTTTGCAACTATTTTCTATTCCCAAAACTCAAAATCCACTCTTGAGTCACATTTCAGAAATAAAAGACATGCAATAGGTTATGATGAGCCCACAGTGTCAGTTAAAGACTTACAGCACTATTTCCAGAAAGGAGGATATCTTTGTTTATAAGAGGTATCCTAAGAAAATTATTTTGAAACAGTTATGTGGATTTCTAATTATGTTATTAATTTTTTTTTTTTTACAATCTGTCTTATTACTTAATAGACAGACATGGTTACGAGACATATTTTCCTTAGAGCTAAAATTGCTTTTGTTTAAAAATATTTTTCTCCAGATTTTAATTTGCTAAAATAAAGATAATCTTTAATTAATTTTAACATTTTTATTTCAAGCAAAACAAGCAATAAATTTCTCATTTAACTTTAATTGGATAATAGTTTGTACGATTTTTATAGCTTTTCCATTTGTTTCTTCAATGTTTTTGTCTACTTTTAAGAGATTTTAGTGCTCATTTTTTCTATTTAAACATTAACAAATTGTATGCGTATAATGCTGACATGGCTTCCTTTGCCATATGTATGTAAAACAAAATAAAAAGACAAATAAAAAAAACGATGGGATATTTTGAAATGGTTGAATGGTAACCAGACAATCATATAACAACAATATCTAAAAGCTATGTAATTAAGCACAGTCATTGCATGGCTGTGACATAATGAGAATATGTGTTCATGCAACACTTCATTGAGCCAGCATCACATGACCTCTTTGAAATATAGCACTGTCCAATCAGATTGCCGGTTCATTATGCTCCTTTGATCATCTGAGCCTGTCATTGGATGATCACAATGGGAAAACCATTTACCATTTTCCAAGGCAGTCTTCTTGCAGAAGCACACATGGATTCACATCTTGTTAACGAGAACAAAGCTCCCCTCCACCCCAACAACTTTCAACAATAAGAGGGTTGAACTGGTTTGTGGGAGAACATAACCTTATGAATAAATTTTGTTCATCTGACATTCTTGCCAAGGTTGGAACCAAACATTTTCCGCTTTCAAACTGTTTATTGGAATATTGCTTATTTAATTGACATGCAGAGATCTAAAAGTTCATCATATGTGAGTTTTTCGATTCATTGTGCCAACCCTCTTATCACATTGCGTCAGAGTTTTGTCTCTCTTTGAGAAAGTTTCTGAAGCAGCAGGAAAGGGAGACGCTGCCAGAGTTTTAAATCATTTTCATGGATAACACAGAAGAAAGTGATATTTTTATGATTTTGTTGGTGCATTTCAGATCAATTCACATGAAAAACAGAGAGAAAGATTCTTGCAGTTTTCATTTATTAGCAATCACTTTGAAGCTTAAAGCACACTGGGTACAAATAAATAACTTATGTTATCAAGTATTAACAGAAACCTTCTTCATTCCCAGTAAATTGCAAGGCACCTGAATTGGATCACTGTTTCCAAAGAAAAAAAAATCCTGTATTATCAGATACAATATTTATTCTTTTAAGAAATAATAAAGATTGTTGATTATTATTGACTCTCTAAAGTACTTGTCTCTGCCAGGTCACTGCCTATTAGTGGGGCTCAGAATACAGGTATACCTCAGATTACCTCCTTTTGAGTTAAGTCATTCTTGATTATACAATGTTTGTCAAAAACATTTATGGAAAAATAAAAATTAAGGTTGTCATTTTATTTGACCACAAAGAGTGACATCGCAATATCACTAGAAAAGCATTAAAAGCACATAAAATCTTGCCACTGTACAATAAATAAAAATAAAAGTACATAAACGCATAATGATACTCAGTCATCTATGTCCGTGATGTAAATAAATAAATTGATTGTAGATATTGTAAATTAGTGTATTTTCTACTATCACAAAATAATTTTGATAACTGTATTTGTTATTTAACCTTACAAAATGTACTTCAAGTGAATCACATTCACAAATAAAGAGTCCATTATATACTGTAAAGATTGCCAAATTGTAAACATCTACATTTACAAGTATGTACTTGCATGTATTCATAAATTTAGATTACGTTTTTTCTCTACAATCTTAAAAACTAAAATTTATTTATTTGTTTGCTTAAAATAGATTCTTATTGACCATATATTATTAAAAATGCATTCGTAAATAAACTACCAAGCTAACAATGGTTATTTAACCTTGTCACAATAAATTTGGAGACAAGTAAATTCGACTTTAATCATTTTCCACTTAAGTTGCCTCTCCTGGAATGAATTACCAATGTAAGGTGAGGTATACCTGCTGACTGTATTTCTTGGAGAAGGGTAAGATCCCCTCTAAAAATGGTTGTCATGGGTATGATACTAAACTGCACCAGTGAGTGAGACACCAGTTCTGGATTCAATGGAGTACCTGTTTATTACTATTTCTTCTAGTTACACACTGATCCAGAGTAATCGTACCAGTATTGCCAATTAGAATATTTATTCATTTGATTAATAATAAAGATTGTCCATCATCATTAACTATCTGAAGTACTTGGCTATACTAGAAGAGAGGTAAAGTCCTGGAAATAAGTTAATTGAATGTTTTAGTCTCATAACCTCTTTTAGATCAATGCCCTGTCAGTCTTAGATGGGAAGAAGGGTATTTCCTATATCATCATTTAACAGAGATACCAGTGCCTTCTCTTTTTGATAACATAGAAAATAGTTTCATGAAGATGAAATTTCTTGATTTCATGACTTAATGTTCCATCTTGGTTTCATATTAATTAGAGATCGTCGTAGGAAATGGACACGGCAACATGAGTTCAAATCCTGGATTGCATTTCACATAGCTCTAATACCCCTGGGAAAGGTATGAATTGAATTATTCTCCCTCCAGCCATGGGTAAATAGTAGAGCAGACTGGGTTCTTCAGCCGTGGTGAGGCAACTAGTCTAGGAGAAGGAAAACTCCTGTTTAACTCCACTTAAAAATTGACCTTGTGTCATATCCTGCCCGAGTGGAGGGGTTGGTAAATATGATATTAATCTGAGATCACTAAAGGACATTCTTGCTCACTGTAAAGTTATAATACTCTTTGTAGTAGAAAATTTATCCGAACCAAAATGATGCTTTTTTTTAAAGGGAATAATTTGTCAGTGGAGTTTAAAATATGCTGAGTGGTAAGCTCCCCTACCACTCCCAAAAAGGAGGGTATCCTGGGTATGTTGCTAAAGTGCATCTGATGGCGAGGCTCCAGTTCTGAAACTCTGGGATGTTTGAAATACTTCTTCATTCTCATTACTCTCAGGTCAGCTGTAACTCAGTGTGGGAGCACCAGTTCGTCTCATTTAAAGATCAAATAAATCTGTGTAAAAATCATTCTCATTCTATAGGACCATGCACAAAAAACCCTCTTAAGAAACAACTACACAAAAAATGTAAATATGAACATACAATGAGTGCAATTCCCTAACCTCTTGGCATAAAATAACCCTAGACAGGTTGAGATGTTGGTAAAATCAAATAGTCAATCAATCTTTAAGGTCATTGGTTTACTAAACTGAACAGTTCCTCATCATAGTATCTCTCAGAGCAATTGGAAGGTTGCATGGAAATGTCCATCTCCTCTCCAGGTAACATGTGACTGGTTCTACTGGGTTACATGGTACTAGTAGCAAGAAATAATTCCTGACTGGATCAAAGACCTGACTCAACACAAGTTATCTTGCTATGCCAGTATACTGGTAGAGATTTAAATTCAGCATTTTCCTTCTCTAAGATCAGTTTGTCTACCTACAAGGCTAGAAAGTCCAGTCTGCTCTACTATTTATTCATTGCTGGAAGGAAAAAAGATTGATCCATATTTTTCCCAAAGGTATTAGTGCAAAGTGAAATCCAAACAGCCGTATGCAGGATTTGAACTCTGCTCAACAAATCCACTTTCTATTATTATAACCCTCATACTATATATGCCTCCCTAAAGTTTGATAGTAAAACTAAACTTTGAAGTGATGTTGAGTTGGTAAATGTTTCAACAATGGTGGAAGAGTAAACCATCCAGACTGACTCATTTCATTAAGTCATTTTGTGTTACACTGGATTGACTTCTGAAATAACTACATTTAAGTTATGGAAGCACATATATGATGTTTATTTAGTGACAACAAAAGGAATCATACAATATGAATTCAATTAGGAACCATTACAATATGAATTTAATTATTATAATTTATTCAATTTGTTATTTATATACATGGTTATAATTTAGTTATTTATATATATGATATCATCAGCATTGTATTATATATATACATATATATATATATATATATATATATATGGGGAGTTGAGGGTGGGTGTGTTTTGCCTACTTTTTGAATTATGTAACACAACATATAACCAAAAAGCAATAAAGAAATGGACAAAAGGCTGCATTTTCATCTTCCACTTAGACTTTTATGAAATTCTTTGAGAAAAAGCTAATTGATAACTGCACGAAGATAATATATATATATATATATATATATATATATATATATATATATATATATATATATATATATATATATATATATATATATGCGTGTGTGTGTGTGTGTGTGTGTATATATATATATATGTGCATATGTGTGTATATATATATGCATATGTGTGTATATATATATATATATATATGCATATTTGTGTGTGTGTGTGTGTGTGTGTGTGTGTGTGTGTGTGTGTGTGTGTGTGTGTGTGTACCCACGCACTTGGTATCATCTATAAAAAATAGTATACCCTAAATATTCTATGAAAAGTAATTCTTATGTAATTATTTTCGGGTGTTACAAGTAAATAAACATATTTACTAACCCCTTCACATGAGCACACAAGGTCAATTCTAAGTGAAGTTTTACAAGTATAAATTCAGATTTTTCCTTCTCCTAGACCAGTTGTCATACCAAAGTTAAAGAGCCCAGTCAACCCTACTATTTACAGAGGGAGAATACTTGGATTCATACTTTTTCCAAGGGTATTTGCACTATGTGAAATGCAAATGGCTTTGTCCAGGATTTGAATTCAGATTGCCATGTTCATTTTCTTTGATAGTAAACACTACACCATGATCACATATAAATATACACAGACAGAAAGAGATTCATATATATATGTATGTGTGTGTGTGTGTGTGTACACATACATCTATATATCTACCCATCAAGAAAACACTACAGTTTCTAAATATATGTTGATAATTTAATTGATAAATTAGATGAATACATAATAAATTAATGACAATGTCCAATGAGGAGATCTTAAGAACAAAATTGTATTGTTTTGAGAAATAATTATTATTACAATCATCATTTATTATTGTTGTTATTGTTATTATTATTATTTTGCATACAAATTGGATTTTAATAATTTCTTTAGTCCTAATTTCCACTGTCATGTTGCCAAATTTTAGTTGGCCATCTTTCTTCCTTTGTTTGGACTAAAAAAAATGCAGAATATAATTAAAGACTTGGTGATAGAGTATTGAACTACATGCCATGAGGCATCATATTCTTAATCCCAAAGGACAAAAAATCTGAGTTTTAAATGGAGACAGAAAAATAAATTTCATACTTTTCTGTCTGTATAATAAGTATAAAAATATGAGTTGCTCCAATGGAAAAAAATATTTCAAATAAATTGTTTTCACTTTTTATAAGAAGTTAGTTTGTTTTGCTTTTTTAGTTTGTTTTGCTTTTTAAGTTTGTTTTTTTTTATAAATTGTTTTTCTCAAGATTTATGTTGATTAATATTTCCTGAAATTTTAAGATGGGCCGATGTCACTTTTTCATTAGCCTTTTCGCTACTAAGTGTTTATTTCTAAAGTGATATCAGATCTTCTTTCTGTGATTATCAAGCTGTATTAAACTGTGGTGTTAACTGTGTTCTTGAAAAGACATGGTTAAATGTTAACCCTTAAACAGCACCTTCCTTAATTGATATAAGTGATGTTTGGGGCTGATTTTTAGCCTTATCCATTCTGATGCATATGCGCCTCCTTGTTAAAGCATAGATGTGATGAGAAGCAACCCTCACCTACAAGGACGGACAACTGGTTTTGTACACTATCCAAAGTAAACAAAATAAAATGGGATAAATTTGCCCAAATATGAGAATAATATTCTATCTAAGAAAAAACTTTGTCAAAAATTAAGTGTTAGATACTTTCTGGGGCAACAGAATCGCCCAATTATTTTTGTTACTCCCTTAGCAACTTCAAATCAAAAATGGAGACCTAAGAGTTTGTCAAAGCAGTTGATCTCTTTTATTCAAGTCCTACTGCTAAAATAGTGGTAGATCCAGAGAGTGATGATGATGATGATGATGATGATAGAAAGATAACAGTTTAGTCTTAGAGGTGTTGAAGGACACAAGCCATTTTCTACACCATTGCACAATCAAATTAAGGTCAGCTGATAGACCAGAGGTCATATCAAGATGATTAAAGTTTCTTAAAGTCACATGATAAAGTTCTACAGGATTAATCTCCAGCCTAAAATTTTCTGTAACTCACACTAGTCTATATTAGTGGGTCATACTTTAGTTTGTTACTGAGGTATAGTTCTAGTATAACAGACTTGATTAAAATTTTTCATTAGAATGGCTCAAGAATTTATAATTTAATTTATTTTATACCATATTTTGCAACATATATGATGCACCATTATATTTGATACACACAAAATTAAGTAAAAAAATAAGTAGAAAAAATTGGCTAGGTATATATTCATTCTAATGTTGGCTTAATTGTTAAGTAGTTTGCTTATTCCAAGACTGACCCTTACAAAAGGATTCACAGAAATTTTGAGGGGGCAAATTTTTTTGAAATAATCATTTTCATTGCTTGTGACTTTCAAAATTAGTTTTTCTCCTTATTGTTTAAATCATTTGTTTTTCAGTATTAGTTTGGTTGGTTGGTTGGTTGGTTTGTTTGTTTAATGGCATATCAACCTTAGTAAGTTATTTTATGCCAAGACCATTCTCCTAGAAGAACAGTAGTGGTACTATTCAATCCATAGCTGGGAGGATAAGGGGGTTCATACCTTTCCCAAGGGTATTTGCCCAAAAGTGAACATAATAGCACGACTGGAGTATGAACTCGCTTTCTACGATTCTGCCATCCATCGCTTTAACCATTACACCCCGAGGACACCCCCCCCAGTATTAGTTTGGTTTGATTTCTTTATTTAATGGCATATCAACCTTTGTGGGTTATTTGTTGACTCTCTCCTTTAGAATAGGATCACCCATGAGTAAGTTAATTTCTAACAATTTTTCATATAATCTTTTTTCTAAAGATATCACTATTTTGTTTTTTTAGTGCAAAATTATACTATCAAAATAGATTGTATTTGGCATAATTTACAATCAAACACTACAGCATTTTGATTCTTTTACCAAAAATATATGTTAGAGTCAAAAATAAGTACACTTGGTATATAATATTCTTGCATTTTTATTTTTGATTACAGAGTTTCATTGCTGTAAATATTGGTAAAAAATTATACCTAACTACATCTGTTTCAATCCTAGGATGAGTCTTACCAAAGACTCAAAAAATGGTACTTGATTCTGCCTTTCTTAACACTCAGCATTATAAGGTAAGGATCAAGGGTAAAGTAGAGCAATCCAGGAAATGGAGTAGTGCCCTCACCTATGCCATGGTGTAGTAGCTATTGAAAAGGGAGCCTTCAGATCACCTTTGACAAAGGTCACCAACTTTACTTTCATCTATGTGAATTGTATTATGGTACATACAATCTTGGTATCTTTGGTTCAGACAAAAATTAACCATTTATTAAAAATTAGGAGTATTCACTTATTAATTGGATATACTATATATATATATATATATATATACATATATGTGTGTGTGTGTGTGTGTGTGTGTGTGCATATGTGTGAGTGATACATGTCATGGATACAATATTTGACAAAATGGCAAGGAATAGGACTAGAAAACCTGAAGTTGGTGTTAAATACTTCCTGTGAAATTTTTCTTTCTTCATCATTTGATCATTTTCAAACAACTTGAAGAGTTTTCAAATGCTGGAAAAAATACTGCTTGTTCCATTTATTGTATGTGAACATGATGTAAGTTTATTTGATTATGTTGTCACATTAACGGTTTAAAAAAGAACTTTTTTAACTAAAATTCTTTTAACTGAAAATTTTTGAATTTGTGTTTTTATAAAGTCTGTTTCATTCTTGAAATTTGTCACGATTTCATATTAACACATATTCAAAAGTTTTCAACTTGAGAAATTTCAGTTATAAAACATCTCTTTAAAACTCTACATGCCACAACATATTTACATAATATCAAGACTCATTCATATACAATATCAGTATCTTACTCTGCCTTTCAAAACCCTTCCACTTGTGTTTGAAAATGCTCATATGATGAAGAAAGAAATGTTACACTGAAAATTAAACAGTTTTAATACCAACAAGTTTTCAAGTTTTATTTCTTAACACACACACACACACACACACATACATACATATATATATATCATCATCATCAATATCAAGTTGTGTTGATTGTACAGAGTCTCTCTTGCTATCAATCCCTATGATCCATCACTCCAGGAATGTCCTCTTAGCTGCATCCACTGTCTGCACAGAACTGATATATGTAAGTCTTTGCTGGTCAGCCAACACTGGTGTATCCATGTATAGTAGTCCATAAGAGAATATTGCTCATAGGTTCATTCTTTCATTTCCATCAGTGCCTCACATGTCTTGTTCATCTTACTTGGATGGTTTTTGAGATAGGGGGTAAATGGAAGTACAACTGCTGTTTTGTGGGTGCTGCTTCTAGGATTTATTGAAAACAATATGTAGAATTCTCGTATAGCTTCTTTCTAGCGTTTTCTCTATGTGTATTTCTTATCATCCAGGCAGTGCATTCATACAGTAGTATTGACACAGCTATAGTTTGGAAGAAATGCTATTTTATCAGAGATCAGATTTCCTTACTTTCAATAGCATTTCCATACCTTTTCTAGGCATCACTTTCAGTTGATGAGATATGTGATCTGATCTATTGATTTCAGAACATTGTCTCTTAAAATGGCAGTGGCTTTTTCTTGTTTAAAACACATGGATTCTATCTTATTTGTACTCACATAGAGGCTAATGCCTTCTACTACTTGCTTAAGGCTATGCAATAGGGATTCTACCTCAGTAGGCGATTTGTGAGAAGTGCTAGATCATCTGCAGGAGGACATCTTCTTCTTAGCTGGATTAGTATGAAATTATTTGCTTTTATTAGATCTATTGACATTTGAAATTCATAATCTAGGCTGATTTTAAACATATATGATGCTAATGTATCTCCTTGCAAAACTCAGTTTTGTGAGAGTTGTTTTTTTTATTTTTGTTAAGTATAATTATAGTGGTAACAATTTCTTTGGGGTGACCCATCTTTCCTTTCTGAATGGATTTTTTGCATATACTTCTTTGATGAATTGACTGATAGTCAGAATCTGTGAGGTTGTGGATAGATTTTGAAAGAAATTCTGATTTTTCCCAGTAATTTTCTTGATTTCAGGTTGGATATGTTTGAGACACAGAGCTTTATAAATCTTTGCAGAAAGAGCCAGAATAGTTATGCGTCTGTTAGTAAGTTGTTGACCATAGTCGAGGGCGACCAGAAGGCTCCCTTTTCAGTAGCTACTACCTGGGATTGAACAAGGGTCCAGGAGACCTGGGTTCAATCCCAGGTCGTGTCATACCAAAGACTTTAAAAATGGTACTTGATACCTCCTTGCTTAACATTCAGCAATATAAGGTACTTATCAAGGATAAAGTGAAGCAATCCAGGGAAAGGAGTAGCACCCTCCCCTACACCTCGGTGTAGTGGCTACTGAAAAGGAGCTTTCTGGTTGCCCTCAACTACGGTTGCCAACTTACAGAAGCATAACTCTTCTGGCTATTGCTGCAAAGGTTTATTATGCCCTGCATCTTAAGTTCTCTGTAATTTCGAGGTTGCCTTTCGAGGCAGTGTTTCATATTTGAAGAAGTGTGTTATCAACTTTCCTTGTCTTCCATACTTTTGGAGGTACTTCTATGAGCTTGTCTGTATTTAATTTATTTTAATACTGTTTCAAGTTCTTCCTTGATATACTGTCCTAGTTTGATGTCTAGTTGGGTATTAATAATTTTTGGGTACTTTTATCAGTGATTTCAAGGTTTCAAAGCAGATTTTTTAAATGGTCTTTCTACTTCTGAAATCTCTCTTCTTGGTTGGCAGCTTTTAGTTTTGTTCTTGTGGTGCTTTTTCTTCCACTCACTTTATTTACTATCTGCCTGCAATTGTGATGAACAATGAGTTTCTATATCAATGTGTGTGTGTATACGTGTATAAGCTTGTTTTTCATACCCTCGTCTTTATCATCAATTAAAATATGATCAATTCTTTTCAAGAGTTTTTAATCATAATTTTTGTGTGGTTTGCAAATATGGACAAGATTTTATCAAATGTTTATGCAG
>OY757929.1:72259886-72284886 GCA_963585895.1 Sepioteuthis lessoniana
GCAGAGGCTCAGCTACATGGATGAGATAAATCAAAGCTATGAGGTCGGATCAAAAGGTATCCTGTCTGAATCTTTAATTTTTTTTAAACTTTAAACCAAGCTGCATATATTAGAATTTTAGACCCCCATCTTGATACCTTGACTTCAATTAAATGCGTCAGTGGTAATTTGAAAAAAATATGAAGCTGATTTATGAACTTTTTGAACAGCAGTTTCTGGCAAAACATGGGGATATTTACTCTACCTATTACAAGAGAAAGATTTAGAGGATATGGATGACATGAAAAGAAATACGATATGGAGGACATTAATAGAAATATGATAGCAAAGCTTCCTATCACATCAAATAAGAGGTTTCAAGGTTGTTTTCACCAATCAAAAACTATGTTCTATCAAATGTCAATGGGATTTTTTTGAAGAAAAAGCTCTTGACTGATGATTAATATTGAGAATTGGCATGAACCTATTGAGACTTTATCTCATTGTCTCAACTGCAGCTAGATGTCTAGATATCATCAGTTTACTATGTAAGTTGGCCATCTGTACACATTTTCATCTGTTTTAATACTTTTGATCAAACCTATATATATATATATATACATATATACGTGGTGTATTCAATAAGTTTCCAGACTTTTTTGTACAGGCATTTAAACTTGTTATAGACTCTTAAAAATTCAGTATGTTATTGCTATACATCTTATGAGATGACGGACCAATTTTTATTATTTCAGCTTCAAATAAACAGCTACAGCAGCAATTGAAATACACCCTACCAAAGCCTGATTGTCACAGCTGGTGAATTTCAAAAATGCAATCTGGACGTGAGGACACTTTAGAAGAACAATATGCAATAAAATTCTGTTTTAAGCTTGGAAAAAATGCCACAGAAACGTATGGAATGTTTCCGACTACTTTTCTATCATCTTGCATCAATCAAGCATCAATTTTTGGGTGGCATAAGAGATTCAAGGAAGGCAGGGTGTCTGTAAGGAATGATGAGAGGTGTGGGAGGAGTAAAGAAGTCAATAGACCAGAGCTGATTGGCCAAAGGGTTAGGGTTAAGCTTAGGGTTACTATGTTGAGGTTTTAAGGGAGTTCAGGAAGAGATTCCGTCGGAAGAGGCCAGCACTCTTCAAATTAGGTCAGTGGCATTTCCAGCAGGACAATGCACCAGTTCACAACTCCATCTTTGTCACAGACCAAGATGGGCATTAAGACAGTTCCTCACCCACCCTATAGTCCAGACCTTGCTCCCTGTGACTTTTGGTTATTCCCTAAGCTCAGAGGCTGTCATTATGAGACAATTGAGGATATGAAAGAGGCTGTGACGAAGATCATTGACACGCTCATACAAGAGGACTTCTATGGGGCCTTCAAGTAGTTGTTAGAATGGTAGAACAAGTGCATTGCAGCCGGAGGAGATTACTTCGAAGGGGGCTAGAGTTTTATGCGTGTACTATCAATAAAAGAGCCCATATGAAAAACGCCTGGAAACTTATTTAATGATCCTCATATATACTCCCTGCCTCATATATACTCCCTTACTCTTGGAAGAAATTATGGGTTGCCACTCATGTAATGCAAAGCTCTTCCAATGAATTGAGCACTCCAGTTGCAGTTAAGTGCAAAAGGAAAAATAATATATATGTGTTAAATTCCTCCACTTATGCTGAGACTACTGATGGATCTGCTGTAAGATATCCGACTGACATAAAATCAGCTAGGTTTCAATCCCAGCTTGAAGCATCTTGCATGTCTAGCCACACTGATGAGTTATGATACAACAAAAATAGTTGGTCTGAGGATGATAATATCTATATATATATGAGGGTCATTCAATATACAAGATGAATTTTGTCTAAGGAGTTACTAACTGGAAGCACTGTTTATGGTTGCATCTTTATCAAGGAAATCAAGAATGATGAAGAGGAGAAATTAAATGAATCTAGCCTTAATCATCATCATCATCATGTCACGCCATCAGCACAGATATCCCTGACCCTTTCTCACCACCCTTCTCTATCGTCCATTGCTTCCAGAAGGTTTTCAAGGCTACATCCTGTATTGGCACAGAGCTGTTGTATGTAGGGTCTAGCTGATTTTCCTACCTTTGCTCGTCCATGTGAAGGGTTCCCACGATGTACATCACTTATGAGTTTGTCCCCACTTCTTCAGCAGTGTCTCACATGTCTGGTTCATCTAACTTGGATAGTTTTAGAGATGGGTGGTAAGTATCGATACAGCTGCTGCTTTGTGGAGTGCTGCCTCCAGGACTTGTTCAATATTGCTCACAGTATTCTTGTGTAGTTGCCGTCAAGTGTTTTCTCCATCTGTTTAGTTAGCATCTATGTAGTGCATCCATACAGCAGTATCGACATGACCGCTGCTTGGAAAAAAATGCATTTCATTTTATCGGTCAGGTCTGACTTCCATATGACCGATAGCATATCAATAGCTGTCCATGCTTTCGCTAGTTACATGTTGATGACTGTCTTGGTTGATGAGACATTAATGTCCCAAAAAATTTGAATGACCCCATGATACTTAACAAAATGATAAAAATTTTAGTATATTCTGTGGTTTTTTGTATTATTCTAATCCTTGCAAATTTTCCCTTGTAGTTTTAAGTGTTGTTTTAACCAAAATCTGAGTAAATCTCCACAGGTGTCACTGATATGGGGCTGATAAAGGTTGTTTTGTGGTTTGTAAACTGACTCCTTCTCTTCTTTTGACCCCAATCACTTGTTTTCTTTTTGTCTGTCAAAGCTGCTTGGGGAATAAGGACAGGAAAAAGACAAGGATACCTTTTCTCTCAAATCTTTTTGACAGGGTTGATGTTGTGAAGAATGTTTTCCCAAACTTGTAGAAATAGTTGGGCTCCCCAGATAAGGCATTTGAAGTATATTATGGAATCTTCCAAGGCAATCACAAGTTTGGAGGTCTATAATGTGTTCAGTGGGTATGTTTAGCTGAGGCTGCTCGAAGCAGGCAAGACACAATGTGCTGCTAAATTTAGGACTCTGTAGGCATATGTGATTCCTACTTGCAGTTGAGAGAAAAAGGTCCATTCAATTGAGGTGTAACTAAGCTAGAGCGTTTCTCTTTGGCGCCAAGAAGTCCCACTTTTTAGGCATGCGCCAATTTTGCTTCCTGTCAGAGGTCTCCCAGGAAACTGTTACTTTTGCATTTTATTTATTTCTTTTTTATTTCTTTTTAATCCCCATATAGATTCTTCTGAGAATTCTAGCTGATTCTAATAGTACCATGGTCTGTATGGTTTTGATTCTTTTTCTGATCTCCATTTCCCCAAGTCTCTTTTTCAGGTCTTTGGGGATCATTCCAAGTGCTCCAACAACCTTTAGTATCACCATCACCTTCATGTTCCATAGCTTTTTCAGCTCCCTGACAAAGTCCAGGTGTTTTTCTTTTGTTTTGTTATTTTTTCACTTTATGGTTCAATGGAATCCACTTATTGGCAAGTTCTTTTTTATTTTCTTTATGCTAGGTGTGGTCTTCTGGTAGAATTTGGTAGTCTGTTTTCATCTCAAAATATAAGAAAATCTTATGCATCTTATTTTTTAAAACAAATTCTTCTTCTTCTTCTTCTTCTTCTTGCCTTTTGATATCAGTGTATGACATTCTTGCATTTGTCAGAGGTGCTTTGGTCAGCGTAGCCTCATTTCTTCCTCTGATCTCCAGTGCCCTTGTCTCTTTTCCAGGTTTTTCAGAATTGATTTAAGTACTCCAGCTATAACTGGTATCACTGTCATGTTGTTCATGTTCCATAACTTTTCAGCTCTATGGCAAGTTTCAGGTTTTTATCCAGTAACTTTTTCTTTGTGAACTGCTTGAATGAAAAAAATCCTCCTGTTGACATGTTCTTTTCTTCTTGTTAATTGATTGGTCATCTTTCCTGGATTGAGCAATACATTTGGATCTTAAGATCTCAAAGAATTTTGTGTGGTCCAATTTCTAGGAAAGATTCTGGTTTGTGCCAATATCATTTGTTAGAATTGACAAATTTTAGTCACTTGCACAATTCCCAGTAGACCCCCTTTCCTTCCCAGCTATACTGACTCTTGTATTCTTTCTGTGCCAGTTTTCTGCCTTCCCTTATTATGTGACTGACTGTTTCCTCTCTCTCTCTCTCTCTCTCTCTGCCCACAGAGCCTATTCTTACAATTCCCCTGTGAACTATTTCTTCTTAACTAATTGGTTCTTATTACATTATTCTGGTTTGCTATTATTATTATTATTATTATTATTATTATTATTTTGTTGTTGTTGTTGTTGTTGTTTGCATTTTTGTTTTCTCTGTACTTCATTTTTGTTTCCTCTGTACTTTTTACATTCACTTTTTTTTATGTTTCAAGGTGTCTTTCTTTCCTTTTTTTTTTGTTCTTTGATTCTTTGATTCTCTTTTTTCCCTTCCTTCAGTTTATTTCATCTCCTTTCCAATTCTTATCATCAGTTATTCAGTTATTTTTCCCTTCAATCTTTACCCCTATTTCTTCGTCCCATACCACAATAAGAAAATATGGTAGAACCTGAGATAGACAAGTACCAAAGATAAAATGTACATTGAATGAAGATGAACTAGATTATTTTTAATACTATCTCCAGCAAGAATTCCACTTGAACTGAGTCGGAGGTCTGGGGGTCTTGATGGAGGATGTAGATAGAAGTGGAGTGAACAGGTTTGTTCATGCATAACCATAATAAAACTTTATGCAACAAAAAAAAGCCAGCAAACATTATTGATGAATTCTAAAGGGACATTTATAGGATAAGGAGGTGGTGTTCAGAAAAAGTGAATTATCTCCCTTGCTTTTGCATTGGTATTTAAGTAAGGCATCTATCTTTTCCTCTTCTATTTTATTTTTGGATCTGTATTTAGTATTTCTTTTATTTTATTGCTTTTTTATCTTTTTCTTTTTGATATTGAGTCACATGAAATGTTTTGAGTTCTCATCTTTTTATATATATCATTCTTTTCTTTTACTTCACCATTCTCATGATTGAAGAGCTTCTTCTTCTTCTTCTTCTTCTTCTTCTTCTTCTTCTTCTTCTTCTTACTATTATTATTATTATTATTGTTTTTCAAGCAAATGACACACAATCTCTGTTTGTTTGCATAATGATTTCTCTCAAGAAATTCCATTATCATTTTAAAAACAATTTCATAGTATCTGATGGTAAAACATGCCATTATACAAATAAAATGTTATTTTCAAAAACTTTGTTTTCATTTTTCAGCCATATTTCTTAATCACACTGTTAGGTGTCATTTTGCAAATTATTTGTTATAAGACTAATATTATGGGCTGAGCACAATTTTACAATACACCTTAGGCCCAATATTACAAGCCCAAGCAGATTATATCAAATACTAATAATGAAAGGCTTGATATACCAACTATTCATAGATTTTCTTTTCATAGAATGATGGGATAGATTTAAACAAAGATGTCTGTGTCCTGGAGTGAAGTTTGAATAAGTTTTATAATATATTTTTTGTAAATATTGATTGTAGGTTTTACAGCAGAAAATCTTTCAGATATTACTTGGTTTTAAAAGATCAATTAAGTATTGAAAGATGCTCTGAGGAATCATGTTTATATATTTTCAAAATGATTTTTGCAGGAGAATACGTTCATAGATGTTACACAATATATTTATAATAAATGCTTTGGAATAGACTGCAATGAATACCACAAACTCAGCTGTATGAAGAAACTAAAAGCAAAATTGGTCATATTTTAGTACTTTAACATCCATTCGTATATATATATATATATATATATATATAGTATGAATGAAAGAATAGACATATGAACATTGGTAAACATCTTTTTTATAAAATTGTTGATCCCAACTCATTTTGGCCTTATATTTCATGGATATTTTTTTTATATTTGTATTTCAAAACTGAACACTTTATGTATACCAAGGAATTGGCTTCACTTGTGAATCAAACTAGAATTTTGACAAAAAAATTCACTATTCAAACATGGAAGCAATTTTTTATCAAAGACATTGTTAAGTAAGAAAATCATTCTATAAAAGAGAATTCATTTTGAAATAAGAACTTTTCAAACTTTTTGATATTTTCTATATGGAAGTTAATGAAGGAGAAAGTAAGCAATTGCAAGTAAGAATATAATGATTTTTTGTGTTATATATATATATATATATATATATATATATATATATATATATATATATTAATAATCATTACCATTATCATAATTAATAATAACTTATGATCAATTTTTTTATTTAAGCGTCCAGAACAATTATTTTGTGTTCAATACACTGATTCATCGAATGGCTTTATTGCTTGATTTGTATGATATACTTTCTTTAGAAATAAGTAGAATCATTATTTTTGGAGCAACCTTTGCATAATGTTTTCAGTTCTCCAGCAAAGTCTCAGTATTTATCTTGCTCTTTATTCTCATACAATTTCACTTTGAAATTTGGATTTTCTTCTTTGTTTATGATGATAAAACATAGTTGTTAGAAGGCTTCTAGTTTATTTGCAACCCATTAGTTGGTACAGTATGATTAAATACAAGTCATTTGCATAATTCCAAGCGAATTACTGTTCCTACCCAGTAATCAATGGTATATATTCTGAGTCTACTTGGTGGGCATTGCATACTAGTTAAAAATTGTTAATTCATAATAGATACTTAGTTTACTCAATGATATACTGATGTTATGATTGTAAACTAATTTTTCCCTCTCATTAAATGCTTTAATAGATGTTCTAAGATGGTGCTGTATACCTCAAAAGCATAGTTTATATGCTCTGAGCTGATATTTTTATAATAGGAGAGTGACAAAAGAAATGGTTGAAGGATGGGCAACATTTCAAAAAGACACATCAAGTGTATTTTACGCATTCATCCAAACCCTCCACCATAGGCAGGATGTAAACGCAAGGTCAGTTTTCAGGCAAAGTACTTCTGGTTTGAATTTAGAGTTTTCTTTCTCCTAGATTGGTTGCCTAACCAAGGGTTAAAAACCCAGTCTTTTCTGCTATTCACCAATAGCTATGGGTAGAGTAGGTGGATTTATGCCTTTCCCAAGGGCATTAGTGTCAAGTTTAACCCAAACATCCTTTTCCAGAATTTGAACTTATGTTGACAATTCTATTTCTTGGATCTATCACCATTACACTTAATGCACTTCAAAAATAAATCATTTCTGCCATGGCAACTATTTACTGATAGTGGTCAATTTCATACTGCTTAAGGTAAATCATCATAAAAAAATTTACCAATCTGTTTATCTGCTTTCAACCGACTATCAATTTTTTGCATAAAAGTTTATTTTTCATAGCATTAGATTTCAATTCTACATATATTTTCATGGCTATATTTTAAATGATATATAAACAAATATTACATCTTTCATGCTTAAATTTCCTCAGTGCAATATTATATTTTGTTTGTAACAAGAACAACTGACCATTGATAAATTCCATCTCATTTGCAACTCTATAAAGCTTAGAAAACATGGAGAATTAGAACAAGTGCCCCTTTTCTGCATGAGTCAGTTCTTTAATGCATCCTCAATTCTGCATCTTATAAGTTCACCCCATCTCCATCTCCTTATCTCCCAAGTATCCAGTCTCCCTGAGGTGTTACCTTCTATCCCACATACTCGGCCTTACTTGATATTCCCATCTGAGATAAACCATCAGCTGTTGTTGACTGTTTATCAAGGCTTCCCTCAAGAATCAACTGCTATTTGCAGGATCCTATTTAGGAAAAAAAAATCAAAAGGTTGAGGAAAATGATAAAGCAGTCAAAGGATCATGAAACCTGGGGCCCCAACATGACCTCGTATGTTGCTGAGATCATATATTTTTCTAAAGCCAATTTCTATCTACATACGATCCCAATGTCACAAGAGAAGAAATTCACTCTGATAGTGGCTATAAAGAGATAATGTACTCTCTCTGTCTCTCTCTGTCTGTCTCTGTCTCTGTCTCTCTCTCTCTTAGTGAAGAACTACTGGTATCAGTTACCAAATGTAATAATAATAATAATGGTCATGGCTTGGAATGAAGTTATGAAGGACACATGAAATGAGAAATGCAATAATTAATAATGGTAATTTAGAACAAGTGTCTTACAGCAGAAAGCAAAATTTACAGGACAACATGACTGCAAATGTTATATGTGTATAATAAGAGATTGTAAACTGTGAATCACAAGTAAATATTGCAAACTATTTTAGAAAATAAAACATGAGCATATGTGGGTTATTGACACAGGGTGTATGTAAGTATCTATGTATGTAGGTGTGATTTTTAAAATAAAATCAGTTTGTTATTCAAAAATTGAATCTATATTTCACCAGTATCTTAGAGAGGTTATTGTCATGGGGTTTCCTGCCATGTTAAACCCATAACTGTGGCATTAGTAAGAATCAAAAACATCTCCAAAGACTTATCATAGGAAAGTAAATATTCTAAGAAGTCTAATGGTATTTCATTGATTTAAATAATGTGAGGTTTAATTGTTTTAGCTGTTCTACCAAGAAACAATGCAGATATAGTACCAAGTCACGGTCTAAATGAACCCATACTCAGAAATTGTTCAAATAAAAGTGGCTATAAGATTGTGTACTCTGTTTTTTTTGCATTCACATAGAGGCCAATGCTCTCTGCTGTTTGCTCTAGGCAATACAGAAGGGATTCCAATGAACTAAAGCAGGATTTCTTTCAAGCTGTAGCAGTGACCATAGTACTATATGGATGCACCATGTGGATGCTAAAAAACACAGACAAAAAAAGCTAAGTGGGTACAACCCAAGAATGATCAAATCCTAGAAGCAACACACCAGAAACTGTAATTGTATGGCCACTTACCTCCCATTCACAAGTTATTCAAGTAAGATGCACAAGACATGCAGGACATGCTGAATAAGCAAGTATCTCATAAGTGATATTTTCCTACGAATTTTAACATATGGATTCACTAGCTCTATGTGAACACTAGGTGCAGCCTAGAAGACCCTCCAGCAGAGATAGATGATAGGGATTAATGGTGAGAGAGAGTCAGGGAAATCTGTGCAGTCAGATTGACTTAATGATGATAATGGGGATGATGAATATGTAAATTTTTAAGTATTTTTATAGTCAACATTTATATTCATAGATAGGTAGATATAAATGCAAAGATAAGTATGTAGAAGGTACAGAATTATCTGTAAGTACGCTTCTAATAGTCTTTTTTATAAAAGTATCACAGCAGAATCATATTATTGCTTGTGGAAGATTATTCAATCAAAATAGACATTATCAGGTATTTTTAATTTCCAAATAAATAAACAATTGACTTCTGACAAGTTTCTGTTTCTTTGTTTAATGGTATATCAACCTTCATTGGTTATTTAATACCAAATCGATTCTTGAAGAACAGTAATAGCAGTGGTGATAAGAGAATTCCTGTCTTTCCCCAAAAGGGAAGGTAAAAAAGTGATTGGAGTTCAAACTCACTTAAAACAATGTCACAGTCCAGCGTATTATCCACTATGCTTAAGGGGGCTCTCACCTCTTAAAAGTAATAGTGTAGAAAAATTCATATCAATCTGTCAATAATCGATCAGGCTTTTTTAACATTTTACCTTTTCTTTGAAAACTTGTCTTAAATAGCTACAATATATTCAATCTTTAATTGATTAATTATTTTCCATACATATTTTTCACCCTTTTTTCCACCTTTAAACTAAACACACTTATTTCTAACTCATCGCATTTTACAAATAATCTCACTTTCCCTTTTCAATTCTTTTCCTTTTCTTTGGTAGGTATATCTATCTGTTTATTATTTCTACGTCCAATATTTAACCCATCACCCACCTGCTACTGTTTTTTGACTTTTTCATTTATAGACATTTCAATTCACATATGGTTGAATTTTTATGATTCAACCATATTTAGATATTTACATTTGATTTGTCCATTTGTTTCCACTTCTTCTTGTCTCCTCTTTTTTCATCTCTTTTCTTTCCCTCAATTCTTTTTCCTTCTTCCCCTTCTGTTCTCTTTCCTTTCTCTCTCACTCTCTTTTCTTTATTTTTTTTTCTCTTTTTTCACTTTTCTCCTTTTTTATCTTTCTTTCTCTCTCTTTTCTTTTCTCTCTTTTTTCTTCTCATTCTTCCATTTCTTTTCTTTTCTTCTATTCTTCTTCTTTCTCTTTGTAATCCATTATAACTCTTGATGGTTCCATTTGTTATACATCATTGCCTTACACAGTCAGTTCATATTTTTTTGAAATATGAACGCTGATTTATTGATTAAACAGTATGTTCCTTTTCTCTGTATATATAATTTCCTCTCTTGTTATGTATTTCATTAAATATCCATCGGTTATCTAACGACACTCAATATAATGTTTTCTTAATCCTGATAATGGTTTATCAAAACCGAAACATTATAGAGTTGACTTTCTTTCACATTAAATTCTTCACTTTAGATTACTTTGTTTTTCAATTTTTCTTGTTATGTATATAATTTTTCTCGATATATATATATATATATTATATTTTTGGTACATGAGAATTAATATAAAGAGATTAGTAAAATCATTGGTATGTCATGAGTGGGTAATAATAATATTACTTCTTAGAACTCTGAAACCCCCTTGCGTGTGAGCACCCTAACATTGACCTCTTAGTTAAAAATTAGCTTAAAATGTGATTTTTTTTTATTAGCCGTATTGTTGCTTGGCAATTGTAATATACAAATGGGGATTCCATTTTACCAATGATTTTACTAATCTCTTTATATATATATATATATATATATACATATATATATATATAAAGAGATTATTTATATATATATATATATATATATATAATTGGTAGGGATGATGTTATTTATAGACTACAGTGTTGATAGATAGTGCCTATATAAAAATGGTGATAGATAATGGCAAACATAACTAGAACTTCCTGGATTTACAAATATATCACAACTTACAAATTAAGAATTAGTCTCTTGTGACCTCAAAAGCTCTGGACATAATCTTCTTTGTCAACCATTAGAACCAAAGGGCCTTGTATTTATGTCAATTCCCTGAAGTCCATATACTCTGATGGCTTGAATTCCAGAAATAAAATCCCCATTTGTATATCACAATTGCTAAGCAACAATATAACCAATCAAAAAAAATTTACATTTTTAGCTATTTTATAACTAGGAGGTCTCTGTTTGGGTGCTCACATGCAAGGGGGTTTCAGAGTTCCAAGAAGTAATATTATTATGGTCTTACATACCCACTCATGACATACCAACAACAAGACACTTTTTCAAAATATTTATCACTGGTTGGGAATTCAGGGAGAAGTGGATTCATTCCTTTACCAAGGATATCAGAAGAAAGAAACTCATCATATATTTTTGCAGTAATGACCATTACGTCATTCCACACATTCAATAAATTCTTTTAGCTTTGTTCACTTAATTGGTCTGTAACCAGACTCAAACCACCCGAGATTTATAATCATACAGATACCTAACAGAGTAAATCTAAAGATAAATAAGTTATTTTCTTCTAAAAGATTTCTGGAAATGATTAAGGTTCTTATAATGAGGTCCAATATAACAGTGGTTTCCTCAAAAAACTTGAATATTAGAACCTTAATGAAATTAATATAAATGAACATAACAACACTATACATAATAACTAAAGAATGAATTACACCCACAACAATTATAATCAGATTAGATATAATACTTACAAGAATAAAAATTAACAAAAAAAAATGATATGGTTTAACCCTCTCTTCTGCAAACTTTCCAACATAAATATAGGAAAATATTTTAAAAATCTAATTGATAAGCATTTCAAAAAAGATAACACCTTAAGTAAAATTTTTAACAGGAACACCTTAAAAATTAACTGTTCCTGTATTAATATCTCTAAAATAATTTAAAACCAAAAAATTATTAGATAACTTTCATTTGAGTAATAAGGAAATACATAAACCATCTCATAATTATAGAATTAAAGAGGAATGTCCAATGGATGGAAATTGTAACCTGGAGAAAGTAGTTAACCTACCTAATATTTTCCCTAAGGAAAATAATCTTAATAAAAAAGCATACATTGAGGTGTCCTCATTGAAATGGAAGTTCAGGTATTATAATCATAAACAATCTTTTAATAACCCATTACTGCATTATCTAAATATTATTGGAAGTTAAAAGACCAAGGATTAACCCCAATAATAAATTTGAAAATTATCAAAAAACCCTCTTCAACAAGTAGTTTGCATGGTAGATGCAATTTATGCTTAAAAGAAACAATCTGTATTTTGAAATATAAGGATAGTAAGGATTAATTAAATAGGAGAAATAAATATATATTTAAATGTGGACATTGAAATAAATTGAAATTATGATAATAAATATTGAATTTACTTTTAAACTAAGTTAAACAAATAGATGAATAATGGTTATGATGCATACACTTTTGCACATTAAGATCAATCTATGATTATTAAATATATATTTATAATATATATATATATATATATATATATATATATATATATATATTAATATTATATTGATCTTTAAATTAAGATATTTTATCTAAACATTATATAAAAATTTATACAACAACATTAAAATTCCTTATTAAAAAGTTTTTAATTAATTTAATTTATTTTCCCCATATTGAGTTTAAATAGTAGAAAAAAATTTATGTTTAAATTTTACACCTACGCATTTTTTATGGAGACATAAAAATGAATCCAAATTATGATAATAAATATTAGATTTGAATTTTAGCCTTGTCATACAAATGTATATAGTTATAATACCAATTCATTTGCATATAAGGATAATTAATTATTATAATAATTACATTATCATATTATTATTTAAAGCAAATATTTTTAACTAATAATTATATATAAATCTATAGTTTTATCAAAATCTTTTTAAAAATAATCTAAATTAAAGTTTCTTTTAGTGAATCAAATAACTTTAATACAGAATTTAGATAAAATTCAATTTAAACTTATACCAATAAAATGGAGGTAACCATTAGTGATTCACCATTTTTTTAAATAAAGAAATAAAATAATACACAATTCATTAAATTGCCTTATAAATATAATTGTTCTAAATTCATAATATTTATTGGTCTATATATTGTGATATTAACTGAATAAT
Organism: Sepioteuthis lessoniana; assembly: GCA_963585895.1. Lineage (NCBI taxonomy): Eukaryota > Metazoa > Mollusca > Cephalopoda > Myopsida > Loliginidae > Sepioteuthis > Sepioteuthis lessoniana. Next base: position 72,273,094 of record OY757929.1, read on the forward strand.
TCAATGGATATGAATTCCCATATCATCTGATAACTTTCAGAATTTAAATAAACTTAAATGTAGCAATTGAGTTACATAATCGTTATTATAAAAATCTTATGATCTTTTCTATGTACAATTAAATAATTGCTTAGATTTAAATTTGAATTAAAATAATACAATTATGATCTTGGAATTAAGTTTTTTTTATATATATAGAAATATAAAAAATATATCCAAAGTATTAAAATATCTTGAAAATTAAGATTAATAATATCTTTTTATTAAAACAAAACCAGAAACTGGAACAAAAACAAAACCGGAAACTGGAACAAAACCTGAAATTAATGGATTAATATCTAATTCATAATGTATTGAATTATCATATTCAGTTAGCATAATAAATTCCTTCTTTTTATGTTGTATTATGATTTCTTAAATGTCTAACATAATGTTGAATATACACCCCGATCTAAAGGAGATAACTCCATAAACTCTTGTAATACAATTGTAAAAAGACTGTTGAAATAAATTTATGATGGATCTCATCTGTTAAGTTTTATTTGATATATATATATATATATATATATATATATATATATACAAATAATACATAATTCTTTTGATGAAATTTTAGGATTTTTTTTTACACCTAATGGCTAATCTGGAAATAGATGGCATAAAATAAATTTATTCAGATGGCTACATTTGGACACCAATTCTGATTTCTTATTCAACAACATGCTGACTTCCAGCTATTCCAATATTCATAGTTTTTCTTCAAGATTTAGCCTACGGTTTTTTTTTACCACTTCTATAGGCTGGAGTTTTTCACCTAACTTTTCATTGAATTATTGATGATTTTCCTTCACTTGTCTTTCATTTTCTACATGTAACTTGATCATGTCATCTTATTACAATATTTTATATAAGAAAAACTTGCATTATTATGCAACTTTTTCTTTGGTAGCGAGTCAGTATATTCTACTCTATGGAGAATCTTTTTGATTCAAACTTATAATGGCAAAGCCATGTTCAGCCCATTTGGAAATATTTTTTACTAAAATATGGTTCTCCATATGTATCATGCATTCTTCAATAAATTTCATCAAAAAATTGATGGCAGATCTTTGTTCCCTCCAGGAGCACTGTTTAATTTGACACCATTTTAAATAGCCTCAAAACTGGTATTTTTTCTAGATTGAAATAATTTTTGCCATAAACCAATTCCAAACACAGAAGTGTTTACATTAATGGAAAAATTCTGAAAAAAATCTTTTTTTTTAAATAATTCTCCTTCCATACAGAATGCTCATTGTATTAATAATAGATTGACACTTCTGTCTTGGATCAACTTCATATTGTCTTGGATCAATGTGTAGTAACTGTAGTTATAGAAATGTCAAAATTGATTACTTTACCAAAAATATTTAGAAATAGAAAAAGCAAAGATGTGTTAAACAATTTTTAGATTTAAATTCAATTTTTTTTGCAATGGGTACAGATATTCTCTCATCCTAAGTAGAAATTATACACAAATGAACAAAAAGAAAAAAAATATACTTCCTTATATATATATATATATATATATGTATTTACCAACCTATCTGCATTTGCAGGATGTGACACAAAGTCAATTTTTAAATGGAGTTTAACTGAGTCTTCCTTCTCCTTAACTGGTTGCCTAATGAAGGCTAGAGAACCCAGTCTGCCCCAATATTTACCCATAACTGGATAATTCATACCTTTCCCAAGAGTATTAGTGCTATGCAAAATTCAATAAGCCTCGTCTAGGATTTGAACTTGTGTCACCATATCCATTTCTTACAACGATAACCATTACATTAAGGGTGATATAAAATATATAGAGTATCAGCCATAAATAATTACAGTTTGAACAATTGTTTCAATAAAAAAATATATCTATATATATTTATATGGACGTGTGTCTCTATGTATGTATGTGTGTGTGATATCCCTATATACTTTATTTTTTAAGTAAAAATTTTTTTCTTTTTAACCAGGCTTTTATTTTTTCCATTGGAACATTATGCTATGAAAATTGAGCTTTAATAATGTGTAAACTCTAAGACCCTACAGAATGAAATATGGAAAATATGAATATGAAACTGTCCAAAAATAAATCCACCTCATATATATATTTATATATTTCTATTTTTGATTATAAAGCTGTTGCTGTTGTGATTTTATTTTCATTTACAGATTTTCAATTCTGTGGGGTTGGGTAATAAGTAAAAATAAAGTTGGTGAGCTTAGTCAAGGGTGACCCGAAGGCTCCATTTTCAATAGCGACTACATCAAGGTGTAGGGGAGGGTGCTACTCCTTTCCTTGGATTGCTCCACTTTACCCTTCATTCATACCTTATAATGCTGAGCATTAAGCAAGTAAGTATCAAGAACCATTTTTTGAGTCTTTGGTATGATTAAACCTGGGATCGAACCCCAATCTCCCAGACCATTGGTGAACACTCAAACCGCTAGACCAATGGACCAGTGTAATAGATACTACCTAATAATTTCCATTGTATAATGTTTTACCAAAAATGATAAAATCTATATTTGAATTGTAAGAAAATTTACTTTTTATTTAAAAATTTGTTAGGGGTGTACTTATTTTCGACCAAGATACTGTATATAGAAATATCACTCTCACACACACATACATACATACATATATATATATATATATATATATATATATATATATATATATATATACTGGAATAGCTGTCTAGTACGATGAAAATATTAAAACTGAAAATGTCTTTGATGTTGACACAGCTCATTAAAAGTCCTGCCGAGAAATGTGTTGCTGAATAAAGAACTGATACGGACATAAACTGATGCTCTCTTGCAAATGTATAGATGTCATCAGGTACTCCAATGTGTGCTCACAAGCACATATTTACATCATATAATTACCTTAATGCCATCATCAAGGCTTAAACTTGTCAGACATCTGCAAAGTCTCTTATCATGCACAAATCAAGTGCAGTTTGTGGTCTGCTTTTCTGCATTGGGATCAAACTCCAAGACTGTGAAGTCTTTTATAGGCCATGCATATATCAAAAGATTATATATATATATGCATATATATATATAAACACATACACACACACACACACACACACACACACGCTCATATATAGATAGATAGATAGATAGATAGATAGATAGATAGATTACACACTGATTTTGAGCCTGTTCAAATATTTATGAGCAGTACTTTCCATTGAGTAATGCTCATAAGGACCATAGAAAATAGTACACATAAATATCAAGAGGGTAATTATATACACTTTTTGTAATACTATATTCAAGCCGAGTGTGGATAATTATTAACTCACCCTCATTTATATATCTATCTAGTTGTACACGAGTTCCCATGGGGAAATGGTTAACGTGCTGGACTGCAGCCATGAAGTAAGTGAGTTCAAACTCCAACCATGCTATTCTGTTCACATTTGGACTAACACCTTTGGTGTGTCTATGTATGGGAGTCCACAGAAGAACATCACCTGCTTCACCAGCAGTGTCCTGTATGTGACACGAGTTCAAATCCTGGACGAGATTGATTGCATTTGACAAAGCACTGATACCCTTGGGAAAGGTATGAATCCAGTTATTCTCCCTACAGTTATGGGTAAATAGTAGGGCAGAACTGAGTTCTTCAGCCTTGCCTAGTCAACTCATCTAGGAGAAGGAAAACTCTGAATTCAAACCTGTTAAACTCTGCTTAAAAATTGACCTTGTGTCATATCCTGCCCGAGCGAAGGGGTTGATAAATATGTATCCTGTATGTTTTAATCCTCTAACTTGGATAGTTTATAAGATGGGAGGAAAGTGGCCTTACATCTGCTATTTTGTTTGGTGCTACTTATATATTGAGATAGATCGCTAGCTTGCTAGTTTTTGAGGTATATTGTGAAAAAGAAAAAAGAAGTGATATATTATATATAGATTATCATTATTGTATCATTATTGAAGATGGTTAATAATATATATATATATATATATATATATATATATATATATATGTATAAAAAATAAGAAATAGGATTTGAAAATATGAGATGGGTGTTACAATTCTTTTATTTCCTGTATAACATTTCACAATAGATAGATAGATAGATAGATAGATAGATAGATAGATGTGTGCATTAAAATATATATCAATTTTTTATTGAACTTAAATCACACCCCATGACTTCTGACTTTTACCAAAGCAGAAATGGAGACTGAAAATAAGGAAATTTCAAACTGGGAACAAGATTAAGGAGAATACAAGATAGCAATCCTGAGACTACTTTGAAATTTTTAGATGTATGATTTCCAAAAGGAATTAAAGAATTAAAATACCATTGTCTAGGTCGGCTACTTTTTCATTGCTATGATTCCTGCATATAGCTAAATTTGGATTCTAAACAGTAAAATTGTGGTTAGTGTTGCTACTGAAGTGTAGCTGATCAACCTCCTGCTCTAAATATGTGGCCTAGTACCATATAGAAATAAGCTTACAGATTATCGAAAACTAAGCTATGTAGATCATTATGTGTATAAACTACTGCTTATAATAAGTTTTAATATTTGTTTATCTGTAAGAAGGTTATATTTTAGCAAATAACTTTAAAGCATTGAGGTTTGCTAGAGAGAAAACTCACCCTAGTCCTAACCCTAACCAGAACAAACACCCTCCATCTCCATCTAAATGGAAACCCAACATAGATAAAATCATAAAATTATTGATGCACCTAAACACTTGTGACTAATTCTAATAAAAGTTTTTTTTTAATTTTTTTATTTTTTGTTTTTGATGGGAAAAGTGAGAAAATTCAACTGTGCACTTTTTGATAAAAGCAAAATGAAGATTTAAATGCAAAATATTGTGTGATGTAAACAATTTTTTTTTAAGAGCAGAATGAGCTTTTCCATTCCGCGACCAGCAGAAAAATTTATTGCATCTCATAAAAAGCAACATCGCCAACTCATGTGATATAAATATAAACACATTAAATGGTGGAAAAAATTAAATAAACAAACAAGGGAAAGAAAAAGAAATAAATCGGCAAAAATCAAGAAAAAGAAAAACCTATCACAAAGTTTGCTTCGTCTAAAATGTGTATCTCAAGCATTAATAACATAGATGTACTTTGCCAGGAAGTGTTTGTTTACCATGCAGACATTAAGTGATGCAGTGTCATAGAAAATTGTCCCTCAGTGTTTATTAAAAGATAAACTGTGATCTTCTGCATTCTTTCAAATTTAGGATGTTTCAGATATTTTTAAATAATAAAATCTGAGGAGAAGGGCAATAATGACAAATGATTCCTGGAGTTTGATTGGGCAGGGACTTGATGTTGGAGCTGCAAGACTCCAATACAATGACCAATTAATTCTTACTGGAACATGTAGCCAAATTGTTAAGAATGAGGCAATAATAATGGCTATTTACACATATGCACACATGTAAGGTCTTGACAAAAAGTATTTAGATTTGAAAAATGTTTAAATTTAGAATATAAATAAAAATATAAGCACAGCTGAGAACAGTTTTTCAATAAGATAATTATATGTGGATCATTAAATAAGTTTCCAGTCTTTTTTCATATGGGCACTTTTATTGATATTACACACTTTGAAGTAATCTCCTCTGGCTGCAATGCACTTGTTCTACCATTCCAACAACTTCTGGAAGGCTCCATGGAAGTCCTCTTGTGTCAGCATGTCAATGACCTTCATTACAGCCTTTTTCATCTCCTCAATTGTCTCATAACGACAGCCTCTGAGCTTAGGGAATAACCAAAAGTCACAGGGAGCAAGGTATGGACGATAGGTAGGGTGAGGAACTGTCTTGATGCCCATCTTGGTCAAATTGTTTGTGACAAGGATGGAGTTGTGAACTGATGCATTATCCTGCTGGAAATGCCACTGACCCAATTTGAAGAGTGCTAGCCTCTTCCCAAGGAATCTCTTGCTGAACTCCCTTAAAACCTCAACATAGCAACCCTAACCCTAACCCTTTGACCAATCAACTCTGGTCTGTTGACTTCCTTACTCCTCCCAAACCTCTCATCATCCCTTACAGACTCCCTGCCTTCCTTGAATCTCTTATGCCACTCAAAAACTAATGCTCAATTCATGCAAGATGCTCCAAAAGCAGTCTGAAGCATTCCATACGTTTCTCTGAATTTTATTGCATATCGTTCTTCTAAAGTGTCCTCATCCCCAGACTGCATTTTTGAAATTCACCAGCTGTGACAATCAGGCTTTAGTAGGGTGTATTCCAATTGCTGCTGTAGCTGTTCATTTGAACCTGAAATAATAAAGGAGATGAGAAGTTACACAAAGTGCAATCTTTTGTAATTCATAGAGGCTTGGACTACTAGGAATCTTGTTAAATGTACTTATCTATTCCTTTCTTGATCATAACCAGGGCTTCCACTATTGTTAGCATGGTGGTAGTATCAAGGTGCCACATTTTTTTCAATCTCAATTTCCATGTTTTTGTATTTACTTATTTTATTATACTCTTGGACTGATATGTTATGATCTCTTTGTACTGACAAATCAATTAGATGTCAGATTTTTTTATAGTCCTTAACAGCTATATCTAGTCAATTATTCTTTATTTTTCGGTCAGCTTAGATAGCAAAATCCCAGAAAATGGTCATGTCTTTTTCTTCTGTTATTGATTCTGTTCGGTGTTTAGATCATTTTTCTCAATTCAATATTTCATTGTATGTACATAGTTTCAAATGAATATAATATCCTATTTTATTTGCCTTTCTTTCTTTTGATATTAGGATTAGGCAACTGGACATTGAGTGGTCAATTGGTTCATTTTTTGTTCTCACCATCAACATACCAAGTTTGATCCATTTTTTATAATGTTTTCTTAATAGATTCTAGTTGGTTGGCTCTGGTCTTGTGCTGCTATTATTAACCCCTCTGTCTCTGCTTCAGTTCTGCACTTTTCAGCGATACGAAGTTAGTTTTTTCATATAGTATTTTAGGAATATTATTGTAACTGTAGATATCTTTAAAATGTTTAGAAGTTTTAAAATCCATTGATGGGGTACACAATCACTATTTTTGTAGTCAATCCAAGTAAAAACATAGATTTTTCTATCTTGATCAAGTTCTCTATGATCATCTTGTTTATGTGGAGCTTGTCTTAGCAGCCATACGATTCCTTTTTGCATCTCTTTTGTTCTTAAGGGAAGATATCCTTATATTCTATGAATTTGATTGATCTCTCCTTTGGAATTGATGTTATTTTATTTATTGTCAAAAGGTATGGGATTAGTTGGTAGTTTTTTGCATTTGTTGTTTTCTTTGTTTTTGGTAGAAGGTATGTTACACTTTTTGTGAACCAATCAGGCATCTTTTCATGTTCTTTAATGATTTCTGAAATAAGTTTTATCATTAGTTGAAATATAGAGGATTGGTGGTGAAGCCAAAAGTTTGTTATTTTATTTATTCAGATGACTTCCATTTATGTGTGCATTTTAAGTCTATTTATAATCTTTTCTATTGTTTTATCTTCATACAATTTTTGTTCATTATCTTTATAAGTATCTTTTACATTTTCAATATATCTTGTTTTTTTATTATATGATTTTTATGGCTTCATATATTACTCCAAAATTCTTCAATCAAGGAGGTTTTCTTTAAATGTATTGCCTCTTTTTCTATTTTCTGGTAGATTTTGTTGGGGTCATCTTAAGATATTTTGCTATGTCTAAAGAATTTTGTTTGCTTTTCATATCTTTAGTTCTGCTGGGCACATTATAGGGATCTCCTATGTTATCTCCTATTTTCTTTTAATTTGTTTTGTTTTCATAGTTTTCTCTTTGACTCCCTTATTCATTTCATCAAGTATAGATATTTCTCCTCTTTAATAATGTTTTCTTTATAGATTCTAGTTGGCTGGCTCTGGTCTTGTGCTGCTATTATTAACCCCTCTGTCTCTGCTTCAGTTCATTTTATATTTCATTTGGGTCACTTAAAACTTTTTTTGTTTATGTGTTATGGTTACTGTAACAGTTGCATATATTACTTCATTTAAAAAATTAAAATTTTTGTCAACATCTACCATGAACTTTATATACACCCTTGTAAATACAACAAATGAATTATCATCTTTGTTATATTGTTACCTCGCCTTTGTTTCCTTCATTGTCTTTTGGCTGTCGTTACTCGCACGCTTAACCTTATAAATCATTTGTGGGGTCAACGTGCTTATCGGTTCCACAACGAGTCTTTCTTTGCTTTTATTATGTAGTCTTTGAGTCTTTGTAGTGATGCATCCATGTTATCTTCAATGCTGGCAAGTTCTCCTTCTCTTCTTGACACATATTGTCTTTTTTATGTCATCTCTTTGATGTAAGGCCTTTATGCATCATCATTATTTTCTTCTCCTCTGGTCCGTTTGTCTGAGTTCTTCCCTTGTTCCTTTTAAAAATTGTCCTGAGTGACTTACAAGGGGAAACTACCCAGGTGTTTATCTCATTGATGAGATTCATGCTGTGGAATTTGGTCTTGAGAAGTTTTCTTGTTTGTTTAAGATACTCATCTTTTTTTCTTTTATCTCCACTTGTTTGATGGTGTCTGCTTTAAATATTCCCAACTACTTGTAAGTTTCCTTTTTTCTGTGTGTTCTGATTCTTTCTTGATTTGGTGGTACTGTTCCTTCTGTTATTTGTCTTTTTCTGCTTTTCATTATTAGTATGGCTTGTTTTTCCATCCTAAATTTCATTATTATTATCATTATGATCATAAATGTTTTAAGCTATTGATTGATAAGAAAAATGTCTAAAAATGCTTACATTTAGCAAGGTCAATTTAAAATCTTAAATATCAAAATGGTACACATTGCAAATAGTGATCATGTGTTTGTTTTATGTGCTATGGGTTGTATGATTGTCAAATGGGTATAAGTTTTATGTGGGGTTATTTGCCTTTGCAATAATTTTTGATATAGAGTTTGTCTATTAAAGGTGGAGTGTAGAGAAGGAAAAAAAAGTAACCGTATATATATATATATATATGAGTAACAACCTGAAATAAATTTATAATGGAAACACTGAATTGAAGTTTTTTCGTCAAATTTATATATATATATATATATATACACACACACACATACATACACACACACACACACACATATATATATATATATATATATATATTCACTCCTCAATGAACAAGATTTCAAAGATATGAATGAATGTGTCTATAAATTCAATCTTTGTAAATTGTTTTTAGAGTTCAAGCACTTCACTGTGGTTGTTCATTGTTTGTAATTCAAAGGTTTATAAAAACAGAATGAAGAAAAGTAACTTGTGACACTCAAAAATTGAAGTCAAAATTGCATTAGCTGAATAGAATTTGATGAAAATGAAAATCATTGGATAAAGTATTTTTAATTAGTCATGTGTAAATAAGAATGGCTACCAAACACTCACATTTCCAGCTACATCTTTGAACACAATTGGAACCATTAATGTTTTTCATGAAAGTAGAGGATAACAATGAGTTACATTTCCACCGACAAAACTATTTCTGATTAGAAAAACAAGTATCACAAATCATGAAAAAATTTCAGTTTTTATCAAAAATAAAGTTTTAATTTCACTTTTGTATTACGTGAATTCTCATTCTTTGTATATACTTGAGTAAGAAGTCATGCAATCCATTGGCCTAAAATCAGGCCTAACGAGTAGAGTGTTCGCTAATGGTCCGAGAGACCGGGATTCAATCCCAGGCCGAGTCGTACCAAAGACTCAAAAAATGGTACTTGATGCCGCATTGCTTAGCACTCAGCATTATAAGGTGAGGATCAAGGGTAAAGTGGAGCAATCCCAGGAATGGAGTAGCGTCCTCCCCTACACCTCAGTTTTGTAGCTATTGAAAAGGGAGCCTTTGGGTCACCCTTGACTACAGTCGCCAACTTTACTTATTATTTGCTTTATTCTTCAGTTTACAATAAAAAAAGCCAAGTATTCAAAGCAGAGGCCATAATATTGTACCATCTGAAGCCATCTTACTGCCAATTCTTTAATTCCATGCTGATACCTGTTCTTGTTCTTCACAGTGAAGAATTCCTTCACTGAAGCTTCAACTTGCTCTTAATTGTTGAAGTGCCATAAGTATAGAAGTAGAGTCGTGGATCTGAACAAGTAATAATCAAAGGAAGCAAGGTCCATATGCTGGGTATGGCCTAAGTTTAGTTCTCTCAAATTCCTGAAGTTTGTTCTGGAAACTAGTATGAATGTAAATATTTCAAAACTTTTGACTCATCCTAGTATTTGACTCCGGCTGCAATGCACTTGTTGTAGTGTTCCAACAACTTTTGGAAGGCCCCATGAAAGCCCTCTTGTGTGAGTGTTTCAATGACCTTTGTCACAGCCTTTTTCATCTCCTCAATTGTCTCATAATGACAGCCTCTGAGCTTAGGGAATAACCAAAAGTCACAGGGAGCAAGGTCTGGACTATAGGAAGGCTGAGGAACTGTCTTGATGCCCATCCTGGTCAAATAGTCTGTGACAAGGGTGGAGTTGTGGACTGGTGCATTGTCCTGCTGGAAATGCCACTGACCCGATTTGAAGAGTGCTGGCCTCTTCCAATGGAATTTCTTGCTGAACTCCCTTAAAACCTCAACATAGTAACCCTAACCCTAACCCTTTGGCCAATCAACTCTGGTCTATTGACTTCCTTACTCCTCCCACACCTCTCATTATCCCTGCTTTTCTTAAATCTCTTATGCCACTCAAAAACTGATGCTCGATTCATGCAAGATGCTCCAAAAGCAGTCTGAAGTATTCCATATGTTTCTGTGACATTTTTTCCAAGTTTAAAACAGAATTTTATTGCATATCATTCTTCTAAAGTATCTTCACATCCAGATTGCATTTTTGAAATTCACCAGCTGTGACAATCAGGCTTTAGTAGGGTGTATTCCAATTGCTGCTGCAGCTGTTCCTTTGAACCTGAAATCATAAAAATTGGTCAGTCATCTCATAAGATGTATAGCAATAACATATTGAATTTTTAAGAGTCTACGATAATTTTAAATGCATGTACAAAAAAGTCTGGAAACTTATTGAATGCACTATGTATAACAATAAAATGCTATTTAGAATTCCTCCTGAAATAGAAGAATCAATTTTGGATCACTGTTGCAATGAGAACCTAATGTCACAAACTAAAATTGTATTATATCATAAACAACTTGTCTATTAACACCAAGACATATACTCTGAGAGTGTCGGAACATCTTTGGCACTCTAACTTAATTTTTCCTCACTAGGGAGCCTTTTACTTTATTCCCTGTTTTTGTGTGCCCAGGTGATTTGGTTACATAGAAAATAAAAGTAAAATAATATTAATGACTGGTTGAAATAATCAAATTAAAATTTGAATTTGAGCAAAGCAGAAAAATAGAAATGCAGGTGGCCTAATGGTTAAAAGCAGGGGAAAGAAATTGGCATCATTTGTTCAAACTCTGACACTTATAACTTATGAACATGAATGTAATTCTCCTTCCAGCAATAAATAGATAGCTTGAGCTGTTGTAGTTTTTTAAACTTGTGAAAAGCAATCAATCTTAATGATTCAATTATAGGTAAGCTCAGAAATCACTCCTTGCTTGTACTATGTAAGTAAAGTTGGTGACTGTAGTTGAGAGCAACCCAAAGGTTCCCTTTTCAATAGCTACTACACCAAGGTGTAGTGAAGGGAACTACTCTTTTCCTTGGATTGCTCCACTTTACCCCTGATATGTACCTT
>OY757929.1:72287386-72319886 GCA_963585895.1 Sepioteuthis lessoniana
CTTCTGAAGTACTCATTTCAACTTGGAAATTTGATTTTCAATTCTTCAGTTGCATTTCAGCCATCATAGATCACTTTTTCCAAGATGATCAATTTACTATCATCTGCTCCCAGTCTCCAATATCTATACTGAACACCAAGAAGTTGTTTTTGACAACTTCCTTAAAATGATTATCTAAAATTTTCCAGTCACTCAAGAAATGTTACTAATAGTTTAACCCTTGATAAGCCCCTAGCTTTTATTAAAACATCCATCCAAAAGAAGGATGCCCGAAACTTTTATTAAAACATCAATCTAAGAGAAAAATGCCCTAATATGAAACTGAGACTGATATGCCTCTTGCTTTTGCTAAAACATCCATCCAGAAGAAAGATGCCCTGATATAGAACTGAGAGTGATGAGCCCCTAACTTTTATTAAAACATCCATCCAGAAGAAAAATACCCTGATATGCTTTTGTTAAAGCATACATCTTGGAGAACAATGCACTGATATAGAAATGATAGAATTTGAAGAAAGATTCTCTGATGTAAAACCTGTTGTAACATCAAATTTTTTTTTTTTTGGTTGGTTGTTTGGGTTTAATGGCATATCAACCTTTGTAGGTTATTCAATGCCAAATCCATGTTTATGAAAATAGCTCTATTTCAAACAATTCAGTTTAGCATGAGTACACAGTTTAATTGTCAAAAACATTTCTATTTCAAGCTATTCAGTTTAGTCAAACAGTTCTAATTCAGCTAATTCAGTTTAGTATGAGTACAGATTTTTTTACACACTGTTAAATGTCAAAACAGTTCTATATTAAACAATTCAGTTTAGTGTAAGTAGAGTTTCAGTGTTAAAAACAGTTCTATTTTAAACAATTCAGTTTAGCATAAGCACACAGTTTAAATGTAAGTACACAGTTTATTTGTCAAAACATTTCTATTTCAAACTTTTCAGTTTAGCCAAACAGTTCTAATTCAAACAATTCAGTTTTACATAAGTATGCAGCTAGTTCTATTTAATTTTATAGAGCCCTATCAAGTGCTACCATTCCAGAGTGGACTTGGGAGCAATTGCAATGAAGGGGTGCTCAGCATTCCCTAAAGCTCCAGCATCACAGGAGCCTCACCATCAGATTGTTTAGTGTCATATCCAGGACACTTCTTGGGGGGGGTCTTACCCCTCTGCAGAGGTGTAGTCAGTGTATTCTACAGCCCTAGCCGACTGGGTAATATTTTCTTTTTGGATTTGTATTATTGAAGTTTCCTGAGTCAGACTAATCAATTGTCTTTCCTTACAATGAAATGCTCAAGACACGAGTCTTGTCCCTTCAGTGGGTAAGATAATATCATTAGTGTTCTACAAAGATGGCTTTAGCATTAAATAATCCACAAAGTTGGATATGCCATTAGACAAACAAATCAAACAATTTCTGTGGTTATTAGAAAATGATATAACTCGATAACAATACTTGAATTTGAAGTGTTAGACAATATATATATATATATATATATATATATATATATATATACATGCATGATATTGGATTGACTCCAACAAGTGGAAAAAATAATCTCTTGGTTTATTGACAAACAGTTGTCAAGTTCAGAATAACTGAATTTATTTAAGATTATTTATCTTTGTTGTTATTTTGACTGAATAAAACAAATGAATTTTTCTCTGTTGATCATCTAGAATCAAGACACAATGGCATAATCGTCATCATTATATAAAAGCCTCTTTGAGCTTATTAACATTTCCTTGTGGGTGAATGCCCTTGTGGTAGGTATGAATCCATTCCTTCTTCCCCCAGCTATGCTAGAGTATACTGGGCTCAATCTTGGTGAAGCAATTACTCTTAGAGAATTTTAGAGTAGAAAGAGAATTTGCCACAATTGAATGACAAAAACTGGAAGCAAGAGTGTCTAAGGTAGTTTGATGTTATGTTCAAGCTCATTCTGGCAACTCTGGCAATGACACTAATATCTAACAGTATAGTACCTTGTCCTTCCATTGGACAACATCAGTGTCATGAAGAAGGGAGATCTGCAGCATTGACAACTGACAGTCTCCCATACAACTTTTCTCAAGCCTGTGTGGGATCTGGGCACAGACCCATAGTATATTAAGTAAAAATCAAAGTTCATGGGTTGTTGTTATCTACAGACATTTTCATATATTTTCTATATTATCCAATTATTCTAAATAAAATACCCCCAGGGTCAGAGGGTACAAGATGGAGGATAACAAGTTCAAAAAATGATTTTAGGTCAACTCAATTCACCTCCAAATGAAGAAGACCTACGCTTTTTAGTTTTAGTTTTATTTAAGAGGCAAGCAAGCCAAATAGCTTTCCCTATTTCTTCTTTTGTTAAATGCTGATTGAGAAATAGAACTGTGTGCTCTGTTCATCTTTTACAAAGACTCTTGACTCACCTGATGCACTTCAGATAACTAAGTCACCTGAGGCAGAGTGGAAATGGGAACTCTCAAAACAAATTTAGAAAACTATTGATGAAATTTGCTTGATATGAATTTCTATTAGTTTCTCTTAGAATAGACTGCATAAGTGCTTTTGTGCTTAGCTGTATACATTCTTTATTCCATTTTTTTAAAACTGAATTTGACCTGTCAACATTGATAATGGGTAGAACAGCTTTTTTTCTTACTATTGTCTTGGAAATATTTGACCAAAGGCTTATTCTCCTTCATTCCATCATAGCACATTAATGACAGCATATTTTGCATATCTAATGACAGAATTGAGCATAGGGAGGAATACGTTCATGCCTTTCTAAAAAGTATAGTTTTGATTAACACAGGAAACTACTAGCCAATTAGCATAATCATTAGAGTGTTTGCCAATGGCCCGAGAGATAAGGGTTGAATCCAAGATCATCATACCAAAGACACAAAAAATTGTACTTGATGCCTTCTCGCTAAACACTCAGCATTATAAGGTTTGGATCAAGGGTAAGAGGAGCAACCCAGGGAAAGGAGCAGTGCCCTCCCCTACACCTTGGTATAGTAGCTATTGAAAAAGGAGCCTTTAGGTTACTCTCGACAACAGTTGGCCAAGTTATATATATATATATATATATATATATATATATATATGTATGAGAATGCTTCCATTCCACAAAGCATCCAAGTAAGAAGAACTAGACATCCTGGGCATTGCTAGAACAGTAAAGGTGTTCTTCTATGGATTCCTACACATGGACATACAAGTACTGGTCAACCAGTAAAGACTTACATACATCAGGTCTGTGTGGATACTAGATACAGTCTAGATGACTTGGCAGAAGCAATGAATAATAAGGAAGGATAGTGAGAGAAGGAATTAAGAAACACTTTGCTCTCAGCACAACTTGATGATGATGATGATGATGATGATGATGATAAAAGTTCAAGTCCCATCCAATGATCACTTTTTTTTTTTTAAGTACATGAAACTAATTTTCAAAAAGAGGTGAGTATATATTCATTTATCCTGTTCTACTGGCTTGTAATGAGCACTTTTCTGGTAAATGAAAAATACATTTTTGGAAGGATTTGTTTATTTTTCTCTCTTGTTCTCTCTGTCTCTCTCTCTCTCTCACACACAATATATACAAAGAGAGAGAGAGGGTGGAGGTACTGAAATGTTCTTGAACCAGTCAAAGAAATTAGCTTTCTTTTTCAACTTCAGGATGAATATTTGAAATATTTCCTGCCTTTAGGTTATACATTTTTTGGTTGGATTGATAACTTCCAACTTCCTACTATATATATATATATATATATATATATACTATATTTATAGATAAAAAGTGCTTAGTATCTGTGATAGAAAATATATATTTAAGGTAGGATAGCGTAGATATAAACTTGGTCTAATGAATGCATTGGTAAGAAACTGACTGTTACTAAGCCCTGTGTAATCTTAAATTATATAGATAAAGAAGAAGGATCTGTAAAGGTTGCAGATTTATTGATACAATTGATAAATACCTAATATAAATAAAATGTATATAAAAGCCCTAAAGTTAGAGTTAATTTTGATGATTCACAGATATTTTTCTGTCAAGAAAAATAGGATTTCTTCCATGCTATGGCTGTGTCGGTGTTACTGTAGGAAAACACTTCGTGATCACTAACGAAATGCATTGAGAAAAGGCTAAATGGAAACTATACAAGAATATTATGTGCTCTTTTGAACACATCTTAGACGCAACAGCTAATAAAACAGCATCTCTACGACCACTTACCTCCCATCTCACAAAACACCCAAAACAAACAAGACATGAGGGGCACTGCTGGAGAAGTAAAAATGAATTTATAAGCAACGTTCTCTAATGGACTTGTATGCATTGATGTGCCAGTGTTGGCTGTCTAGAAAAGACTTACATACATCACCTCTCTGTAGACACTGGATGCTGTCTAGAAGACCTGTCTGGAGTGATGGACGATAGGGATGGATGGTGAGAAAAAGTCAATGAACTCTATGCTATCAGTATAACTAGATAATGATGATGATGATTATGATTATGATGATGACTGACAAAATTTGATTAATATGTAAATGATTGTAATCTTTGCTATATTTCTATTAGAATTTTTTAATTGCATTTTCTATTTGCTGAAAATCATTTGTTTGCACAGTTATATCAAGTATTCCTATCAAATACAAACAATTTGTACATACAGCTCATTGGATTAGTGGGTAGAGTGTTTGCCAATGGTCCGGGAGACCTGGGTTCAATCCCAGGTCGAGTCATACCAAAGACTTTAAAAATGGTACATCATATCTCCTTGCTTTATACTCAACAATATAAGGTAAGTATCAAGGGTAAAGTGGAGCAATCCAGGGAATGGAGTAATGTCCTCCCCGACACCTTGGTGTAGTAGCTATTTAAAAGGGAGCCTTTGGGTCACACTCAACTAAGGTCACTAATTTTACTTATATGCTTTGCAGTGTTTTTAAGAGTAATATTTCATGAACAATTATATTGTTTCATGTTACAATTCCTATTTAATAATCATTTGTTTGCACACAGTAATATGGTATCAAGTATTATCCAATGTTAATACATACAGATCTATTTAACCCATAGATCAGAATCTAATATGTACTACAACTCCAGGATAGAGTAAATATGGGAGTAATGGCAATGAAGGAGTACTCCACACTCTCTGATGTTCCACAACAGTAACCACATATTCAGATGTAGTTTAGTGTCATATCCAGGACTCTAATATTAATGAAAAAGAAGCCTACTTAAAAGGATTTTCCTTGCAACCTAATACACTTATATCAGCATCCCTTTACTTTTCAATATAGTATAAAAATTCCTTTTCTTTACATCAGCTGCTTCATCCCATTCTCTTTAATCTCATTCATGGCATTTCAATAATGATTTTAGCTAAGGAAAAAGCTAGAAGTCATAAAGAGCCAAGTTAGGAGATTTTAGGGGAGCTGACGAACTTAGTTGATAAGATGCTTTGCTAGAAAAATGCTATTGAATAGACAAGCGCATTAATATCTGGAGTGTCAAGCTTACTTACTGCTATTTCACGGCTGATGACAAAAAAAAACCCTAATGTCTCTTTTAACTGGTTTTTCACATTAAGACACTATATATATATATATATATATATATATATATATATATATTGTCATCTACAAACAGACTGTTTCGTTGTATCAAAACTCTTCAGTATAGCTTGACACCTAATATAGTCCAAGCTGGGATTAAAACCCACCTAAATTTACATCAGGCTGATGACATATATATATAGTATTATTTCTTTACGTAATGATGCAGTAATAATTATATTAAATTAAATTCAAATTTTAAGTCAAAATGTAATCAGAATTTAAAAAAATAAAGAATTTTAAAAAAATTAATTTACTATAATTCCAACTGGCAATAAAATTTAAAAAAAAAACGGAAGTGGGCTAAATGAGGAAATAACTCTTCACCCTTCTTCTATCCTCTTCCCACCCTCCTTTCCTGTGTCTATTCTGATTTATTTTAGCCATTAGATCTGAAGAAGTCTGGTTAATTTTTTTTCATGTTTTTTGATTTGATCAAAAACACATTATAGGATGGAAATAAATTTATAATCCTAATGTGACCAGTTTTGTTTTTTCTTAAAGAAAAAAAAAAAAAAAATATATATATATATATATATATCATCATGTCACACTGTTAGCACTGATTTCCCTGACTCTCTCTAACTAATCGTCCCCATTATCTATCACTTCCTACTGGTCTTTCAGACTATTTCCTGTGTTCACACAGAGCTATTGTATGAAAGTTTTTGTTGGTCAGCCAACACTGGCACATCCATGTGAAGGGGTCCAGAAGTGTCCTGCATGTTTTCTTTGTCTTATTTGGATGGTTTTAGAGATGGGAGATAAGAGACTATACAACCGCTGTTTCATTACCATGACTCTGACTCAAACCATATATATATATATATATATATATATATACGTATATATATATATATATATATTAGCAGAAATGCATGACATTACTTGCCCCAAAAAACAATGAAAGTATCAAGAAAATTTTAACTTGACATGAAAGAAATTAAAAATTATTAAAATGCTCATAAGAGTCCTTTTGCTATTATTCCAGTGAGTTTTCTATTGGTTGAAGCACCTCTGAAAGTCTTCTTTAAATATGGTGTGAAGCTGTGTCATCATATTTCTTTAATGTCCGCCACATCCTCAAATCTTACCTTTGAGATGAATTTTCTGTTGAGAATAGGAAAAAAGTTGCCCCATGAAAGGTTTGGTAAGTATGGTGGGTATTGACTCATTTAGACAAAATCTAGACATTATCATTTTATCATATAAGTTGCAGACATCTTCATTTAAATTTTAGATTTTGAAATAAAAAAATTTAAAGTTTCAGTCTTCATACTTTATATATATATTCATTTGACAGATTATAACTAATTCATCAAAGCGTATTTATATATATATATATATATGTGTGTGTGTGTGTGTGTGTGTGTGTGCGTGTGTGTAATTCTCTGTGTGTCCGTGGACATGCATATGCATGAACTTGTTTGCATACACACACGCACACATGCACATATATATATATATATATATATATATATATGTATACTGAGAGAGAGATAAAGACAGGGGTAGTGAATGAAAGAAGAATATAGAGAGAATAGTAAAACTGGACGTTTGTATGTGGGAAAGAGAGAATGGCAATAAAAACAGGCAAGTTGTGTAAATGAGTTCCAAGAATAACAAAATTACCAAATTCTATGATATTCTTAATGTTGTTTTAGGTGTTTTTAGTCATTTCATGTGAAAAGGTTCTAAAAGTCAGTTTTCAAGAGAATTTTACCATTCCTCTCAGACCACTGAAGTAAAGAAGAACAAATATTCACACACAGAGACGCACACTCAAATATATATATACATAAAAAGTTATAAAGATAGATTTTTTTGTATACAAGAGAGTGAATATAAATATGCCTATAAGTACGCACATACATATAAATATATATATATATATAAAGATAGATAGATGAAGAGAAAGATGGATGGATAGATAGATGTATAGATGTGTGTTTGTGTGTGTGTATGTGTGTGTGTGTGTGTGTACACATATATGAATATATGGGTTCCAAGATACTATACACATGTATACCTATACATATATACGTGCATATGTATTGTATGCATATATGTACATTGATATGTGTTTATGCATTTATATGTTTAATCAAAGAAGACTATACCTCTGCCCTAATATGCAAATACAAACACACCTATATTTACATGATAAAATGTGTTAGAAAAGTGTGTGTGTGTGTGTGTGTGTGTGTGTGTGTGTGTGTGTGTGTGTGTGTGTGTGTGTGTGTGTGCATTCTATACACATACATCTGTGAAAGTAAATAAAGGATTGTAATCCGACAATATGTAGAAAAATTGATAACAAGGTAATCCAAGTGGAGAAGTAATTTATTGAGAAGTCGACACTATAGCATTTCGTTTCTACTGAAACATCATCAGGACCATGAGGGGTGATATTAGCAATGTTAAGTCAATGATGGATGTTTAAAAATGCAAAATACAAAAACCTAGGCGAAAATTTGTATAATAAGAAAAAGTTGGCCGTTTAATTGGTGAATAAGCGTTTGTTGTTTTAAATTACGTCATTTGACTTATTAGGAATATTGTATAGGATTTATGTTACATAAATCTGTGTCCAGGTAATGTGATGAGTAAATTGTAATTATTTCAAATTATTGATTTTTCATGTGTTTTATTTGTTTCAGGTTTCATTTACTCTGCAGCAAGTTGGGCATCGTCTATGAGGAAAGCAGCACCATAATGCAGTTCACTCTTCCAGAAATTTGGTAATGGCATGCTGTATTGCTTAGCATTTGCACTGGAAGTTCCAATACAAAGATTTATGAGTGTTTGGGTGTCAATCTGACTACTGATTCAGATTTGAATTGCTGAAAACCAAACACCCAGCCCACATAAAGGTTTGGTTTGGTTTGGTTTGGTTTCTTTGTTTAATGGCATATCAACCTTCATTGGTGATTTAATACCAAAGCTATTCTCCTAGAAGAACAGAAGTGGTACTATTTAACTCATAGTGGGGAGAATATGGGGGTTCATACCTTTACCAAGGGTATTTGCCCGAAAGTGAACATAATAGCGCGACTGGAGTATGAACTCGCTTACTTCAATTTTGCAATCCATCGCTTTAACCATTACACCATGAGGTCACCCCACCACATCAAGGTGTTTGGAGTGGTCACAAGTGATGGTGACATTATACATCAATTCATATTCCCACATGGCCTCAGATTCGCCATGGAGGCCTAAATCTGTTCAAGGAGAAGGTAGTTCTGCCCTGGATTGAGAGGATAGCAGCTAGAAAATCCAACATCTGGCAACAAGACTTTTTGCTATTCCAAACAAGCAGTAGAGTTCGCTGTCAGAAAATTTATGCGACTACATTGCCCGAACATCTGACCACCTAACTCTCCAGAATGCAATTCCTTTGATTATTATGTGTGTGGTGTAGTTGGGCATGAGACCAACAAATCTCCATGCAACACCAAAGATGAATTTAAGGCAGGGATAATAGCCACATTTACCAATTTAAACAAGGAGACCATTGGAAAGGCTTGCAAGAGGTTCCAAAGTTGTCGAGAAGGTGTCATTGAAGCCAATGGTGATTTCTTTCAATAAATTTAATCATGAGTATTTCAAGATATTTTCATGTAATTCTGGTAAATATACCTGATAAAGTGAAATGTTAGTGTTATTATCATTTTTGCATAATTTACATGCCAATTTCCCCATCACATATGATATATACTTATATATACATATATGCATTCTATATACAAACGCGCACAAAAAATATATATATGCAGATACACTTGTGTGTATGTGTGTGTGCATGTATAGAGTACCTATATTTGTATTTAAGATGCATATGTATATATATGCATATGGAAAAATGAATTATATATATATATATATATATATATATATATCAGAACAAGCAAATGGAATGTGTTCATAGTCAGTCATAGAAAAATTTCTTTATATTTGTGAGGAAATATTTCCATGCCTCATTAGGAAAAAAAAATTGTTTGTCACGTGGTGCTAGAGGGAAAAGTTTGTGCTTTACCCCAGCCAAATTATTTGACGTTCTATACCAGAAGGAAAGCCTTCTATTTCATATTCAACTGTGAAAAGTAAATAACTGCATAACACAAACACCTATCCACAGGAATCAGACATAAAAAAAAAAAACAAACAAGAAAGCCTTTTGCTTTTTCATGTCAAACATTCATTAATTCAAAAATTCAGCTCTTGATGGAATGTTGACAGGAAATTTTCAAGGGGAAATTTTAAAATGAAGATAAGAAACTATCACCTGAAATTCTGATATTAAATATTTTCTTTATTCCATTATTTTCTGACTGATATATTCTATATACAATATTTTTTTTATATAAAAATTGATGTCTCTTGTAAGCCTTAGAAAATAGTAATGTTTTTTTTTTAATTATATAAGAAGTGAGTCAGACTAATATTACCTTGGGGTAGAAATGTAAATAGTTTATTTACCACCCACTGGATTAACTGATCCTTTACATCCCTATAAGTCAGGCTTTCTTACCAAGGGAGATAATCATTCAATAGATCATATTCATTTACATTACAAATGGCTGTGTGTGCAACTCTTTGTTCATGGACAGAATGACAATTGTATAAGAAGGTTGTCAGTATAATATATTCCAAATATATCCTTTTCTACCTTTACCACTGAAAAAAAAAATCAGTGGATACCCATGGTTGGGAAAATATATAGCTATGAACCAACACAGATTTTGATAGAATTATTTTGTATTAGCACATCTCATCTAAAGCTTAAAAATATGAACAAGCTAAAAATTTCCTTTCTAGCCAACACATGTCTGTCTGGGTGTAATAATAAATAATCAACTATTGTAGTTATATACTAAGCTTAGCTTAGTTTCGCACAAGACTTGAAGAATGGGGCACCCAGTGAGAACTGAACTCACATACAAGGTTCTGCTAGTCTAGCTTACTAAATATTATGCTACATAAGTCACCCTAAGATTATAAATTTGTTTCTTTTTTTATCAATTAAAATCTATTTATCCTCACTCCCAATGAAGTAAACATTATTTATATTATTATTACTTAAAATATTCAGATTATTGACCTCATCTTTAATGTTATAATCAAAATGTTTTGGCCAACATGTCCTTCAGTCTTCTTCAGGTGGTTCATGTCGAACTTAGAAGTCCTCACAGAATCTCAAAGTGAGCCCTTTATTTGAACCACAGGAGTAGACTGTTCCAGTTCTGTTAACCGTGACCAAGTTAAGTCCCTTAGTGACACACGATTGCTAAGTCCCAAATATCCGCTGATTCAACATAATTGTTTATCTTTGAATATTAAATTTTACCGGATTCTAAAAGAAATTGTCCATCTTTGAATTTGCTTAAAAACCTCTCTGAAACTGGTAGACAAATTCACCTACCTAGGAAGCAGTATCTCATCAACCGAAAAAGACATCGACACACGGCTAATGAAGGCATGGACAGCTATCGATAGGCTATCGATCATATGGAAATCAGACCTGACCGATAAAATGAAACTCAGTTTCTTCCAGGCAATGGTTGTGTCGATACTGCTGTATGGATGGACTACTTGGACGCTAACAAAACGGCTAGAGAAGCTAGATGGCAATTACACAAGAATGTTGTGAGCAATATTGAACAAGTCCTGGCAACAACACCCCACAAGGCACCAACTATACGGCCACCTGCTTCCCATCACGAAAACTATCCAAGTTAGACGAACCAGACATGCAGTATACTGCTGGAGAAGCAAGGACGAGCTCATAAGTGATGTACTCCTTTGGACCCCCACATATGGCCAAGCAAAAGCTGGACGACCAACTCGAACATACATACAGCAGCTATGTGAGGATACAGGATGTAACCCTGAGGACCTGCCAGAGGCAATGAACGATTGGGAGAAGTGGCGAGAGAGGGTCAGGGATATCCGTGCTAGCGGCACGACATGATGAAAATGATGACATGATTACCATGTTCATGCAAAAAAAATCTCCACTTGAGCTATTTTACAACTGTAACTCAATTCTAATACTTCTGCGACTTCATATTATTCTATTTGTTTCATGTGAGCCCACCTCCCAGAAATGCAATATGACCCCTGTCGGGGGAAGTCATATGGCTTCAAGTTTAGAATCAGTGAAGTAAAAAATGAAAAATAAATAAACATTTACTTAATAAATTGTTACCGGACATTGGCCTAGCGGTTAGATTGTTCTCTAATGGCTCGAGTCATACCAAAGACTCAAAAAATGGTACTGGATGCCTCCTTGCTTAACACTCAGCATTATAAGGTACGGATCAAGGGTAAATTAGAGCAATCCAGGGAAGGAGTAGCGCCCTCCTCTACACCTTGGTGTGGTAGCTATTGAAAAGGGAGCCTTCGGGTTACCCTTGACTAAAGGGAGACAACTTTACTTACTTAATAAATTAAAAAATAGCAACATAACATGAAGAAATCATCATCATCATCATGTCGTGCCACCAGCACGGATATCCCTGACCCTCTCTCACCACTTCTCCCTATCATTCATCGCCTCCGGCAGGTCTTCAGGGTTACACCCTGTGTCCTCACATAGTTGCTGTATGTAAGTTCGAGCTTGTCGTCCAGCTTTTGCACATCCATATGTGGGGGTCCATAGGAGTACATCGCTTATGAGCTCGTCCTTGCTTCTCCAGCAGTGTCCCGCATGTCTGGTTCGTCTAACTTGTATAGTTTTCGTGATGGGGGGCAAGTGTCCGTATAGTTGGTGTCTCGTGGGGTGTTGTCACCAGGACTTGTTCAATACTGCTCTCAACATTCTTGTGTAATTTCCGTCTAGTTTTTTCTCCAGCCGTTTTCCTTTTCAAATGAGCCAATTGCTCACTGTAATATTTGCACTGTAACCTTTTGTACAGATTTCATAAATTCAAAGTAAAAATCTTTGAAACATGCTAAAGAAGTTTTTTCTTGCAATGTTTTAAAAAAATACACAACTACGATAATAAAACAAAAAAAGAAAATACACACAAAAAAATGTGAGTAGATAAACGAATAGTTTCTAGTTTAATTTTTATTTTTAGACCAAATTTCGCTATTGAAGGTTTTACTGTTTCATAGAATGGATAACTTTTTACTTTCATTAAGAATGTTTGCTTTTTTACAATACAAGAAAATTATATTTTTGATAAGAAAAGAGAAAAGACTTCTTTATCTTTTGACGTTGGAAGTAATTAAATGTATGTGTTAGTGCTTGCTTATGTTTATTCATCTCTATACAAAAATGTTTATGCATATAAATATATCTGCGTATTTGTAAACCGAAAAAAAGAAAAAACTGTGATGCATCTAAGCAAGCAGAATAAAACATAAGGTGATCTACAAGTAAGGAATCTAAAAGAGAATCCACCAACCTATATCATCAGCATCATCATCTTGTGCTATCAGCACAGATATCCCTAACCCTCTCTCGCCAACCCTTCCTATCGTTCATCACTTCCGGCAGGTCCTCAAAGCTACACCCCGTATCCACACAGACATGCTGTATGTAGGTTAGAGCTGGTTGCCCTGCATTTTCTCAGCCATGTGAAAAGGTCCATAGGAGTACATTTCTTGTGAGCTCGTTCCTCCTTCTCCAGCAGTGTCCTGTATGAATCTACACCATGGTTAAAAAGTAGCAATATGAATGAAGTATGGTATTATCCATTTTCTAAATAATTGCTGACTCAAATTTCAATTTTTTGGAACAGATAAAATAAAACAGTTCTGAAATTCAATTCATTTTAGTATTAATTTAAAGAGTAAGACTTTATATAAATTTAGTTGGAACTATATAATTCATGACAGCATACCTTAGGCCACAGACTTATAAATCATTCCTTATTATCTCTTTTATTTATATCTTATTTAGTGTTTCTTTTATACTGCTGTTACTATTGATATAAAATTGGAGCCAACAGATATTTTTACACGTACATATTAACAACTTTATTGTCTTGCTAAATGTCTGACACTGATTTCTTTGAATTATTATTTTTGTCCTTTTTAGCAATCTAGCCTTGATAGTCTGTGGAGACAGTCATTAGAAAACTCGGGATAGAAGATGGCGACAAACTCTGACTCTATGACAAACTCTGAATTCCACCCACACCATGAACACATCATTTTCTTTTTTATTTTTTCATCTAATTTTAAATAATACGTTATTCACACATTGTCACTTATCTTTCCTGAACATCTTTCTTCTTTTCTTATAATTCCTTTTATTTTTAAATTTGGAATCTTTTTTTGCCAAACCTACTGGCATCTCATTGTGTATGATTAATCATGTATCTATATCTTTGTCTCAATGACACCAGGGAATTTTATTTTGGGAGTGGTTGCTTATTATATTTCACACTCAAAATTAATCCATCTTACGAGATAAAGCATCCCAGTATTATCTATCTTGGAAAATTGAACTGAAAATTGAAAGCATAAAGCCTAGTATGATTTTTTCAGGGCATCGATAACCTTCCCATGAGTGCAGAAAAACACCTAACAAAGAAAAAAGAAAAACTATAGAAACACGATTGAGACTATCTTTCTTATCAACATTAATAAATGAGGGAAATTTTGTTTGTCTGTCCTCTGTAGACCACCAAAGAGCTTATAGATATAGAACTACCAAATTGTAATGCATTTTTATCAAATAATTGGTTGCTTTTTTATAGCAAAATCTTTTCCAATAAATTTTATAGTAAAATCTTTGATTATTTTTATTGTGAAATTATTTCCAATGGATTTTTATTATAAAACTATTTCCAATACATTTTCCTTGAAAAATATTTTACAATGCATTTATCTTAGTAATTGCAAAAATGTTTGTTTCTTTCATTAAAAGCTACCAAATTTATTATGTGTATTAATTAGATTCAGCATGGGAGGGGAGCGTTTAACATAAAAACTCTTTTTTTATTTCTCAGGGGTGAACAAACGGCTCTAACAATATTCAGGGGAGAGTAGAGCATATTAATTGATTGTACAAAATTTAAATTTACAAACTTAAAAAAAAAAAATGGCAAATAATTTTTCATAGAAAAATAATTATTCACATTTAATTTCAATCAGAAAAAAAAGTGTCAAAATGTTTGAATCTATAAATTTTTTGAACTACCACATATTGTGATAGAGAACTTTTAAATTTGTAATACATTTTGTCGCAAAATTTGTTGCCATGTCCCTTTTTTTTAGTAAAATCTTATTCAATTTATCACTACTTAAATTGTCCAACTTCAGTTTAAAATTTTTCACTACATTCTGAAAATTTTCTCAGAAAAATACAAACTTTAAGGAATCATTTTACCATCATTGTAATAATCAGCTATCCAATCTCAGACTGTAACACAATGCAGGTGGTTAGTTCAGCTAACTTGTTTAGATTTCGTGTTACTGTATCCATCTATCTTAGTCTGAATCTTTTTTAACAATTTCTTGAGAAGTAAGATTCAAACTACAAAATTATTCTGTCAAATTTTAAAACAAAATCTTTTTACATTCAAGTGAATGACACTTTAGTGTATTATGAATTCCCTAACTTTACAGCCTACCTTCCAATGCTCAAATTCCGGGGACATTTCAGTATATATATATCATCATCATCATCATGTCGCACTGCTGGCACAGATTTTCTTGACTCTCTCTCTCTCTCTCTCGCCATTCATTTCTATCATTCATTGCTTCTGGTAGGTCTTCTAGATGACATCCTGTGTCTGTACAGTTCTTGTTGGTCAGCCAACACTTGCACATTTGTATGAAGGGGTCCATAAGAGAACATCGCTTATGAGTTCGTCCTTACTTCTCCAACAGTGTCCCGCATGTCTTGTTTATCTTATTTGGATGGTTTTAGAGATGGGAGGTAGGTGGCTGTACAGCTACTGTATTGTAGGATGTTGCTTTCAGGATTTGTTCAATATAGCTTGTAGCATTCTTGGGCAATTCTCATCTAGCTTTTTCCTTATATGCTAAGTCAGCATCCATATGGTGCATCTATATATTAGTACTGACACAACTGCTGCTTAATAGCCCATAAACAACTATAACCTAAATGTTTTTTTATGAAAAATTAATTTTCTTCTCAACCAAATTTTATTATTTATAATGAAACATCATACAACCAAAATAGATATTATTAGATTTTTTTTTACCATAATCAACAGTCTTGCAAATCTCTGAGCAAAAAAAAAAAAATATATATATATATATATATACAAGAGTTGTACTTATTTTGGAATTGCTCCAGAAATTTGGAAACAGCTTACTGTCTGCTTGGTATTCACTCCAGAACCAAAAAGCCAATCCACATCATGTTATTTAGAGTGGACACTCACGATCATGATGTTATACCTTCATTTATCTGGACTCAGACACAACATGGAGGCCTACATCAAGTGCCTAGAGAAGGTAGTTCTGCCCTGGATCCACTGGGTGGCAGTTAGAAGACCCTATATTGGGTAACAGAACACTGCACCATGCTACACAAACAGGAGGAACCATTGTTGGCAATCAGAAAATTTCTGCCACCATGTTTATGAACGGGTCATATATTACCATTTACTGAATTACTTGACTATTATATGTGGGGCATGATTGAACAAGGGACCAACAAGACTCTGTGCAATACCAAAGATGAATTGAAGGCAAATAATATGATAGTACTTATTAATTTAAAAAAGGAGACCATAGGAAAGGTTTGTAGGAAATTCTGGAGGCTACAGTTGAAGCCAATGATGATTTATTTTAATAAATTTAATTCTTGATATTTTAAGATTTTTTCATGTAATTCTGGTAAATATATCTGATAAAGTGAGACATCAGGGTTATTTTTATTTTTGCATAATTTAGACGTCAATTTACCGACTGCACACACACACACACACGCACACACACTATATATATATATATATATATATATATTGTCATCCACAGGCAGACTGTTTCATTCTATCAGAACTCTTCAGTGTAACTAGACATGTAGGACGCTTGAATCCGGGATCGAAACCCGTCCAACTTTACGTTAGACTTAGTCTCAGACTGCTCGGCCAACAAGCGAACCACATTGGCTGAGGGAATTTTTTAAGGTATTATGTAGCAACAGCAGCATCTGTTCGTTTACATTTTTATACCCTATCGGCTACCAGAGGGCTCAATTCTTTCGAAGAGCTTTGCATTATGTGAGCGGTGGCCGAAAATTCCTTCGCCAGAGTCCTCAACCCCCATGGGGGATATATATATATATATATATATATATATATATATATATATATATATATATATATATATAGAGCGAGTGAGAGAGAGAGAGAGAGAGCGAAAGATAGAGATAGAGACAAACAGACAAAAATTTGTATTTGTTGCTAGGAATAAATTTAATAAAATTGAAAAAGTGTCTTTTGATGTGTGATATGGACGATTATCCTGATCTTTATTATACCTTTATTTTGGCTTCAGCCTTTCAGTATCCTGGACACATATTTTTACTTTCTCTCTAAGAAAACAGTTTTTAACCAAGTAGGAAAGTCTCCAGAAAATTTGGGGTTAGAATGGAAGAATTATTGAACAAGCAACAATAAAGAAAAAAAAAAACACTCATTAACTAATTGATACATGGCTCTAATGGAAATGTTGCTTGTATAATTGTTATTAATATTTAGCATTTGTTTAATTTTTTTGTCCCTGATACCTAGAAAAAAATCATTTAAAATGGGAATAATGATGTCTATGTTTATTTTTCATTAAAAAAGTACCAGTGATAGATAGGTAATCTGATAGGTTAAAGTTTACCAACACATTATTGAATATCAGTACTTATACCAAACTTAACTCTTTAATACTGCCAAATTTCTGTCGATTGGGGCTGTAGAAACACTGACTGCTATTCTGCAGAGGGGTAAGATACCCCCTCCCAAACGAGTGTCCTGTATATGACACTAAGCAATCTGATGGTGAGGTTCCACTGATACTGGAGCTTTTGGGAATGCAGAGTATCACTGCTCTTGTTCCCAGGTACACTCTGGCCCAGAGTGATAGCACCTGATAGGTTCCTAACTATAGGTCAAACAGAACTAAACTGCATACTTATGCTAAATTCAATTACTTGATAAAGAACAATTTTGATATTTAAACTACATAAAAATGCTAAACTGAATCGCTTGAAATTGAACTGTTTTGACATGTAAACTGCATACTTGTGCTAAATTGAATTGTTAGAAATAGGAATGATTTTAACATTGAAACTATTCTTATGCTAAACTGAATTGTTTAAAATAGAAATGTTTTGATATTTAACTGTATGTTAACAAAATCTACACTTATACTAAACTGGATTGATTCAAGTAGAACTGTTTAACTAAACTGAGTAGCTTGAAATAGAAATGTTTTTGACAATTAAACTGGGTACTTACATTTAAACTGCGTACTTATGCTAAACTGAATTGTTTGAAATGGAACTGTTTTTGACTTTGAGACTACTTATGCTAAACCGAAATGTTCAAAACAGACCTGATTATTTGGATAAAAATGGATTTGGCATTAAATAACCTACAAAGGTTGATATGCCATAAAACCCAAACAACCAACCAAATGTATATTTAGAAAGAGTTCCTTGCATACCTTCAAATATTGTAGTTTTAAAAATTGAATAACAGTCCTTTTGGTCTAACATTTAATGATTTGTTCGTAGAACCATCTTCTAGAATTCAAAATGAGTTGTGTTATCATGGGAAAAGAATTGAAATTTCTTTGGCTTCTGTTATGTTTATCTTTGAATTTGTCAAGTCTGATTGGTTTTTAAGTGTAAGTTTATAATTTGTATGACTTCTTTTCAATTTGGAAAAAACGAAAAGAAATTAGGTGGATGAAATCATTACAAAGTCTTTAAATAGAAGTAAAAAGGTAACAGTGTATGGTGGGAGGTTCAAGAAAGTTACACAAAATGTGGAAGGCCTAATTACTTTGAGCAATATTTACGAGAAGAATAGAAATAACAATAAACAACAAAATCATGAAGCTTGTCAGTTAAAAAGGAGAAAAGAAAATTTGTTGAATGTTTATGTGAAATTTTAGAGAAAAAGAAAGAAAATATTTTTCTCTTTTCATTTTTGTATTATAAATAATCTCTAAATAAGTGTTGTCTAAACTTTCAAGATGAAAAACATGTCAAGCTTTTCTTGAGAGAATTTATTTTCTTTCTTTCATGTTTTATAGGATCTACTCATCAACAATTTTCTACTATACATACAAGAATATTTATAATGATACAAAAAAGAACAAATTTTTGAAAAAGAGACTAAAATATCGGTTAGTATTGTGCTACATGTGATTTAGTGAAGTTTACTTGTATTTTTTTTCTTTTCTTTTTTTTTTTTTGGACAATGGACATTCTTGAAGACCAACATGTTTTAGGAAAAACCTTTAATTAGATTTTTCATGACAAGAACATCAAGTAAATTTGTACAACTCTACATAACATTACAAGAGATATATATCTACCCAACCTCATCTACCTTAAGTAGGATGTGACACAAGGTCAGTTTTTAAGCAGATCACAGCTGGTTTGAATTAACAATTTACTTTATTGATTGATTTCCATACCAGGGCTTAAAAGCCCAGTCTGCCCTCCCATCAACTCATAATGGGGAGAAAGAAAAGATGGATTCATGCCTTTTCCAATGGAAACAGCTTTTTCCAAACTTTGAACTTAATTTCAGTTTCTTTGTTTAATGGCATATCAGCCTTTGTGGGTTATTTGATGCAAAACCAATTCTTGTAGAAGAATAGTACAGGTATTATTTAACCCATACATTGAGAGATAAAGGAGTTTTTTTTTACATTTACTAAAGTTATTTGACCAAAAGTGGATAAAATAGTGTGACTGGAGTCCAAACTTGCTTCCTACAATGTTGCAATCCTGTACATTAGTCACTGCACAATGGAAACTACCCCCAATATTTAAACTTGAATTGCCAAGGCCATA
The DNA here is from genome assembly GCA_963585895.1 of Sepioteuthis lessoniana. Taxonomy (NCBI): domain Eukaryota; kingdom Metazoa; phylum Mollusca; class Cephalopoda; order Myopsida; family Loliginidae; genus Sepioteuthis; species Sepioteuthis lessoniana. The sequence goes on from OY757929.1 coordinate 72,307,023, forward strand.
ACTTATGATGGTAACACAGTGTGCCGGCACTTGACAAGAACATAAATGGCACCAGTGTTTTGAATCATAAAGAACAGCTGTCAAAGATGATTCCAAATTCAAAGAACCTTCAACATTAAACCTGGTAATCACATTGAAAAATGGATTTATGTAAAATATCACCCCACAGCAAAGATTCCGAAATGGTAGAAATCAGGAAAAGTTCATACATTTAAAACTAAAAAAAACCTAATTTAAACATATTAATGAAATAATGATCTAACCTAAAAGGCAACACCAAGAAACAAAACCAGAAATCCATAAGAATGCTGCAGAGCATAAAGAAAACATAGTTTTAAAATCTAAGACTGACATAGTAAAATTATTAGACTTCATCAGAAAAAAAATGAAATATTTATTTTAATAAAATGAATGAGGAACTAGGATAAAAAAAAATGATCTTGAAAGCCACTTACCAGATTTAGAGCCAACTTTTTTTTTCCAAAGTTGAAAACCATTTTGAAAGGGTATAGATTTTTGACAATAATAGAGATAGAAGTAAATGTACCCAAGAAACAAAACAGAAACTCCTTGTAATGACAACCATAGAAAGACAATAAAACAGTGGAAAATTTGTATTGATAGATAAGGTGACTATTTTGAACATGTGTCTCATTTAGGTGTGGTTAAAGTAATTTACTTTTGAAAAAGTTTTGTCTCTTTTTCAATTCACCTTTTATGTATCTTTAAATAGACTTATGCAAAATTCATGGTCATAAAATTTCTGTTTTTAGGTAAAAATTAATTTTTGTCAAGGAAAGTGTCTACTGACAAGTAAAAGTAACAAAAACTTAAAAGGTAACATTGGTCAATAAAATATTTGCAACTGAAATAAAAACATGCGTTTGAGATTAAATCAAATGAAATGATTTTGAATTTGTGCTCAGAATTGTTCTAGCACCTCAGATATTTTGTAAAATGTTGTTGGTTGATTGGTTTGGTTTTATGGTGTATCAACCTTTGTAGGTCATTTAACGCTAAATCTATTTTTATTTAAATAATCAGTTCTATTTCAAACAAGTCAGTCTATCATGAGTACACAGTTTAATTGTGAAAAACATTTCTATTTCAAGCTGTTCAGTTAATTCAAGCAGTTCTAATTCAGATAATTCAGTTTAGTATTAGTACAGATTTTCTTTAAATGTCAAATGTCAAAACAGTTTTATATTAAACAATTCAGTTTAGTGTAAGTACAGTTTCAATGTCAAAAAACAGTTCCATTTCAAATTACTCAGTTTAGCATAAGCATGCAGTTTAAATATAAGTACAGTTTAATCGTCAAAAACATTTCTATTTCAAGCTATTCAGTTCAATCAAACAATTTAGTTTAACATAAGTATGCCGTTAGTTCTATTTAACCCATAGATAGGGCCAGAGTAGACCTGGGAGCGATGGCAATAAAGGGGTACACCGAATTCCCCAAAGCCCCATCACTGGAACCTCACTATCAGATTGCTTAGTGTCATATCCAGGACACTCATTGGGGGCAGGGGGGGTTACCCCTCTGCAGAGGCGCAGTCCGTGTATTCTACTGCCCCAGCCGACTGGGCAATGTAAAATGTACATCATATGTAACTTGTAGAGCTATAAACAGTACTTTTTCACAGAGCACTGCTTATTTTGAATTATTACTTGCTTAAGAACAAGGAAGTGCCCGTGGTGTAATGATTATCGTCATTGGAAATGAACACGGCGACACGAGTTCAAATCCTGGACGAGACTGATTGCATTTCACATAACACAAATACCATTGGCAAAAGGTATGGATCTAAATATTCTCCCTCCAGCTATGGGTAAATAGTAGGGCAAATTGGGTTCTTCAACCTTGGTGAGGCAACTAGTCTAGTAGAAGGAAAACTCTGAATTCAAACCTGTAAACTCTGCTTAAAAATTGACCTTGTGTCATATCCTGCCCGAGCGGAGGGGTTGGTAAATATGATTACTTGTTTAAGAACTTCATGAATTCTAAAACTAAAATTTGGTGCATAGAAAAGTGATACAAAATTGAAAACAAGCATTTTCATTGGACTTAAAGTTCTCAGCATGTATGTCTGATAACAAGTTCACTGGCGAACTGAATCCACTGAAACTGACAACATGAGATTCATTTGTATTTATTCTACAGACTTTTATTGGGTCTCACTGAGCTGAAGATATAACAGTGCAACAAAGAATGGAATGGCATTACAATTATCCTCTTGATTTTTTTCCCACTTAATCCGGGCAAGATAAGAGATAAACAGGGAGAAAGATTCTACTTAGATATTTTGGTGGTGGGAATTAGATAGTAAGAAAGCCCAAATATGAGCTGTGATTACTGCTTGTTTCTACACCAAGAGATCAGCACCTCCCATAAGTAAAAGAGGAAATACCTCAAACATTTTTGAACACTATTAACCAGTGTTTATGTTGCATGCATTGAGGACATATGTTTTATTACTTAATAAGATACATTTTTCTTATTGAAATTCTTATTTTTTAAACTGATGTAAGATGATATGAATATTAGAATATGATGTAATAAGGTATCTACTGCGTTTGAGTATTCTAGTTTGCTTACCAGTGGTATGATACACCGTAAAATATGGGATGTGATTTAAGGGTGGGTTATATAACATTTAAATGTGTATAACTTACAAATGTGAGCTGATGGCAAAAATTCTGACTAAATTTGAAATCAGGGGCCTGGATTTAGTTTAGAAGAGAACAATTTCTATGAGAAACAGACAAAAATTTATTTTGTTTTTCAATGTATTTATTATTGGTATAGCTCTTCTATAAATATTGGCCACTCTATATAAAATAACGGAAAACAATAGAAATAATTAAGTTTATATATATATATATATATATATATATATATTGGACTTGTTGAGGATTGCACGCAGCTGGCAGCAACACCCCACAAGACACCAACTGTACGGCCACCTGCCCCCTATCACGAAAACTATTCAAGTTAGGCGAACCAGACATGCAGGACATTGCTGGAGAAGCAGAGATGAACTCATAAGAGATGTACTCTTATGGATCCCCACACACGGCCGCGCAAAAGCAGGACGACCAGCACGAACGTACATTCAGCAGCTATGTGAGGATACAGGTTGTTGTCCTGAAGACCTACCTAGGGCGATGAACGATAGGGAGGAGTGGCGAGAGAGGGTCAGGGATATCCGTGCTGCCAGCACAATATGATGATGATGATATATATATATATATATATATATATATATATATACTTGTGTGTGTGTGTGTGTGTGCATTCACAAATTTAGTTGCAGATAAAAAATTATTGTTTTTCAATATAACCTAGAAAATATAATCTATGATTATTCAATAGTTCATATTTATTCACACACACATAGGTATACAAATACATACACATATACACACATTCTTTAATTTAAAAAAATACAAGCAATCATTACTAAAAGCTCTAAAAGTTTTCTGCAAGTGATAGCAATCCCCATATGATAGTAAAAGTGTAAAAAATAAAAAAGATTCTTTCATATGGAAGACAGTAATAACTTTCTCTGTACCTCTTTTTTTATTGTACAGTTATATTTGGTTACAGTATACTAATCTGGTGCTAAAATGTACCTGAGATAAAGCACTTGGTTAAAGTTTTCAATTTTTTATTTAACAGTTGATTACATTATGCAAAAGTCACAATAAAAAGACTCATGACTCCAGTGTAGTGATGGTGATGAACTGATTATCAAATAGGTGAAAGAAAACAAAAACTCAACTCACCTCAAATATTGTTTATTTTCTTTACTTTGCTCAGTTACTGAGACCATGGAAATATCTGAAAATGTTCAGACGAGGATTTGAGAATCATTCTTTCATGCTGTAGGAACCAATTCTCAGATTTTTTACTTCTTTTTTCTAAACCCATTCTAGGGTTTCTCTTGCCTGTCTTCTCCTACAAAACAGAGATATCTGGAAAAGACCAGAGTTCACTCACAGAAAACTCTAACTTCCATCAGTATTTATATTATTTATTTGCTGGATTCACTCTCATACTCACTTGATTTCAACAATCCAATGATAAATCCTGTTTTCATACTAGAGTGTCAGATATAGTGTATTTTATTGCATCTAACCCACTGGTTAGTCTCCTAACTTGTCAACTCATCTCTCTACCAAGTAATAGCCGCTTTTTCATTACTTATCCATTCACACCCTGTGACCACTTAACTTAGGGACTTGCTTACAATATTACATTATAACATCTCTATTTCCCTGGGTATTCCGTTTTTTAACTTATTGATTTATCTATGTATACCTAAATCAATCCACTCACTGCAACTGAGATATCACCTCTTGCTACTCATGTTGCATATTCTTAAAAATTCTAAAATGACAACCATGGAGCAAGGTTTTAATTTTTTTTGAACAAGAAATAATACCAAGAAATCATATCAGAGTAGTAGGGGTGCTGTTATACCATTGGAATATTCCTCTTGGCCAAAATCTTCCTCACTAAGAGTACATCTAAAAAGTGGTAAGACTTTTTTTAGGAAAGCAAGGATGATTTATAATCAGCTGATCAATGTTTGCTCATCTGACTGTCAAAACTCTAACCTCAACCCTAACCTGATCTAATGATAGTCTTTATTTTTGTTAAATTTAGCTCAGTTCATGAATTGACCAGTCAAACAGAAAAGGATTCATCTTTCACAGTCTTTTAGCCATTCACAAATGTGTTGTGCTCAAGAAAAAACTTAATTTTAATAAACCTGTATTAACTTGTTAAATATTTTACTTGCATTCTCCAGAAGTTTGATATAAAATTCTATCTTGTGTTCTATTTTTGTGCTCCACTCAAACAAACTTGTATTTATCAAAGATTGCTTAGATGAATGTGAATTCTGAAAGGCAAATCTAAACAGGATATTTCACTTATTTAAGGTTAACATTGATCAGCTAATTTTCAGTTAGGGTTGTCAACCTGAAAAATAAATAAAAATTAGTCTCAGTCTCATTACTTTCTAGTTTGACCTTCTACATTAATTAACCCTAAACAAGAAACAAAATTGAATATAAAAGACTTATGAGTTCAAAAGGTTGAATTAAAATTTAAATTGAAAATTAAAACTCTTATCGACCAGATGAGAGTAACAATTTAGAATAAACATTGACGTTTTTTTATTTTTTTGTCTTGTTTCTTTTTATTCGATGTCCCAAATATATCTGATTCCAGCATTATCATAAATTGATTAAAAAGAAAAAAAGCCTCAGCCAATCCTCTGAGATATCTCCCATGGCAGATGGAGAGTTTGTACAGTGTCAGTGATTGCAGAGAAATAGATTAATCAATAAAATTTGATTGGTTGGAAGTCAAATATTTTGACAGAATGAAAATAGTACATTTATTCCCATTGGTCGAATGAACTCAGACCAGTGATCAATCAACTTGAGACTACAGCAATCGGTTAACACAATATAAATTCAGTATGTTCCCTTATTTCTTTTGATGTAGAATTAATATCGAACAAATCCCAATTTAATAGAAAAATAAAAATCTGCAGCTGTTTTTCTATTGGACTATAACTGCACATCTCACCTCTCTTTATTAAAAATTGTAAATGTAATAAAATTCACAGGGAAAACATATATTTTTGGGTAAATATCACTTCAAAATCTTCAGGAAAAAGAGGGTGATAAAGTTAACAACTTGAAAAGTGTTGGTTCTTTTCTTTTTTTTTTTTCCTCAATGAATTCACAGCTAAAAAACAGCATTTATTTTTTGCCCAAAACATTTATTTTTCATTATAATGCTCCTCAGTACTTCACATAGCTCAATAATTTTACAATGATCCAAATTCAGTGTGTGTATATATATATATATATATATATATATATGTGTGTGTGTGTGTGTGTGTGTGTGTTTTATCAAAATAATGGAAGAAGAGAAAGTATATACATGAAGAAAGACTTTCTTTTAAAAAAAACATCTATTGTTGCTCAAGCAAAATTTTTCACCATCTTTAAGTCCTTAAAGTTAAGTTAATTAAGATGGAAACATTTTAACGTTGACTTTCCATCATAATGAATTTATTGCTTTTAGATTACTTTGTTTTTCTATTTTCTTCACACTGTTTGATTTACTTCCATAATTTACTTCCATATATATATATATATATATATATATATATATATATACAAGGTCAATTTCTAATTTTCTAATTGTAGTACACTTGGTTTGAATTCTCCTTAACAAGTTGCATAACCAAGCCAAAAGAAGCCAGTCTGTTCTGTGATTTACTTATAGCTGATAGGAGAAGACATATTTGTGCCTTTCCCAGAGACATTAGATAAAATGCTAACTATCTCATCCAGGATTTGACCCCAGACTGACAATTCTATTTCTTATTACAATAATCATTACACAAAGTACATCTCATATATATATATATATATATATATATATATATATATATATATATATATTGTCATCCAAAGACAGACTGTTTCATTCTATCAGAACTCTTCAGAGTGGCTAGACATGTAGGACGCTCGAAGCCGGGATCGAAACCGGGATCGAAACCCATCCAACTTTACATTAAACTAACTATCTCATCCAGGATTTGACCCCAGACTGACAATTCTATTTCTTATTACAATAATCATTACGCAAAGTACATCTCATATATATATATATATATATATATATTGTGATCCACAGACAGACTGTTTCATTCTATCAGAACTCTTCAGAGTGGCTAGACATGTAGGACGCTCGAAGCCGGGATCGAAACCCATCCAACTTTACATTAGACTAAGTCTCAGACCGCTCAGCCAACAAGTGTACCACGTTTAGCTAAGAGAATTGTTAAGGTATTTATGTTGCAACAGCAGCAGCCATTTGTTTACATATATATATATATATATATATATATATATATATATATATATACAATGGGGACAAAAAGATTTTTTAAAGTGTTTCCTGAGTCAAATGTCCTAAAATGCTGACCAGCAGAGCAGAATAAAAACTAGAAACTATTCAAATCTTTTATTGTTTGTTTTATTTCATGACTAATAGTTTCATGTTTTTTCCATTTTGAAGAAATTATATTAAACTATTAGTCCAGTAACAAAAGCAAGAAGGTGAGATTTCAATTGTTTTTAGTTATATATATATATAAATATATTGCCCAGTTGGCTGGAGCTGTAGAATACACTGACTACACTTCTGCAGAGGGGTATAACCTCCTCCAACAAGTGACCTGAATATGACACTAAACAATCTGATAGTGAGGTTCCAGTAATGCTAGAGCTTTGGGGAATGTGGAGTACCCTTTCATTGCCATCGCTCCCAGGTCTACTCTGGACCAGAGTGGTAGCACCTGATAGGGCCCTATCATTGGGTCAAATAGAACTAAGCTACATACTTATGCTAAACTGAATTGTTTGAAATAGAACTGTTTTTGACATTGAAACAGAAGTACATGAAACTGAATTTTTCGAAATAGAACTGTTTTGACATTTAACTGTCTGTATACTAAAACTATGCTTATACTTAACTGAATTAGCTAAATTATAACTATTTGATTAAACTGAATTACTTGAAATAGAAATGTTTTTGACAACTAAACTGTGTAATTATGCTAAACTGATTTGTTTGAAATAGAACTGTTTATTTTTTTATAAAAATGGATTTGGCATTAAATAATCTACAAAGGTTGATATGCCATAAAATAAAAAAAACAAACATGAATATATATATATATATATATATATGAGCACAATATCAAATCATATATATATATATATATATATATATATATATATATATATATAGTATTTGACATTGTGTTCATATGAACAAAGTGTCAGATACTGCACTTGTATTGCACAATTGTCAGATGAGTATCCATCTGACGATCGCACACCTCTTTAAATGGGAAATTCAGAGTCATAGACAGAATTTGACACTGGGACATTTTATAATAATTTTAATTTTAAATCAGATTTGCATGACCAGAATATCAAGCATTTAAAAAAAATTCTTATACATTGTAAGCGATCAGTAGTCAAAATGTTTATACACACACACACACACACACACACACATATATATATATATATATATATATATATACATACATGGAAAAAACTTGGATGGCATCTTGGTTATTTTCACAGAAAATGGTCTCAGAAAGCCAAGTTCAAATTTTAGACAAGGCTGCTGGTATTTCACTTGATGCTAATGTTCTTTGAAAAACATGAATCCCCCTTCTTCCCAAGAATATTAGACTGATTACTAACTGGCTGAGAATGCTTTGGCATAAATTGCTGACATGTTGCTGGTAATTACATGTGGTTGAGCCATGCTCCTTTTTGCAGATGGAATGTGTGAAGGGGGCATACTGAGCATGTTCATCTTTGAAAATTCGGTTTCCAAAGTGAGTGACATGAATGATATAGTTCCAGTCTTGTCTATCTCTGGTAGTAACCTCCCACTTTCCAACATCAGTTTTGTATTTGACCAGATACCACAATCCTTGTATCTGAATTTACAGTTATATATATATATATATATATATATATATATATATATATATATATATATGAGTCTCCTTGCTTAACACTCAGCATTATAAGGTACGGATCAAGGGTAAAGTGGAGCAATCCAGGAAAGGAGTAGCGCCCTCCCCTACACCTTGGTGTAGTAAGCTATCGAAAAGGGAGCCTTCGGGTCACCCTCGACTATGGTCGCCAACTTTACTTACTTATATATGAGTCGGTAATATTATTAGAAAGAAAAAATCTGATGGTGAGGTTGCAGTAATGCATGATCTTTGGGGAATGTGGAGTACCCCTTCATTGCCATCCCTCCCTGGTCCACTCTGGACCAGAGTGGTAACACCTGAAAGGGTCTAGTGTGTGAAATAGAATTGTTTGACATTTAAAATGAGTGCAAACAAATGAATTGAATTGTTTGAAATAGAACTGTTTAGTCATTTAACTGTATGTAAATAAATGGCTGATGGTAAATTGAATCTTGGGGGATACATAGTAGTACTTGGAATCATTTAACTTTGACTTATGCTAAATTGAATTATTAGAAAGAGAACTATTTGATCCTTTAACCATGTATAAACAAATGACTGATGCTTAATTGAATTGTTCGTGATGCATAACAATACTTGGAACTATTTAACTTTGTTGACTTATGTTTACAAAACATATATACCTAATATACCGCCTTGAGCTACCGAAACTGTGTTATCACCCTGGTTGGCGGCTGATGAGGCTAGGGTATCGCACGTGCTTTCACACGTTGTATGATGAAAAAAAGAAAAAAAAAAAATATGTGAATAAATCAGATTTGACTTTAAATGACCTATGGTTGATATGCCATAAAATCTTATGGTTGATATGCCATAAAACCTTATGGTTGATATGCCATAAAATCAAACTAAACCAAACCTTGAAAGAAAAACAAAAAAAATTTACAATTTCTTAATCATCATGTCAGTGGTGATGATCAAAGCCAACACTTACCTATTTGAAGGGATATAAGATGCACTGATATATAAGATGCACCTTCTGCGGGGCAAATCAAGAAAAAGACAAAGTACTAATATAAAACATGATAAAATTAATATACTGAGTATTATCAATGATAACACTTTTAATCTGCGTAATAGCCTTTTAAATAATGACAATAGGTATACAAAAGTTACTTGAAAGTCTCAGCTAACAGGAGTTGCAAGGTAGTTAATCTGATGAATATTGAGAATTTTAAACCAACATATGGCTTTTAAGATGCAAGAGAATTTTAAAACATATTTTTAGTTAAAAAAAGCATACCTTATATTCTGTCAAATATGGTATATATATATATATATATATATATAATCAAGTTTTTGGGACAAGAGAAATTATATAGGCAAACTGATAGCAGAATCATATGTATATAGGAGAACAAATTATTCAAAAAATAAAAGGATGTTAGAGCCCTTTCGTCTGGTACTCTTCAAACAATCACACCAGAGAAATGATTAAAAACAAGCAGTTTAAATTGGGAAAAATGTGACAAACAAAAAAAAAAAAAATAAAGGGGGAACTTTATGTCACACCAATGTTTAAAATGTCTCCCGAAATATGTAAATTATGACTGGATCTCTATTAACATAGAGAAGTGTGATCTAAAAAAATGTAGATCGCCTCCAAGATGTTTAGATGGATTTTACTCCGAGCTCTATGTAGAACAGAAAACCAGTCATCTTGGTAGTTAGAAGATGTTTACCGATAGCCGAGTCAAGAGCCTGTGAGTGCTCGGATGTTAATCGATCACTATTTAGAATACCTTGTGGTACATGCTGTCTTACTCTAACTTCCAAACACTGGCTTGCATGACCTATATATGTTGAATTACACCAACTTTTAAACTTATAGATTAATAGACTTTGATTGAAGATAGGAAGTCCACCTTTGTCACAAAAATAGATCTAACTTTAACAGCATGAAAACAATGAGACACCAAGGAGGCAACTTTATTGGCAAATGACTGGCTAGCAGGACCAATCCAAGGAAAGCTAAAATAAACTAGACATTTAGATGGACCAAAGACCTCATTATTTATGCATATATATAAATATAAATTCACTTTGTATTTTTATAACAAATTAATTACAAATAAATCAGTATATAGATCAGTAAAAACTCCTTATCTTCATTGGTTTTGTCACGATATCTAAACTGTTATATTATCTAGATTTTTTTAAGCAACTGTTTGCTCTGTCATCTAATACACTTACAGTATCTTCAGGAGAGGGATAAGAAACCTCACCACCAGAATGGGTTGTCTTTGATAATGACATTAATCTCTATCTGATGGTGAGGTTCCAGTACTGGGGCTCTGACAAATGTGGAGTACTCCTTTCATTGCCATTTCTCTCAGCCAGAGTTAGGGTCCCATCAATGGATCAAATAGGTCTGCTTCAACATTATTTTTATTCAGTGGATCATGTGCAAAAAAATAATTTTAGAAACAACTACACACAAAATGTAAATATCTATATACAATAAGTGCAATTAAGTTAAGGGTTGATATGAACATACAATGTACAAGATTCCCTAACCTGGAGGTATAAAATATTCTTGGATGGGTTTACATACCATCAAAATCAGTCAATCAATCAATCAAGTGTATGTCATAGTCAGTAACATTCTTTGAGTTTCAAACTGAAATCTTCATTTTGTTTGACTTGGTTTGGTTTCTTTGTTTAATGGCATATCAGCCTTTGTGGGTTATTTGATGCAAAAACAATCCTTATAGAAGAATAGTTGTGGTACTATTTAACCCTTAGTTGGAGGAATGGGGGGGGTTCATACCCTTCCCAAGGGCATTAGTCCAAAAGTGAATGTTATAGTATGACTGGAGTCTGAACTCACTCACTACAATGTTGCAGTCCAACACATTAGCTACTACACCACAAAAATATCCCAAATCAAATGAGATTGATTGTTTTCATTCTACTATCCCTGATTAGAAGATATTTCATCCTGCATGAAAATCTTTTCTAATTTTTGATCCTTTAAAATTCCGGTATAGTAGCAGTCACATCCATACTAATACATGGATGCACCACATGGATGCTGACTAAGTGTATAGAGAAAAAGCTTATTGACAATTGCACATAAATGCTATGAGCTATATTAAACAAATCCTGGAAGCAATATCCCACAAGACAGCAGCTGTACGGCCACCAACCTCCCATCCCTACAACCATCCAAATCAGACATACAAGATATGCAGGACACTGCTGGAGAAGTAAGGATGAACTCATAAGTGACGTTCTTATGCAGACCCCATCACATGGATGAGCAGGTGTTGGATAGCCAGCTTGTACTTATCTATAACGGCTCTGTATGAACACAGGATGCAGTCTAGAGGACATGCCAAATACGATGAACGATAGAGACAAATGGCGAGAGAGAGTCAGGGAAATCTGTGCTAGTGGTATGACATGATGATGATAAATTTTATTAAATCATCTCTGATTTAAATCTTTAATTTAAATCTTTAATCACCAAAATATGAAAATGCAATATGTATCTATATGTATTTTATGTGTATGTGTGTGTGTGTGTGTGTATGTATATAACATTTTTCAAAGAAGATACAAACACTATACTCTGATTCTCAGCAAAAGTGCTGTTGATCGACACTTTGATTATTGGTAGAACACAGAAATTATCTTATCCAAGACAAAAGTGTCTATACAAATATAGAATAATTATTTCATCATTTATGGGTATTATGCTAAGAGTTTTAGAAATAACAAAGATGTGTGTTGTTATCTGCAGACAATTTTAAACGAATACTTGTTGATCTCTTAACCATGTCCTTTAGTGCAAGAGCTAAACAGTTGTCTATTTACAAAACTGCGTTCTCTTCAATTGTAAGACATTCAATCAATCCCCTTTCGTTGCAATAAGGGGCCTAATTCCCATTGAAAAGACTATTTGGAATTGATAGATTTGATAGACTGAAAATAACTCAAGGAATAAGCTCTTCAAATACACTATCTCTTTTCTTCAATGTTGGATATCTGCTCTTGTAAAAAAGAATAATTCTGGCTAATTTGATGACAATTCGTTCTTTCTGATATTTATTCTACGAGTCGAATACCTGTTGTATGGACAGGGAACATTTAGTTGTAATAAAAGTTTTCTAACTTCAATAAGATTTCTGTATACACAATATTTTCTGCACATCTATTTTCTCTATTTCTTTTTATTGTTAAGTCCACTTGAATTTCCTACTCAGGACATACTTTGATCTTTTTAGATGAAAACAAAACAGAA
>OY757929.1:72324886-72389886 GCA_963585895.1 Sepioteuthis lessoniana
CTCGTGCATACACACACTTGCTCAGACTTTTAATAAATTTGGAATTTCTTGTTGGAACATGCTAAATGCTAACTTCATTTAGCATCTATCTTGAAGTTGATTTGAAGATAGAACACTCCTTCATCCCATTTTTGTTTCACATTATAATTGGTAACAATATTCTTCAGTTTTACCAATTCAATTGGTAAGATATTATCCAGAGTGGGAATTTTCATTTGTGCTTTTTTTGAAGTCTTTGATGATATTTTCCTCATGATTATACTGAACCAACCAAATGGAATTGAATTCATTATAGTTCAATGCTAATTAATCCTTGTTCCATTCAAAAAATTCTCCTCATCCTGCTATGGGAAGCCTTTTTCAGGTGGTGGTCATATTCTCTCTCTCTCTCTCTCTCTCTCTCTTTCTCTCTCTCTCTCTCTCCATATATATATACCAGCATCCACTGAAAAGTTTATAGACTGATCAAGATACTCACAGAGAATGTGGCCATTTTATTTTTTCATTTTAAAAAAAGCCTCTCTTACAGTCCACTTTCTTCTTCAATTAGTGTTTCAGTGCTTGAAACCCATAGGTCAAAAAAGTCATCAACAGCTGATTTGATGTCATCATATGAACTTCTCAGTGAATGAAATTTTCAGCCAATGAATTTTTCTGCCAATGGACTATTCAGCTAATGAAATTTTCAACCAATGAACTTTTCAGCCCACTCAGCATTTTTTCAACTGCAATGTCAACGGAGCTCTCTCAAGAAGTTTATTGAGTGATAATTGACTATCATAATCATGAAATGCAATATCAAAAAATCTCCTTATGGCTGTATATGGATCAGTCTCAAACAATGTAAGTTTCATAAATTAAGTAAATCAGCAGCTATATCTATTTGTAGGAAAGTAATTCAGAACTTATTCCCTTCTTAGGAAGAACCTCATAAGTATTTGCAGGCAGCTGGGACAGAAATGTGCAAAGATACAATTAGCTGTACGCTCTACGGTGAAAGATTGCGTTCTTGGACTCCGAGAAATATCCCTCTTCTGAAGCCCAATAATGTGAAGTCTTAATTTATCACAAAGAGACTGCTTCATTTTGGGAAAAATATTACTGCTTGACAAGACAAAAATTGAACTTGTGCTATGGTGGAATTAAATCAATATATTATGAACAATGAAATTTTTATCAGCATAGTAAGTACCAACTTTACAACAAGGGATATGTTTACCTCATTTCATAAAAATGTTCTACCTACCCTTTACAAAGTTCTACCTACCCTTTACAAAGTTTAGCTGTTTACTGATTTAAATGTCAGTGTGTGACTAACAATGTAGGTAGAGCCATTCAAAGACTAGAAATAAGGATTGCTCAGCATATTCCAAGCTCCATATTTAACACACATATATGACCATACAGGCAGTTACAGACTCATGAGTCCAGTGTTAGCAACCATTAAGAGCTTGTAGTGAACCCTATCCAGATGTGTTCTATTCTGTTTTGCATAAGACCAGGACAAAAAACAATCTGAATATTTTAGAGGACGTTGTAGTTAGCTCACAGTGTCCAGCTTCATTTTGGAAGAGGAAGTTGTTGGCAACTGTGGTCGAGGGCCACCCGAAGGCTCCCTTTTCAATAGCTACTACACCGAGCTGTTGGGGAGAGTGCACCCATAAACTTGACTTATTAAGGGACTAATCATTTCATACAGAATATTTCTCCTGCTTGTCCTCCTTTTCTTTTCTTTTGAGATGACACCTTTCATTCATTCTATTATTAAATTACTGACATTTACTTTTGAAAAGAATTGGTCTAAAGGCATCTCGCATTTTATTTTAGGCGATTTCTCATTAAAATCATTTTCAAATTAATCCTCCATTCGAGTTGTACCATAAATGTAAGAATATATATATATATATGTATATATATATATATATATATATATATATATATAGAGAGAGAGAGAGAGAGAGAGAAAGAAAGAAAGAGAAAATGACAGAAACAGAGGCAGAGAGGGTGAGAGAGTTAGAGAGACAGAAACAGAATCAATGAGAAAGAGAAAGAGAGATAGACAAAAACTGAGAAAGAGAGGAATTAGTGCTTTGCATGTGTGTGTGTGTGTGTGTGTGTGTGTGTGTGTGTGTGTGTGTGTGTGTGTGTAGATAGATTGAGGGATAGATAGATATATAGATAGATAGAGAGAGAGAGAGAGAAAGAGGAAGACAGCCAGTGAAAGACCAAGACAAACAGAGAGGAAAAGAAAACTTACAGTGTTTTATCTTATACCAAAAACCCTATCTAGGGCTGGAGAAAATAATAAAAGCATGAAAATTCTTTGAAATCTTTGAGAAATGTTTTAACCAGAATAAATTCTAGAATTCTGAAAGAGCCATTGATCCATCACCTGAAAGCTGTCCATATTAATATCTAATTAAACATACACTTTATCATGCATAAGCACTCACGATTTTTCGGTAAAGATTATATGTGGTGCATTCAATAAATTTCCAGACGTTTTTGTATAGGCATTTAAAATTGTCGTAGACTCTTCCAAATTCACTATTTTATTGCTATATGTCACATGAGATGACTGACCAATTTTTAGGATTTCAGATTCAAAGGAACAGCTACAGCAGCAATTGGAATACACCCTACTAAAGCCTGATTGTCACAGCTAGTGAATTTCAAAAATGCAATCTGGGCGTGAGGACACTTTAGAAGAACGATATGCAATAAAATTCAGAGAAACGTATGAAATGCTTCAGACTGCCTTTGGAGCATCTTGCATGAATCGAGCATCAGTTTTTGAGTGGCATAAGAGATTCAAGGAAGGCAGGGAGTCTGGAAGGGATGATGAGAGGTTTGGGAGGAGTAAGGAAGTCAATAGACCAGAATTGATTGGCCAAAGGGTTAGGGTTAGGGTTACTATGTTGAGGTTTTAAGGGAGTTCAGGAAGAGATTCCGTCGGAAGAGGCCAGCGCTCTTCAAATTGGGTCCATGGCATTTCCACCAGGACAATGCACCAGTCCACAATTCCATCCTTGTCACAAACAATTTGAACCAGATGGGCATCAAGACAGTTCCTAACCCTTCCTATAGTCCATACCTTGCTCCCTGTGAGTTTTGCTTATTCCCTAAGCTCAGAGGCTGTTGTTATGAGACAATTGATGAGATGAAAGAGGCTGTGATGAAGGTCATTGACACGCTAATACAAGAGGACTTCCATGAGGCCTTCCAGAAGTTGTTGGAATGGTACAACAAGTACATTTCAGCCGGAGGAGATTATTTCATAGTGGACTAGAGTTCCATGTGTGTACTATCAATAAAAGTGCACATACAAAAGAAGTCTGGAAACTTATTTAATGATCCTCATAGAAGCTCTTCTTTTTGCTCTATTCAGTAACTTTGCACATGAATTGAAATCCGTAATATACAAGTCATATGGTGAAGCAGATCTATATCAAAATTCCTCTCTAAAAAATTGATGTATTAATATCCTGGAAAGCACAAAAAAAAATAATTCAATCATTTCATGAGTTGAAAGGTTACGATTTGTACCTTTTTTACTGAAACATCATCGATGTTAAATGAGATACTATGACATATGCCTGAAATTAATATTGCTACAAATAGCAAAGATAGTTTTTATAAGACTGACTTGTGTGGGTGAAGTACCAATTGAACAAATATGTAAATATTATATGAGAATAAAATGTGTGTGAGCCTTTCGATGGCCAAGCCTGATTCAATATAAACTCTGTCCTGTCCTGTTTGCTTATGAATTTAGATTAAAGTATTAGCAAATAATTACAAGTATGGATGTGAGATTATATTAGTGTTTCTTTGCTAGCCTGTTAAAATCCCGAGTGCATAGTAATGATGAGAGAAGATCAAGTGTTGATCAATGTCCTTTTGAGGGTGCTCATTCTTTGAAAATATTGTGAATGCCTGTAATTCAGTTATCACAACAATATCTTTGGGGTAGTTTAAGTGATTGAATACTTAGAACAGAGGTCAAGGGTTCAGCAGTTCAAATGTGATAAAGAGTAAGGGGGGGATAACTAATTGAGAGTTTGTGTTATTGATCAATTCAACTTAAAAGTAATTGATAAAATCATGCGTGTAAAAGTTCACAGCATCATCTTTTTAACGGCATGTCAACCCATCATAGGTTACTCCATGTCAAGAGGTTAGGGAATTGCATTCATGGTGCAATCATATTTATATTTTTTATTTAGTTGTTTTTTAGGAGGTTTTTTTTAAATACACAGTCTTATCATATATACATAATTTTGAACAGATCTCTTTGACTCATAAATTGAACCCTAACTGGCACAACCACTCGGAATCAGAGACTAGAAACTGAATAAACAGTCAAAAATAGCTTGTTTTTCTTGACTATGATAATGCTGAAAACTTTTGCGCATATCTGATAGGGAAGCATTATTCTATTAAATTGTTTGATCAGACTATTCTGAAAAAAAATAGTCAAACATTTTTATTTTAATGAGTTCATGAGGCCTTGAAAACTTTTTAAACCCAATGTTTTATTTTAAACACAAAATCAACTTTTCAGCATGTTTTTATCATGCTGAAAAGTTTATTTTACTAATAAATGCATCCACCCCTAATCAATGATGGAGTTGATATTTTAACTGACATGCATTAGTGCAGCCTCATCACAGCCAAAACATCTATTGTTGTACAATGTTTCAGTTCATCTAAATTAACAGAAAGTGAAAAGACAAATATCTTCTCTTTAACACATCTCCATTAAAGAATCAAAAACAATTGTTGTGGGCTTTCATATAGTCAATGCATAAGACTGTTTGATAGCTGAAGTTGAGAGGATGACTGAGTCTTACAGAAGAAAAAAAATCAGAATTCAAAACCTGAGGAGTATTGTTCAGAAGAATTTATGGTGCTCTGGTGCACCATTCCTCCAAAAACTGTAGCTGGTTTTACTCAAACATTCACAACTATAAACAAATCTAATAGCTCTCATCTTTGATTAACCTGTTGGGTTCAAGATTGCTGGGAGAGTCTATCATATAGTAAATAGAGTGTTTGCCAATGGCCAGGGACACCAGGGTTCAATCTGAGGTTGAGTCATACCAAAGACTCAAAAAATGGTACTTGGCGCCACCTTGCTTAACACAGCATTATAGGGTATGGATCAAAGGTAAAGTGGAGCAATCCAGGAAAAGGAGTTGCACCCTCCCTTACACCTTGGTATTGTAGCTAATGAAAAGGGAGCCTTCAGGTTGACTACGGTCGATACCTTTACTTCCTTATTCAAAATATATGGACTGCTACTGACAGATTAACAATTATTGTTCTATCTGATAAAATAAAAATAAAACAGGAATTCTTCCAAATTGTTGCTGTGTCAACACTGTATGATTGCACCACAGAATTTAGCAAAACACTTGGAGAAAAACCTATATCATAGCTACACAAGAATTCTGCATGCTGTTTTGAACAATTCCTGGAGACAGCACCCTAAAAAACAGCAGCTGTGTAGCCACCTACCTCCCATCTCACAAACCATCCAAGTAAGATGAACAAGATATGTTGGACTTTAGAGATATTCTTCTATGGATCCCTACAATTGGACACACCAGTGTGGATTTGCAAGCAAAATCATAATTCATCAGCTCTGTGCAAACTCTGGATGCTGTGTTAAAGAGCTGCCAAGGGTGATGCCAATTATCTGTTGAATTTTATACTAAACAAAAAACACTTCCCCAAAACATAAACACACACACACACACACACACACACACACACACACACACACACACACACACACACACGCAGAGATAAGAATATAAAAGTAGTTAAAATTCAAAACTCAACAAGATTTAACAAAACTAAATTAAACACACAGAGAAGAACTGCCCTAATACACACACACACTCACACACATATATGCACACTCACTCATATATGCACACATATACACACATAATGACCCAAAGTAAAACAAACTTTATGCCATATCAAATATCAAAGATTAATTAGTGAAAAAGAAATACATACCTAAAAATACACAGAACACTGGCAAAAGGCAAAAAAAGAGAAAAAAAGAGAAAGAAGGAACCAACACCTGCAGAAAATCTATCACTGAAGAGACAGTCACCACTTTATAAACCAAAAATGATGCCAACCAAAATCATTAACACTCACTGAAGACATCAACAAGCTTGAAACATGTTAGAGTAAAAGGAATAATTTAAAAAAGTATAAATCTCTTTGTGGAGTTATTCATCTTAGAATATTCAATTTTTTCCCCTCTTTGGGTGAAACAAATGTGATACATAAGTGTTTAAATTTCCTTTGCTTGCGCTGGTTTCCTCGTGGCTGAGTGGTAGAAACTTGGATTAGTGTTTCAGTCAGCCAGGTTTTGATCCCAGCTTCGGGAATCTAGCCTGTCTAGCCACACTGAAGAGATCTGACAGAACGAAACAGTATGTCTGTAGATGACAGTATATATATATATATATATATATATATATATATATAAAGATGGTTGTTGCAGGTCCAAAGAAAGAATAAGAATATATTTTTAAATAAGCAGGTCCAAATAAATTCAAAAAATACAAATCTCTTCATGGACCTTCTTATTTTAAGATATATATATATATATGTATATATATATATATATATATATATATATATATATATATATATATATATATATATATGAATGTACAAATATGAAAAAAACATGGTATTCAAAGGATGATTTTATTCATGGTTGAATTATTTGCCACCTTTAAATGTTGCAGATTTGTTAATAGTTATTATGTGATGTTATTGCTTCTGATTTATATTTAATTTAATTTTTTTTTAATGAATTCATATAGAGTATACTTTGGCAGCAAGTTGTTATCCAAACATGTTTGGTTGAATTCCACAATTATTTCTTTTTCAAAATCTTTAAGTGAAGATGTTTGAGTCTTCAAGCTATTCTTCTTATATCTAAGTCAAAATCATGAAGAAAGTACCCTATACTAACCCGAGTGCTTTTGACCATTTCGCTAGTCATCTTTGGGGGTTGTGTTAAATTGTTTGTTGTCACAGGATTTGGCAGTGAATAACCCACAAGGGTTGATATGCCGTAAAATACCATCAAACCAAACCATTAGTAACACACACACACACTTACACACATGGTCATATTAGAGTTGTGATGTTGGTAAAAGAAAGACACAGGGAACACAAAAAGGTAGATAGAAAAATATATATGTTTAATTAACAGAAACAAGATACAAATGAACTGGGTTAGACTGTAGTTAGTTATTAGGAAGCTGAGAGTCCAGTCGGGTAGTGACTATTGTCCATGACGTAAGTGGTATTACATATGATTGTGTCTCATGGGTCTGGATCGACTCCAGTGAACTCTGATCAACGCTGTGTTGATGTGGATTTATGGAGGAGGGTGAGTTCATTATGTAAGGAGTACAACAATTAGTTTTCAAGAAGTTGTTTATGTTTTTCTTTTCATTGAAGCAAAGAAAGAGGAAAATATTTATTAGTCAGAAAAGATTAAGCAACTGAAAATGATATTTAAGAGAAAACTCTTAAATCATGAGTATATATATATATATATATATATATATATATATATATATATATCATACTAAGCTACAACTAAATATTGTTATATGGAAACGTATACATAAACATACTAATGAATATATTCATGTAACAAACACATGTAACAAACACATGCAAAAAAACATAAATACACATACACATATATGCATTTTAATAATTGTTTTTTTCATATCACACTAGTTTAAAAATAAATGCCATTAAACATGCAGGCATACACACATACATGAACTTATCCATACAGACTCACACACATTCATATATGCACAAATGTACACATACATACATATACTAACTTACTCATTAATACACACTCATACTAGCTTTAGAATACATCACCTGCGTCTCTGCTGAGAGATAAAACCCCAAAAACAAGTATCCTGATACTAAACCAGATGATGGTGAGGTTGTAGTTCTGGATCTTTGGTGAATAGGGAGTACTTCATTGTCATTACTCCCAGGTCCACTCTAACCTAGAATGGTAGTACTTATTAGGGTTTCATTTATGGCTCAAATAGAACAAGTGTCCTTGGTGTAATACTAAACTGTATATGATGGTAAGACTCCAGTCCTGGAGCTTTGGGGAATAAGGAGTATTCCTTCATTGACATTACTCCTGATTTCACTCTGACGTAGAATGGTAGTACCTGTTAGGGACCCATCTGTGGGCCAAATAGAAATATTCAATCATTTTCTATGCTTAAAACCATTCAAATGTGTGCAAACAAATGACTGATCGTAAATTGAATTATTAGTATTACATGGCAATACTTGGAATCATTTAACGGTATGCAAATGAATGAATAGTGTTGAATTGAATCATTATTGTTAAATAGCAATGCTTGAAACCATTTAACTAAATCAAATAGAACTATCAATACAAGCAATGCCTGAAACCACTTCACTGTGTGCAAACAAAGGATTAATATTAAATAGAATTATTGTGTTAGATAACAATACTCAAAACCATTTAATTGTGTGCAAACAAACTCATTTAAAAATAAAATTACCTGCAAATTACTCGTTTATAAAACCTATCACAGCTTCCTAGGTCAGTAAACTTGTCAACTAGTTTCAGATAGCTCCCACCTAGTGTGAAGATGTCGCCTGTTTGATTTAGGCACATGTATTCCGTTTTGTGTGCATTGACATGGAGGCCAATGCCTCCAGCAGCTTGTTCCAGACTATGCAGTAGTGTTTCGGCATAGGCAGGTTCATTTGCCTGAAAGTTTACCTACCTAGGAAGCAGTGTCTCATCAACCGAAAAAGACATCTACACGTGACTAGCAAAAGCATGGACAGCTATCAATAGGTTATCGGTCATATGGAAGTCAGACCTGACTGATAAAATGAAACGCAGTTTTTTCCAAGCAGTGGTTGTGTCAATACTGCTATATGGAAGCACTACATGGACACTGACTAAACGGATGGAGAAAAACCTTGACGGCAACTACACAAGAATGCTGCGAACAATTTTGAACAAGTCCAGGAGGCAACACCCCACAAAGCAACAGCTGTATGGCCACCTATTTTCCATCACGAAAACATTCAAAGTTAGATGAACCAGACATGAAGGACTCTGCTGGAGAAGCAGGGATGAGCTCATAAGTGATGTCCTTCTATGGACCCCCTCACATGGCCAAGCAAGGGCAGGGAGACTGGCTCGAACCTACATACAGTAGCTCTGTGGGAATACGGGATGTTGCCCAGAGGACCTGCCAGAAGCGATGAAAAATAGGGAGGAGTGGTGAGAGAGGGTCAGGGATATCCATGCTGGTGGCACGACAAGATGATGATGATAAATCCTATATATATATATATATATATAAACAGGATTTGGCATTAAATAACCATCAAGTGTTGATATGTCATTAAACCAAATAATCTAAGTCTTAACAAATGACTGATGTTAAATTGAATTGTTAGAATTACATAGAAATACTTGAAACCATTTAACTGTGTATATACAAATGAGCACTGACTTGTTTAAAAATGTTACTGACAAACTATTCATTTACAAATCATATATATTTGATTTATATATATATATATATATATATATATGCAGAAAGAAGATTTGGTATTAAATAACCTACAAGGGTTGATATCCCATAAAATACAACCGACCAAACAACCATCAAACCAACCTACTCACACACACACATTTGCACATACACAAATCTACACATACATAATCATGTAAATGTATATACATATATATTCCAAGCACACGCATATAAATTTTCAAGAATTTCTTTATGTTTTTCTTTATATCAAAGAAAAAAAACTGAGAAGAAAATATTTATCAGTCAGAAAACATTAACAAACTGAAAATGATATTCAAGAGAAATCTCTTAAATTAACCGCAAAATTTCAAAATAAAGTGATGCAAATTTACTGAAGGTGAATAAACACTACTTGACAGCGGATTTAAATTTGGTAAAAATTACAGAGATGGAGATGAGGGTATTTACTAAAACATTAAAGAAAAACTAAATACCAGTGTATAAAAGTGAAATTAAAAATGAGATTGAATCTAATTATTGCTTTTAAGAGGATTATCTTCAAGAAAAAAAAAGGTATGGTAAAATTTTAGAGCTTTGAATACAAAGAAAGGAAAACTTTGAATTTATACAAAACTACTAATTACCTGTGAAATAATTCATGGAGATTTTTGAATTTCTATGAGATGATTCTATTTAGAAAAGAACTTAAATATCTTTACATTTGTTAATATATGCAAGATGAGTTCAAGAATCAAGACAGAAGCAATATATATATATATATATATATATATATATATATACAAGGTCTTTTCACAAGTAATTGACTGAAATCTTTGTATTCAACACATTTATTCTCATGAATTAGCCAAAGAGAGAAGCACCTCTAAAATTTCTCTTTTGTTTAATGTGAAACTATGCAATTGTATTTCTCTATATGTTCTTCATATCCTCAAATCTAAACTTTGAGGTGAATTTTCAGTTTAGAAGAAAAAGTTACTGAGAGTATATAGAGGGTTCAGGCAAAAACTTATAATGGCAAAAAAAACATCCAATGAAAAAGTATCAAGACAGGCTTCATTATTTTTTTACATCACTTTCTTATTACTCCCAGGTCCACTCTGACCCTGTGTTGAACTATCTGTTAGTGTCCTTTCTATAGATCACATACATCTGTTTGAAAATTTTTTGAAAATTGTTGACATACAGGGTGTGGAAGCAAAATTAGGAATATTCAAGAATAATAATAAACAACTCTATTGTAAAATTGTAAAAAAAGATTAATTTTAATTTAAAAGAAATAAACAGCAAAATGAGAAGGTAGACACAAAACAGTAAATTTACTCAATATGGCCACCCTTTTTTTCAATTATGGTATCAATATGACTTTGAAATGATTTCCATGCCTTTAAATTCTTCAAATATTTATTCCATTCTTCCTCAATAGCAAACCAATATTTGGATGGGAAATTGCATTCTTTTTGTTTTCTAAAATGCTCCTTATAGTGTAATCAAGAGGGTTAAAGCCTGGGCTAGATGGAGGCCATAAAGAAACTTCAATTATTTCAGGAAGTTTTTGGAGCTTGGTTTTGGCATTAAGTAGTTCATAGATTCTTTGTTGTTTCTTTTCTTGCTCACTCATGTTCGACTGAATTTTAATTTAGAAATAAGACTTGAATAATAGAGCTAATCATGAAAATTCAAGTCTATTATATTTTTTTCAAAAGTTGAACAAATCTGACTAAAAAGATGTTTTAAAAATTATTCCATATTTTGCTTCTGCACCCTGTAGTAAAGGCATGAATCCAATCCTTCCTATTCCATATTTTGCTTCAGTACCCTGTATATTTGTATTGAGTTGAAGCTTGTTTAGAGTTTATCAAGGCTGCTGGTACTGGTAAGTAATTTACATACCAGTCTTTAGTGATGGGTAGTTCGACAATCTTACAGTAATATTAATTGGTTGCTTATTTTTACTCTGAGCAAGTTTTTCACATCATTAGCCTCGTGGGTAGTGTCTTCACCAATGACCCTGGAAACTGGGGTTCAATCCCAAGTTGAGTCATACCAAAGACTCAAAAAATAGTACTGGATAACATCTTGCTTAACACTCAACATTATAAGGTACGAATCAAAGGTAAAGTGAAGCAATCAAGGAAATGTATTGCACCCTCCCCTACCCTTCAGTGTAGAAGCACCCTCCCCTACACTTGCTGTGATAACACCCTCCCCTACACCTTAATGTAGTAAATAATGAAAAGGGAGCCTTTGAGTCACCCTGGACTATGGTCATCAACTTTAATTTTTTTTGGAACTGGTGGTTTTTCTCTGAAGTCTAAGTGACAGCAAGTCTCCTCCATTTTCCAAGACTCTTCTCAGTACTCAAGCTGGTTTTAACTGTGCTGTGGTCTGGATGGTCACAAATGTTCCTTTGATCTGTAGTGCATCCAGTTTCTTTTCTACATCTTTGGAGAATTTCTAAGGGCAACAGTTGGCAAGATCCCGGCATTTATCTATCTTTTCACTGGAATAACAAAGTCTGCTTGATGATAAGTTTTTTTCTTCTTGTTAATTAAACTTCTGGCTGGGATTTGGTGATCTGTTTGTATCTCAAGATCCCAGAGAATTTTATACATCTCATTTTCAAGGACAGATTCTGGTTTATGTATATACCATTTGGCACATGATCAAATTTTAGTCCCTTGCACAATTCCCAGCAGATTAACTTTCCCACCTAACTTAGAGATGTCTACTCTTGTATTCTTTTTGTGCCACTTTAATGAATTCACTTATTATGGGATTAACTGTTTCACTTCTGTCACCACATAACCTTCACTTGCTATTCTTTTGTGCATTTCATTTACAACCTGACTCCATGGACAGTTTATTAACATTGTTATCATTATTATTATTAGTTGTAGTAGTAAAGTAAAGTTGGTGACTGTAGTTGAAGGTGACCTGAAGGCTACCTTTTCAATAGCTACAACACCGGGGTGTTGGGGAGGGCACTACTCCTTTCCCTGGATTACTCCATGTTACCCTTGATACATATCTTATAATGCTGAGTGTTAAGCAAAGAGGTATCAATATGATTTTTAAAGTCTTTGGTATGACCCGACCTGGGATTGAACCCGGGTCTCTTGGACCGTTGGCAAACACTCTACCCACTAGGCCAATGAGCTGGTAATAATAATAAATGACTGTGGATGAAAACTAGCTGACTCATAAAAAACAAACCAACCAACCTTCTATACGTATAAGAAAAGTAAGCGACCGTAGTCGAGGGTGACTACCCCAATGTAGTCAACAGCTACTACCCAAGGTGTAGGGGAGGGTGCTACTCCTTTCCCTTGATTGACCCACTTTACCCTTGATCTGTACTTTATAATGCTGAGTGTTAAGCAAAGAGGCATCAAGTACCATTTTTTGAGTCTTTGGTATGACTCAACCAGGGATTGAACCCAGGTCTACCATGACATTGGCAAACACTCTAACCATTATGCCAATGTCCGGTTGCTAATTTTTTTTTTTAATTCCTACCAGAAGTCTTTCAAAAAAAATCCAACCAAGTTTTTCACCATATAAGATAAACCTGACACCATCCTCCGTAGAAAGGTAGAACCTTCACAAGACGTAAACCCTATGAATGACACTAAACTGCATCTTGTGGTGAGGCTTCAGTTCTGGAGGTCTGGGGAGCATGGAGCCCCACTTTAGTGCCATCCCTCCCAGATTTAGAGTGATCGTAAAAGTAGCTGTTAAGGTTATATCCATCAATGAGTCAAATAGATATTTTTGAAAACTATTAGTGTTGGATGGGAATACTTGAAACCTCTGTGTTTAAACAAAGGATTCCTCTAAACAAATGAAAAAGTGAAGTTAAAAATCCAAAGGAACATTGAAAATATATTTATGATTATAATCAATCATTTAGAAATGAATCAAATTTTGGCATTGAATAACCCATAAGAAGTTGCTATGCTATTAAATAAACAAAACAAAACCAAAATAGTTTTAAATTAATTGAGCAGGATTCTGAACTTTTATTGGTGTGCTCTTTAATTTTTTCACAAATATACCAATTAACCATGTTCAAGAGCAGATTGGACAGGGATAGCTGGAAAAGATTTTACCACCACTAGGCACTTTATCAGGTTGATGACCTGATTAGCCTCCCTTGTTTCAATGCTGTTATTTTCTACTGAGCTGTCTACCTCACTCTATAATAGTTATAGATATGTGTGCATATGGAATCATATTTCCGAAGTTATCAATTGAATACTCAAATTAAAGGCGATGTCGTCCCAAGATATAATAGTTTTAATCTTTTGTCTGCTAATCTGTTATACAGCCAAATCATGAAGTTTGAATATGCTGATTATATCTGCAGCAGAAGATTAAGACCTGCCCTCCCTCAAAAAAAGGAGTGTCCTGGGTATAACACCAAACTACATTTGGTGGTAAGATTCCAGCTCTGGAGATCTGGGGAGTGTAGAGTATGCATTCATTGCCATTATTCCCAGATCCATTCTGAGCCAGATTGGTAGCTTTTATTATTGACCCATCAATGAGTCAAATAGATCTGTTTAAAGATTGATATTCGAAGGAACAAAAAAATTTTTAAGAAACAACAACAAAATATATATATATATAAATATTCAATGAACATGATTCCCTAAACTCAAGGCAAAGATAACCCTAGATAGGTTGATATGCCATTAAAATCAATCTATCATCACTTATAACTACTTTTCAAAGAGCCAACTAAAAAAAAAATCATTGATCAATCAATCTATAAAAAGGACGCTGAGTTTTATACAGAGGTGCTATACAAAGAAGTGCAAAAAAGTTATCAGATCAACTAAGAAAGGACTGACTTAATCATAAACTTGCATGTTCACCTCAAATTTCAAAATATTTGGCACAGCAATTTGCAAGTTTTTTAATTCCTTACAAAGATAAAAGTCAGTAAACATTTTTAAAAATTGTTTTTTTTCTTCTTGGTTAGGCCAAGAATTTTTCAGAATCTCCTCCTATGTTACTATTCTTATCCTTATTAACTTGTATCAAAGAAATCTATTTTCTCTCAGATGCATTGCCTAACTATATTAATTAATACACTTAATATATCATAGTTTTTCCCTTTTTGCAATATTCTCCAGCCATGTGGGCTCACTGAAAAATCACCAAAATCCTAGCCTATGATAATTGACAATTTTAGATATTTGCCAAAGCCATTTAGTGATCCCAGTTCAACTCTGCCCATTTCAAATGCCATCTCTTCTTTGCCCAAACTCAAGATAATATTAACAATACACTCCTTCATGATTGCTCCGATATTCTCAGCAAGATTAAAGTCAGGTAAATTTGCAGGCTAACTGCCAAATCAATCTCTTTGGAAAAAATAGCGTCGTGCACAGCTCCAAATGCAATACATGTGATCTGTTTCTTCACCAATGAGTCAACCATCAAATTCTCACAAAAAGGAATAAGTATTTATATGCTGGTGTGCACAATTCATGCTGAAAAATCTGAAAAGGCTACTTGCATGATTGTCAATAGCATTAGATTTTATCAATAATAATATGCAACCCTCTTATCGAGCAAAATATACAGGTGCAAAAATGTCAGTTTTATTTTACATAATTTGGGAAAAAATTCTTT
The DNA here is from genome assembly GCA_963585895.1 of Sepioteuthis lessoniana. Classification (NCBI taxonomy): domain Eukaryota; kingdom Metazoa; phylum Mollusca; class Cephalopoda; order Myopsida; family Loliginidae; genus Sepioteuthis; species Sepioteuthis lessoniana. The sequence continues at coordinate 72,340,162 of OY757929.1, forward strand.
GCAATTAGCATTTCTTAAACAAATTATATATTTGAATAATATTTCAGGATAATCGAATGAATAAATATCAAAATTAATAAAAATGATAAAAATTTTTTGTTTTGTAATTAGACGCCGTGTGACCTCACTGAAGATTATGTAACTTTTGTCTTTTATTTTAGTAAAGAATGTGTTGTGGTATCATCCCTATTCTCGATACACAATGGACTCTTCCAATAAAGAAATTTGACAGAAATTCACTCTGGGAGCTTAGTAACAAAGCTACACTGACGACATTGAATTACTTGTTTTCTGCAATATATAACTTTTATTCTTCTCTCTAAGTACATGTAGATTATTTTATGCCTTTTTCCAAGGACATAACAGAATGGTAGATAAAAGGCAAGACCTGTGAAAATGTCTGAAATTTTAAATAGTTCATTATCAGAATTCCATAAAGTCTTCAATTTGATTTTTTCCATCTTGAGAATTTTTTTCACAATATTTTGTTTGATCTATACTTCAGCATTCTTCAGGTATACATTTTCAGTCTAGTTCCTGAATTCACAGAAATTTCTAGCATGTAGTGCTAGAACAATAATAGATACTTTTCTGCTTGGATAGATTATTTGCCTGAATCAAGCAAAAGAATGCATTAGTCGAAAATCCATCCTAATGATAACATAATGCATTATTTGTATAAATTTCTGAGACGTAGCTTGATAATTATTATAACTTTGAACTTTTAGACTATTGACCTCATCTTTATTGTTATAAGACATCACAAAGAAGTAGCACACGTGTTAGGCAACAGTGACCTGTTGAGTAGACCAAATATTGAGATGAATACAATTTGGGAACCATTAATTAAAAAGGCTTGATGAAAAAAAAAAGAAGTCTAATATGATTGAGGAGAGAAGTATCTCATGAGGTGATGGAGACACAAGGTTTATAAGTCCCAAAAATTCACTCTGAATGGTCAAGCAAGGAGAAATGGCGCCATGGATAAAACGTTTGTTTGGAAGGTGCTTCTGAGGGAAGTCATGTTGGGGTTGCAGGTTCAATCTTAACAACAGGTAAAAATAACAAGAAATACTTACTTAACACTTGTACTAGTGATGGTTAATAGAATTGGAACAGTCTATTCTTGTTCTTCAAATAAAAGGTTTAGTTTGAGATTCTGTGTGAACACCTGAGTTTGACATGAAATACCTGAAGAAGGCCAAAGGCCATATCAGTCAAAACACTGTGATTATAACAATAAAGAGGCAGTCAATAGTCTGAATATTCTAAATAATAACAATAATGCATTGTATAATGCCATTTGATCAAACAGGCCTTGTCTTACCGTGTCCATTACTAAGTAGTAAGACTAGATTGTTAATACATTGTAAAAAGCTTGATTTTTAGCTTTAAAATGGATAAAATTTAAACCTGGAATTAGTTTTAATCCAAAAAACACATTTTATTTCAATAATTATTTGGGTTTGAGGTATTGTGGTTTCATTTAACTTTGGGTCAAATTTTAAGAATATGTTATAAGTTAAAATAATCTTAATTAAAATTAATCAAAAATTAATTTTATAAATATCATATTTTAAAATATCTTAAGATTATTTAGCTTCAAAACTCCTTCATTATTAAAGAAAATATTTTATTTTAACAGTTTTTCATTCTTAGCTGTTATTTCTATTGGTTGTGTTAACCTTTGGATATTTTAAATTCTCAAAAGGAAGATGTAATCAAGACAGGCAAATTGGATTTTTTTCAGCATCAAAAGAAAGTTTAGATTGAAAACTAAAATTAATTTTAAAGATAAAACCCCAGATTATCTATATGTTAAGAAACTGTCATTTTCAAAATAACAATTCTATTTCCATAGATACTGAGATTACAATCTGATTTCAGGTTCATCACCCATTCTCCGACTATTCTTCCAATTCGATTGCCACATCTCATCATCATAACCCTTTGTTGAATAGCATCCAATTTAGTTTTGATTTCAATGAATCTTTTAAATTATCAACCTTTTTTAGAATTACATGAATACAAACATTTTTACTTTATCTGCCCAGGTAAGTGAAATTAAGTTAAGATCCATATGTAAATAAAAACAGAAATTCAGTCTATACCATGGCAATAAACAAAATTATCATGATTTATATGAATAATTGTTTGACTGTTAGCCATTATGTCTGGGCTGAAGACAAAACACAAGCAAGCCTGGTTCCTGGAAATCCATCTTCCAAGTAACACCTAACTGAATGGGGTTGGGTACACTCCTGACAGGCTTTCGCAAAAGCTTATAAGACCAAACAATTTTGGCCTTTGCCTTCAGGTATGTGGTTCCATACTAAACTAAATCTTTTGTTGCATTTGCTCAGATATAAGTAAAAAGTTAGCAACCGTATTCGAGGGTAACCCGAAGGCTCCTATTTCGATAGCTACTCCACCAAGGTTTTTCCCTGGATTGCTCCACTTTACCCTTGATCCTTACCTTATAATTCTGAGTGTTAAGCAAGGTAGCATCAAGTACCATTTTTTGAGTCTTTGGTATGACTCAACCTGGGATTGAACCCATGTCTCCCAGGCCATTGGGGAAAAGACCAATCTAGTCATACAATGGTGGCTGAAAAATCACGCAAAATAGTGTTACATTGTTAGGCTATAGAAAAATTTTACAGAGTGGAGAAAAGAAGGAAGGCTGAGAAATTAATAGACAATTTGCTCATGTATCAAAAGAGAGATTGATGTCCTTAGTTGGAGACAGTATGATAAGGAGTTTCTGGAGCGGATCAAGGATTTTTGTGATTCTGGTTCAGTTTACCTGAGGTTCAGTAGACCTCCTCTCACACCAGTAGAGTATGATTTTATGTCTGGATTTAAAAGAATATGGACATAACCATTATCTGATTATAAACCTAATTTACAAATCCACAAGGTACTCTTGCTACCAAACTGATTAAAACAAAAAAGAGAGAAGAAATTATTTACAACATATTTTTTAATGTGGTGATCATATTTTAGAGAGACAGTGAGGGGAATTAATAATACGAATAAAAAGTTGAAAATTAAAACATGCACAACAGCTGCAAGAAGTCTATTCAGCAGTGGTACAGTGGAACACAACAATTTGATAGTTGCTGAAGTAATGGAAAATACATTAGAAGAGGAAAAAAGTGTGCTAGACATAGCTCTGATTTGGACTGTTAGTGCCAAAAATGCTCTTCAAAATCATTCTAGACATAGCTCAAATGAACTTATATTTGGGTCCAATATAAATACACCGTCTGTTTTGACTGATTTGTACCTGGATTGGAAGATGTAACAACCAGCAACATGGTTAGAGCAAATTTAAATGCTTCACATGCTGTGAGGAAAAGCTATGTGGAAACTGAATCAAACATAAAACTTTTGAGAGTACTGAGATCCAATGGAAGGAATTATGTGGATGAATGATTTGTGACAGGTAATTGTGTCTATTATAAAAGACAAAGCTGTATGGAATGGCCTGGTCCAGCCAAAGTATCAGGTAAAGAAGGCCAGAGTGTACTTTTTAGATGTGGAGGTGCATTTTACAGAGTGCATCTATGTTACTTGATGAAGGTAAACAAAGAGTTTGGAAATTCAAGGAATGAAAAAAAAATTATCTTTAAATGAGATGAGTAAAGTCTTGGAGGAGAAAGAAGATGAAAGACAAATTAAAGTCAAAATAGCAAAAGTGAGGAACTGAAAGAAAACACTGAAAAACCATATAGAAATGCAGTCATGGAATATAAAATGAATGAAAGTGAAAAGTGGGGAAAAGGGAAGTTCATGAGCACACAGCCAAAATCAACTGGAAAATAAAACCATTGGTTGAATATAAAATCAGAAGCAGAATATGATTATCCACTCTGTATCAATTGAGATCAGGTTTATCAATGGTAACAACTACTTCAAGTAACCTACAAAGTTGTCAGGAATGTGTAGTTTTGCTCACATCTGAACAAGAACAAGCAAAAGATGTGATTGATGTAAAGAAAAGAGAAATAGAAAATATAGAAATTCATAAAGTGTTTGATATGGGTCAAAAATATATATCAACCTGATGGATGATAATGAAGAAATCCAAGAGCAATAAAAAGATAATGAAGGTCCACCTATTTGCATGTGGTTATGAAGATTTGCATAAACCAAAAACAGACTCTTCAACATGTTGCCATGAAGCTATTTATCATGTAATATCAACAGCAAATGTTATGAAGTGGCAGGTAGAGACACTTGATTTCACCTACGCGTTTTTGTAGGCTGGTATGCTGGAAAGAGCAGAATTACTTAGACTACCATCTGATGTATGTCCAGAGTCACTGGTATGGAAGCTGAAAAGATGTATTTAAGGATTAAATGATGCAACTTGTTCAACTTGGTACAAGAGAGTTAACCATGAGTTATCTAACCTAAAGGAAATAGTGTGTGCATATTACAATGCACTGTGTTTTTGGCATGATGCAACAGGTAACTTGATGGGTATTCTGGCAATGCATGTTGATGATTTCATATTCTGTGGAAATTATACATTTTTGAGAAATGTGATCTCAGAATTAAAAAGAATCTTCAAAATTGAAAAACATAAAAATGGACACTTACACATGACATACGGAAATACTGGACAGCTGTTTCGACCTTATTAGGTCTCATCAGCAGTGTATACTGTGACTTCCACCACTGGAGATCAAACCAGTGACCACAGATTGCAGAGCTGAATCTCTACAACTGAGCCATCAGTCTATACGCCATGAAAATGGAACCTTCAGATTTTGGGGATTTGGTGTTAAGCAAACAAAAGATTGGATTATGATTGACTAAAATCTATATCTTCAATAAAGAAGGAAAAGTTCCTAAAAAATGATGAGTTGAGTCAATAGGAGAAGACGGACCGGTCAAATGATATGTGTAGCTACTTAGACTCAACCTGGTGTATCATTTGATGTGTGTTGAATAAACGATACTGGAAAATCTCAACAAGCAACATCACTGATCAAGACCCATAAGTCACTACTAAAATCGAAATCAGGTTCTATATACTTTCCATCACTGGGAAAACCAGTGAGTCTAAATATTGTTTGCCATCTATGCTAGCTTGGAGGATGGATCCTCATAGGGTGGTTTTATCTTCTTTGTGACAAAATGAACAGAATAGCTCTTATATGATATTCATCAAAAAAATTTGATTAGGTAACAAAGAAAAGGTCAATGCTGAGAATCTTACATTTAGTGAGGCAGCTGAATATGGTGTATTGATAGCTGCCATGTTGAAAGATATATTCAAACTACCCAGGTTACCTAAAGTCCTTTGTAAAACAGACAATGCATCTCTGGTAGAAAACTTAAAGTCATCAAACCTTGTGAGTGACCAGCATCTGTGAGTTGATCTGGCCAGAGTGAAGGAAATGATGTCAAAGGAGGAGATCAAAGCTGAATGCATCAAGTGATGAGAACAAGTTGAAGATTGCCTTAGAAATGTTGGGGCCTCTTCTGATATTCTGTGTCAATAGACATTTTTTTCTTTTTTTTTTAAATACAACTGTATTCTTCACAAGAAGACACCAGTAATGTTGAAGTTTGATTTATCTAATTTGGTATCAATTTAGATATGATTATCTCCCTTGTTTTGTAGTATTTAGCCCTCTAATAAAAATGGCATTCAGGTAAACATGTATTGTGTCAGTGCTGGAGTATTAGCAAACTAATAATCGTGACTGTTCTTCAGAGAGACAGTGGAGTGATTTCCTTTTTCCTTCTCAACAGTTTCAATTCAGATTTGTCCTTCTCCTAGATCAGTTGCCCATCATGACTAAAGAACCAGATCAAACCTGCTATAATTTTGAACTCTACTTGAAGACTCTATTTTCTTTACTTATAACCATTAGATCACTTCAACCCCACAATTGGAAATAATTTAGAAAAAAAAAAAAAATGAGTTTCAATCAAAAAATTGACTTTGTGCTGCATCCTGCCTCTGGTGGTATGGTTGCAAAAATATATACTTCCACCCCACAACTTAATATTAGACAGAATAAACAACAAAAGAGCAAAGATTTCTCTGTGAATAACAGAAAACTAATTCCTCTGGATAAGAAAGATCTTTATCTGAACCGTTCCAAAGCACATTATGCCCCCTCCACCTACACCACTGCTCCCACATGCCTGACTAAGCACAAAGTTCTCCATGAAAATCACTTCCATCCTTGCCTCTCCTGACACCATCAACTTTATTCCACCTCTGCTTCATTTTGGTCTGGCTCCATATGCCAACAGATTATCGGCTAAAAGTTTGGCAATCCTAGGAGGAACCATAGTCTGACACTTCAGAAATCCTCCTCCCTAAGGGGATTACAAAAGCCTTGTACATCAAAATTGATCTCCACCTCACCTCCTTGTTCAATCAAGAATGCCCTAAATTGAGACCTTTGACCCTTGATGACCTTTGAACCTCATGCACCAGAACAACAGCCACAACACTAGCCAGAGCCATTTCTGTGAGATTATTAAAGTGTATATGTGCTTAAATATATATGTGTCTATTGAATTAACTCATTTTATGGATGGCCATACATTCAAATTATGCAACGATATATATATATATATATATATATATATATATATATATATATATATAATGAAATGAAAAGATAGAACCAGTAGTAGTAGTATAAAGATTAAAAATGAACAGTAAAAATAAAAAAGGGTTCAATAACTCGTTGTTTGAGCAAATATAATAATATCAAAATATAACTCGCTAATTTAGCTTTCACAAGACAAAGAAAGAAAATAAGAGTATATTTAAGAAAAAATCAAGTAATGCCTCCATTCTGCTTTTTTACAACTCACCTGATGATCCTTCTAACATGAATAGTGAATAGAGTAGTGAATAAAAAGTTTTTGCCTGTGATTTTTATTAGAACAACATGCTTAAAATGCTTTTAGAGAATTAAGTAAATATCAATCTTATTAGGAACTGAATGATTATTTTGTGATGAGTGCATTCATAATGAAAATTATTTTTTAATTGTCTAAATTCTTAATATAATCAAGATAACTCTAAAATGCCAATTAGAATTTCTTGAATAGAAAACATCAATATTATCATGGACTACTCTTATCACAGGAACTCAGTGGCTTCACAGGTAATCTGGTATAATGTAAAACCAATTCTTTCTTTTTTTTCTTTCTTGATATTTCTTCTTGTATAAGCATATGAGTATAAATACTATTGTAAAAAAAGAAAATGTTCTTCTCTTAGCAGTCCAAATATAAGAAAAAATGTTATCTAGCCTTCCTAATACCTGCAGCAAGTATTTTATTGCAACAGTGTGCCTGAAATATTGCAAAGAAAACTCAAAGAAAAATTTTGGTTAACTGAAAAAGAAATAAAAACTGTGTTGATGTTAGAATTTTGAATAAATGGTCAGCTCAAAGTTAAGCTTATTATATATGGTTTATTTCTTGAGACATTTGAAGTACCTATCAATATCTTACCTACTTCTATCCTCTTTTCAAACCTATTGGTCTCACAAATACTGATATGATGGTAATCAAGAAAAAAATTAATAAAAAGATAATTCCAGAAGCAATCAGTTTTCTTCAAAACAAACAAATATTATTCCCTGGCAGCATAAACAGTTATGAGAGATTTTATGCTAAGAAAAAAATTATTGCAACAGAAAATATGAAAATGATTAAATATTTTTAATTTTCTTTAATACAGTTTTGTTACTATTCACTATTTCAACCATTCTCATTTGGTAATATAGTCATTCCTCTTGAAATTGTGTTAAATATACAAATATGTAAAGAATAGATGAATCCATGACAATTCTCAATACATTTAATGTTTTCTTTACATCTGATAATAATAAAGGTAAACTAGATCTCAGTATCTGTTGAACAGCAATTTTTATTGAAATACAGGATTATGCAAGTGCACATGGAGGACATTAAAAGAAATTCAGCCATGCATGTTAAAAAGATATCAAGCCAAACTAATCTTAATAAGATAGAAATCAATAATGAATAAAATGTTAATTTTATTCAAAATGATCCACTTGTTATACAGTACACTTATTCCAATGAGTTTTTTATTTGTCAAAGCACCTCTGAAACTTCTCTTTTGATACAATGTAAAGCTGCACTGTTGATTTTCTTTTAATGTTCACAAAACCCTCAATCTTACCCTCAAGATGAATTTTCAGTTTAGTAAGCAAGAACAAGTCGCATAAAGTTGAGTACGGTGAACTAGCACAAGTCGGTGTTTTGTCAAAAACAGCAAACTGAAACTCACTGAGATTGTTGATAAAAAAGTTCAGGAAATTAGCTTTGACTTGTACAGATTTTGTCTGGACATATCAATACTTTATTATATAAGTTGCTCAGCTATGCACACATCATCATTTCATTTTGAAATGTTAAAATTAAAGCAAATTAAAGATTCAGTTTTGGTAGTTTTTAATCACACCTTGCATATACATTCTTTCTTGTGGTAATAATTAAAAATGAGAATGTCTGTTCACAAATATTGGCTGAAGCTAAGAATACACACATTTTTCTTTGCAAATTTTTTAGATTACAAAACTTCTCTGTATACTTAAAATTCAGTCAGTTTTAATATTGTCAAAATTTTTCTGTATTAAGTTTACTTGTTGATCATGTAATTCCAACAGGAGATATTCAACATTGCTTCAGTAACAAATAAAAATGAACAACTTAGCAAACAGAACTGACTTTCCAAAGATTAAAAATCAGTAAATCACGTTGAAAACTCATCTTTTATAGTTGATTCTTGCTGACTGTATTTCTCTTAACATAAATATGGAGACTTTTTATTAGCAACAAGTAAAAATGCACCAAGTTATTCCTGCACATTTGTTTGGAAAGTGAGCTTGTTTTACTTTAAATGATTTGATTTCCCCAAACAATTCAGATGCAATAAAATACTTTTGATTTGTTATTTAATATTCAGTTCATTCAGTTGGCTGACAATGTGAACTGTAACTAATGTTCTTTATTTCAGATTTCACACTCTATTCAGAAGATTACATAGATTTCAATAACATACACAGATATGATATAAAGTAAGTAAAGTTGGCGACCATAGTAGAGGGTGACCCAAAGGCTCCCTTTTCAATAGCTACTACACCAAAGTGTAGGGAAAAGCACAATTCATTTCTTTGGGTTGCTCCACTTTACCCTTGTTACATATCTTATAATGCTGAATATTAAGCAAGGAAATATCAAGTAACATTTTTTGAGTCTTTAGTATGACTTGACCTGGGATTGAATCCCGGTCTACGAGGCCATTGGCGAACACTCTACCCGATAGGCCAATTGGCCAGTTTTAATATAGTACATCTAAATATAAATATTCCTTATAATCTGGCAAACATCTGAACTGTCAGTGATTGAGCCCCCTGACTCTAATTAAATTAATGTTGTGTATTACATGATCAGTCACATTAAAAATCCGGAACATATTTACAAAGGCTTTACTGATGGATAATGCAGTGGAATGATAACACACTGTGAAGTTCACCTTTCATTTTATCATTAAGTAGCATTATAAGACCAGAATGCTTTCCTGTTAATGAAGTTGCATCAGCTGTTTTAATGATTGCTAACTTGTTCCAAGGTAGACCAAATTTATTTAAACAGTGTTTGATATTGTAGAACAATTCTTGGCCAGTTGAGGTTTTCTTTTAATTGTTCAACTGGCAGCAACTTTTCAATAAATTCAAAAGTATCATCAATTCTACAAATAAATACAAGCATTTGCAATATATTTTGTATGTCAGTGTATTCATCTAGTATCTGTATAAACTTCACAAATAACTTGTTAACCTCAAATAGTTATTCTGTAAAACTTCATAAATGGCATCAATATGATAATCTATAGTTCTCGACAAAAATATAACTTCAATTTCTGTTTTTACTTCTGGACAAACAATATCAACAATATCAAATCCTTTAATAATCCTGCTTTAGAAAAGGATTTAATACGTTTTGGGAATTTGATAAGCAAACACAAAACTGACATTTGTGGCAGGTTCTTGCTTGGCTTTTTTGTTTTACAAAAAATGATTCTTCTCATTTTGTATTTCTCAATAGGTTCTTGTTTTTATTGGGTTTTTTTTGCTGTCATTCATTTTCTGATTAATTGCTTCCAAAGTTATTGCACTTAATCTGAAAATGTCTCTTAAAGTTATGCTTATTTTTTAAAGAGTGACACTATTTTCTAAGCAACACTGTTTGGGAATATGAGGGATACTACTTTGCTTCTAATATTTGTAAATAGATACTTGTTAGTCACTGCTAAACATACAATATTCATCATTTATTTTTCATTTTTTTAGCACTTTGTGTTTGTGTAAAATTTAGAATATGTTATTTAATAAATGGTTTAAAAATTACTGAACATGATTTGAAAGATACTTTCCATTTTTGTTTTCAAAAAGGGTGAAATCTAATTGTCGCCTTATTTGTAAAAAATTTAAAAAGAATATCTGCTGACCATATCAGTACTCTACATCTGGCCCATAGACTGTAATTTGTCCATCTCTGATCAAGAAAACACTTGAAATAGATAGATAGATAGATAGATAGATAGATAGTATCAAAAAGTACCATAGCTAAAACTTGAGATTTTTTTTATTTTAACATTAAAAATTCAAATGAAGGCATATGCTCAATTTACAGACATATTATGAATTTGTGACATCTTGACATCTACATGAGTCAATCTCAATTTGAAAACAATACAGACTTGAAACTTTTTTGAATAAATGTTTTCTGCAAGTCCAGCGCCCTTCTTACCCACCAGATTTAAATCATACATCATTTTCTGGTTTTGTTGACAGAAAATTCACCTCAAGGATAACAGGTTTTTTTAACATAGAAGTCATTAAAAGAAATATCACTGTACAGCTTCACACCATATAAAAAAAGAGTTTTAGAGGTGTTTTGATCAATGGAAAACTGGCTGGAATGAGTGTATTGAATGCCAACAGGTCTATTTCAAAGAAAACTAATGCATCATTCATTATTCATTTCTATTCTGGTAAATAGAGCTTCAGTTTTGATACACCTTGTATATATATATAGATATGAACAGACAGACAGATACATAGATAGAAAGATGGATAGATAGATAGTATTAGGAATCAAGTTTTTTCCGTTATTCATCTATCCCAAATAAAACAGAATATTCATATCTTAAAGCAAGTAGAATGCATAACAATCTGGTTTCTACAGAAATACAAGATATTGATACTTTTTTTAGTACAATACCAATTTACAAGTTTTAGTAAGTCTTTTATCCAACAGTGAGACAGAGATACAGAAAAAGAAAATATTTTCTTCAAGTGGTCAGTCTTGTACAACAATCCCCAAGTGGAATAACTGATTTGGTTGTCTTTCAAACCCATCCCATGCTGTGAAGCAAATAACTTATCAAATAAATCCATCCTATCTCAACATTAGCAATTTGCTTAATTTATTCTTTGATTGTTTTGCTTTGTCTGGTGGGCTGTTTTAGACTCATTGTATTTTTGTTATTTTTGTTATTGTTTGACTCCTTGCTGTTCATTCAAGCAAGGAAAACAGGCCAATGAAAATGTTTGTAACAAAATGAAGAATTCAGAAGAAAGGCAAAAAACAAAATTTCAGTTGCAGTACAAGTGTTCAAGATATAGAAATAGAATATCCTGTGACAATTTCCAATCATGTTTTTAAGCTTAAAAATAGCCAAATATTTCCACGTATATTTATATTCAAATATGTGAACATATACAAAACCAAATATGTATGTGCACACACACACACACACACACACAAACACGTATATATATATATATATATATATATATATATGTCTGTGTGTTTGTGTGTTTGTAAATATATGCACACATTTAGGGAAATATGCATAGCTTGATTTACAAATACTTGAGAAATTATATTTTTGCCTTTATATATAGATATAGTGCCATAAAGTGTTAGTTAATAGATAAAAGATAGACCGGATATTAATGGGAGAAAATATCTCAAGAAGAGCTAAAGCAAACATAGAAAAATAATCATCATAAAGTCTACTTATATAATATCTATATGTTTAGCTTATCAACCCATTTACACACACACACATACACACACACACACACACACGCACACACATATATATGTGTGTTTGTGTGTGTGTGTGTGTGTGTGTATATATATATATATATATATATATATATATATTTGTTTGTGTTGTAATGTTGTTATTGCTATTGCTTATATATTATAAATATGTGCAAGTGTATACGTGTAAGAGTTTATGTGTGCAGTTGCATGAGTATGTGTGTCTGTGTGTGTCCTTTTCATAAAATAACAGCTGTTGGTTTTTCTTCTCTTTCTCTTTGTCTTTTCTATTGCTTTTTATTCTTCACTTTTTTTCAACATTCTTTTTTATTCCTTCCCTGATTATTTCATTTTTATTCATTCATTATTTTCTATTTTCCTTTCTTTTTCTTTTCACCTTTTCTATCCGCTGGAAAATTCACTGGTCTCTTTTCATTTAGAATTCTTTTCTTTGTTTTTCTCTCCTTTTTTCATTCAAATTTGTTCATTTTCTCTTTCTCTTTTTTTTTATTCTTTTATTCTCTTTTTCTTTCCTTTTTTGAAACTCTTTTCCTTATTTGTCTCTAAATGTTCAGCTTTCCAAACCCTTTTTTTCTCTACTCAATCAGTACTTAAGTGAAACTTGAATATCATGTTACTATATTCTCAATTCTCCTGTAAGAAATGGTGTCTGAAGACTAGAAATCATTTTTCTGACAGAATATATGATTGAAATGTTTCAACAGTAACATTGTTTGATTTACTTACTTATTTTCTGGCTTTTTTTCTTTTATATTTATCTATTTTCTTTTGTTTATTTTTTTCTGATCTTTAAGTAAAATATACTTTATATAATTGTGAATATTACTTTAAAATACTTTGTCCATCTTGTCTGTCAAAGCTTGCAATTCCAAAAGGAATATAAGTTCAGGCATCTATTTTGTTTAGAGAAATATGTCCATAAATAATCATTTAGTTTCCCATTCTAAATTTACAGCCGTCCAATTATTGTCTCAATACAAATTTAACTAATCCTCTTATTTCTAATTATCTTTACTTTAAATAGAATTGTGAGTGACTTAATGATAAGAGGCACAAAAAATAGAATCCGCAAATTGAGTTAAAATTTTGGATGGGACAGTTTGCACTCACTCTAAACTATTGCCCTTGAGAAAGGCATGAACCTATCTCTTCTTTGTCTTACTATGTTTAAATTGTTGTCCATAGGAAAAGCAATCTATCTGGGTCATTCAATAGTACAGTATTATTTATAGATTATTGTTGACTTATAGATACATAAGCTTAATACAAGCAAAGTTCTGTTTGTACCATATTGGATTTAAAAAAAACAATTGTAAATCTTTTATTAGTCTTTAAAATAATCTCCAGTTACTTTATTTATTCCAACAAGCAAACATGAAAGGCAAGAATACATTATACAAAGGGACATTGGCAAATAGAGCATTTAGGTTGTAACAGGAGGAAATTTCGTACTTTTGTTTGGTGCGCAATTTAATTTGACGCATAATTTCACCCAATCAGGATGACCTATCCTATTCAATCCGGACCTCCTTTCCGGGCAGCAGAAATTGGGTAAGCTGCCAAACACAGTCTCTTGGGCTGAACAATGCCGTCCAGTGCAGACGTCCCACTGGCCATTCTTCAATAGCAGCAGCAGCATGGACACATGAGGAAACCTATCTAATTTATAGATTCCTTGCGTCTATATCTTTTAGACCAAGGAATCCCAGTTGAATATGAATTAGATACATTCAACACACCACACACCGGAACAACTTTATGTCACCCCCAAAATTGGCTATGTCAATGCGATGCCGAATCCCGCTCCGACTCCTAGCCCTTGTTTCACCTCTGGGCCACATTTTCACAAGACCACATGCTTCTCCCTGAAATTATCAGAAACACAAATTCATGGTGACTCCAAAGTTTATTTCCTTCAATGGCAAACAAGACTTTCGCTAAACTACGGCAAACACAATCCCTCGCACGTCCGATGATACGCGCTGCTTTCTCAACTCTATTGTATCTCCATTTCATCTATTTATTCACAACCTTTCCTACGAGACTTACAGCACAAATGCAAACTACATATTCCATGCTGCAAATAAAGACTATTCCTAAAAACACATTTCGACTTCATACATCTTGGAACTTCTCTCCTTTATATTAGGATTTGATTATTTCTTGTGAAATATTATACAATAATCCTCATCCTCATGTTGTGCTGCTAGTGTGGATTTCCCTGACTCTCTCCTACCATTTGTCTCTCTCAACCATCACTTCCGGCAGAAGCTTCTAGACTACATCCTGTGTTCATACAGAGCAGTTGTAGATAAGTTCTAATTGGTCATCCAACACTTGCACATCTGTGTGAAAGGGTCCATAGGAGAACGTTGCTTATGAGTTTATTCTTACTTCTCTAGCAGTGTCCTCCATGTCTTGTCCATCTTATTTGGATGGTTTTAGAGATCGGGGATAGGTGGCTATACAGCTGCTGTTATGTGGAGTGTTAATTCCAGGACATGTTCAGTATAGCTCATAGCATTGTCGTGCAATTTCCATAGAGCTTTTTCTCTATACACTTAGTCAGTGTCCATGTGGTGCATCCATATTATAGAATTGACACAATTGGTGCTTGAAAAAATTGCATTTTATTTAATAGGATTAGTTTGACTCCCATATCATTGATAACCTTTCAATAACAATCCATGCAAATAATACACTGCTTCCTACATAGGTGAACTTGTCTACTAGTTTCAGAGAACCACCATTTAGTGTGGAGATCTCCTTTTTGATTAAAACACATTTACTCCTACTATGACGCTCACTTATACTATAAAACAAATATTATAATTATTATTTTGTTTTTTTGTATTACCATATCATTAAGCTTTGAATTCTGCAACTGAAAACAGGAATATGTAGAAGTCTAAAACAAGTACATCTCTTTTATTCATTCAATTTTGTTTTTTGTAAAGAATTTCTAATGATGCTGAGTTTGGTAATAAATGATATCTAATAAAATTTGTTGTAACTGTATAATGTTCCACTAGAAGAGATAAGATCCTGGTATCTTTGATTAAGAAGAAAAGTAACTGTTTTATAAATCATTGTAAGGAGTGTACTTATTTATGGGTGATACTCTTGGTCAGGTCAGGGATCATTCCTTTCCGCAGGTAATATGTAACCAATTATAATCTGTTTATTATTTCCAAGAGAGAAATAGGGTCTCCCTTGAAAGCCTTATTGCCATGAGAGATGCTCTAAAGAGGAAGTACCCAATATAGCACACTGATGATAAACTATGGGAAATATATATCCTTTGTTAAATGTTTAATACTGTATATTCCCATCTTTGTTTTCCAGATTTACTAAATAATGTTGCTGGCATTAGTGTTTATACTATAGTAGAAAGAACTAGTAGTCAGAATTTGGATTCATAATTCAAGGGGGAAATTTTGAAGTTTTACAGGAATTATTTTTTAACAAAAAATGCCCAACTTCTTAGCTAAGCTCTGTCAATCATTTAGTTTTCAGCTCGGACAGCTGGGGCTGGCTGTAGAATACACCAACTGCACCAGTGTAGAGGGGTTAGACCTCTCCTAACAAGTGTCCTGATTATGAAATAAAACAACCTGGTGATAAGGTTTCACTTCTTGGGCTTTGGAGAATGTGGAGTACCCCTTCATTGTCATTACTCCTTGGTCCACTCTGACCCAGAGTGGTAGTACCTGATAGGGTCTCATTTATGGGTCAAATAGGTTTGACCATTTAACCCTGTGCAAACAATTACCTGATGTCAAAATGAATTGTTAGTGTTTCATACCAATACTTGGAACCATTTAACTGTGTGCAAATGAATAGTGTTTAATAGAATTATTCACTGTGTGCAAACAAATGATTAATATTAAATAGAATCATTAGTGTTTGATGGCAATGCTTGAAATTAAATAATTGTGTGCAAACAATAGCTATACTTAATCATGTGCAAAGAAATTCGCTCTAACATTTTTTTAAATAAAGTTACGAACAAACTGTTCTCTTGTATATCTATTTAACTGTGTGCAAACAAATGACTGATGTTGAATTAAATTGTTAGTGTTACACATCAATTCTTGAAACCATTGAACAGTATGCAAACAAATAAGCTCTGGCTAATTTTTAAAAATTATTTGTTTACAAATTATATATATATATATATATATGTGTGTGTGTGTGTGTGTGTGTGTATAAGAAGGTTTGGTATTAAATAACCCACCAGGGTTGATATCCCATAGAAATCCAACTAACCAACCAACCAACTAGTATTTATCTTTAATTGTAAATTAGACTTTCAATCTACAAACTTGTTTCTTCCTAATTTCATTCATCATTGTTTTTTCTCTTTTAATCTTTCAAAATTTCTTCTTCTTCTTCTTCTTCTTCTTCTTCTTCTTCTTCAATTGCTTATTTAAAAAAAGTTTGGAAGAAGAAATTTTTTAAATTTCTTCTTCCAAACTTTTTTTTGTGTCACTTTGTTATTTTTCTCCTTTTCTTTTACATGCTTTTTTGATAATGTTTTCTTTTATCATCATCATCATCATATCGCACTGGTAGCACGGATATCCCTGACCCTCTCTCGCCACTCCTCCCTATCGTTCATCGCCCTAGGTAGGTCTTCAGGACAACATCCCGTATCCTCACATAGCTGCTGAATGTACGTTTGTGCTGGTCGTCCTGCTTTTGCGCAGCCATGTGTGGGGATCCATAAGAGTACATCTCTTATGAGTTCATCTCTGCTTCTCCAGCAGTGTCCTGCATGTCTGGTTCGTCTAACTTGAATAGTTTTTGTGATAGGGGGCAGGTGGCCGTACAGTTGGTGTCTTGTGGGGTGTTGCCGCCAGGACTTGTTCAGGATTGCACGCAGCATTCTTGGGTAATTGCCGTCTAGCTTCTTCTCCAGTCGTTTTGTTAGCGTCCATGTAGTGCATCCATTTAGCAGTATCGATGTGACCGCTGCCTGGAAGAAACTGCGTTTCATTTTATCGGTTAGGTCTGATTTCCATATAATCGATAGCCTATTGATAGCTGTCCATGCTTTCGTTAACCTCGTTTCGATGTCCTTTTCGGTTGATTTGACGCTGCTTCCTAGGTACGTGAATTTGTCAACTAGTTTAAGAGGGGTTCCTTCTAGAGTGGAGATGTCCCCCGTTTGGTTATAGCACATATATTCCGTTTTGTGTGCATTAACATAGAGGCCTATGCTTGCTGCTGCTCGTTCCAAACTATGCAGAAGTGTTTCGGCTTGGTCAGGTGTATTTGCCAGTATCGCTATGTCATCGGCGTAGTCGGCGTCGGTAATTGTTGTTGCGGGGTATCTTCTGCTTCTTTTCTTCGTCAGTTCGAAGCCATTCTCTTTGATTTTGTCAATCGATGTTCTAAGTACGTAGTCTAGACAAATGATAAAGAGGTACGGGGCCAGCGTGTCCCCTTGTAGTACTCCTGCTACAATGTCAAAGTATTCTGTGTCTCCATCCGGTGATCGTACTTTTACTTTAGTGTTTCTATAGAGAATCGTTATTGCTGCTACAGTTTCTTTAGGTATGCTGTACGCTAGTAGGATTTGTTCCAACTTTCCTCTGTGAATGGAATCGAAAGCCTTGGTAAAATCGACAAATATTAATGTCGCTTGTAGGTTCTTTGCTCGTACACCTTCAAGGATTCTGCGGATGGTTAATATTTGTGAGGTCGTGGATCTATTTCTTCGGAAGCCATTTTGGTTTTTTCTAAGTATGTTGTCGATTTTGGGTTCTATTCGGTTTCGTAGTAGGGCATTGTAGATTTTGGCAGCTATGGATGTAAGTGTTTTGCCTCGGTAGTTTTTGGCTAATCTGAGGTCCCCCTTTTTAGTGAAGGGGAGTATGCATCCCTTCATCCATCTATCTATTGGATTTTGGTTGTATACTGCGTTGCAGTGTCAGAGCAGTATGTCGTCGAATTGTCTGGTCTTCCATACTTCCGGGGGAATTTCGTCCAGCCCTGCAGCTTTCCTATTTTTAATTTTTCTGAGAACCGAGTCGAGTTCTTCTTGTGTGAACGGTCCTAGTTTAATGTCTAATTGTTTGCTAATTATTCTGGTGATTGGTTCATGTGTTATTTTTGGTGGGTTTCCAAGTAAGTTTTCGAAGTGCTGTTTCCACAGTTTTATTCTTTCTTGTTGGTTTGCTGCTTTAAGTTTTGCTTTGGCTGTGTTCTTTCTTTTGCTCACTTCGTTTATTGTTTGCCAGGCTATTCTAGATTGTCTATCTTCCACCGAGTCTCTAATCTTATCTATCTGATTTTGAATGTATTCTGTCTGTTCCTTTATATATATGCCTGCTAATTGATATTGTGCCGTTTTTAGTTTTAAGGCATTTGTGTTTGTTGGGTTTTTTCCATAGTTTTTGGAGGCTGTTTTCACTAGTGTACGTTTTTCTCTCACCGCTAAAGTTTCCCATTGGACTCTATATTTAGTTTTACTTTTTGTTGGAGTGTATTTTGCTGCTGCCTCGAGGTGTGCATTGACGAAATTTTTGTATTCGTCGTTTGGTGTACTTTTTTCCGTCTTTTCTTGTAGTGTTTCGAATCTGTTTCTTAATTCTAATACGTATTTATCTCTTATATCTTTGTTGTTCAATAGGGCCCAGTCATAGTGTTCGGTGGTCGCTGTTCGTTTGGCGTTTTTTCGTAGGCTTAACCGTATTTTCGCCGTGACTATTCGGTGATCGGTGGACACACCCTCAAAAGAGGAGTATGCCTCGCAATTCAATGCACTATCACGGGTCCTGGACATGAGTTTGACGACTTTATGCACAGGATTGTTAGTTTGATTGGGGAATTACTGCTTCTCCTCTATAAGAGTGGCTTCTATAGAAGAGAATAAAACAGCCATCGAAAGATAACCATGACCCACACTCTTTTATCATACTCTCGACAAACCCTTTTTCTTTTCCCTATTTTGTCTTTACTTTCTCTTTCATTTTATCATATTAACTAATTCTTTTTTCCTTCTCCTTTCTGTTTTATTTCCTTTTATATTTTCAGTTTCTTATTCATTTTCATTTGCCTTTATCTTTTTTCTGTTTTTCTTCCAAAAAATGTTTCTTTCTTTTTCATATTCTTTCTGTATTCATTCTCTCTAATTCTTTTTTCTTATCACCATCCTTAATTTTCTTTCTTTTCTTCCTCTTTTTTCATATTTCATTCATTTTTAGTTTCCTTTTCTATTTTCCTCTTTCATTCTTTTTCCAACAATTTTCACTCACTTTTTCATCGTCTTTTCTTTTTTTCTCTCCTCTTTCTTTCTTTTTCTTTCTTTCCAATATGTTTTTCTTTCCTTTTCCTTTTTTCCTCTTTATTTATTCATTAACTATCCCCCATCTTTTTCTTTTTTCCTTACTAATTCCTCTTCCTCATCATCCAGTCTTTATTTATTTTATTAATATTTTCTTTTTTATTGTTTTCATTTCTTTAATTTAGAATTTTTTTCTATAATTGCAAAATTATGTCCCAAAATATGAAACTCTTATTATTGTAGAAAAGAAGAATTTAACTGTGAAATAAAACCTAAAAGCAGATAACCGTTAGTTGATTTCTTTAAAACTCAAATTTGAGAACCCAATCATCAGCACACAGCAGACTAAATTGGCTGTTTCATGAATATTTAGATTGAACCTTGCAAATTTGTCAAAAATATGATAAACCATACAATGGACGCATGTTTATGAGCCATAATTCCACCAAGAACCCATTCATGACCAGATTTTGGTATTAATAGTATATGGAGGCATCAAAATGAAATGAAATAAATACAAACAGTTTGACTCGGATTTTTGTTTCTAACAACAGGATTATATATCATGTTGTTGGCAACCATAGTTGAGGGTGACCCAAAGGTGTCCTTTTCATTAGCTACTACACCAAGGTGTAGGGGAGGGCGCAACTCCTATCCTTGGATTGCTCCACTTTACCCTTGATACATACCTTTTAATGCAGAGTGTTAAGTAAGGTGGCATCAAGTACCATTTTTTGAGTCTTTGGTATGAGTCGACCAGAGATTGATCCCTGGTCTCCCAGGCCATTGACGAATGCTCTACTCACTAGGCCAATGGGCACAGTATATGTCATGTACTTAATATTTATAACAGAAATCAACTTTGGTGATAAGATGCGGATAATTTAAAGAAAATTTTGATTATGTATGTTTTTTTAAATAGCTAGGGGACAAAAATATGTGAAATTACTTGAAAGGTTCTTGGTTTAAAGTATGTATATTAGTAGTGTGTGCAAGCCTTTTTATAGTATTTCCAGATTTACAAAAATAATTTGTTGGTTTTTTAGCCAAAAAATAAGCATTTTTAGAGATGTTATCTCAAAATTTGGTTATAAAAAGACAAATTTTACTGAAATAGTCATAAAGATATATTTGTAAACATTTTAGTCTAAGAAATCAGAACATTCCCAGGAATATCTTGTCTCAAATGAACTTAAAAAGCTATTTTAAGGATTGAACCACAATTTTGATGATAAATTTGCATGCTCAAATTTTAACATTAATTTTTTTGATAAAACTATCAATTTCAAAACACTAACTTTTCAACAAAAAAAGATAAAAACAAAATTTTGAAAATGTAATTTGCCCAAAAATTTAAGATTAAGAATATGTCTGTCACATGAACAAGCTTCAGAAATAGCCATTGTCTGGCTTTAGACACATTTGACAACACTTGAAAACTTTCAGAAAAGATAGAATCATTGAAAGATTGTAAATGTTGAACATTACACAAGTTTTTTAATTGTGCAATGTTCCATTGTAAAATATCTGATTTGATTCTTACTACTCTGTCATTTGATTGCATATATTCTGCTTGAATATTTGAACAATGACAAAATTCACTTTCTTATGAATTTTTATAACAGAGAAACAAACAATAAGAAGAAAAAAGTAATACAGTTTATTATCATATACAAATATCATGTCTATCATAAATGATGAGATTATTTATTTATGAATTAGTACCTTTGCTTGTCTATGGGTTTCAGATGTGGTATGTCATACTGGTTAGCTAAGAACACAAGTTGGTTGAGTGAAATCCTTTCGAATTTTTCTTGTAAAAAGAAAGTATAAAGAAAGAAAAAAAGAAAGTGAAGATAGAATAAATTAGAAAGAAAGAGAAACTGAAAAAGAAAGAACATGAAGTTATATAGTGAAAGGGAAAGAGAGAAGTTCAAAATATTATAATTAAAGAAAAAAAAGAAAGGAAGTAAAGAATAAAAGTAAGAGAGAAAAAGTTATGTAGTCTACAGAGTTATTAGCCATGAAAAAAGTTACTAATATTTTGAGTTCTTATAAGATGATTTTAAAAAAAAAGTAACATTTTTGTATCAATAGATGTAGACTGAGTTGTGCCTTCTAAAAACTTATTAATGAAATCTTTCATTTCTTTGCAATAAAATAGGTATATATATATATAAGTATATGCATGTGCACACACACACATACACACACACACACACACACACACACACACACACACACACATATATATATATATATATATATATCACTGACGTGGTACGCTTGTTGGCCGTGTGGTCTGATACTAAGTCTAATGTAAAGTTGGACGGGTTTCGATCCCAGCTTCAAGTATCCTACGTGTCTAGCCACACTGAAGAGTTGTGATACAATGAAACAGTCTGTCTGTGGATGCAGGGGCGGAGACGGGACTAGTGCTATTCGTGCCTGGCACGACCAATAACTCGGTCAATGTTATTCAAAATAGATTAAAAATCATCCATTAATTTCAAGCAAACATACTTAGTCTGATCTCAATTAAATTACGTATCTATTCAAGTTTCGATAACTAAGTAGCCAAAAGTTCATAAATATATCTGGGAATAATACAACGATGCTGTTTTGAACGGATGGTCTTTGTCCGGCCACCGTCAGATTCATTGAACATCCCATAAAATCAGCTATAATCAAATCCATGCCGAACACTAGACCCTTATAATAACAGTAATGTTAGAGAAATCCACTTTTGACTGTAGCCAATAGCAAGAGCAACCCAAACATCGTGCTCAAAAATCTTAGCATATTTTGACTGCTGACTGCTACAGCTGTCTTGGGAAGAGGGAGAGGGACCGAGAGAGAGAGAGAGAGGTGGGGGATAGCAGATTATAGCCATCCCGACGTCATCATCATCGCTATGGTAAATGTTGGTTAAACGGCGTGTTTTAATTCGTTTTTTCACTAACAGATCTCTATTTCTTTAATGAATGTTGCATATATTACATTCTGTAACTAAAATTTGTTTATTTGAATACATTTTCAACAAATAATCTTTATTTTAAGCGAAATTGAAACTACTAGCTGTGTCTGTGTATATTGTCATCAGTTTCTTTATTCTAATAAGCATATTTTTCTCGTCATAGTAATGAACATCTTCTCTTTTCTTCTATACTTTTGAAAGGAAAAAAAATCTTATCTACTGTATTAACAAGACTACAATTATATAGTATCTTGATTGTTTACAAAAAAAAAAACACCATGCAAGGTATGTTTGTCAATCTGTGCTATACAATGGAGAATCATGCAATAGCAACTATGATGACTTACTTTGGGTCCACGGACCACGGGTTGGGAACTGAAGTTGACAGAGGGGGGGCACGAGTAGCAAAAATAGGCTAGAGTCGCCACTGTGTGGATGACAATATATATATATATATATATATATATATATATATGCAAATTTCATTAAACATAATAGACATTTTATGTCTACATATTTTCTTCTGGATCCGTTCGAATTCCCGTATTACTTTTATCGTATTCGGGGGGAATTGATTTATGTATTGTCCATAGTTGTATGTATCCCTAGTACTTTCTGCCCGACTTTGGGCCATCATCAGGTGAGGATCTATTACAAAAGTGATGTAACTTTTGTTTTAGCATAATTACTACTGTGTAAGGGCGTCTTTGCTGGTAAAGATTATGGTGTTTGCTTTTAAATGTAATTCTATAATTAGTGCCAGTAGCTAAAGACATTTAAGTACATTAGCACTGGTTCGAAAATTGATTCTATTGAGTGTTGGTTGCAGGTTTCTAATATGTATATACTTCGAGAATCTGAAGTTTTTGTTTATTATTTTGATGTTCTAATATTGTTGTGTTGTCGGTGAGAATTTTCCGTAGTTGTGTTGTTGGGCATGAATGTTTTTTAAATGCTGAGCTATTGAACTTGTGTCAGAAAGGTGCATTGTAAGTCTCCTCGACAGGGTAGTTGAGGTTAAACCAACATATATATTATTATTATCAGAGATACAATCTCCTAAAGACATTTAAATTTATATATAATGTTGGTTTTTTGCAAAACCCCAATCGAGGGAGAGGAATTATTTCTAATGACTAAATTCGAGGTTTTAAACTTATTATAATAAATAATAAGTTTTATTTTTTTATTAGGATCAGTGGGGAGTATGTTTTTGTGAATCAATGTTTTCAATATTTTTTCATCAGATTTATAATTGTAGTGCATTTGGTTACGATAAAAAAGTTTGTTGACTGGATGGAGTGGTACACTGTTTATTTTGTTGGTTAACATTTTTGATCATATGTTTAATTTGTTCATCAACAATATAGTTAGGAAACCCATTGTTGATGAGAGCCTGTTTTATGTTTTCTAACTCTTTATAAAATATTGTTTTGGAGGAGGAGATTAGTTTGGCACGGGATATTAGATTATGAATAATTGCTTTTTTATATCTGCAGGGGCATTCACTTTTAAAGTTGAGGGTACAGGAGTATTAATTACTAGAGGGTTTTTTGTAAGTGGAGGTAGTGAAGTTATTATTGTTGTTAGTATCGATGAGAACATCTAAAAAGGAAATTTTATTGTTTTTGTTTAGTTCATGAGTAAAGTTAAGAACTGAATTGTTTTGGAAGGTGTCTTGTAGTATGTTGATTTCGCTAATATTATTAGTAAGAATAAGGATATCATCAACATATCTTAGGTATATTGGAGGTTTTTTTATGCTATTAAAAATTCTATTTTCGAGATCGGACATGTAGAAATTACTGAAAATCAGGCCCAGGACAGACCCCATAGATACACCATCTGTCTCAACGTAAATATTTCCAAGATGGTCATAAAATGGAACTTCATATATATATATAAATATATATATATAGATAGATAGATAGATAGATTAACATTGTATTTTATACAAAAGTAGGTAATTATGTTCTTTTGGGTTGTCATACACTCTTTGAACTATGTATTTTCTCAATTTCAGATAGTCTAAAGTTATATCTCTTCTCCATTATCAATTTTAATACAGACAGGTTTTAGTTTCATCTTTGTGTAAATGAATCTCATAACTGTTACCCTGTCACTTATAGAATAATAAATGAATGAATCACAATTTTTTTGGTAAGTGTTTTTAAGTAATTCTCTGAAGATATTTGCTCAGTTTTTTTCTTTTTCCTATTTTTATAAAAGAAAAATAAATAGATATTTTTCCTTTTAAGTTTTTTAAGTTTATTCAAATTTATTTTTGTTGAGAAACAGTATTCAGTAATAATGACCATTCAAACTCTGTTATTTTGATTTGCAGTTAAACGGAATATTTTCCCGCACTTCTTACATAATAATCCAGAAATATTTCCTTTGTAAGGATCAGTGGTTCACTTGAACCATTGGGATTGAAAAAAACATGAAAGAAAAATACAAGAAAGCAGCTTCAATTTCAAATCTATTCGATCAGGTCATTTTCAAGTCCCATTATGACAGATCAAAGAAAAGTATTGACTGATTGATGAAATAAAATTTCTGACTTTTCCTTCACCCAATGCAACAAGAGAAAAAAGAAAAGGAAAAATATCTTAAAAAAAGAATATTCACAAAATAGCAACAAATATGTTTTTTGAAATAAATTTATCTTTTGAAGGCTCTCTAACTGAAGTGGGCTGTAATATAAGCAGGAGACAACAATTTTTTTTTTATGTTGTTTCTTTATGAATATTTATTTATTTATCAATTGAGA
The DNA here is from genome assembly GCA_963585895.1 of Sepioteuthis lessoniana. Classification (NCBI taxonomy): domain Eukaryota; kingdom Metazoa; phylum Mollusca; class Cephalopoda; order Myopsida; family Loliginidae; genus Sepioteuthis; species Sepioteuthis lessoniana. Next base: position 72,365,356 of record OY757929.1, read on the forward strand.
ATTAATTCATTTTTTTTATATGGAAGAAAGCTATGAAGGCAAAATCAGATTAAAACCAAGACAATTTTTTTTTCTTTTTCCTTTCTTCTATAAATTTCAATTAAATTCAAAATGCACAAAGCACAAAATTTCAGACTAAACCAAAAAGGAAATAAAGTAGGGAGAGAAAAGAAAATAGTAAAGATTTAAAAAAAAACACAATGCAATGGAGACATTTTAGATTTAGATTAGCTCCCCAGACATCAGGTGATGTGAAAATGTTTTTGTCTATAGTTCTAGTCTCAAAGGCGGCTCAATACCAAATACAGTATAGATATTTCTTTCCTGGGTAAATCAAAAGTTTACACACATGAAATCTGTCATCAAAAATTGTATCTTTTCCATCTTGTTTTCAATAATTTTACAAACTTTATAAAGAAAAAACAGCCGAATTTTCTTTTTTTACTGACTAGAAATTCAATTCACAGTTCAGCGTCAAATGTTAACAACAATTTGATTTTGGAGAATGTAAACCTTTCAACTTCACTCCAGACAGGTCAGCTTTCTATGTCTTTTTAGTTGTGTTCCAAATCTGTCAAGTTATCTGATTTTGCCTGAAGAAAAGGAAAATACTTTTAAAAGTTTGAAATAAGAAAAGTGTAAGACTGTAGAGCATAGCAATTTGGGGTTTTTGTTCTTATCAAACTAAAATGTTCATAAGTAGTGAAAACTGATATATTGTGTTTAGTTTGTTATATATATATATATATATATATATATATATATGTGTGTGTGTGTGTGTGTGTGTGTGTGTGTGTGTATTTTAAAATATATATCACATTCATTTTATTATGTACCTATATATGTGCATGTATTTTGTTATGTCAATAATTTATATATATATATATATATATATATATATATATATATATATATATATATATATATACTCTCACAGATGTTGACATTTTAAATTAGTTGTCCACATATAATTTAAATTTCTTAAAGATTAAATAGTGGTTTTAGAATAGAATGTTATCTACATTGATTTTCTTGATAACTATTTCTACTGCAGACATCTGCATTTCATTTTAAATTACATCTTGTAAGTCATTTTCATCTTTAAAAACAAAGCAAGATAGAAATAGCTGAGGAAATATCTGAGGATGAAACATCCAATAATGATTTTTTATGCTTTAAGATATAAAAAAAATGATTAAAAGAGTTGCTAAGATTTTAAACATAATAAATTATTATGAATTAAAATTTGGTTAAGTTGACATAAAAACAGTGCATTGTATAATTGATATATTTTTGATTCAAAGAAATCACTAGATTTCTTTCTTTTTTGGATTGTCTTGACAATAAATCTTGGGTAACTCCTATTTACCTCAAAACTTATCCAACAAACATAGCAAAGAAAGTTGATTTCTAACTTAAAATAACAACAAATAAATCAATTTTTTTTAACCTATTAAGAATGGTTTTAAAACATCACCAGAGATACAACATTATCTTTCAGATGATGGATACATTAGTAATGAAATTTAATGACCAGTTATTTACTTTCTGAAGAACTTTGTTAAACAATACTGTAATGAAAAATTAAAGAAAATTAAGGATAAATTTAAGAATACTTTTATCATAGAACAAATAGAAGAGACAATCATTTTCTCATGAAATTAAGAAATGATATAAAACCATTATCTGGACTCGGCAGGAAACAAACCAGTTGATGATTATGTTTTTGTTTTGTAAAACTTTATTAACTTTATTCCTGAATCTGCATAGTTTGATATCAACTCCTAAGATATAAAGTGAATTTTAAACAGTTGGACTGAAGTGTGTTTTAATATTCAAAAATGAATAAAAGTATTTAGAAATAAAAACTAAAATTTTAAGTCTGAATTTCTGAGAAGAAAAATTATCCTATTAATATACAAATGTATTAAAATTTGTGTCATGTCTCCTGTCTTGCTTGTTTAGTTTCTTTGTTTAAAAACATATTAACCTTCCTTCATTTTGGTTGTTATTGTCACAATGCTTCAGTTATTTGAAAGATAAGAAACCATTTTTATATACTGACTTAATGTTTTCATCTTGGCTGTTACAGCCAAAATGTTTTTGTTGTTGAGTTAAATAGTTGGCACTGGTTTTAACACCTACTTGATGACTGACAAGCAAGAGGTCAAAGGTCAAATTATTTCATGGGTCAATAAAAATAGGTTGGAATTATAAGTGTGTGTATGTGCCCTGACAAGTTAATATTATAAAATGATACAAAACAGAAGAAGGGTTTTACAGATACTTTAGCAGTTGCTGCCAAGACAGAAACTGATGCATTTTAGAGGCTTAGACCTTTAGCCCTTCCTTTCACCACTGGGCAACAATAAGAAAGATAACTAAGGAACTTATCTTCTCTCCCTAATGACACTAGGAAACATATAAAAAAAAATTGACTTTTTTAATGACACCAACACAAAATAAACATGGGTATTTGATCATGCGTATTTATTGACTTTTTTGGATGCTGATCATGGATAGAGAAAAAAGGATGGGGAGAGAAAAAATGGTCAGTAAAGGTGATGCTGACAGTCTGGGATCTGAAAGGACCCATCAGTATTGATTTCCTTGAAAAAGGTGCAACTTTAAACAGGGCTTCCTATTGCCAACTCCTTATCTCAAATTCACTTTATTTATTGAATGGAAGAAGTCATCATAGCGTAGTGGTTAACATGCTGGACTACATTATCATAGTAAAAAAGTAAGTAAAGTAGGCAACCATGGTTGAGGGCGACTCGAGGGTTCCCTTTTCAATAGCTAAGACACAAAAGCGTATGGGAAGGCACTACTCCTTTCCCTAGATGGCTCCACTTTACCCTCGATATGTACCTTATAATTTTGAGTGTTAAACAAGGTGGCATCAAGTACCATTTTTTGCGTCTTTGGTATGACTTGACCTGGGATTGAACCCCAATCTACCGGACTATTGGGGAACACTCTAACCACTTGGCCAATGTGCCGGTTATCATAGTGAGTTTAAACTCCAGTCATGCTACTATGTTCACTTTTGGACCAATATTTTCGGTATTATTTCCCCAGCTGAGAGTTAAATAGTACTACTGTTGTTCTTCTACAAGGATGGCTGTGGTATTTAATAACCTATGATAGTTGATATGCCATTAAACCAAAACAAACCGAACCATTTCTTAAACAAACTTTGTATGTTTTGATCCCAGCGTGAAGCGTCCTGCATATCTAGCCACACTGAAAAGTTGTCATTCAACAAAACAGTCTGTCTGGGGATGACAATATATATATATATATATGTATATGTAAATGCCTACAGAAGTAGAAAGAATCGCCAAGGTTTCACCTAACTGGATCCTCAAGATGATTCTCACTAAAGAAGGGTTGAACCAAAACTACATTTTATTGATTAAAAAACCACAAGAAAGAATAAAACAAATGTAAAAAGATAATTTGTACTTTATCAACCAAGCAACCAACTTTTCTTGTGTCTATAAACATCTCGTATTTCTAATCTTGGTTAAGTAATTCATAAGGATTATTGTAGGAAGCTATAGCAAGTTTCTCTTCCATATATAAATTACAATACTTATCCCTTACTTTATATTTACAGCATTTTTTTTACTATCTACCATTTTAAAATATATATATATATATATATATATATATATATATATATATATATATATATGCAATTTTATTTTTGTTTACAGGGATGTTATGATTTCTTTTTTGGTTTCAGAATTACATTTTGTTTTTTATCATTAAGGGTTTTTGGACTATTGTCTTCATCTTTGTTGTTATTTCCACAATATTTTGGCCGATATGTCCTCCGGCCTTCTTCAGGTGTTTGTCAAACTCAGGAACCTTCACGGAACTTCAAACTACGTCCTTTATTGAATCTATGGGGTCTCCTGTTCTGATTCCGTTAGCCATAACCGGATACAAGTGTTAAGTATTCCTGTATTGTTACTCACCTGCAGTCAGGATTGAACCTGCAAACTCCAGATGATTGTCTCCTTAGAAGCTTAGGGAATCAACGCCTATAACCATTACATCATGTGTCCTGAATGACCCCCATGGATTCAATACTGCTGAAGAAGTAAGAACAAATAAGTGACATCCTCTTCTGAACCCCTTCACATGGAAGAGAAAGTGTTGGATGATCAGCTGGAACTTATCTACAACTGCTTTGTACAGACACAGGATTTAATCTAGAAGACCTGCCGGAAGTGATGGAAAATAGTGACAAATGGCAAGAGAGACTTAGGGAAATTTGTGCTAGCGGCATGATATGGTGATGATGATGATGATTTAATGCCGAAAACTTATGCACAACTATATAGTCAAAAGTAACTGTCTAAATTTCTGAGACAAAGCTTGGTGATTTTTATCATTAAGGGTTTTCGGACTATTATTGTTACTCGCCAGCAAGACACTTGGCGTAACAGTTATAGGTGTTTAGAAGATATTGCTACCAAGCTATGCTAACTAATTTTAGAGGCTTGCCACTTCAAATCAAGATGGCTTCTTTTTCTTTACCACATAGTTACTCTGTTTTATTTTGTTTACATTAAAGCCAGATCCTCTAGCTGTTTGCTCTAGGCTAGGTAATAGGGATTTTGCTTGGGCTGATGTGTTTGTGAGAAGTGCTAGATCATCTGCATGGTCTGCAATATGAGATATCATCTGCTTCTGGCTTTTTCTTAAAAAGAAAAAACATTTTCTTTTATTAGATCTGTGTTGTCTAAGTAGAATATAAACAAGATGGTGCTAATGTATCTCTTCACAAAACTCCAGTGATAATGTTGAAGAAGTCAGTGTCTCCATCTGAGATAAGGACTCAAAAAGTTGAGATAATTACAAGGGCCTGAATTTTTAAAAAATTCCTTGTCGTCATATTCGCCTTCTCATAACTGAGACAGTTCATAAAGAGCAAATTCATGATATCCTTTAAACAAAATATGTTATACACTCACTACAAGACATAACCGGACATTGGCCTAGGGGTTAGAGTGTTCGCCAATGGCCCGGGAGACCTGGGTTCAATCCCAGGTCGAGTCATACCAAAGACTCAAAAAATGGTACTTGATGCTTCCTTGCTTAGCACTCAGCATTATAAGGTACGGATCAAGGGTAAAGTAGAGCAATCCAGGAAAGGAGTAGCGCCCTCCCCTACACATTGGTGTAGTAGCTATCGAAAAGGGAGCCTTCGGGTTACCCTCGACTATGGTCGCCAACTTTACTTACTACAAGACATAATCATATAACCTTCATATGAACAGTTTCTTCATTATATTTATCAAAATCTATGGAGTTCACATACTGTATTACACATAAATACATTTTTAAGAAATAAAAAGTTAATTTTCTTCAGAAACAAAGATACTGAAATATTATCATTTGTGGTGAAACATTACACAATTAAAACATATGCAATTAGGTATTACTTATTACCAAACTCTACTGTATCGAAACAAACAAATCAAGAATATGAATATGTAGCAGTCCTAAAATGTGTAGCAGTCCAAAAATAAATCTAATATAGATTTTAATTCTAATATAGATTTATATAATTTTCTTTTTGGTTCCAGAGAAGTTGCAATGTTACAGTTTCAATGTTATAGTGTTTAGTAACAAATAATGATGAATAAAATCCATTTTGATGGTAAAATTTTCCACTAGAAATAATAAATCCTGGTAATTTTTGAAGAAAACTGTTTAGGGTTGTACTTGTTGATGGCTAATACTTTATACGTTCATACTCTCTTTCTTGGATAAATGCTTTGAAAGAACGTGTTAAATTCTTCCAAAAACTATCTTGAGTTATCTGATTTTCTTGTATAATCAATCATTATTTAATATTTGAGTAGTTTCTCTTTTATATTTTGTTTCTTTTCATCACAATATTCTGGTGTCCAGTTCCAAATTGTCTTCAGTTGATTATTGATGGCATACTGTTTATTATTTTGGTGACTTGCAATTAATTTCCTTGAACCTGATACTAACCTTTTCTTTGTTCTGGAAAGAAAGTCAGACTTTGCAGATGAAAATAGATAATCTCAAATCTCCAATAGATGCCATACAAATAGATTAATAGACATATATTTGCTGCTTTTGTCATTACAATTGGTGTGCTTTTTTTGGCCAATTATTCTTTATATATATATATATATATATTGTTTTCATTCCTACATTTCTGGTTCTCTGGCCTCCCTTAAGTAGATATCTCATGATATTTAGTAATTTTGAATACCCATTGAAAACAACCTCACATTTGTTTACTTTTTTTTTGTTTTTGCCATCACATGCATAAGAATTCACAGGTCACAAGATAAAAGTTTATGCTTCACTCGTTTCTTGTTTTCAAAACCATTGTATTCGATAATTTTCAAAAATTTTGGAACCAAGAAAACTTTCAACAAAAAATAAAATGAATTAATCTGTAACACAAAACAAAGGATTTTGAAAGCTGAGGTCTTTTTGTTATCAACATTAAATAAAGAATAATAAAATTGATTTAACATTTTCCATGTGTCAAACAGAAAAATGAAAGTGATACTGAACTGGCAAAAAAAAATTGCTCGATTACAGCCACACCCATTAATGACAAACAACATCAAAAGATGAAAGCTTTTGTGAGTGTACACTTTAATCTTGATGCAAAAAGTCTGTTATTTTTTTCTGTTATTTTCTTTTTAATTAGATCAAAATCAGATCAGGAAAAACAGAGAGCAAGACCTGTAATATTGAAAGGTCAGAGAGTGTTCAAGTCACATTAAATAAAAGTGCAACCCCTAAAATTTGACCATAAAACATATATTTGTGTATGTTTGTATGCATAGGTGTATTTGTCAGTGTGCATTTGGAAGAATGTGTATGATCATATGTATTGCAATAACCAAAGGTACCAGGATTTACCATTTCTAGTGAAACATTACACAATTAAAACAAATATCATTAGTAATTATTCATTAGTAAATATTAGAATATTGAAACTGTAACCAAAAATGCTGCCAAACCAAACACTGGTCAAGAAAGAAGAAATCAAAACTTGACAGTTATTGAATAAATTCTAATACATATTTAAGAATTATCATAACATGTAAGAGTAAGAAGGAGCAGGGTTTTTGGAAGACCTCATTCTTGAATTAATTATTTCATGGTAAACTCATTATTCTTTCCATTTGGTTGGAAATAGCAGTTTTGTCTTTAAAGTTAGCTGTGTTAACCTTTAGTGACTGCAGAGATTAGTGCCACCTATACTATATGTATCCCCTAGTCCATAAGTTACCCTTAGAGACTTATGTAAAACGTCCAGAATCCAAATATTTAGCTTCCTATGAGATACATGATAGATAAGCAAATTATAGCTCGTTTTATCCATATAGACATATTTATGTTTCCATATGCATTTCTGTGTATCTATATAGACATATTTTTATATGGACATTTATACTTATAAATTTATGTAGATGTGTGTCTGTGGCCTTTAGAATAATTTCATATTGATAATTCGTTTTATTTTTTTCATGTTTGATGGCCAAACTTGCAGCAGCAGACAAGTTTGCTTGTTTTGTTTTGTGTTTTTTTTTTATGGTGTTTTATATTTTATCAAGGTGGTGGAGAAATTAAGGGAAATCAATGAATGAAAAAGATAATAGAAAAGCCCTGTGCATTTTCATGGTTGAATGAACAACATTTTTAAGGATCTTAAATCAAAAATACTGTTGGCTGTTGGGAGGGGATGCCTTTATTTTTTGCTGTTTCATAGAAGGTTATTCATTTTTCTTTCACTTTAATCTTTCTTCCTTTTATACCCTTCTTTCTTTTTATTCTTTCCCACTTTTTAAAAATTTTCTTTCACTTTATTCTTTCCTTAAACTGATGCTTTTTTCATTTATTCCTTTATTTCATTTTATATGAATATTTCTTTCTTTCTATCTTTCTTTCTTCCTTTCTTTCTTTCTTTCTTTCTTTTGTTACTATATTTTCCCTGTTATATTAATCTTCTCTCTTTCTCTTTCTTTTATCTCTATTTACTGCTGTCTATTTGTTTGTTTCTTTTTTTCTTTCTTTCTTACTCTAGGCATTTTTTTCTTTTATTTTCATTACTTTCTTTCTTTTTTATTGTTACTTTTAGACAAAGTATCACTTATTTTTTGTTGAATTTTTTCATTCTTTATTTTTGATATTTTTCTTTGCTTTTTCTGTTTCTTTTTCATTTGCTCTTTCTTGTCTTTTTCTAAACTTAGGCTTATCTTTTCATTCATATTTCTTTTTGTCTCTGTTTTTTTTGCTTCTTCCATTCTTTCTTTTTATTTTCTTTCTTTTTGTTTTCTTTCTTTTCATTTTGTTTTCTTTTTCTTTTTCCCTTTTTCTTTTACTTTCTTTCTTTTTGTCTTTCTTCTCTCACTTCCCTTGCTTTTACTTTTTTCTTTTCTTTTTCTTTCTTTTTCTCTCTTTTCTTTCCTTCTTTCCCATTTATCCTTTTTCTTCATTTCAGTTTTCATTTTTTATTTTCTTCCATTTTTATTTTTGTTTTCATTTCACTTTTTATTTCTTTCCTTTTTTCTTTTTTTATTTCCTTCCTTTCCATCCGCTTTTATTTTTCATTGTTATTTTTCTGTCTTTCCTTTTTATTTTTAGCTTTTTCTTATTTCTTTCTTTCTTTTTACTTTGACCTTCTCTCATTTTCTTTTTTTTTATTTTCATTATTCCTCCCTCTCTCTCTCTCTCTCTCTCTCTCTCTCTCTCTCTCTCTCTCTCTCTCTCTTTTTCATTTGTTGATTCTTCCAATTGCTGATATTTTCTTTTTGATTTCTTTCATTTGACATGATTCACTCATTTATTTCAAAACTGCCACCCCCCTACAAAAAAAGACAAATATTTAGTTTAAAAAGCAAAAATAAATGAGTCTAATCTTCTAATCCAATCATGTTAAGACGTCTTTTAATTTAATATTTTCTCCCCCTTTTGTGTTTAAAGAGGTGAATGAAGGGCTCTTTAAAGACTTTTATCAAAACTGTTTTTATTCTAAAATACAAAATACAAGGACCAAGTTTGTGGAAAGAATTTTAAGCCACTATTTAAATGATAGCTTTTTACATTTTTGGCAGAAATTATTTTTGGATATTTTAAAATCATATTCTTCATTGAATGTATGGATTGTTCTGGGTGCCATGGAATTATCTGGGTCATAATGATAACTTTGAATATCTTCAATAGAAAACTGTAATTTAAGTGAATATTTATAAATAATATTTAGTTACATTTTGAGAATCAATGGCACCAAAAAGGATATTCTAAGCAGATAAAACAACAGATAAAAACAAAGAAATAAACAAATCTTTCAAAGACAATGGAGGTTCAACTTTACAATATACTAATAGTTATTTATAATCACCATATATGCTGGAGAAACTTGGATTTCAAGAGAGGAAAACAATGGAAAACTGTGTATTGGAGAATGATTGCCTCAGGATTTTGGTAGGAGTTTCTTGCATGAATCACATCAAAATGAATGACCTTGAAATATCAAATAAAATCATTGACATTATCAAGATGAAAATATTCAAGTGGTTTGGTCACATGGTATGAAAAGACAACCATGCCACTTATGCCAACCACTCATATAGGAAGAATTCCATGAATAAAAGACCCAGAAGATGACCAAGAAAATTATGGAGTAACCTCAAAAGAGAAGACACAGCTAACAATGAAAAGATTGGAAAGAAACAAAATGAAATGGAGGACAGATATGATCAAAGAAACTTTAGCTGCTTGTGCAGATAATGATAATGTAATAATAATTTTCTTACTTGCTTTATTCATTTAATTAACAATCGCTAATGTTCAAGACATACTAGGATGAGTTGAAAGTTTTGCAATATTTTCATATGTCATGTGACCAAAGCAGTTCAAGGTATGGAAGGTACCTACTGGGGTTGGTAGTATAGTGGTAGTTGGTGTGCTGATACATTGTGTATTGCTTCACTCAGTGTGTAACTTGAAAGTCACACCGATGAATGAACAATCTAGTCTAATTCTAGAACTTATGTTTTGCAAGTTCAATCATCATCATCATCATCATCACCATCATCATCAAGTAGCTCAGCCAGCACAAATTTCTCTGACTCTCTCTCACCAATTGTCACTATCATCCATCACTCCTGACAGGTCTTCTAGTCTACATCCTGTATCCATTCAGAGCTTTTATAGGTATGTTCTTCTTGGTCGTCCAACATGTTTATGTGAAGGGGTCCATAGGAGAATGTCACCAATGCGTTTGTTCTTGCATGCCTTTTTCGTCTTACTTGGATGGTTTTTGAGATAGGAAGTAGGTGGCCATACAACTGTTGTTTCGTGGAATGTTACTTCCATGATTTGTTCAATACAGCTCATAACATTCTTGTGCAGCTCTTGTCAAGATTTTTCTCTATATGCTTCGTCAGCATCTATGTAGTGCATCTATACAGTAGAACTGACACAACTGCTACTTGGAAGAAATGATGTTTTATTTTATCAGATTGGTTAGACTTCCATATGGTTGATAACCAACCAATAGCAGTTCAGATCTTTAGTAGGCTATGATACCATGTAAGCAACCAAAGCCCTTTGTTTTGTGAATGGTGAAGGGGTTATTGATCACAGTAACCAGATGATTGAAGAAATTTCACTCAAGTTGCATGAACCTTGATGATCAGACAAGATCAGGTAGGCCTAAAACTGTGGATTCCAAGGCCATGCTCTAAGTAATAGAGCCAAATCTGTGGAGTAGCACTTGGAGAGTATCAGGCAAACTTAGCATTACACACTCCTGTGTGTTTATCAACTTGATGAGCTCAAGAAAAGCATCAGGAGCAGCCAAATTATAACTCACATTGCTAATATATTGCAAAACTTTTGCCTCACTCTTTATAATTGATAGGAAGGGAAAACTTTGAAATCTCTCTGTTAAAAACAAAGAACTCAGACTATAACACTCTGCATATGGAGATGCCTTTATTACCCGCCACTTCTTACACTCGCACATAAACCAATATGGCCGTTTGTTTACTTCTGGTCCTCGAATAATGCTCTCTCTTCTCGAGAGTATCAGGGGAGATAACTCGCATGCCTTAACACTCTCTTCATCATTATTTATTCTAAACTTCAGTTTTGAATAGCCACCCTACACTAATCTATCCCCCCAGTTATGGGTTCAATATTACCAATACTGTTCTGCAACAAGGATGGCCTTGACATTAAATAACCCACAAGGGTTAATATGCCACCAAACAAAGAAACCAAATCAACCTAAAACAAAACAAGCAAATCTCTAACATCAAAATTTACAAATCTTTGAATAATGAGAAAAAATAGATAAAACAAAATAAGACAAGAAAAGAAATAAGAAATAATTTTTGAATATAAAGAGAAATAAAAAATCCATTAAGATGCTTAATTGTGTTCATATCTTAATTTAAATAAAACATAATAAATAACAAATCCATTATCTATTTTTACCAATCAGATCTTTTCTTTGTTTTCATTTATAAGTGAATCAGGTAAAGAAATGTAACAAGGAATCTTTTCTTTTTGTTCTTGGATATCAGATATGAATCATGAATCTGATTTGGTTACACCATGCATGTGGAAGTAAGTAAAGTTGGCAACCATAGTCAAGGGTGACCCGAAGGATCCCTTTTTGATAGCTACTACACCAAAGTGTAGGGGAGAGTGCTAATCCTTTCCCTGATCCTTACCTTATAATGCTGAGTGTTAAGCAAGGTAGCATCAAGTACCATTTTTTCACTCTTTGGTATGACTTGACCTGGGGTTGAAGCCAGGTCACCCGGGCCATTGGTGAATACTCTAGCCATTATGCCAAAGTCCAAAGTAAACCATGAAAAATAAAGCTGAAACTGATGCAAGCCAATTTATTCTGAATGAATCTTTATTTTTACCAAACCTGATGATATCAGCAGCTATGAAAAAGTACAAAAACAAAAGCTGTAGTTACCAAGACAGAAATTACTAATGAATGAAACATCAATTTTCTACTTAATTATCCTTATAATATTCAACAAACTTACTTAAATGTGTTTTCTATTGGTTGTAGCAGCCCTGAAACTGTTTTGCTATAATGTGAAACTATACCATCATATTTCTTTTAATGACCTCTAAATTCTAAAATCTTCACCCTTGTAAAGAATTTTCAGTTTTGTTGGAAAGAAAAATTATACTGAGCTAAGTCAGATGAGTATAGAATGTGCTGCAATTGCTTAATCCTGTGTTTAATAAAAAACCACAGAACAAAAGTGTTTAGATTGCTGATGAAAAAGTATTGAGAATTGGCAATAATTCATCAAGACTTGGATGGGAAATCTAAACAGTTGAGTAGATGTCTAGATATCATCACTTTATTATATAAGGTGTTCAATTGTGCACACATCTTCATTTAAATTTTTAAAAATCAATCTTGAAATTTAATAGAAATAAAAGTTCAATCTTGATATCTTTTCAATCCCTCTCCTATGCTCTAGTTCTTTCAAAACTAAACAAAAAACATTTCATAAAAGAAGTGAACTAAGAATAAATTGGTGTAGGGGAACAATAAATAATTGTCTCCCTTGTTTCAGTTTACCACTGGACCATCAGCACCAACTAGTCTCCACTGAAGAGGCGGTTGATTGTTACATGACTGTCCTGGAAAAATTTTGTAGTCTTCTTCAGTCCTCTGTTTTTAGGACAGTAACGTCAAGCCTTCTGTCCAGCTATGAATGATAAATTCAACATTGTTATGATTATTTTACTGTCCATCAATCTCAAGTAAACTTTAGTACATTTGTTGTACACCTTTCACATACTTCTTGTTCATGGAACAATATATGCATATTTCATCTGTTGGGACTTGCTTGCGTTTTCTTTTCAATATCACTTGTATGTATATTATGTATATATCAAATATTTCTCTTTGTGTAAGTAAACTTGTTTTTCTTTCCATTTGTTCAGTGTTGGTATATCACAGATATACTCATAGTAATATTAGTCCTTGGGGAATAAAAACTTAACAAAATATCTTCCCACAGCATCAATCATTATAATACCAGCTTTTATTTACCAAAGTGAAATCTTTCTGTGTATTTGAGTATGTCATCAAAGCTGCAATAGTTAAACTAGAATTCAAAGACGGTCGGAAGCAGAATTCATTTACCAATTAACATCCAAAAAGAAAAAAAAATCTCCATTTACTATTTCCTAACTAAGTGAATCCTTGAATAACCCTTGTGTTGATGGGATGTGACCCCCAAATATCACAAAGGTCAAGATATTTCATTTTCTGGACTAGTTATTCACACCTATTCTCTGGTGACATTAATGTTCAAAATGAATTTTCACACCCTGTTTGTGGGATTTATAGTATACAGATTATATCCTTTCTGAGGAGTAAGCTCTCACCAAACTGCATCTAGTGGTGAGGTTCCAGTTCTAGAGCTCTGGGGAGTGTAGTATACTCCTTCTTTGCCATTACTCCCAAGTCCACTCTCACCTGGAATGGAAGAACATGTCAGGTTCCCATCTATGATTTATGGAGATATGTCTGCAAATTATCTACATTTGATATGAATGCTTGATACCATATGTGCAAACAAATGTTTATTATTACTAAATAGGAATTGTCCCTTGCAACCATATAATTGTATATAAATAATTAACATTTGATAGAAGTACTTGAAACCGTACGCTAGTGTGCAAATTATGTGTATCAAGTTTGGGCCTTAAACAATTCAATCAGGGGTTTGATATATTGCTAAATAACCAAATCCCACAAATTTATTCATACACTTCAACTTAATTATTAAAGAATATGCTTCTCACTTTGTATAAAGCTAAACTAGTTAGCCATTTTTTGTAAGTCAAAGCATTACTGTATCCCTCTTTATTCTGATCTTGAGCCAGACTAAAGTAAATTTTATCCATGAAAACTTGGTTGTCGAAAAAAATCAAGAACCTGTTTTTTTTGCACCTTAGAAGATGTATGTTTAAAAAAAGTGCCTTATCTAAATCCCTAAGCTGGACATATTACAATATTCAGCCTCCTATCACTTACAAAAGAATATTTACAACTTGTCAATGTTTATGAAACAAAATCCTGGATCATATAGTTGGGACTTGAATGCTTTTATCAGTGTTGCCTTTGAATTATTTACAATGTGTACTGGAATGACTTCATCACAGTCAGCAATGTTTTCAAAACAGTAACATATGCATACACACTCCATTCAAAAAGGCTTTGGTTGCAGCTTGTATGTACAAAATATGTTCCAGTTTATCAATGTTCAATTGAGCAGATATTTTGGCTCATTTTAAGCAATAACCTTTGTTGTGTACTTGGAATGATTTTTCAAAATTTCATAAGCAAAATACACATGTGGCACAAAAACGTAGCATAGTTAATGTTTCTATGGATGTGCTCACCTATGATTGGCAGTAATCAATAGATTCATCATAATAGTCTTTAAAGATTTAGTAATTCTTAAAGGCAAAGAACTACATGGGAAATCAAGCAATACTATAGATTTGGACTTAAGATATAGGTTATTGTCTAAGGAAAAACAGTGTTCATCTGATTGATCAATATAAACCATTTTTAGGTTCTTTTAAAGCCTTTATATCAAAATGACTTATATTTAAAAATTTTGTTCCCATGGGTCCAGGTTAACAATTCTTTTTATATACTAAAGTTCAAGGGGTCAATTATTCTATTAAAATACAATACAATTATATCCAAATGTTTACATGAGGGCAAGCTGAAAGGTTCATATGATGATGTCATATCCACAGCTGATGCCTCTTCTGACCAATGGAATTCAAGCTATGTACCACCAGGGAAAGAAGTGAGTGGGCCACATGGGGAACAGTGTAAAAAAATAAACCTCATCTGTCCACATTCTTACTCAGAATATAAACAGCTGACCTTCGTACAAGATGCTTCAAAAAAAAAGAATGCTACCATTTGTAACAGCTTTTATTTAAATCATTCAAATTTATTTTTAACCCTTGAAACAGAAGTTGTAGACAACCAAATCTGGGTAGATAGCTTTTTGATAGAAATAAAGTTAAACAGAAATTAATAAATGTGGCTTGCTTGAGTTTTTTCAATCTTACATTCTCTTAGCTTTACTAAATTAACCAGATGATCATATGTATACATTTGTATATATATATATATATATATAGTCATCCACAGACAGATCTGTTTTGTTCTATCAGAACTCATCAGTGTGGCTAGACAGTAGCTTGGCAACCGAAGTCGAGTGCGACCAGAATGCTCCCTTTTCAATAGGTACTACACTGAGGTGTAGGGAAGGGCATTACTTCTTTCCCTGGATTTCTCCTCTTTATCCTTGATACATACCTTTTATTGCTGAGTGTTAAGTAAGGAGGTATCAAGTACCATTTTTAAAGTTTTTGGTATGACTCGACCTGGTATTGAACCCAGGTCTCCTGGACCATTGATGAACACTCTACCCACTAGATCCAATGAGCTGTGTCTTTTAATGAGTGGTATTCTCACAAAGAGGTATATGTTTTACTTGACATATACATATTCATCTGAGAACATTACATCTTTTCCTTTTCCTTAATAAGTCCTTCCTTTCTGACAGCAATGTCCTCTTATATGAAGATCTGGCAAAGCTGATATGGGTACCAGTAACCTTTTTTTATGAGGTGACCTCTTTATTTTATTCGAGGCTAATCTAAGGGTCATTCTAGAATTCTAGTTGTATGAGTACCAGTCACCTAAAGCAATTGGCCTCTATCCAAAAATTATAATCTTTACAGAACTCTGTTCTATAAATTTAAAAGCTTTTTCAGTTCTTTTTCCCCTACGACCTTCCACAAAAGTATCAATTCCTTTCTTGCCCTTGGTGGAAATGAGAGATATCTTGGTAACAAATTGTTTTGTCACTGGCATGTAATAATTATTGGGTGTAGGTGAGTGTTCTAGCATCCAAATAATCATCACTGGAAAAAATTTTATTCTCATTTTGAGTCTTGGTAGAGGTCAATATTTAAAAAATTACAAAGTCTATAGAAAATCTTTTCAAAATTGTTTTTAAAGATCTTTGTTAATTTTTATTTTTCTGTAAATTTCTGAATTGTAAATCCAATTCAGTTTTATATTATATGCTTTCCAGTAATTCCTCAGAAATTAACTTTATGCTATGAAGATGGTAAAAATATGAAACTATTAATAGTAATATATTGTTTTAATTTCAAAGGTATTCAATTTGATATTAAATCTATTTGAGGTCACTGTTTGCAGACATCACACACACACACACACACACACACACACACACACACATATATATATATATATATGTGTGTGTGTGTGTGTGTGTGTGTGTGTGTGTGTGTGTATGGTACATCAATACTCAGACATTTGTGTGTCTCCCTGAATCTGCTCATCCTATTTCAAACGTATTCACAATTAAATCCATTAGATGTCAGTGTTTGTAGAAGTTTATATATCTATATATATATATATGGTACATCAATAATTTCCTATCCTAAGGATATAAAACCATTTAATTAACACAACATTTTTTTTTCAAAGTAATATCCTCTCTTGGCAAGTATTTAATACAGAAATGAATTTTAATCATATTAATCAAATGTTATACAGTGAAAATCCTACATCAAAATTCCCCAACAAACTGCTTGTTAAGCTTTGGGCATATTGATAAGATGAATAATTTATGGAATAATGTCTTCATTTAAGAACTTGAAGCAGCAAAAGGTAAGCCTAAAAATATTATGGTCATAATAAAAATGAACATACTCTTCCAGATAATTCAAAGAGCAATGACAATACTTCCATACAGAATGACAAATCACCATTAATTTTCATCTCTAAAAAAAGGAAGAGAGAAGAAAGATGGAAAACACTTTGATTATGATTACAAATTAGTAATATTTACCCATTAATCACAAGAAAAAATAGCTGAGTAGAAAAGAAGACAACTCGTCTTTTATATAAGAAAAGAAATAGACAAAAATGAAATAAAGGAACTCGACAAGAAAAAGATTTTAGCAACATAAAGAAAAAACATTAATGCAATCAGATAATGATAAAATGTAATAAATAAATGCAAATTTTTGGTTTATATAATTTTTGTGCATTATTCAGACTATTGTCTTAATCTTTTTATTACATTTCAGACAACCGATATACTTATGTATTGAATAACTTTTTAAGAACATTTTTTCAGCTTAAGAACAAGGGATTGTTCATAACATGAAATATGTTTTTGAAACAATGAAGCTTACCAAGTTTCTAGGCTTAACTTTGCTGTAACATCAATCCAAAGTTTCCAAATGCTTTTAATTGAGATAATAAAGTTTTTAACATCATTATATTATCATTGCTATTGTGTATTAGTGGTGGGGTTCTAATATTTGGAATATCCAAGTAAATACACTAGGCTACATCTAGGGTTAGACTTCATTCTTTATTCATAGTATTGCATTGATTTGGATTGTATTATAGTAGATTTGAAAGTATATATAAGTGATTGAATGTTTTTTTCTGTATGTCATTTGATGCTGAAATATTTTGGTAGCTGAGCATATGCAAAAGTTAGGGGTTATTCTTTACACACAATATTTGATAAAAATACCTTTCGTTGTAAAATATTTGGTGTTGTTCATTGGAAGAAGTCTTACATTACTCCAGTATATACAGTATATATATATACATTACATTACTCCAGTATATACAGTATATATATATATTATTTTGTGTTCTTCTGGGATATATTTAGAAGTCTTTGAAAGATTTGTTTGATGATAAATTTTCCAGTGATCAGAAGTTCCAATCTTATAGTGCCATCAAAAATGATCTAAAATTTCTAAGAAATATCTCATTTGTACTTTATTTAAATTTGGCTATCATGCCAGTCAAATGAGGTGCCCGTGGTGTAATGGTTGCCATCCTAGGAAATGGACACAGCAACACGAGTTCAAACCCTGGACAAGACTAAATGCATTTCACATAGCACTAATACCCTTGGAAAAGGTATGAATCCAATTATTCTCCCTCCAGCTAGACTAGGTTCTTCAGCTTTAGTGAGGCAACTAGTCTAGGAGAAGGAAAACTCTGAATTCAAACCTGTTAAACTCCGCTTAAAAATTGACCTCGTGTCACATCCTGCCCGAGCGGAGGGGTTGGTAAATATGATCATGCCAGCCAAACTGTTAGGTTTTGCAGCTCTACACTGTCTTCATTGCTTCTGATATGCATGAAATACTCCCTGAAACTCTTGCTTTCGAGGTTAAGCAGCAGATGTGATTCAAATTGGCATTACTCCTCATAATCAACTCTCATGGCCATGCATTTTCAACAGCAATGCACAGGAGGTTACATACAGTACTCACTCATGGTCATGCATTTTCACCAGCAATGCACAGGAGGTTGCAGTGGTGATGCAGTTTAATGTCTTACTCTTTTTTGCGGAGGGTTCTTACCCCTTTGCTGTGTATTCTAAACTTCACTAACAAAACATTAGAGTGGTATGTTAGTGGTATGGCAGTATAGATTGAACCTTTCCCATAATGACCCATAATTGTTTTTTTCCTTTTTCCAGATAGCAGCTGTCTGACAAAAATGGTATCTGTCATAAAAGTAGTGTTTTATATTTGATTTGCTCAATGTGGAAAATTTTTCATACACTGACATTC
Source organism: Sepioteuthis lessoniana (assembly GCA_963585895.1). Taxonomy (NCBI): domain Eukaryota; kingdom Metazoa; phylum Mollusca; class Cephalopoda; order Myopsida; family Loliginidae; genus Sepioteuthis; species Sepioteuthis lessoniana. The sequence continues at coordinate 72,384,097 of OY757929.1, forward strand.
ATTGATGCTGGCTGAACATTTATAGAGACCAAACATTGGATGTGAGCACAATTAGGTGGTGGTATGTTGTGACTAGCTCTAACAGTCAATCCATTAAATGTAGAGCACCTCTATCAGCTCATCTACACAAATCAGACCAGAGATATGGTTTCTCTTTATTGCTGCAGCCAAAACCTTCGGCTGGTACAAATGTTTACAAGAGCAGTATGCATGCTTTTGTTCATTGCAGGCAAAAATGATGACAATGTAGAAAAATATTATTTTGTAGCAGAAGTCTTGCTCTATCTAATCATGTTATTTTGTTCCTTTATTTGTTGTAGTTTTAATTAAAATAAATAGAAAGCGTTACTTTTGGAGTGTTCCACATAGATTCTCTTTTAGCAAGCTCATCATTCTTGCTTATTTCAACTTAGAGGCTTTGTATTCATAAAACTCTTTTAGTCATATTGTTTATGTTTATAGTGACTTATTAATTATAATCAGACAGTAATGAATGTAACAATTCTGATGACCTTGATAATAATGGTACTAGTATCAGTCATCAAAATAATACCATAATATTACTAATAAGAAATCCTCTTCATAGAAATATTATAGAAGATGAAGGAACAATGAAAAATAACTATGATTGAATACATTGAGGAAAACAAAAAAGAAAAAAATATTCTATTTCTTTTCTATAAACACTCTCTACCCTGCCCCAATTCGACCATTATTTTATACCCTCTTTTCATTTTCCATTTCTTTATGATTTGAAGAGTTTGTCTTAAAAATGTCTAATCCTGTGGATGTCATTATTTTGAAAAAAATAAAAAATGTCACAGTTGAGTGATTTTCTCTAGGATTAAGAGGGGGAGACAAAAATCATTTTTGTTATGGGAGGGGAGGGCTTGAGGATCGATGCAGTGTGAAGCATTTACCCTTCACTACCCATTCATCGCCCTTGGCTAATTTCCAAAGGAAGAATTTAAAGAGGCAGATGATCGAATTTCTTAGGAGGGGCATTGGGGTTTTGTTGAGGGGGAGTGCCAACATTCTCTTTTTTTTTTAATTTTTCTTTTTTCTCTTTCAAATTGAACAAATTTTCTTTAAGATGTAATATTTTCTAATTTGTAGTCTTTTCTTTTGAATATTTTTTCTACTTTTTATTCTTCTTTTCCTTCTTTTAGCTTTTCTTTGCATCCACCCTTTCTTATTTACGCTTCTTCTTTTTCTAATTCTTCTTCTTCTCCTTCTTCTTCTTTAGTAGAAAATATAATGATTTCACATACAAACAGAATTATAATATAGATTTTCTTCAGAGAAAGTGTAATTGATTCCAGCTCAGAAAGTTCAGGAATTAAACAGATAATACACTCTAATCTTTGTTAGAAATACATAATGGTTGCATATGCAAATATATAGAATAGATGTCAAAATTTTGGAGACGAAGCTTGATGATTTTTATCATTAAGGGTTTTCAGACTATTGTCTTCATCTTCATTGTTATTTCCACAACGTTTTGCTATGTGTCCAGCAGGACACATAGCGTAGTGGTTATAAGCATTGGTTCCCTAAGCTTTTAAGGAGACAATCATCTGGAGGTTGCAGGTTCAATCCTGACTGCAGAGGAGTAACAATACAGGAATACTAACACTTGTACCCGGTTATGGCTGATGGAATCAGAACAGGCAGCCCCTGTGGATTCAATAAAGGATGTAGTTCAAAGTTCTGTGTAGATTCCCGAGTTCAATAAACCCCTGAAGAAGGCCGGAAGACATATCGACCGAAACATTGTGGAAATAACCATAGATATGAAGACAATAGTCAAAAAACCCTTAATGATAAAAAAAAAAAATGTAAAATAGATTTTCCTGTCAGATAGCATAACTGATTCTAGATCTGAAAGGTTAAGTTTCAGACGGATTCTAAACTCTGATCCAGCATTGAAAATACAAAGACTCTATATACAACATGTAGAATAATAATACAGATATTTCTTTTCAGAAAGTATTGTGCAAAGTCACCTGGTGTACTAGTTAACATACTGCAAATGATAAATGAGTAAGAACTCCAGTTGTGCAATTTCATTCACTTTTTGATTAATATACATAGGAAAGGCATGAACCCCCTCATTCCCTCTTCCACCAGCTATGGGTTATATAGTATCACTTCTGATCTTCTACAAAGATAGCATTGGCATAAAAAATAATCCACAACAATTGATATATTATTAAACAAAGAAACTAAATTATATTGAATATTGATTCCATCTAATCTCTGGGGACTGGACAGATACTACACTCTTATCTTAAGAAGAAATACATAATGGTCATGTATACAACAAAGCAATAGAAAAGAATTATTAAAATTTCTGAAAAGTTAAGCAAGACCAAATTTAGCTATGAAAAAATAATGAACTACATAATTTTTTTATTACCAAAATATTTCAAAATTATGATGATTTTTTATTATTTTCAGATTTAGCCCAAATTGTATACAGAACGCAAATGAAGGAAGATGGAAATAAGGAGTTTTTAGGGTTCAGTACTTTATTGTAAATAATTCCCACTAAGTCATGAAAATAAATTTTGGTGCTAAGACAAAGAAAGTGTTAAACTGACCTAACAATATTTGCAACAGTAGCTATTAATGGAGTCTATAATACATCAAGTGCATCCTTTATAGACAGATAAGACCTCCTCCACTTCTACCTCCACCAAGAAAAGAAATTTCCAGTATATAAACTTTCACCTCAGTGGTGAGGCTTCAACTCTAGAGTTCTGGGAGAGTGGGAGTAACTCTTCATTGCCATTATCCCAGGGTCATTCTGCCTGGAGAGGTAGTTACTTTCGGGTTCCCAACTCAGGTCAAATAACGCATCATTCAGTATGTCCAAGGCCTGACTAATAAAACAACAACTTTTCGGAGAAATTTGACTTTATTCATCAACATAGTCTCCTTCTAGGGTGATACACCGATTCCAATGCTTCTCTAACAATTCGATGCCTTTTTTGTATAACGAATTGTCTTTGGCCTTGAAATATGCCTCACATTCCAATATTACTTTTTCATTAGAGCCAAATCTCTTTCCCTAAAGTATTCTGTGCGGAAGCAATTCAAAATGCAATTCATATAGTTTTGCTATCGTTGCGATCGACTTGTGACAGTGCATGGTCTTGAGGAAAGAGCACTTTTTTCTTTTTCAGTTGTGGCCATTTTTTGGCAATTTCTTCCTTCTTCTAACACACTAATAATGCTATATAATATTTGCTATTGATGGTTCTTCTTTTCTCGATGCAATCAATGAACAAAATACCTTGCATATCCCAAAATACAGAGGCCAAAACCTTGCCTGCCGATGTTTGCATCTTTGGTTGCTTTGAATGGCTTTCATCTGCTGCTGTCCATTCAGCTGACTGCCAATTTGACTGCAGAGGAAAGTGGTTGATCCATGTTTCATCCATTGTCACATATTTATGCAAAAATACCTTTTTGTTGCATTGAAACAGTTGCAAACAACGCTCTGAATCGTCAACGCACTGTTGTTTTTAATCGACTGTGAACAAATGTGACACTTTGAACACAGCTTTCTTATTGACAAATGTCCATGCAAAATCGTGAATACACTGCCTTCTAATATCTTCAACTCCTCTTCTATCTCACACAACTTCAATTTACAATTGGTCAAAACGAGTTTGTGGGGTTTTTTGGTGTTTTCCAGAACAACTGTAGAATTTGGGTGACTTGAGCGTTCAGCATCATTTGTGTCTATATGACCGCATTTAAAGTCAGCATACCACCTCTTAACCATTATTTCTGATGGAGCAGAGTCTGAATAACACTTATCAAGCCATTGCTTTGCTTAAACAGTATTTTTCCTATCAGAAAGCAATGCTTTTTCAACATGCAAAATTCAGATTTTTCCATTTTTTTGAAAATTTGCAACAGTAGCTTCACTTGAATAATTGTAATTTGTAAACTTACAATCCAATTGGGCTCAAATTTTAACACGTGCCATTTGAAGGTTAATACTTTATAAAAATCATATGGTGCAGGACATATTGAGTGATATGTTAGATCTTAGATGGGAATACTTGAAATCATATATCTGTGTGTACACAAATTATTATAATTAAATAGTACTTACTTGAAACCATATTATTATGTCTAAATAATATTAAGAAGAGTTACTTGAAGCTATTATATGACAATATACGAGGTGCATACGATAAGTTTCCAGACATTTTTGTATGGGCATTTAAAATTGTCGTAGACTCTTGGGAATTCAGTGTGTCATTGCTATACATCTTATGAGATGACTGACCAATTTTTATGATTTCAGCTTCAACTGAACAGTTACAGCAGTAATTGGAATACACCCTATGAAAGCCTGATTGTCACGGCTGGAGAATTTCAAAAATGCAATCTGACACTTTAGAAGTACGATATGCAATAAAATTCTGTTTTAAACTTGGAAAAAATGCCAGAGAAAAGTATGGAATGCTTCAGACTGCTTTTGGAGTATCTTGCATGAATCAAGCATCAGTTTTTGAGTGGCATAAGAGATTCAAGGAAGGCAGGGAGTCTGTGAGGGATGATGAGAGGTGTGGGAGGAGTAAGGAAGTCAATAGACCAGAGTTGATTGGCCAAAGGGTTAGGCTTAGGCTTAGGGTAACTTTGTTGAGGTTTTAAGGGAGTTCAGGAAGAGATTCCTAGGGAAGAGGCCAGCACTCTTCTAATCGGGTCAGTGACATTTCCACCAGGAGAATGCACCAGTCCACAACTCCATCCTTGTCACAGACCAAGATGGGAATCAAGACACTCCCTCACCCCCCTATAGTCCACACCTTGCTCCCTGTGACTTTTGGTTATTCCCTAAGCTCAGAAGCTGTCATTATGAGACAATTGAGGAGATGAAAGAGGTTGTGAAAGAAGGTCATTGACACGCTCACACAAAAGGACTTTCATGGGGCCTTCCAGAAGTTATTGGAATGGTACAACACGTGCATTGCAGCCAGAGGAGATTACTTCGAAGGGGACTAGAGTTTCATGCGTGTACTCTCAATAAAAGTGCCCATACGAAAAAAGTCTGGAAACTTATCATATGCACTTCGTAATTCGTTTAAAAAAACTAACATTGGCATCAAATAATCTAGCAAGTTCTGACATGCTGTAAAACTACCGACCGACCAACCAACCAACCAACCAACCAACGAAAACCAACTTAAGACTATTCTTTAATATCATTATAGATTCATTATCTTAACTGATGAGGAGAAATCTAAAGATTTTGGCAATGAATAAAACTCTTAATAACAGAATGAGTTACACAGGATTATAATTTCAAAATACACACACACAAACACCAATGTATACACATACATACATACATAGTTTGTGACTGTAGTTGAGGGCGATCTGAAGGGTCCCTTTTCAATAGCTACTACACTGAGGTGTTGGGGAGGGTGCTACTCCTTTCCCTGGAACATATATACACACACACTCACACGCATACACACACACACACACACACACACACACACACACACACACACATATATATATATATATATATATATATATATATATAAAGAGTATCATGTATAAATAAGTCAGTCCATTGGTCTAATGGGTAGAGTGTTCACCAATGTCCTGGGAGACCGGGGTTCAATCCCAGGTTAAGTCATAACAAAGTCTCAAAAAAATGGTACTTGAAACCTCCTTGCTTACCACTCGGCATTAATAGGTATGCATCAAGGGTAAAGAGGAGCAATCCAGGGAAAGGAGCAGCGCCCTCCCCTATTTAAA
>OY757929.1:72392386-72577386 GCA_963585895.1 Sepioteuthis lessoniana
TAAGAGGTTTTTGCACAGGGTCCTATCAAATACAAATAATTTTAAAACAGATATATTTAACTCAGAGATGGAACCCTAACAGGTACTACCACTCTGGGTCAGGGTGGACCTGGAAGTAATGACAATGAAGAAGTATTCTACATTCCCCAGATCTCAACATCAGGTGTCATACTCAGAATACTTCTTTTCTTGTATGTGTGTGTTGGGTTTTTACCACTCTGATAGTGATACAGGGGTGGGGTTAAAATAAGAAGTCATTTTTTCTAAATACTGTATATACATATATACATATATAAACATCATGAAAATTTTAGGAATATTTAGATAAAATGAATATAAGATCAAAATGTAAAGATGGTAAAGGGTGTCTCATGATAAAACTGCTTTTCTTGTGACTAGATGTTTTACTTCAAAAGATAAGTACATACTATTTTTATTGGTACGAAACATTATTGACAATTTTGCACCAAGTCTGCCTAGATTTTTCTGACATTTTCCACTTGACTTGTATACATCATACAAATTGTCCACAAACATAGATATTTGTCTTGTGATGTAGTTTGATGGCTTAATCCTAAGTTAATAAATGGATTGCATATGCTGCATCTTAAGATATGCCCAGGTTGAAAAAGAATGTTTTCTTTTTGGAGGGAAAAGATTGATTTGGCAAGTAACCAGAAAAGACATTTAATCTAAATTGCCAAGAACCTTTAACACAAAGTAACAAAAGAAGTTGGTGAGCTTGGAATGGTCTCCAAGTGCTTGGTAAGTCTTTTTGTCACTCAAACTTCAGTGAAAAACCATCAGTTAAAACTGGCATGAAAAATTGACAAGAAGAAAAATGATAATGATAATAGTAATAATTAGAGAAGCAGAAAATGACAAATAACAAAATGAAAAGAACTACCAAATCAAGAAAAAAACAAAATGCCAGGAGAAAAGGAAACCTACAAGTACTTGGGAATATTGGAAGTAGACTCTATTAAACAAGTGGAGATGAAAGGAAAAATTAAAAAAGAGTATCTCAGGAGAACAAGAAAACTACTCAAAATCAAACTATATTGCAGAAACCTCATCAAAGGGATAAACACTTGGGCGGTACTCCTTGTAAGATACTTGGGACTATTCTTAAAGTGGAAGAGGGAAGAACTTCAACAAATAGACCAGAGAACAAGAAAACTCATGATGGTGCATTTGGCATTGTATCTCAGACAATCACATAGACAATGAGTGAAGAAAAGAAGGAGGAAGAGGACTCACCAGCATTGAAGATTATATTGATACATTGATACAATGACTTGAAAACTGCATTAAAAAGAGCAAAGAAAGACTAATTACAGCAACCAGAAATAACACAAACAATACAAGGATCAACAGAACAATTATAATTAGAAAACAAAAATAGAACGAAAAGCAATTATATGGATATTTCAAGTGACAAACAAGTGAAATCTCACACAAGAAGACTTGGACATGGCTAAGAAAAGGAAACCTTAAGAAAGAATCTGAATCTCTTCAAATTGCAGTACAAAACAATGCCATAAGGACCAATATTAAAGCAAAAATAAAGACCTATGTTAAAGCAAAAATAGATAAAACAAAACAAAATAGCAAATGTAAGTTATGTGGTAATAGAGATGAAATGATCAATTATACAATAAGAGAATGCCTCAAATTAGTGAGAAAAAAGTATGAGACTAGACACAACTGGGTGGGGAAGGTGATCCATTGGGAATTTTACAAAATATTGAAATTTGACAAATAACAAGTGGTATATGCACAACCCTGAATCCATCCTAGAGAATGAGAAGCACAAAGTTCTCTGGAGTTTTGAGATACAAACAGATCACCAAATCTTAGCCAGATGTTCAGACTTAGTGATAGACATCAAAAGAGAACCTGCCAAATGGTGGACTTTGCCATCCTGGTAGACCACAGAATAAAATAAAAAGAAAGTAAAAATTGTGATAAATATCTACACCTTGTTACAGAACTAAAACAACTTTGGAATATGAAGGTGACAGTGATACCAATTGTAATTAGTGCACTTGGAACAATTCTTAAAAGATTAATAAAGGGACTGGAAAACTTAGAAAGAAGAGGATAAATGGAGACCATCCAGACTACAGCATTATTAAAATCAACTAAAATGTTGAGACTGGAGGAGACTTGCTGTCACTCAAACTCCAGTGAAAAACCATCAGATAATGATGGTGTGAAAAATTCTCCAAAGAGTAAATTAATAATAATAATAATAATAATAATAATGAATGAGCTTTTATGCAAAATTCATTAATCACTGACTTTTGTCTGTTAAGAAACCAAATAGACATGCATAGCTATTATATGGTCGGTCAAACCTGGATAATAGATTGTCTGAAAATGTACAAGATATCAAAAAAGTCATAAAATTCATCATGGAAGCCATGAAAACCTGGAAAGTGGAATAAACAAAATGAAGAAAAACTTTAACTGAGGTGAAAATCCAAAGAGGCATCTTCCAGAGAGATGCTCTCTCACCATTATTATTTGTAATTGCAATGAGACCACTCAATTACATGCTTAGGAAATGCACTTTGGACTACAAATTTACAAAATCACGAGAAAAGATTAATCATCTTATGTACATGGACAACATCAAACTGTTAGCAAAATATGATAAAGAATTGGAGACTCTGATACAAACAATTAGCATTTACAGCCAGGAAATGGGAATGGAATTTGGTGTAGAAAAATATGCCATACTCATAAGGAAATGCGAAAAAAGAGAAATAACAGAAGGAATAAAACTACCAAATCAAAAATGAATCAAAATGCTTGAAGAAAAGGAAAATTACAATTATTGGAAGAAAACTTCATCACATACACAGCAATGAAAGAAAAATAAGGAAATATTTCCTCATATGAATGCAGAAACTTCTCAAAACCAAGCTATGCAGTAGAACATTCATCAAAGAGATAATCACCTGATTAGTCCCTCTTGCTAGATCCTAAGAAAAATGGACCAAAGGACAAAAAAATTGACAGCTGTGTAAAAGGTTTTACATTCCAGAGACTACATTGGCAGATGGTATGAGTCAATAAAAGAAGGTGGAAGAGGACTCACCAGAATCATCATCATGTCGCGCAATCAGCACGGATATTCCTGACCCTCTCTCGCCACACCTCCCTATCATCCATTGCTTTCGGCAGATCCCCAGGGCTACATCCCATATCAGTACTGGAGCTGCTGTATGTAGGTTTAAGCTCAACCATGGGAAGGGGTCCACAGGAGTACATCATTTATGAGCTCGTCTCTACTTCTCCCGCACGTCTGGTTCGTCTAATTTTGATAGTTTTCATTATGGGTGGTAGGTGGCCGTATAGCTGTTGCTAAGTCGGATGCTGCCTCCAGGACTTATTTAATATTGTGCACAGCATTCTTGTGTAATTGCTGTCAAGCTTTTTCTCCATCTGTTTAGTTAGCATCCATGTGGTGCATCCATATAGCAGTATCAACATGATCACTGCTTGGAAGAAACTGCACTTCATTTTATCGGTCAGTTCTGACTTCCATATGACTGAGAGCCTATCTATAGCAATCCATGCCTTTTCTAGTCTCATGTTGATGTCTGTCTCGGTTGATGAGACACTGCTCCCTAGGTAGGTGAACTTGTCAACTAGTTTCAGAGAGCTACCATTTAGTGTGGATACGTCACCTGTTTGATTAAAGCACATAAATTCTGTCATGTGTGCATTCCAGAAGACACCTGAATATAGACTATAAAGACACAAGGGCTATATTAAAAAAAGCAAAGAAAGACTAATCACAGCCGCCAATTGGTAAATTAAGACCAGACAGAAAAACAACAAAAACTACTAAATAGAAATAGAAAGACAAATGTATGGAAAATTTCAAAAGACTAACTGATGAAATTGCTTACAAGACAAGGACACGGCTATGAAAGGGAAACCTTAAGAGAAAAATTGAATCTCCTCTGATAGCAGCACAAAACAACACAATTGGGACCATTTGTATTAAAGCAAAAATCAATAAGCAACAAAATAACAAATGTAAATTATCTCAAGAAAAATTTTAAACGAATAATCAAATGATAAATGGAGGCAGCAAACTAGCTTGAAAGGAGGACAAGACCAGGCCTGACTGGGTGGGAAAGGTGATCCCACTAGGAATTGTGCAAGAGCTTGAAATTTGACCATGCTATTAAATGGCATAAAAATATGCCACACTCCAGACCCATTTTTAAGGAATGAGATGTATAAAATTCTCTGGGATTTTGCAATATGCATGGATCACCAAATCCCAGTCAGGAGATCAGAACTAGTGTTAAATAGCAACAAAAGAGAATTTGCTGTCTTGTGGATTTTGCCATTTCACCAGATTACTGAGTGAAAATAAAAATAAAATGAAAAGATAGATAAATACTTGGACATTATGAGAGAATTAAAAAAGCTGAAATACCATTTGTTGTTGGTGCACTCAGAATGGTCACCAGGAACATGGAGAAGGAACAGGAGGAATTAGAAATCAGAGGGAGAATCAAAACTATCAAGACTACAACATTGCTGAGTCCATCCAGAATACTGAGAAGAGTCCTGGTGACCTAAAGAGACTTGTTGTCACTCAGACTGCAGTGAAAGATCACCAGCGTCACCAAGTGTGAAAAACTCAAAAGGAGTAAAATAATAATAATAATAATAGTCGACTTTGCTGTCCCGGTGGACTACAGAATAAATCTGAAAGAAAGTGAAAAGAAAGATAAGTACTTCGACCTTGAAAAAGCTGTGGAACATGAAAGTTACGATTGTGCCAATTGTGATTGGTGCCTTAGGCACAATAACTAAAGGATTATTAAAAGGCACGGAAGACTTGGAAATTGGCGGACGGTTAGAGACCATCCAAACGACAGCATTGCTAAGAATGGCCAGAATCCTGAGACGAGTCCTGGAGACTTGAGGAGACTTGCTGTCACTCAAACTCCAGTGAGAAACCATCAGCGTTAGCTGATGTGAAAAACTCTAAAGGAGTAAATAATAATTATAATAATAATAATAATAATAATAATAATAATAATAAGAAGAAGAAGAAGAAGAAGAAGAAGAAGAAGAAGAAGTAACCTACATATTTGTGTATAAAAAATTAAAACTGAGTGAAAAGCATAGAGAAAATCATTTGATTTTAATCTTGTTCCCTTAGCAACTGAGAGGAAAATAATGTAATTTTTGCATTTACTTGCCATTTCCAATCAAATAGTAATTGTTTGAATATAGGCGAAGAGTAAAGCAATAAAAGTGATCAAAGAAAAAGTTTAATTCTGATTTATAAGCAAAATAGACAAATCAAATTGCTGATTTTTTAATTGATTTACATGCTAACTGAGTAGAATATGCTCAGTATCATTTATTTATTTATATTGGTTGTGATAAAGAATACATTAAATTTCCTTGAGTTTTCTTATTAGAATATCCAGTAAATTAAATATGTCCTTGATCGAGAATTTTTGGTATACCATTAAGAAAACCATCTGTTAAAAATTGATTGTGTTTTGTTAATACATAAATAATGGAAATGCATTTTGTATAATAGTTATTTTTCAAGTTAGCAAAGTTCACATTTTGTACTGGAAAAGGCATGAATCCATCTCTTCTCTCCAGCCATGTGTAAAATGGTCACACAACCAGTCTAAAAGAAGGAAAATAAGGAGTATTGTTCGAAGAATAAGTTATAAATTAGTGCACCAATATTTAGTTATAAGATCATCAAAATACAGTGGCTGGCTCTATGCAAGCCTTCACCACTAGAAATCAATCACCAATGTGGGTCATTTATAATACTTGCTTTAGTTTAATCATCATAATTGATTACAATGGATAAACATTATTATGAATTGATAAAAATACATTTTGCTTTTAAAAAATGGTAGGTTGATTGGTTGGTTGGTTGGTTTTATGGCAAATCAACCCAGGCATGGAAAGCTATCAATAGGCTATTGATCAATATGGAAATCAGACCTGACCAATAAAATAAAATGCAGTTTCTTCCAGGCAGCAGTCGTGTCAATACTGCTGTATGGATGCACTACTTGGACGCTAACAAAACGGCTGGAGAAGAAGCTAGGCGGCAATTACACAAGAATGTTGCGAGCAATATTGAACAAGTCCTGGCGGCAACACCCCACAAGGCACCAACTATACGGCCACCTGCCTCCCATCACAAAAACTATCCAAATTAGATGAACCAGACATGCAGGACACTGCTGGAGAATCAGGGACAAGCTCATAAGTGATGTACTCCTATGGACCCCCACATATGGCCGAGCAAAAGCATGACGACAGCTCAAACATACATACAGCAGCTATGTGAGGATATGGGATGTAGCTCTGAAGACCTGCCAAAGTGGCGAGAGAGGGTCAGGGATATCTGTGCTAGCGGCACGACATGATGATGATGATGATGATAGGTCATTTAACTGAACATTGGAATGATGGTAAGAGTGTTCACCAATGACCTCAGTAGAGATGCAGTCGGTGTATTCTACAGTCCCTGCTGACTGGGCAATCTCAAGAAATGATCGGTCCATAAACAGCAATCTGTTGTCTTGATGATGGGAATAACACAGAGATACAACTAGTGGGGACTTCAGTGCAAGTTAGATTGATACAAGTTTCTAAATTCAGAAGTACTTATTTGTTTTCAGAGGCTCCAGGAGAGCTCTTGTTGAAAGTGGCAGTAGACTGGGTGGATTGGTTTGTAAAATATTGATTTAGAAATTTGAATTTGTTTTTATGTTTTTCATGCCTAGGGTCCGTTGCCAAACTTAAATAGAACTTATTTCTTCATATGATCATTGCTACTGAATGTATTTATCTAACCTTTCCACTGTGGGCAGATTGTACATGCATATATTTGGATTTAGAATTAAAAATTTTTCAAATTTAAAGCTTCAGTTTCAATACTTTTTGATCTCATATCATATATATATATATATATATATAAAGTTAAGCAAGTCAGCCAATAATAGTTGAGGGTGACCTGAAGGCTCCCTTTTCAATAGCTACAACACCAAGGTATAAGGGTGGACACTGCTCCTTTCCCTGGATTGATCCATTTACCCTTGATCCATACCTTATAATGCTAAGTATAAAGCAAGTTGGTATCAAGTACCATTTATAAATGGGGGTGTCCATGGTGCAATGGTTATCATCACAGTATATGGACATGTCGACACGAGTTCAAATCCTGGACCTGACTGATTGCATTTCACATAGCACTAATACCCTTTGGAAAGGTATGAAGCCAAAATATTCTCCCTCCAGCTATGGGTAAATAGTAGGGCAGACTAGGTTCTTCAGCCTTGGTGAGGCAACTAGTCTAGAAGGAAAACTCTGAATTCAAACCTGTTAAACTCCGCTTAAAAATTGACCTTGTGTCATATCCTGCCCGAGCGGAGGGGTTGGTAAATATGATCAAGTACCATTTATTGGTATGACTCAACCTGGCATTGAACCTTGATCTCCTGGACCATAGGTGAACACTCAAACCATTATGCCCATAAACCAGTAAGAAGTGCTAATAAGAAAGTTTTTTGCATAAAAAAGTGCTCAATCCTATTACAGCAGAGCATGTATAAAACCAGAGAAATATTATAATCTAGGACACTAAAAGTTCTTTACTTGAAGTTTCATGTGGTGTGCACAATCAGAAAAAAGTATTTAATCAAGTGTCTATACAACATATAGTGTCTATATAACATAGTGTCTATATAACATATAGTGTCTATATAACATTTATTTATTGGTCATAAGTTACATGATAAGATTTTAGGAGTCATGATATTTACGCAAAAACAATGTATATAGAAATTATTGGAGTCTAACTAAATTATGAAATTAGACAGGATCAAGTGTTAGATGACACAGGAGAAATTTGTTAACATGTCAACAGTTAGATATCAATTTGCTCATTTATATATATATATATATATATATATATATATATATATATATTTGAACAGACTTCAGACAAAAACTGCTTGGTGCTGGGTGGTATAACAAATAAATTAGCTCAGCTTCAGGGGACTTTCCTAACCAGGCAGCAGCTGCGTCCTTATCTAAAGAAGTGAGTGCTGTGTTTAAAGCCTGACACCTGAGGTGTCCCAAAAGTAGAGTGCTGATAAAGCTGAGGTGTTTTGGGGCAAAACTTCCGACATGAATTTGTGTGAGAGAGGGTTTTCACCAAAAAATGAACCCTATTTCAAATTCCACTCTTGGTGGAGAGGTCAGTAAATAAACAACACAAATGAATTGTAATTTTAGTTTCATTTGGCTGGTGTGGAGTTGGAGGTGGTGGTGGGGGACTTTTTAAAAAAATAACCAAAGAAAAGTTGTAGAGGAGAAGATTGAATAAAATCTACTATCCGAGCAATTATTATTGGTAATAGAAAAATGGGGAAAAAATTGAGAAGTTGATGAAAATAATTAAATACTAGCTAAAGAATGCCTCTTTGCTAGGAAAATGGTCAAGACTTGTATCAAAGATACCAACAGACATATATCAAAAATCCTTTTAGACTGGTTCATTTTTCAATGCAATATCTGTCTTATAATTTTTATTGTACTTTGAAAATTTACAGCAAACTCTCAGGGAACTGATACCATAAAAATTAATCTACATAATAGAAAAGAGATTTACCAATTATATTTTTATATTATCTTATGAAATTGATATTGTTTTGTTAAAAATTTCACTCTTTTGTAGATTATCTTGAATTCTAATTCAGTGACATTTTTTTCTAGAATTGTTATTCTTAAAAAAGCAAAAATCCTTGACAATTATTGTGCATATCCAGTTAGAAGAACTACCTATTAACCTACTTCATAATATATTAGCGAGGCTAAGAATATATCAACTGCATCCCCTGTAAAGAGATATGACACTTCTCTAAAGGGTGTCCTGCATATGACACTAAACTGTATCAAGTGGTGAGGCTTCATTTCTGGAGCTATGGAGACTGTGGAGTCACTCCAACATTGCTATTACTCCCAGGTCAATTCTAACTTGGAGTGGTAGTACCTGTTAGGGACCCATCTGTTTTAAGATTCTTTGTATTAGATAGAAATGCTTGAAATCATATAACTTTGAACAAATTAGTAGTATTAGATAAGGAATACTTCAAACTATATAACTACAAACAAATGATTATTATTATTAAATTGGAATAGTTACTTGAAATCATATGATCCTACATAGATTATTAGTACAAGGAATAGTTAATTAAAGTCATAATTATTTGTTAAGGTTACTTGAAACTATGTAATTGCTTTAAAAGACAAAGCAAAAAGAAACTGACTTTGGTACAGAATAAACCAAAAAGAATTAACAGTAAATAAAACCAACCAACCAACCAACCAACCAATGAATAATTCATCCTGTTTAAGTAAAAGTGGATTATTACTTTTTTACGAAACCAATAAGTTAATTTTTTCTCTTTTGAAGTTTGTAAATTTAAATTCTGCACAATTATTTATATCTTGCAGCAACATGTCTTTCCACTGATTATTACTTATTGCAAGTGACACTCTTTTTATGAGACTCCCACCCACTACTTTCTTCATGATTAACTAAAAAAATATTTATAATAATGTCATCCACTTACAAACTAAATCTTCCCAATTATCATTATTATCATCAATTTACTCATTTGAGTTTTTCACACCAGCATTTGCTGATGGTTTCTAACTGGAGTTTGAGTGATAGCAAGTCTCCTCAAGTCTCCAGGACTCTTCTCAGTATTCTGGCTGAGCTTAACATCACCACAAACTGCATGGTCTCTACTTGTCCTCTTATTTTAAAGTCTTCCAGTCCTTGAACCAATCCTTTGTATGTACCAAGAGCACCAATTACAACTGGTATCACCGTCACTCTCATGTTCCACAGTTTTTTCTGTTCAGTAGCAAAATCTAGGTACTTATCCCTCTCTTCACTTTCTCTCAATTTCACTCTGTGGTCCTCCAGGACAGCAATGTCCACAATTCAGCAAGTTCTCTTTTTTTTTTTACTATCTCTTGGTCTGGTTGTCGGTATTATTATTATTATTATTATTATTTATTCATTTATTTATTGGTCATACGATCATCTAAGTGTATTTTGTCATTAAAAGGAGTGTAACTCTAAACTAGAAAAGGAGAACAGATTTTTTGGCTGTTGAAGGTGAATTAGGAGGGGTTGGATCAATAGGGAAATAAGGCAGGTTGTTGGGAAGATGGATGGGGTGAATTTAAACGTGGTGGTTGGCTCAAGGGAGGAGTTGATGGATTAGGGATAAGTGAACAGAAAAAAGAAATTTTGAAAACATCACCCCAGTTGTAATTTCCTGCATTCCCCCTACCTGCTGCCGAGATAATGGACTTTCAAGGAGTTTCCCAGGATCTTCCTGAGCCTGCTAATTGAAGGGAGAAAGATTTGATTTGTGTCCGGCCACCCACTGGGATTGGTGATGCAACGGTTTGAACAGGACAGGGAAATATGCTGATAATCCAATCCAACAATTGGACAAGCTGCAGGGTGTCAAAAAGAGAAGTAAGTGACAAAGCTTAAGACCAAATTAGGGTAAGGGTCTTGTTCCGTTATCAGTTCAAGCTGAGAGATACAATACAGAAATATGGAATAAGGATTGTATTCAGTTATGTTTGGTTCTTCTTGAATTCTGTCAAGAATGAAAAAAAAATATGGATAGGGAAATATAAATGTCTCAGAAATTTCTTTTTTGTGGGGAGGAGAGCTTTGTTTTTTATTATTGATATTTATTTTATATTACTTTTTAATTTTTTATTTTTTAAAGTTTTTGTATCCCTTAGAATATCTTGGAGAATTAGCAGAAAAAAAAAAGAAAAAAACGACAAATGTGAAATATTTTTTTTAATTATAGGATTATTTTAGAAATAAAGATATTTCTACAGAGAAGTTTTTTGAATAGTTCAGAAAGACAGTTTTTTCTATCCAAAAAAAGAAAAGATTATTGAATTGCTACAAAAAAAAGAAAAAATGTCAAAACTAAAATGATAAATAAATGAAAAAAAAAAATTATTACAATGTCTTTTTTTTTCATACTTTTTAAAAACAGTAATTTTGCTTCTTTTTATATTTATTTTTTAAACAATTATTTTAATTTTTTTGTCATAGTTCAACCCAAATTATCACAAATTGGGAATCCAACAATCATTATGAATGACATCACAGTCTTGAGATTTCACTCAACCATTTTTTTTTAGAATTTCAGTCTATTATTATTAAATTGTTATTATATTGTTGACTTGAACCCCCAAAGAACGTTTTTTGCTATACCATTTTAATCATTACAATCAAATAGTTTTTTTCTCTTTATAATTTAATTCTTTTTCAACAAAAATTATCAAATAATAAAATTATTTTCATTGTAACTTTATAGTACAGCATTAACTTGAGACTTTCTGTTTTTACACTGTTATTGATCTTGATTTTTTAAAGCTATTTTTTTTCAATATGCAGAAATTTTTCTGTGCCTTCAAGCTATGTTAAATATCAAACAAGTTTTTTTGTTTCTTTTTTCTGTTTTTTTCTTTTTCTTATTTCTGAATTTTAAGAGATGATAATCAAAAAATCAAAGATTATTTGAAAACTAAAAAATCACCCCCATTGAGTTATACATTACATCAGTTATGAACTCTAATGTCTTGAAAAACAAAAAAATCTTCAAATCAACAGGCAACCACAAATAAATGAATAGATTACTTTTTTTTATTTCTTCTTTGTCATTTTATTCCCAGCAATTTTGTGGCCCCCCCCCATTTTGTTCAGCTTTGAGTTACATCAGTCTTGAGGTTTCATTTTACCATTTTTTTTTAAATTTCTGTCTGTAATTATTAAGTTGTTATAATAATGATTAGAACTCAAAGAAATAACATTATTTTCTTTGCTAAGCCATTTTAAGCCCTACAATCAAATAGACTTTTAAAATAGAATTTTTTTATTTAATAGCTTGCTTTTTTTTCCTTTAAAACTTAATTCATTTTTTAACAAATATTTTCAAATAATAATAAAGTAGTTTTCAGATTTAGCCATCAATTTTGGATTACTTGTGATGTCTAGCGAAGAATTCTAATCTGTATTTCATAATTATGTCTGTTGTATTAAGAATTTAGATAATTAAAAAATGATGACAAATGTTAATGCAGACCCAGCAAAATTAACATTGAGTTGCAAATTGGATTGGAAATTGCTTTATTCTTAGAACTTTTCTAATATTATTGCAATTCATAGTTCTTTCATTTATTTTGAAAATTTTGATGGTTAAAAAATGAAATCATCACTCACTTGGATTTGAGCTTTTTTAGTGGATTTGAGTGAACTTTTCAAATACTGAGGCCAGATATCCAACCTCTGCAAAATGCACTCCTTGTTTACCCACAATGCAATTTAGATTTACAGTTTCATTAGAGTCATAATATCATTTTTTTTGCCTGTTTTTTTTTAAATTTTTTCCTCATCAATAAATGTCACCTTTAGAGATGAATTGGAGTAGTTACCTGACTGAACATCTTATTAACGAAAAGTGATATCAACATCTTATCTACCGAGTGTGATATCAACATACACCTAGTGAAGGAGTGGAATGCAGTTGACTTGCTATTAATCAATTTGATGATTTCTATCCAATGAAATAAAATCAGAAGTCTTCCAAGCTGTTGCTGTGTCTATATGGATGCACCACATGGACACTACCAAAACGCAGAGAGAAACAGCGAGATGGGAACTATATGAGAATGATGTGTGCTGTCTTGAACAAATCCTGGAAGCAAAACCCCACAAAATGGCAACTGTACGGCCACCTTCTTCCCATCTTACACACCAGTCAAGTAAGACAAACAAGACATGCAGGGCACTGCTGAAGAAGCAAAGATAAGCTCATTAGCAATATTTTCTAATGAACTCCTGCATATGGGCACAACTGAGTTGGCTGACCAGCAAAAATTTGCATCAGCACTGTACAGACATAGGATGCAACCTAGAGAACATGCTAGAACCAATGAATGATAGGAATGGATGGCAAGAGAGAATTGGGGAACTTTGTGCTGTCAACACAACTTACTGATGATGATCACCATCATCAAGTTGCAAACTGAACTGGAAACTGCTTTATTCACTAAATTAGAATATTTTTAAGTATCATTGGTCTTGTAGAAGTCTCACTAAGATGTTAATCTTTTATGAGAGCAATATGCTTAAAATACATTTTAATTTTATCATTTAGGTCATTCATATCAAATGTGTGAGAAAGGCCCCATTCCTGTATAATGTGGTATCAGTTTGTGATAAATGAAGGTTGTGATGGGGACAGCCTTGATGGTCTGCATCAGTGAAAGTGGAAGGGTTGGGCAGGAACTGAGGTTAAAAATAGCATCACTACAGTATTCTGTTCTAAGCTCTCAGATCCTAGAAAAAAAAACAACTTTTAAACAAGGTTTTCTGCTTTCAAATATATTTCATTGTTTAAATATCCTGCCACAACTAATAAAATGGTTTTGTCTATCTTAACAGTTGGTTGGTTGGTTGGCTGGATGGTTATTTTGTTTTATGGTATATTACCCCTTTTCAGGTCATTTAAACCAAATTAAGTCATTTTGATGAAAGTTTCAGTTTGGTATAAGTCCCATTTTTTGTTAACACATAGTTAAATGTTAAAAGAGTTCTATTTCAAACAATTCAGTTTAGCATAAGTAAACAGTTTAAATGTCAAACAGTTCTATTTGACCCATAATTAGAGCCCTATCAGGTGCTACCACACTGGGACAGAGTGGACCTGAGAGTGATGGCAATAAAGGGGTACTTCACATTCTCCAAAGCTCCAGCATTACTGGAACCTAACCATAAGATTGTTTCATGTCATATCTAGGACACTCATTTGCAGAGAAGCAGTTGATGTGATCTACAGCCCCAGCTGACTGGGTAATATATTTTATCATAGTATTCCTTTTTTTTTAACTCAAGGTTTGGAAGGAAATTTAGAGAAAAGGACATTTGGTTGAAGTTTCTAAGAAAACAACTAACACCAAAATGACAAAAATATCTAAACAGGTAGATATTTTTACAGACCCAGTGACTCTCAGGTGGGAATCTGTCAGGCTATTCATGTCAAACATGTCAGAAGGGTTCCATTTCTTGTCTTCCGTTCCATTCCTGTAGACTGTGGCATCGGCTTGCATTTAACAAGTGAACCTGAAAGATCTCTGCAAGTAATCAGTTCACTGACTCATTCTTATCTGATCGGTTCGTTTGCAAATATTCCCAAATGTCTTGTGAGATGTGTATGGCACTGGTATCAAAGACTGTAGGTGGAGCAGCTAGGAAGGGGGAAGAGGAAGGCCTGTTCCTGACCTCCTAGGCTTGGCTTCCTTTTAAAACAGGCCCTGCCAGGGACTTCTTGTGTAAAGGTCAAAGGTATCTCTTGTCTTTGAATGTAAGCCAACCAGATTAAGCAGCAGGTGGTTCAGAGTTTGTATTGAACAACCTAATGAAGAAGACGAAGATGAGTGTGCATATGCATTACTGTATCTACCTGTATGCACATAAGTGTAAGATAAGGTAGGTAAATATCTATATACTTACAGGCGTGGCAGTGTGTGAGTATGTGTGTATGTGTGCGTGTGTGTATGTGTGTGTGTATAAAAAAGAAAACACATTGATGAATGTATTCATAAAGAACTAAATCTAAAAAAATCAACCATAAATAAGTACACCCCAAACAGTTCCCGATAAGAAGTTAATTTTCTTCTCAACCAAAAATATTTGGATTTTATCATTTTCACTGGAAATTTACGCAATCAAAATGGATGATATTAGGTATCATATATTACCAAATTCTACTGCATTAAGACTCAGAGACCAAAAATAATATTGCAACATTTCTCTAACCAATAAAATTTCATAAATATATAGAAAGACCGTTTTAATTTTAGAGTGCTATTTATTCATATTTTCTTTACCAGTTCTAGTGCTGTAGAGTTTGACAATAAATAATATTTCTTTTCATTGTAAAATATGCTTGTTTCTTCCATTGAGAATTATAAAGTCATGGTAGCTTTGGTAACTTTTATCAAAAAAATGTTTGGAATGTACTCATTTGATCTATCTATCTATCTATCTGGGTAAAAAATTGCCCAAAGCATATATATTTATTACTATATATATATATATATATATATATATATATATATATAAGTGGAAAAAAAAGTAAAGTTGGCAACCATAGTTGATGATAACCCGAAGGCTCTCTTTTAAATAGCTACTATACCACAGTGTAGAGAAGGATGTGACTCCTTACTCAGGATTACTCGACTTTACCCTTGAAACATACTCTTTAGAGCTGAGTGTCAAGCAATGAGGTATCAAATACTATTTTTTGAGTCTTTGGTATGACTTGACCAGGGATCAAACCCCAGTCTCCCTGGCCATTTGTGAACACTCTACCCACTTGGCCAACACAGACCTACACACACTCACACATACTGACATATAAACATACTCACATAGATTGATTGAGAGATAGATAGATTAGTAGCAGGTGGTTTAAAGTTTCTACTGAATCAGTGACGATTCTTGATATTTTTTATTATATATATATATATATATATATATATATATATATATATATATATATATATATATCATCATCCATAAATTATCACAAACCAAACAAATTTTTAATTTTATAGCTGGGTTTTCATAGGTTATTTAATGCTAAATCCATTCTTATATAAATAATCAGCTCTGTTTCAAACAATTCAGTTTTCCATGAGTACACAGTTTAATTATTTCGATTTTGAGCTATTCAGTTTAGTCAAACAGTTCTAATTCAAACAATTCAGTTTAGTATAAGTATAGATTTTGTTTACACACTGTTAAATGTCAAAACAATTCCATTTCAAACAATTCAGTTCAGCATAAGTACACAGTTTAGTTCTATTTGAGCCCTACCAGGTGCTACCATTCTGGGCCAGAATAGACCTGGGAGCAATGCCAATGAAGGGGTACTCCACTTTCCCCAAAGCTCCAGCATTACTGGAACCTCTCCATTGGATTATTTAGAGTCATATGCTGGACATTCGTTGGGGGGGGGTATTACCCTTCCGTAGAGGCACAGTTGGTGTATTCTACAGGCGCTGCTGACTGAGTAAGACAATATTTGAAAATTTATACATGAAACTAATTAACATTATAATCACAAATCTTGAAAAACAACTCACTTCAAATATATTTGTTCAATTTTTGTTTGAATTTTGTATTCATGCAAATTTTGATTTATATGTTGTTTTATTCAGGCCATATGTAAATGTAAATGTGCAGATTTTCCTGTTTTTAAATAAAAAATAGATTAATTTTTGAATTTTATTACCCAGGGTACAAAAGTTTGAAAGGAAAAATGGTTATTTTTTATACTTTTACAACATAAGCAATTATGAAATAACACATACTATCCAGAAACAACATTTGTGTTACATAGCATAATCAATTCTCTCTCTCTCTCTCTCTCTATATATATATATATATATATATATATATATATATATATATATATATATATATATATAGCATTAATTTATCAAGACAATTTTTTATTTTTCAGCATTTTTGGTACTTCAGTAGTGAATATTAATCACGTAAAAACTGAAAATTTTAAATCAGAATGTTCTGTCTGATGAGGACTTATTAGTCAACCCTCATATATTTCCTTTCTCTTTTCTCCAGGTGACAAAAAGGTGGCTGTTTTATCCAATTCTTTAAATGGACAACACATGTCTCTTAAAGAATGTGAAACAATTTCAGTCTTGGGAAAAAGGAAAACATCTTCCATAGAAGTTGACTTTATTAGTATTTTGGTGGGGATATGCTAAGATTTTACTGTGTTTTTCTTAAGATTTTTACCAAAATTTTTATATATTTCACAAAAAATAGGTCACAGGGAACATGTGGTATTTTGGTTTTAGGGAAAAGAATGTAATTTTCATATCTGAATGTTATCTAGTAATTTGATGAAAGTAATGGAAACAAGCAGATGTAGCGGAAGTAAATGAACTTTTTAAAAGATAAAAAACAGTCTTCATATCTATATATGTGTGGGGATTAAAAAGTATTGACATGTTTCAATTTTGAAATTCAAGAGAGGAGTCTGTGCCATAATGTCTTATGTGCAGGATTGCAACAGCATAGTAAGTGAGTCCAAACCCCAGTCATGCTGTTACATTCACTTTCAGACTAATATCCTTGGGAAAGGCATGAACCCCCTAATCCCTCTATGTTAGACTGCAGTCTCAAATTAAGTGAGTTCAAACACCAGTCATGCTATTATGTTCACTTTTGAAGTAACATCCTTTGGAAACATATGAGACCTCTATCTCCACAGCTCTTGGTCAAATAGTACTACTACTGTTCTTCTACAAGGATGGCTTTAGCTTTAAATAACCCATAAAGATTGATATGCCATCAAACAAAGAAACCACCTTAAAATTTAAATGAAGATTTATGCACAACTGGACATAGATATTTATTTATACAATAAAGTGATGATGTAGACAAGTCAGTGTCAGTAATTAATACTTTTTAATCAGCAGTCTTAATTCTTTTTGATCAGCAGCCTTAATTCTTTTTGATCAGCAGTCTTAATTCTTTTTGATCAGTAGGTTTTGGCAAAACACAGATAGTGCAAGTGTAGCATTCTCTGTACTTACCAGACCTTCAGTTCTGTGTGACTTTTCTTGTTTTCTAAACTGAAAATTTATCCGGGGGATAAAATTTAAGGATTTGGAGGATATTAAAAGTAAATCACAGCTTTACACCATATCAAAAGAGAAGTTTCAGAGGTGCTTTAACCAATGGTAAACTTAGTGTATTTAGTGCCAAGAAGACTATTGTGAAAAATAATATTTCATTCATTATTTATTTCTGTCTTGATACTTTTTGAACACTAGTATGTACACATATACAATGAACTAAAAAATTTTCTACTCAAGATCAAATTTTTCACTGACTGATCGATTTTAATGGTATGTCAACCAGTCTTGGGTTATTTCTATGCCTAGAAGTTAAAGAATTAAATTCATATCTACATTTTTTGTGCAATTGTTTCAGATGAGTTTTTTTTTCTTTTTTAAACAGATCTATTTCACTCATAGTTGTAATGATTTCAGATCAGAGATAAAATTTTGAATTATCTCATAATTATTCTGTTAGCGATGTTTTGGGTCATTTTATAATCACAATCTGATTGTAAAGAGTAAAGCAGTTATAAGAAAATCTTTAGTTCTGAAAGGATTTTAATGATTAAAAATGTTTATCATTTCTAAACTTAAAGTTCATTATGATCTGCTGACAGAGCTTAGAATATACTGACAGTAAACTTTGCAGAGGGGTAAGAAACCTCCTCAAAGAACAGTTCTCAATATGATACTAAACTGTATCTGATGGTCAGGCTCCAGTTCTGGAAATCTAGGAAGTGTGGAATACCTCTTCATTGCTATTACTCCCAGGTCCACTTTGCCCAAGAGTTTATAAATTATTCATATTCCCTAGAAAAATAAGCAAAGAAAAAAATAACATTCCTAGGAAATACACGAAAATGTAAATGGGAAGGCAATTCCCAAACCTATAGGCATAAAACAACCCTTGACAGATTGACATGCCTTTAAAATCAATCAATTATAACAATCAATTGAAATTCATCTTTCTTTTTTCTTCTTTGTCAGTAACTTCTGAGATCAAAGTGTACTATCTGTGCATCCTACCTAGAATTACAACTCCTTTAATTAGAACTGTTGCAGTTGTAAAATCCTTTCCAAGTATTTTAGAGATTTATTTTCAAGAAAAACTATCTCCCTAATGAACAGGATTCATATATATATATATATATATATATATATATATATATATATATATATATATATATATCATGGTTAATACCTGAGATTCAATAATGGCCAATAAATGATATCATTTTGTAAAAGAGTTATTCACCATGATATCAACATATAGGGCTTTTTAAGCCAGCAAGACTTTTCAAGTCTCTGGTAAAAATTTGGCACACAAGAGATTTTGTCCTATGAATAACTGTTGTTTGACAATTTCTACATATTCTAATATACCTTTTAAACCCATATGATTGTATGCATTCTTTTCCTCAGGTATCACAGGTCTCGTTGCAATTGGTTGTTATTTAATAATCTACTTATGTTCTCTTTTTATGAGTATTCAAACAGCTTTTCATTTAAGCTCTCCTTAGGCAGATCTTTCGACAAACATTGTAAATTCAAGTTTGTTTTTATATTTTCGATTCAGAATTGCTCAAAAACAATTTTCTCCGGATAAACAGTTCTTTCTAATGATAACAATTACTTGCTTGAAGCTCTCAGTTGTCAGCTAATATATATATATATATATATATATATATATATAAATATATATATATATATATATATATGTATAGATAGATAGATAGATAGATAGATATGAGAAGTGAGGTTTACTCACCAAATTATGTCAGTAATAGTTAAGAGAGAAATATGGTTAGATATGTATTTTTCTTATTTTATGATCAACCTTCCTATGAGCAAAGATCATTCATCAACATTTTTGTTTTATCATGTGAGCACAAAAAATGATAAATATTTTGACATAGCCTCAGTCTATTATCTGACCTTAGTTTGATTGGTCAAATGGGGTAGAAAATAACTTGTGCTCTTCAAAACTTTTAATGATTGATTTTTGAGGCATATCAATTCATCTGGAGTTATTTTATTCCTTGAAGTTAGGATTCCATCCATTGTATATATATATTTACATGTTTTGTGTATTCATTTATTATTGCACATATAAAAAATTTTCAACAAAGATGGGATCTTAACAGGTACAAGCATCATGTGGGATTGGGAATAATGGCAATAAGGGGGTACTACATTCTCTTCAGATTTTCAAAACTGCAACCTCACCATCAGATGCAGTTTAGTATCATATTCAGGCTTTGGCTTCTTTTTTTTTTTTTTGGTAGGAGGTCTTACCCTGCAGAGGATACAGTCAGTGTATTCAAAACCCTGCAAACAAGGTTATTAAAACCTCTCAGACTAAACTGTTATATTTTGATCACTACTGGAACTCTTTTAATATCCTGATGGAATCTAATGGACAGAACTTGATTAAAAGGGATTGGCTGCTTTGACACACTCTTAAGTCTCCACTTTAACCTAATTTGAAATGGACACCAATATCACATTAACTGCTAAGGGTACTGCAAAAATAATTCTATGAAAAAACAGGAAATAAAAGTATGCAAAAAAAATGATAAATTATAAATGAATATTTAGCAGTGTAAAAATAAGTAGAGCCTTTATATATATATATTTATGTAATCTTATTTTTGCTTACAGAAGTATTGCAATTTTATTTTTGGATACAATTTTGAAGTGTTTGATGATAATAGTAATATCCATTTTGATTCTATTATGTTCCACTGAAGATAATCAAATCCTGGTATTTTTGGTTTAGAAGAAAATGACCTTTTTTCATTAAAAAAGTTGAAAGGGGTGTACTTAATCATGGACAATACTATGTATGTGTATATGTATATATGTGTATGTGTATATAGTATCCATATGGGGTATAGTTTGGCAACGGGTTTTTATTTATACATGTTTTATTAAAGACCATGGAACTTTTTTTTAATGATTTTATTTCATTTTTTTCTCTAGCTTTTTTGTTAATTTATTTGTATCAGAGTCCAATTGATAAAGTTGTTCTAAGTTCTGCTCCCAAATACTTTCAAACCCCTAAATCCTACATAAACCATAAAAATGTACTTTACAAAATCACCCGTCCATTTTGGGAGTGTCTCCTGAACAGGATATAAATCCTTAAAACATTCATTAGCCATACAACTACCACCCTTCTTGTCGTCATGCATACTACTTCTCTGATACCATTGATATGGAACAACTTGTAACTGCAACACACCATTATAAGACAGAAACATTTAGCTGGAGCTGTAGAATACACCAACTGCATCTCTGCAGAAGGGTAAGACTCCACTAATGACTGTCCTGAATATGACATCATGGCTCCAGTCTTGATGGTGAGGATCCAGTCTCGGATATTTGGGGAATGTGGAGTACCCCTTCATTGCCATTACTCCCAGGTCCCCACTGACCCAGAGTCGTAGCACCTGACAGGGTCCTATCAATGGGTCAAATAGAATAAACTGTGTACAAACAAATGACTGATGTTAACTTGTGACTGTCATATAGCAATACTTTAAACCATTTAATTATGCGCAAAAAAGAGCTCAGGCTTGTTTAAAAAATGTTATCTACAAAATGTGTTTACAAATCATATATATATTTAATATAAATGTATAAAGAGGATTTGGCATTAAATAACCTACAATGGTTGATATGACATAAAACCCAACCAAATCAAATGAAACAGATAAATTCACATCTGCTGAAATACAAAAAATCCTCACCTATTACAGCAACATATAATCAACAAGAAAAACACCTACAATTCCTCAAAACCATCAGTCTTAAAAAGAGACAAACAAACATGAATAAAACAGCATTCAACACTGTTATTAATATACTAAACATCTTTCCCAACTAAAATGCAAACTCAAACATTTTTACCAATAATGCATTCTTTCTTGTACTCAAACTATACAAAAACCAATGATACCAACCCCAAAAAATTTTACTCAAGACAATCAAGTGAAATGATCAAAAGCTCTTGGGAGCTGAACTTAGGGCAATTACTCTATCAGTTGGATCCTGATAAAAAAAAATAGCAAGAAAGATAAAGAAAAAAGCATTTTAAGATCACAAAAAAGGATTGTTCTGTGGTCTTTAACCAAACTTGTATATATATATATATATATGTGTGTGTGTGTGTGTGTGTGTGTGTGTGTGAGTGTGTGTGTGTGTCTTGATATCTATTCATATATATTATATGGATATATGTAAAGTATATATGTATATATATACATACATGCAAGTTGAGTAATTATCCTTATGCATATATATATATATATATATATATATGTGTGTGTGTTTGTATGTATATATATATATATATATATATATATATATATATATATATATATATATATGAACTGTAAACAAGAGAATTTTTAAGAATACATACATAAAAACAGCACAAATTTAAATTATTAATAATTTCTGAAATAAATCATTGCGAATTTCTATTTCATTTTTTAGATTTAAAAAATAATAACATATTTTTAAAAATAAATGAATTAAATAACTTTATATGACAAAAAAAACCTTGAATGAAAAATTTAAAAGAATATAGTTTATTTAAAAACTAACATTGGAAATAAATGAACAAAAATATTTATTCATTTTTTTATCTTATTTTTCTGCTAACTTAGTTTTGATTTTCTTTTAATAAGGATTTTTAAAAACAAAGCATGTAAATGAATAAAGCTTCTGATGAATGACTCCTGCGTCTTTCAAGTTTTGGAACAGACAACTCAAAAACTTTTTTGAAGAGGGAAAAAATGGTTGTGTTGCCAACTCTTTTTTATGCTGAACCCAAGCACATACAAAAAAAAAAACAAATAGACTTCCTTATTTTCTTAATTTAAACTTAAAATTCTAAATTTAAAAAATTTAAAGATTTAGTCTCAATAATTTTGATTGAAACTACATCATCATCATCTTCATCATCCTTATCAAGTCATGCAAACAACATGATTCTTTTGAGTCTCTGTCACTATCTATCCCGAATGACCATTGCTCTCAGTAGGCCCTCTAGATTCTACCTAGTGTTTGCACAGATTTGATAAATATAAGTCTGCTGGCCAGCTAACAGTGGTGTGTCCATGTGTAGTAGTCCCCAGGAGAACATCACTTATGAGTTTGTCCTTAATTCTCTTGCAGTGCCCAGCTTATCTTGCTTGTTATACTTGGATGTTTTGTCAGATGGGAGGTAAGTGGCCGTATAACTGTTGTTTTATTAGGTGCTGCTTCCCAGATTTGTTCAAAACAGCACACAGCATCCTTGTGTAGTTCCCATCAAACTTTTTCTCTGAATACTTTGTTAAAGACCAGATGGTGCAGCAATACAATAGTACTGGTAACAATTTGGAAGAACTGTTTTATTTCTTTAGTAAGATCAGATTCCCATTTAAAAGAGGGTTTCAGATAAAATCAACAGTTTGATTTTTCTATTTGTTCATCTATCTGAAATTTCTGCTTGGATGAAAATGTAGTATCTGTATGGCCATCACTTCAATATCTAATAATATAAAATGAAAAATATAACTCCCTCTGTTTCATTTTGGAATTATTACCATTTTAACTCTTGATAATAATAACTGTTTTCATCTGTATTCATATCTTTTAGTTTTTAAAATAACAGTAATATTCTGGGAGACTAGAGTTCAATCTTAGGTCGAATAATATCAAAGACTAAAAAGATGGTACTTAATACCTCCTTGCTTAACCCTCAGTATTATATAAGGTATGTTTCAAGGGTAAAGTGGAGCAATCCAAGGAAAGGAGTAGCACCCTCCCCTACACTTCAGTGTAGTAGCTATTGAAAAGGGAGCTTTCGGATAGCCCTTGACTACAGTCGCCAACTTCACTTACATACAGATATTAAAAACTTTTTCTCAGCTAAAGGGCAGAGGCACAAGACTTGATCTGAGGCAGAATGCACAGATACTGTGCTCTGATCCTAGGCAGAAGAGTCCATCCATATGAATATATTTACTCAATCCCCCTGCGATAGTCTGGATGTGACATGAGGTCAATTTTTAAGTGGAGTACAGTTGGTTTGCATTCAGAGTTTTCCTTCTCCTTACCTGGTTGTCATAACTGTCTGCCCTACAATTTATAGATAGCTGAATGCAGAACAGATGGATTCATGCCTTTCTTAAGAGCATTAGTGCAAAGTGAAATGCAAGAGCCTCATCTCATCCAGGATTTGAACTTGAGTTACCAATTTCATTTTGTTAAACAAAATACTAGTATGCTAAGTGCATCTTCTTTATATGTAAAAAAAAGTTCTAGTTTTTGATGGGAATTATGCTTGTAATTAAGGAAAAACCTTGAAGATGAATTAGATGTTCAGTCAATGTTTACAGTACTTGTATATATCTAACAAATGATTGATGAATTTTGCCCAGAGAAGAATTTTTCAGTTGTTTTTTGTTCTTTTGTATATTTTATTCATATATATATATATATATATATATATATATATATATATATATATATATATATGTGTGTGTGTGTGTGTGTGTGTGTGTGTGTGTGTGTGTGTGTGTGTGTGTGTGTGTGTGTGTGTGTGAGGCTAATGAACCTATAATTTACTGATCCTATACCCAACTTGTAAATATCTATTCAGTAACCCATATTGACAGTTCTCTAAATTGTATTTGCTCTAACACCATTGTTATTGTAAAACTATACAATAATATGAAATTAAATTAGTCATGCTTTTCTATTCGCTTCATTCTTTCCCTCTTTCTTTTCTTATATTCCTTACTTCTCCATTTATATTATTCTTTCCTTCCTTCCTTTTTTTATTCAATTCCCCCATTAATACCCTTTTTTCTTTACTTCAACTCCTAAACTACATTTTTAAAAAATTCCCTTGTCAATAATTTGTAACTGGAAACTTTCCATAGAGAATAATGAAGAAAAAATAGAATTATTCATTCAGCTTTTATTGCTTTTTTTTTATTCTTTATTTTTTAGGAAGGGAGCTTTTTCAAAAATTATTTCCTCAGTTTTTTTTTTAGTTTGAAATTTTTAGAAAAATTCACATCTATTTCTTTCTTTTATTTCTTTTTTTTTTTTTTTTTTACTCCTCCTTTCAGTAATGGCTGTTATCCTTTGATCTCAGCAGTGAACAGAAAATGTCATTGCTCAAGTCAGTTGGGAGGCTGTTTTAATTTTGATAAATTATATTTCAATGGTAACAAACTTAATTTCTTTATCAACATTTTGCAGGCTTAAGAATATTTTGTTGTGATTTTTCTTGAAGTTTTCATTTTATTTTTCTTCCATTTTATTCTTTTCATCCCTTTTTTTTTCATTCACTTATTTTATGCATTTTTTGAAACCTTTTTGTTTTCTTTTATTTCAGTTTTCATTCATGTTGTATTTTTCCTTTCATACCATTTTCTTTCATTTTATTCTATTTCATCTGAGGTTTTTTTTTTAAATTTTATTCATTTTCTTATATTTTTCTTCTGTTTAACGTTTTTCTTTGATTACAAGAGTTGTCAGAAGAAGGTGGTAGATATTAGATTGAGGGAATCTTGCTCTTCGTTTTGAATTCAGAGATTTCTTCTAAACTGGTTGTCAATCAAGGCTAGAGAACCCAGTTTTCCATAATATTTTACATATATCTGGTGGTTAAAATATGTGGGCTCATACTTTTTTAAGAGGATCAGTGTAAAGTAAAACACACAACCTTGGTTTGGATTTGAACTCAGCATACTGAATTCATTTTCTGCACCAGTAACCATCATACCATTGAAATCAAATAATAATTAGTGAATGAAATAATAATTAAATCAAATAGTATATAAATTAGCAATTAGTAATCATACCTATTTCTAGAAATCAGTTATAATTTATTTTTGATAAGAAAGCATGTTTAGTGTACCTAAATCCAAAAGCGATTTCAACTTTTACAAAAATACACACTAACAAAGCATAAAAATGCAATCGGAAAAAAAGATAATGAGATTAAGAGAAACAATAATTTTGATAATTCCAAATTTTGATTCCATGAGTTTTAAAATCTTGTTTATAGTTTTAACTTTCACACAATATTTCCCTTGTGCACACTTCTTATCTTCAGTCTTGTTTGGTTTCTTTGTTTCTGTTTGGTTTGCATCTTAATAAAAATTGTTAAATTATGAAGATTTGTCTTTTGGATTTTTTGATGATAGGAATTTAATATTCTGTCATGTGAAAATGATGTGTATTAAATATCATAACATTAAAAATTTCTTTAGATATGCTTATTCCGAACATACAGCAGGATTTCCCCGAGTAGTTTACACAGAATCCTAGAATTCAGGAGAAATATTATGGCATACAGTGAAATAAGATATCCTTCAATAAGTTTTAATAAAGATTATGAAACCAAATTTTCAGGGAATACTGGTGTCCAAGAAGCTGTAGTAATCTTCCTTTAGTATTTTTTCCAACAATTATTTATCTATATATGTATATATCTACCAAAAAGAAAATATATATGTGTGTGTGTGTGTGGGGTGTGTGTGTGTGTGTGTGTGTGTGTGTGTGTGTGTGTGTGTGTGTGTGTGTGTGTGTGTGTGTGACCATTAAATGATGTTAAAAAAATGAATGCTTTATTTAAATTTTAGTATTTACTAAGGTTTGTCTTAGGGTTGTTTGCTTCAACTTCGTGATGGAGAGAAAGACTGTGTTATACTTATCTTCCTGTCAGCTTTCAAACAATTTAAGAGTAACTATTCAGGCATTGATTTATAGATATAACTGTCAAAATGTAATGGCAAAAACATAAAATCTTTAATTAATATATCCAAAAAGTCTATAAAAAAGGTGGTTCAAACTGTACACAGCTATGGGGTTAGAGAACCTGGAAGAGGGCCTGGAAGAGGCCTGTGAATTTCTAACACCCACTGCCTAAAACCAAAAAAAAAGGGCTTTTAATTACCTGGTTATTATTTGTTTAAAGTATATTGTTATGCAATAATTTTGGTACACAGAGAATAATGCATTTTTTAACATTTACCAGTTATTTTCGGATTAGTCATATTCAATTATACTTCATAATTATACATTCAAACATTGATCATGTTCTACATATTTTCCCATAAACATATTTCCCCATAAACATATTTTCCCATAAACATATTTCCCCATAAACATATTTTTTCCAGAAACATTTTTCCTGAAAGAATTTTAGAATATGATTTTAAAATGTCATATTTTAATACTATCTTTATTTTAAAAAAAGACTCATTAAGTATGATGGATCCAATTGGCCCATAAATCCCTAATTTTTAACAGTGTCTTCTCTGAAAGGCAAAAAATAGTCTTGCAAAATTTCCCTTGGAGGTCCTCTATGTATGTTATAGTTTCTTGTTCAATCAAGATAGTTGTGAAATTACAAACTACATTTTGTTCTCTTAATAACATAAGAACAGTTTTGTTACTAGTTATCAGCTTTTATTTTGAGAAGAATTATGATCATTCCAAGAGTTACTCAGACTACTTAACTCCTTCTTTTTATTGATCCATTTTTATCATTAGCTTCG
Source organism: Sepioteuthis lessoniana (assembly GCA_963585895.1). NCBI lineage: Eukaryota > Metazoa > Mollusca > Cephalopoda > Myopsida > Loliginidae > Sepioteuthis > Sepioteuthis lessoniana. Next base: position 72,419,746 of record OY757929.1, read on the forward strand.
TCAATTTCATTATTGCTTTTATAAAACTTCCTCCTAATTTTATTTTTCGTATACATCTAAAGACTATGACTCCACTATATTATCATTATTTATACCGTTTTCAAGTTTTCTCAACTGTAGTAACTGGTGGCCTTTAAATGACAGCAAGTGTCTTCAGCTCTCTCGGACCTTTGTCAGTATCCTAGATGATCTCAATAGTAGAGTAGTCAGGGCAATCTCAATCCTTCTCCAGATCTCTAATTCTCTGAGTCTATTTTCCAGGTTCTTTAAGATTGTTCTAAAGGCTCTGACTGTGGTTAGCATTATTGTCACTCTCATCTTCCATAGTTTTTTCAGTTATCTGGCAAGTTCCAGGTATTTATCTGTTTTTTTGTTTTTTTTTTTGCTTTGCTTTAATTTTCTAGGGTGAGCTGGAACAGAAAAATCCTCTTGGCAATTTTTTTTTCCTTCTTATTGCCTAAAATTTCTATTCTTCTGGTTTGATACATTTTTATCAGAAAATCCTAAAATATTTTATGTGTCTTATTTTCCCGAACAGATTCTGGTTTGAGCATATATATGTTGTGTTCCGATAAAAATTCTGTTACATCCACATTTTCTAATCGTGCAACCTTTTCCACTTCATCATGCCTCTTCTTGTATTCCTTCAAGGCCAGTTTATGTGCTTGATTGTCTTATTTCCATATAATCCACAGTGGCTATTCTTCAGAGTTTTGATGATTTCAGTTTTTATATAATTGGTTCTTCTTTGGTTTGAGAGACAGCAAGTTTCCTCTAGTCTCCAGAATTCTTTTCAGTATTCTTGTTGATCTTAATAATGCTGTAGTATGGATGGTCTCTACTCATCCTCTTATTTCCAAGTCCTCCAGTCTCTGCATCAATCCCTTGGTGATTGTACTGAGAGCACCACTTACAATCGGTATCACTGTCACTTTCATATTCCACAGTTTTTTTAGTTCTCTAGCAAGGTCCAGGTACTTATCTTTCTTTTTGATTTCCTTTAATTCTACTCTGTAGTCTGCAGGGGCAGCAAAGTTCACAATTCAGCAAATTCTCTTTTTTTTTTTACTATCACTTGGTCTGGTCATCTGGCTGAGATTAGATGATCCATTTGTATCTCAAAATCCCTGAGAACTTTTGGCATCTAATTCTCCAGGAGAGACTCTGGGTTGTGCATAAACAATTTGCTCATAGGGTCAAATTTAAACATCTTGAACAATTCTCAGTAGGATCTAGTCTTATAATCTTTCTGTGCTTATATTGCTGCATTCAACTATTATGTGATTGATCATTTTGTCTCTATCACCACATGACCCACATTTGCTATTTTGTTGTTTCTTATCTATTTTTGCTTTGATATAATCGGTCCTTATGGCATCGTTTTGTGTTGCTATTAGAAAAGACTCACTTTCTCTCTTAAGGTTTCCCTTCCTTAGCCATGTCCAAGTTTTTTTGTGTGTACTTTCGCTTGTTTGTCATTTGAAGTATCCATACACCTGTTTTTCTTTCCATTTGTTTCTAGTTATTTTTGTCATGTTGACTCTCACTTGGTCTGTATTACTTCTGGTGGCTGTAATCAGTCTTCCACCACACTTTTTTATGGAGTCTTCAAGTTGTAGTATTGATGCATCAATGCTATCTTCCATACAGGCAAGTCTTCTCCCTCCTTCTTTTTTTTACACATATAATCTGTCAACATCATTTCTGGGATGTAATGCCTTATGTATTATCATAAGTTTTCTTGTACTCCTGTCCATTTCTTTCTTCCCTTGTCCTCTTCAAGAATGGTTCTGAATATCTTACAAGGGGGACAGCCCAGGTGTTTATTCCTTTTATAAGGTTTCTACTCGATAGTTTAGTTTTGAATAGCTTTTTCATTCTCCTGAGATACTCTTTTTAAATTTTTTCTTTCATCTTCCCCTTGTTTGATGGTGTCTGCTTCCAATATTCCCAAGTATTTGTAGATTTCCTTATCTCTGAGTGTTCTGATTTTTTCTTGATTTGGAATTTCCATTCCTTCCATCACTTTTCATTATTGGCATGGCATATTTTTCAATGCCAAATTCCATCCTTATGTCCTGACTGTATATTCTCACTGCCTGTATTAGGGTTTTCAATTCTTTTTCATTTTGGCAAACAGTTTAATGTCATCCATGTATTTTAAGTGATTGATCTTTTCTTGTGATTTACTAAGTTTGTATCTGCCTGTGCATTTTCTGAGTTTGTGGTTGAGTGGCATCATTGCTATAACAAATAGAAATGGTAATAGTGTATCTCCCTGGAATATACCTCTCTGGATTTTAACCTCAGCTAAACTTGCTATCAATTCCACTCTCCAGGTTTCTATGGTTTTCTCAATAAACTTTATGACTTCATTGGATATTTAGTACATTTTGACACAGTGTATTCTCCACCTTCAGTGACCATGTTGTAAGCCTTTTTGTTATCAATCCACACTATAGCTAGTTTTTTTCATCTTTTTTTACTCTCATTGAGGATGTGTTGATCAATGTATAGTAGTTCTCTAGTTCTTCAGGTTCCCTTGCAGTACCTTTCCCGTTTCTCATGGAACAGCCCGTGATTTATTAATAAATCATAAATCCAAGCTAATAGCATTTTCCATGTCTTCCATAGGCATATGGGTCAATAGTTGTCTGGGATGGATCCTTTTTGGGGGTCTTTCTGGATCAGGGTGGTCTTTATTTTAATCATCCATTCAGGTATCTCTGCTTCTTGTAGACATCTATTCATTTTGGTAGCCAGTCTGTCATGGATGGAAGTGATTTTTTTATTATTAATATTATTTTTTGGCTCCTGGCAAGTTTTTCTCACTGTCTCTAATGAGTGGTTTTCACTGGTGTCTGAGAGATTGCATATCTTTTCTGATATCTGATACGTCTCCTTCTAAGTATCCAACCAGATTTTAGCAGTGCTGTGTTCTGATTATTCTTGATTCTTCTTCTGTTCTCCAGTTCTCCCAGTCTCTTTTTCAGGTTCTTGGGGACTGTACCAAAGACACAACTTACAATTGGTATCAACATCACCTTCATGTTCTACAATTTTTTCAGCACTCTAGCAAGATCCTGGTATTTGTCAAGTTTTTCGCTTTCTTTTATTTTCATTGTGTTCTGCTGAAATTAGAAGACAATTTCTTTTCTTCTTATTAATAAACTAGGACTGGTCCTAGGGCGTTGATTGGGTGACCTGTTTGTATCTCAAAATTCCAGAGAATTTTATGCATTTAATTTTCTGGGAGAGATTCTGTTTTGCGTATATACCATTCATCAATATGGTCAAATTTCATTCTCTTGTACAATTATCACTTAAATCACCTTTTCAACCAAGTCACACCTGCTCATATATTCCTTCTCTATCAGTTTTCAATAGAATAACTGATTAACTATGATCTCTGTCGACACATAGCCTACACTTGCTATTTCTTTCATATTATCATTACTATTTACTCTATTGAGAGTTCTTCACACCAGCATTAGCTGTTGGTCTCTCACTGAAGTTTGAGTGACAGCAAGTCTCCTTAAGTTTCCAGGACTCTTCTCAGTATTCTGGCCAATCATAATTATTAGACTTCCAAGTCCTCTAGTTCCTGTACCAATCCGTTGGTAACTGTACAATTGGTATCATCATCACTTTCATATTCCACAGGTTCTTTAGGTCTCTAGCAAGATACAGGTACTTATTTCTTTTCGCTTTCTTTCAGTTTCCCCCTGTGATCAGCTAGAACAGCAAAGTCCACTTTTCAGCTGTTTCTCTTTTTTGTTGACTCTCATTAGGTCTGGTTGTCTGGCCAAGATTTAGTGATTTGTTTATATCTCAAAATCCCAGTGAAGTTTGTGTGTCTCATTTTCTAGGATGGATGTGCATGTACCATTTGTTCATATGTTCAAATTTAAACATTTTGCACAATTCTCAGAGGATCACCTTCCCCACCTAGTTGTATTATCATTTTGAATCCTTCAGAGTCAGGTCCAATTTCTGGTTCCTAGGTGCTGTAGGACAGTTGTCTCTTTTATTGAAAGTATTTTTCAGAATACATAAACTGTCCTGAGGTAGTTGGATCTTCTAGGAATATATATTAACTACATGATTTGTAAACATTTTGTAGATAACATTCTTACATGAGCCTGTGCTCTTTTTTTGTACACAGTTAAATGATATACAATTTAACATCAGTCATTTCTTAGCATATAGTTTGTTCTATTTGATCCATAGATAGCACTCTATCAGGTGCTACAACTCTAGGTTACAGTCAACCTGGGAACAATGACAATGAAGGGGTACTCCACATTCCCCAAATTTTCTTGGTTGGAGCCTCACCATCAGATGGTTTAATATCCAAGAGAGATGTAGTTGGTGTATTTTACAGATTTAGCTTTCGTATATGCTTGTTTGTCATGCATTTCTCATGTGACCAAAGCAGTTCAAGCTGTGGTAGGTACCCGAAGTGCTTGGCAGTTAATTTACTAAGCTTTTTGCTTAGATGTGGCACAAGGCTATATGAATGAGCCACCCAATGAGATTTGAAATTAGTTGTGTAAGTTTGTTAGTCTAGCTTGCTAACAATTATACCATCAGAGGCGCCTGCAGTATCATAGTAGTTGGTACTGACACGTTCTGCATTTGTGATTTAAAAGCAGCACTGATGAATATGTAGCATAGTTTAATTTGGGAAATTATCTTTTACAAATCCAAAATGGGCCATAATGTTAAAGAAATATTCCTAATCATTTATTTGGCAAAAGGTGAATGCTCATTTGATCAAAGTACAGTGATCAGGATGTTCAAAAAATTTTGCTAGTGTTGCAAAGAACCTCAAGATCAGACAAGGATAGATATGCCTAAAAATATGGTTTCTGAGGTCATATTTCCAAGCCATTCTGGCAAATTCAGTGAGTTGAACTAAGAGGGTATCAGGCGAGCTTGGCATCTCACAGTCCAGTTTTTCACCTTCACAACAAAAGTATCTGAAACTGTTAAATCATATCTCAAACTACCAAAATATTGCAAAACTTTTAACTCATCCTCATGTCATTTCTACAAATTTCTGCCTTCCATAAACTTCACAGATTTTTACCAGCTTTATAACCTTAAGAAAGGACAAGATAACACATCTATCAAAATATAGTTCTTACATTTTTTGTCTTTGATAATTATCTCTCTATCAACGTAGATAGACATTTTTGTTTTTAGCTGGCATGTTTCAGGTAAACTACTTTGTTATATCTGTTAATATACTTTTTCTGAGTCAGTTCAAGAGAGTCTGAAACAATGTAATCTGTAGTTTCTTTGTATTTTTCACAGATCCTACATTTTGAGTGCATTCCATCCTTTATTATACAGTAACAATGGTCCTGTAAAGCAATTATAAAGCCCTCCATCACTACTTTCTATCTAGAAATTTACAGTCACTGGTGCATCTTCAGTTGATGACATCTGCTTCTCTGGTGGCATAACAATTATTGTTGTTGGAAATGGACTCAGCAATCTGAGTTCAAATTCTGGACAAAGCTATTTGTGTTTCACTTTGTTTAAAGTATATGAGGTCAGAAGGTTCAGTTTTTAAATAAAAGATGTTTTGCATTTTATCAGTTATAGTTTATTTACTGCTAAATAAAAAACCTACAGGAACATCTGCTAAATATTCTAATACCATCATTTTTGCCAAGAATAGTATACATATATTTATAAATATATATATCATCATCATCATCGCCATTCATCTTTATCGTCCATCACTTCTGGTATGTCTTCCAGGTTACATCCTCAGTACATACAGAGCTGTTGTAGATAAGTTCAAGCTAGTCATCCTACACTTGCTCATCCATGTGAAGAGGTCCATAGGAAAACATCCCTTATGAGTTTGTCTTTTCTTCTCAAGCAGTGTTCTTCATTTCTTTTTCATCTAATTTAGATGGTTTTCAAGATGGTGGCCACACATCTGTTATTTTGTGGGATATACAAGGCTCATTAAATAAGTTTCCAGACTTTTTTCGTATGGGCACTTTTATTGATAGTACACACATGAAACTCTAGTCCCCTTCAGAGTAATCTCCTCCGGCTGCAATACACTTGTTGTACCATTCCAATAACTTCTGGAAGGCACCATGAAAGTGTGTCAACGACCTTCATCACAGCCTCTTTCATCTCCTCAATTGTCTCATAACGACAGCCTCTGAGCTTAGGGAATAACCAAAAGTCACAGGGAGCAAGGTCTGGACTATAGGGATGGTGAGGGAGTGTCTTGATGCCCATCTTGGTCAAATAGTCTGTGACAAGGATGGAGTTGTGGACTGGTGCATTGTCCTGGTAGAAATGCCACTGACCCGATTTGAAGAGTGCTGGCCTCTTCCCTAGGAATCTCTTCCTAAACTCCCTTAAAACCTCAACATAGTAACCCTAACCCTAACCCTAATCCTTTGGCCAAGCAACTCTGCTGTATTGACTTTCTTACTCCTCCCACACCTCTCATCATCACTCACAGATTCTCTGCCTTCCTTGAATCTCTTATGCCACTCAAAAACTGATGCTCGATTCATGCAAGATGGTCCAAAAGCAGTCTGAAGCATTCCATACGTTTCTGTGGCATTTTTTCCAAGTTTAAAACTTGTATATATTGTATATCTTTATTGGGTATTAACACTGGTCTGTCTTCTTGCATTCATAGGATTGTACTGATGGCAAATAGCATCCTGTGATGGTCACAAGATAGTTGGAAATGAAAATCTTTAGAGAATATCTACTACCCACTGGCATACACCGACTGAACACTGGTCAAAATCTTGATGGTTCTTCAAGAATTGAAACTTTATTTTCTATCTGTATATTTGCTTTTATTTATTTCTAACAAGATAGAAAATTCATGGATTTGATATTCGGGATGGTTTTAAAATACCATGAATATGAATAAGGTGGAGAAATTTATGTAAATTTTAGCTTTTGTTTGCTTTGAAATTTATTTCCAGTCTTTTCTAAAGTAGCTGAAAATTCTTAAGTTTTTACTCTGGATTTCACAAATTTTTCATTACTTAAAATAATTGGATAATTTTTTCTTAAAGAAAAAGAAAACAAACAATTGAAAAAAATATTTTTTTAATCCAAGGACAAAGTGACGTAATATGAAATAAGATTAAAAGGATTAACTTTTTTCTTTTTCTATTCATTTTTTTTTTTTCAAACTCAGAGCATGAAGGGTTCTTATGCATCTAGGGAGATATTTTTTCAATGTGAATACTCACCCTAAAGTGTCACTTGTTATTTATTATAAATACAAAAAATCTAAAGAATTTCCATTTTCAATTTTTAACTTTATTAAAAATTTAGAGTAATCTTTAATTTAAAAAATAATTTTATTTTTTCAAAATTACTTGAATTTTTACAAATCTGGATTAATTTTTTTTCTAATTCTTAAAATACAATACTTAAAATTACATGCACAGAATTTCCAAATCAAATTTAATTTCGAAAAATAAATAGAATGTATATTTTAATTCCAAAGGCAAAAAAATTTTCAAAAAATGTTTTCTTTGAAATCTGAAGCAATAAGATCTTAGAATAATCCAACTAATTAAAAAAAAGAAAGACATTCAGCTGTATTCAAAACTATTCAACTTAAAAACAACCAGTGGGATATGAAGCAGGGAAAAAATTACATCCTTAATTCCTACAACAATTTTTAAAAATCTCAAATACAAACAGTAACACAAAATAATTACAAGCCAGAATGAATCTAAAATGTCTTATCTGAAAATTAGAATTTCTTTTTTCTTTCTGCATAATCAAGAGCTTTTGTCCATTCCCAGAAGTTTCTCCATGTATTTTTTACGGTTCTTCTCAGCTCTCAGAATATTTGTAAAATTTGTCTGTTTAAATTTTTCAAAGAAAGAAGGAGATAAACTTTAAAAGGGTTTTTCAAGGTTTTTCTTTTAGGCAAATTGAGTTTGTTTTTATCTTTGTACTTTGTTTTTAATTATTGTTAGGATCTTTTTCTTAATTATTCTTAATTATAGATTATTTTACATTTTTTTTCACATTTTTGTCTATTTAATGATTATTGATTTCATTTTATTCTTATTTCTTTAAATTCTTTATTCTATTTTATATTTTGTATTCTTAATATTTTGTATTTTTTATTTTGTTCTTTTTCTATTTTCATCCTTCCTTTCTTCCTTCCTTAATTTATCCTTTTCCCATCCTTCCTTCCCTTCTTGTATTTATTATGAACCTTTTTCTAATTTCTTTCTCTTTTTTTATTCAATCCTATTATGCTATATTACCTTTTCTTTTCCTTAAAATTTTCTTTTTCTTCTCATTTGAATAAAAGATTTTAGCTTTTATTCTTATTTTTATACATTTTTCTTTATTTTTTATTACTCTTTTTCTGATTTCTCACCTTTTCATTTCTATTTTTCTTCTTTTTTTCTTTCTCCATAATTTTCTTTCTTTTTGTTTTTCTTCTTTTTTTCTTCTTTTATTGTTTTCTCTTCTTCTTCCTTTTTTATTTCTTTTTGTTTGTTCTTTACAATTCTATGTCTTTCTTTCTTTCTTTCTTTCTTTCTTCTTCTTCAACGTTCATCTTCAATTTTTCTTTACTTTTTCTTTTCTTTTTTTACTCAGTTGTTTTCCTGTTTCACCTTATTTTTATTTTCTTTTATTTCTGCTTTCATTCTTTCTTTATTCTTCAGTTTTATTGGGGTTTTTTTTCAAATTTTTTTCTTTCGTTTGTCTGTTTTTTAAATTTTTCCTTTTCTTTTTCTCTTCTAGTTTCCTTTGCATTTGTTTTTGTATCCTATTTTTTTTTTCTTCTTATCCCTTTTTTTATCTCCATTTATGTCCATTTACTTCTTCTCCGCTCTCATTCAACAAAATAAACCCCAAACAATCTTCTTATCTCATACCACTATTTTCAAAAATCTTTTGACACAGCAACAACATTGCACATTTTCCAGTCCATCAAACATTCAAGAATTCTCAGCTTCTCATGGACGTTCCTTTTCAGTGAATTTCCAGAAAACTCTCTTTCATATTTACAATTCCCAGGAAAAATTCATATGGTCCAATGAACCCCAGTGGAGGGAGAACAAGTGAGATTAAACCAATAGTAATGCAAAAAGTGAGAGGTTCAAACTGAAACACCCGATACTCACAGGGCATTGAGAAAATTATATCTGATCCACCCAAAATGCTCACCATTCCTGTTCTCATTTTTTCTTGTTCTAATAATAAAACCTGAACCTCTTTCTCTATTTTAATCCATCATTTCTTCTTTTCTTTTTTTTTTTTTTTTTGAGTGTGCTATTATTTTTTGCTTTTGTTCCTTTTTTTTCTTTTCTTTCTTTAACTTGGCTCTTTCTTTTTTCTATATCTCTATTCACTTTCTCTTGAATATTTCTATCTCTAAATGTGTATTCTTTCTTTCTTTCTTTCTTTCTTTCTTTCTTTCTAGCTCATTATTTTCAACTTTTCCATAAATTTTCTTTCTTTCTATAAGTTCATTTTAACTTATCAGTTTTTGTTCATTTTTATTTCATCCTTTTATTTATTTTAATTCCTTTCTATTTTTCCTTCTTTTCTTCCTTTTTTTCATGAAACTTTTTTCATTTTTCTTTTTCTAGATGGCTAAGTAGTAGTGTAATGATTAACAAACTGCTCTCAAATATCATTACTACTGAATAGAAAATATGATTCTCACTGTGAGCCCAATTGCTGTGTCCTTGTGCCAAAACTAAGCTAAGCAATGTTGATAACTACTTCTTTCTCTCTCTCTCTCTCTCTCTCTCTCTCTCTCTCTCTCTTTCCCTTTCTCTCTCTCTCTCCCGCCTGATGTTTTTTTTATTTTTCTTTGTTTTTACTCTTTCCTTCATCATAAAATTATTTTTATATCATCCTTTCCATTATTTCTCTTATTCATATTTTCTTGAATCTTTCACTTTTCCATTTAATTTTTTTTTTCTTTGAAAGGAGCTCTGTGACCTAAATGGTAATGTGCTGCCCATATCAAATAATATGTATTCAAATCACATCAGAGATTACTTCTTTCTTTCTGGTCTAGACTGCTGAATTTTACAAAAATGTCTTGAGCATTGCAATAAAAACAATAAAAAAAAATATGAAAGATAAACTGGTCAAAAATTGTCATCTGTAGAAGTTTCTAAAAATAAACAAATGTGAAAGAGACAAATTTGATTTTAAATTTCTTCAAACATGTTGACAGCATTGCAATAGTCGATAAATGTTGTTGGACTGTGAATGTACAGGGGACAAAAGAGCTAAAACTGGCCACATTGTTAACAGTCAAAGTTCTCACACAGAAAATCTCTTTGTAAGTTATCTTTGCAGATTGGGTTGCTGACGACTACTGTTTTCATTATTATAAAATAAGTTAAGGTAGTTTCAATACTAGTTATCTAAAAGACAGTTACCTCCCTTTTAAAACACTGAATATTTGTATTAAATATCAGCATCATCTTCATCATCATCAAAGTATTCCAACAGCATAGATTCTATTGACTCTCTCTGGACATCTGTTTCTATTAGCCATTGCTCTAGTTAAATCCTCTTGATGGCACCCAGTCTCAGCACAGAGTTGATGAATTTGAGTTTTGCTGGTTAGCCATTACAGGTGTGTCTATGCATAAGAGTTCATCACAGAATATTACGAATTTATTCTTACTTCTCCAGCAGTGCCCAGCATGTCTAGTATGTTTTGTGAGATGGGAGATAACTGGCCATACAACTGCTATTTTGTAGAGTACTGCTTCATAGGAAAAAGAAACATTGTCAAGTCTACGTACATATTGTATAATATTGTATTTTATTGTGACATCAATAACATAAGGATTTTATTGATTGGAATCCGGCAAAGTGTTCTTCCTAATTGAATTTTGTAATTTTTAAATAGTTTGTATTGAAATAATCATTTTCCTCTGAATTTCTGCGATAAAATGAAAAGTTATCTGACTACAGCAGGCAAATGAAGAATGATGAAGAGAACAATGACAGAAATATTGTCATTAAAATAACCAAGATGGAGACATTAGAATGAGTGTATAATAATTGTAAGATAAATCTAATTTTTCTTTAACAGTTTTTATCAGCATAGCATTCTCATTTATTTTTTTCATTGCAAAAATTCAACAGATACATTCTTTGGCTTTCTGCAAGTCTTTTGCATTAGTAGTAAAAAAGATACTTTTGGATTCATAAATTATGTTCCTCCCATCAACTTAGAACTATGCACAAGTCAGAGAGGATTAGTAGCTGAAAAAGATATTAATAAAGACAATGATAAAAACAACAAGGATGAAGATACTACTTTAAATAATTTGTAGAATAAATATAATGGCTCATATTTAAGTTTAGACAACAGGGAAGGTTAAAGAACATATTGGTCAAAACATTGTAATAAAAACTACGATGAGAATACTAGTCTGAATTCATCTCAGAATTTAATACAACTAATTCTTTTCATGTATATGTGTCTGTGTATGTGTCTCTGTGTATGGGTGTGCAGTTTTTTTTTCTAGAAATATAAAAATGTCTTCATTTTAAAAGTTAATCCCCAGTAAAGAAATAGAAAAATATTCTAAAGCAACATTAAAATGTGTATATTATAAAAATTATCTTATTCAAATCACAAATGGAATAAATAGGTTTATTCTTTTTTCTTAATGATATAAAAGTTCTAAAAACTAGAATATTTTATTAATACTTGGACATATATTTTAATGATACATTCTTTCATATTTGTCAGTCATTGTAAAAAAGGAGACAGTATTTTTTTTCTTGATTTTATTTAAAAAGGAAAAAAATCAGGAATTAAGATATTTCTGTCTTTTAAACTTCAAATCCATCATTTTATTTATCTCTACAATGAAATTTGAATACCAAATGCCATGACAAAAATGTCTTTAGTATTGCAATAAAAAGCAACAAAAAATATGAAAGATAAAGTTGGCAAAAATTAAGTATATAACAGTGTTTCATCTGAAAAATTTAAATAATATGTATTTCAATATTTCTATAAAATATTTGTTTGTAGAAATGTATATTAAATGTATATAGCATATATTAATATGTATCTTTAGGGTTATGATATAGGCTTCAGGAGTTGCTGTTAATCAGTCTATACCAGTTGAAGGGTTTTCTGAGATTAAGCAATGAAGGGGGTTTCTGTAGCATAGTGGCTAACGTTGTAGACTGTGACATTGTAGTAACAAGTTCAAACTTCTGTCACGTTATCAGATTCAATTTTGGACTAATACCCTTGGGAAAGGTATGAGCCCTTTTATCTCTTCACCACTACTGTTCTTCAACAAGAATGCCTTTGATATTAAATAATGCACAAAGATTGATAAGTCGTTAAGCCAAGAGACCAAACTTAGAGATTAAGTATAAAGTTATTTGTGAATGCTGAAAGTAAAAGTATTCTAAAATATTCATTTAAAAAAGGGTCCAACACTCATATAGGCATGGTATTCATAAAGGATATAGCCCTAAGTATAAGAGGGTAGATTTACACATTCTTACATTTAACACTGGAGGTGTATGGTATAACTGTTCTTGTCTTAGGAATTGGACATGATGAGTTAAGTTCAAATCCAGGACAGGGCTATTTGCATTTTACTTTAAGGCTAATGCCTTTAGAATCAGCATGCATTCCTATCTTCTCCCCAACTGTAGAATTATCTTCATATGTTTCAGAAAACGACTAAGGTATCCTAAGAATAAACTTGATTTGCCAGTTTCCAAAACAATTGTTGGATTAACATTTTCTATTAAAATCTTTTTCCTGTGTTCTTGCTTTATGTCTATTTGCTTTTGCCTAGTTAGTTATGTTAAAAAAAACAAAGTGTGATGTTTGGTCTTTGGTTGTACTGTTCTCAACTCTTTCTTTTCTTTGCCCAGTCAGATGGGGGGCTGTAGAATACACTGACTGCACCTCTGCAGAGGGGTAAACCCCCCCCAACGAGTGTCCTGAATAAACAATCAGAGGGTGAGGTTCCAGCAGTGCTGGAGCTTTGGGGAATGCGGAGTACCCCTTCATTGCCATCACTCCCAGGTCCACTCTGGCCTGGAGTGGTAGCACCTGATAGGGCCCTATCTATGGGTTAAATAGAACTAACAGCATACTTATGCTAAAATGAATTGAGTAAACTGAATAGCTTAAAATATAAAAGTTTTTGACAATTAAACCATACTTACACTTAAACTGCGTGCTTATGCTTAACTGAATTATTTCAAATAGAACTGTTTTTCGACATTAAAACTGTATTTACACTTAACTGAATTATTACATATATAACTGCTTGAATAGTTTGAAATGGAAATGTTTTTGACAATTAAACTGTGTACTTATGCTAAACTGAACAGTTTTCATTAGAGCAGATTATTTACATAAAAATGGATTTGGCGTTAAATAACCTACAAAGGTTGATATGCCATAAAACCAAACAAACCAAACCATACCATCTTTCTTTTCTTTTCATCTCATTCTTACCTGTTGGTTGTATTTCCCAGCATTTATGGGGAATGGAATAATCCCATTTACTCTAAATAAAGTAAAAGTAAAGGCCTTCGATTCCATTCACAGAGGAAAGATGGAACAAATCCTACTAGCGTACAGCATACCTAAAGAAACCGTAGCAGCAATAACGATTCTCTATAGAAACACCAAAGTAAAAGTACGATCACCAGATGCAGACACAGAATACTTCGACATTGTAGCAGGAGTACTACAAGGGGACACGCTAGCTCCATACCTCTTTATCATTTGTCTAGACTACGTACTTAGAACATCAATTGACAAAATCAGAGAGAACGGCTTCGAGCTGACAAAGAAAAGAAGCAGAAGGTACCCCGCAAAAACAATTACTGATGCCAACTATGCCGATGACATAGCAATACTGGCAAATACACCCAACCAAGCCGAAACACTACTGCATGGAATGAGCAGCCGCAGGTATAGGCCTCTATGTCAATGCACACAAAACAGAATATATGTGCTATAATCAAACGGGGGACATCTCCACTCTAGACGGAACCCCTCTTAAACTAGTAGACAAATTCACTTATCTAGGAAGCAGCGTCGAATCAACCGAAAAGGACATCGACATGAGGTTAACGAAAGCATGGACAGCTATCAATAGGTTATCGATTATATGGAAATCAGACCTAACCGATAAAATGAAACGCAGTTTCTTCCAGGCAGCGGTCGCATCGATACTGCTATATGGATGCACTACATAGACTCTAACAAAACGGCTGGAGAAGAAGCTAAACGGCAACTACACAAGAATGCTGTGAGCAATCTTGAACAAGTCCTGGTGGCAACACCCTACAAGACACCAACTGTACGGCCACCTGCCTCCTATCATGAAAACTATTCAAGTTAGATGAACCAGACATGCAGGACACTGCTGGAGAAGCAGGGATGAACTCATAAGTGATGTACTCTTATGGACCCCCACACATGGCCGTGCAAAAGCAGGACGACCAGCATGAACATACATTCAGCAACTATGTGAGGATACAGGATGTTGTCCAGAAGACCTGCCTGAGGTGATGAACGATAGGGAAAAGTGGTGAGAGAGGGTCAGGGATATCTGCACGACATGAAGATGATGATGATGATGATGATGATGAAATTTGGCAACTGTAGTCAAAGGCGACTCGAAGGCCCCCTTTTCATTAGCTGCTACACCAAGGAGTATAGGAGGGCGCTACTCCTTTCTCTGAATCGCTCCACTTTACCCTTGATCTGTACTTTATAATGCTGATGGTTAAGTAATGTGGAATCAAGGACCATTTTTGAGTCTTTGATATGACTTGACCATTGGTGAACACTCTACTTACATAATAGATTCATTAGGAGGTAGTGCTTGTAACACTTTTAAAATTGATTTAAGAAATATATTAATCCTTAGAACCTGAGCTGCCCATATTTGAACTGTTACCTAAAGCTACATATACCTGGATGTCCTAAATTCTTGTAGATCAATCCCTATTTGAACATTGCTATTGTCTTTATATGTTTTAATCTGTTCTTTAACAGGGTTACAGCCTCAGCTCTTGACTGAAAATGTGAAATGCTGGAATCTGTTATTTTATAATCTTACAGGTACACAACATTTTACACTTTCAGTTATTTTTCAACCAGGAACTCAAGTTTGAAGAGTCCCAAACCATGGAATGGGAATTAGGTGACTAGGGGTTAACAAATTTTATTACTGATAGCAGCAAAGTGGTAGTCTAGAAAAATGGCATGAAAGACAAGGAATGTTATTGAATTCCTACATATGAAAAAAATTGACACACACTGATGTTGAACATTTACTGAAATCAAACAGAGCCTGAGAGCAGAGTTAGATGATGGGTAATGCTGATATGAGTGACAACACTACTATCAGTCATTAAAATGAAGATCAACTCCATCAGCTGATCAATTTGAATCAGGTTGGTGAAAGACAGACTACATGTACAACATTTTCCTGCCAATGACATTGAAATCAATACTGGGAATGAGTAAGATTGATTGATTAATTCTTATGGCATGTCAATCCATCTATGGTTATTATATGCTTAGAGGTTAGAGAATAGCATTTTTCATATTTACATTTTTGTGGTGTTGTTTCTTTAGAGTTTTTTGGCACATGGTCTCATTGAATACCTATAATTTTTAAGCAGACCTATTTGACCAATAGGTAGGACCCTAACTGGTACTACCACACTGAGTCAGAATGGACCTGGGAGTAATGTCAATGAAGAAGTTCCCTATACTCCCCAGATCTGAATTGGAGCTTCACTGTCAGCTACAGTTTAGTGTCATACCCATCTCATTTTTTGTGGGAGAGTCTTAAGCCTATTCCTCTACAGGAGATTCATTCAGCATATTCTCATCCCCCCAGATAAGCCTTTTAGGATAGATCACCTCAACTGGAGTAGATTTTTATGAGCACATCTTGTAGAGTCAATCACTACTGACAAAAATGCAAAGCCAGTAGAGATAACTAAACAAAAAAATAGTGTTTATAGCTAAAAACTTCTGTTGAATGGTGTTCTTGTGCTCTTAGTATTTATTTCTTTCTCCAGTGGAAATAAATAAATGACTTTGTTTTCAAACTG
The DNA here is from genome assembly GCA_963585895.1 of Sepioteuthis lessoniana. Taxonomy (NCBI): domain Eukaryota; kingdom Metazoa; phylum Mollusca; class Cephalopoda; order Myopsida; family Loliginidae; genus Sepioteuthis; species Sepioteuthis lessoniana. The sequence continues at coordinate 72,435,883 of OY757929.1, forward strand.
CTTCTTGTATAACAAGGGAAAATTTTGCCATATTAGCCAATTCAACTTTACTTTCTGCTTTGTTGATAAAATGGCAATGGCTTCAGAAATTTTGTCATGCATTAAAACTGCTTGATGTTCTCGAATGAATATGGTCATTTTTTGTTGCAAGCAATGCCGGACTACCTTTGTCAGAGTTAAAGGGTTAAGAGTCAAATTACATATTGAGTGCTTATCGCTTTTGCAATTGTTAGCAGTTGCAGGAATTGTCCAAAACAGAAGAAAAGAAACATAAAATAAAATGTTGAGAAAAAGATGGAACACAACAAGAACGAAGTGAAGGAAATGTCAACTGGAAGAGAATGGCAATAAATAAAAGCAAAATTGAATACTGAGATAAAATCTTTGAAATGAGAAGAGAATTAAATTGAATAACAGAATGAAGGATTCCAATTAGAACAATTCTCTAAAAATGTTAAAAAGAAGAAGTAAAAATAATAATCAAATAGAATTACAACCATTCTTGGATAATCTTATAGAGAAAGAGAATTTAAAAAGAAATGAGAAAATATTTGTCTTGAAAAGAAAGACAAAAATTCATTAAAATACAAAGAGCAAAACATATCAAAGAGGGCTTAGATATTACTTTCTAGTCAAATGATATATAGTGAACAGAACTGTTCTTTTTTGTCTTTTATAAAGTTATTAACCTGGAAGAGGACAACTCCTATTTATATTTGCTTATATATATATATATATATATATATATATTTGCTGATTGATGGATAGATAGATAATCCAAATTATATATATATATATAACTTGGATTATCAATCTATCTATCTATCCATGATGAACTCTCTTGTTGATCTTGACATATGAGGACCCAGCAGTTCAGTTAAAGATGTGAACCATTGGACTACCTACACAGGTGATTTATTTTGATGAAGGCCTGTGTAAAACAGGCAACATATTTTGGATGTGCTGATAACAGAATAATGGTGCATCAGTGTGCCACAGATTTTCCCAAACAACACTCTTAAGATTTTTAAATTAGAATTTTTCTTTCTATAAAATGAAAGCTCTACCAAGACAAGAGAGCCGAGTCTTCTCTACTATTTTATCCATAGCAGTGAGGAAGAACTGATGGAATCATGCCTTTCCCAAGTGAATTATCATGAAAAGGAAATTCAAACAGCCTCATCCAGAGTTTGAACCCGGCTCATCAAGTTCAATTTCAAAGATGATCATAGTTATGCCACACTCCTCCAGTATAAAATGTAACTAAGTAAGCTGGCTAACTATGGTTGAGAGCAAGCTGAAGGATTCCTTTTCAATAACTACAACACCAAGTTATACAGGAGAGTGCTCCTCCTTTCCCTTGATTACTCCAATTACCCTGGATTCGTGCCTTACAATGAAGAGTTTTAAACAAGAAGTCATCCAGTACCATTTTTTGAGACTTTGGTATGACTGGGATTGAACCCCAGTTTCCCAGGCCATTGGCAAACACTCAAACCATTTCACTTATACTTTAGGTTATATATTTGATGACACTCCATAAATATATGTGAATTGAACTCTTTTTAAATAGATATTTTAAAATACTTTCACTTCCTTTTGCCAAGTCGACTGAGGCAATAGAATACACAGACTGCACCTCTGCAGAGGGGTAAAACTCCCCCCAAAAGTGTCCTGGATATGAAACTAAACAATCTGATGGTGAGGTTCTAGTGATATGGGAGCTTTGGGGAATGTGGAGTACCCCCTCATTGCCATCACTTCCAGGTCCCCTCAGGCCCAAAGTGGTAGCACCTGATAGGGTCCTATCAATAGGTTAGATAAAACTACACTGTGTTGGTTGAGTACTGCATACTTATGCTAAACTAAATTGCTTGAAATAGAACTATTTTTACATTTATTTTAACATGTAAACTGTGTACATATGTTGCATAGCCGTAATACATATACAACTATACACATATACATGCGGAAACAAAATCAACAAAAATGATGAACGAACACACTTTTTTAGAAAATATACCTCTCACACTTTATTTGAAATGGTTGCGAAAGAGTTGTGAAAGGGTTATGTGTGAGAGGTGAGTTGGAGACTGAACAGACTGCAACATATTGACCCCAAATTCCTCTGTCTTTAGCAGCACTTCTTTCTTGTTCTGCTGGGCTGCTCAACCGGGGGTCCTGAGCGCCCAGCCCTCTTTGGGAGCTGGTTCTCACAACAGCATCTTATCTCCAACAAACTGACTCCAACTAACTGAACCTGTCTGTGGCACCGGGCTATATAATTGTTTGCCGCCCATCTTCTTCTTGTGTGCGTCACATCTGCACCCAATTCAACCTGTCCACAGTCAAGATTATACTCTGATATCTTCGACCGGATGCATCTGTTATTTACACAGGTGCATTTCTTATTTGATAACTCGGCAGAGGATCAATATGTTACACTTATGCTAAACTGAATTGTTTGAAATGGAACTATTTTTGAGGTTCAACTGTGTGTAAACAAAATCCATATTTATATTAAATTGAATTGGTTGAATAAGAACTGCTTGACTAAACTGAATAGTTTGAAATAGAAATGTTTTATATAATTAAACTGTGTATTCATGCTAAACTGAATTGTTTGAAACAAGCTGATTATTTGTATAAAAATGGATTTGGCAGTGAATCACTTACGTAGGTTGATATTCCATAAAATCCAACCAACCAACCAACAAATTTTACTTCCTTACAACAAAAACTGTTACACTATATATATATATATATATATGTGTGTGTGTGTGTGCATGTGTAAGTGTGTGTGTGTGTGTTTGTGTTGGAAGAAAGTGATTGTTTGTTTCTCTCAAACTTTCTTCCTAGTTTATTTGTATCAAGGTTTAATTGATAGGGCAACATCTCAATCAACTGGACCCTGATACAAAGAAACTAACAAGAGAGCAAAAGAAAAACCTACTAAGACCATAAAAAAGGAAAATTTTCCATGGTCTTTGACGAAACTTCTATAAACAAAATATATATTTGTAGATGTCTTTTCTCTTGTTAAATTTCTGAAATTTTTACAAATATATTTCTCAAAGCATTGCTAATAAACTATTTTGAAAATTCTTACTTCAAATATGGTCAAGTTCTTTGTTTTATATAAGTAAATAGCTAATTTTTTTGGAAGTGTTAGTATCTACATTGAGATTTGTTTATTGTCAAAATTTTTTATTCCATTTTGTTGGTAATGTTATACGCTGAGTTTTATCAAGTTTTTTTTTTAAATTAAAACTTGACATATAATATTATATGCTGGTAAAATATAAAGGGAATTTGACATTGAAACAAAAATGACCCAAAAGTTTACTTTCCATTGTCTCTTTCAAAGGTATTCTTATGGTTATGTATACAGCAATTTCACAAAAGATACTGCTCAGAAAAGGCTGGGACAAAATTCTATGCAATATTCAGTTCATATTCCTAAAACATTTGAGTAACTCCTTGTTTATGTTGTGTTCTGGTTAGTGAATGCTTATAATATTAAATAAAGGACAAACCACGAGATGAGAGGAAATAGAGATATATTCTCAGGAAAAAGTATATACAATAGAGAGACTATTAGTAGACAAGAACATAGGGATTAGTGAATGCTTGTAATATTAAATAAAGGACAAACCACGATATGAGAGGAAATAGAGATATATTCTCAGGAAAAAGTATATACAATAGAGAGACTATTAGTAGACAAGAACATAGGATTAGTGAATGCTTGTAATATTAAATAAAGGACAAACCACGATATGAGAGGAAATAGAGATATATTCTCAGGAAAAAGTATATACAATAGAGAGACTATTAGTAGACAGGAACATAGGGATTAGTGAATGCTTGTAATATTAAATAAAGGACAAACCATGATATGAGAGGAAATAGAGATATATTCTCAGGAAAAAGTATATACAATAGAGAGACTATTAGTAGACAGGAACATAGGATTAGTGAATGCTTGTAATATTAAATAAAGGACAAACCACGATATGAGAGGAAATAGAGATATATTCTCAGGAAAAAGTATATACAATAGAGAGACTATTAGTAGACAAGAACATAGAATTAATGAACGCTTGTAATATTAAATAAAGAACAAACCACGACATGAGAGGAAATAGAGATATATTCTCAGGAAAAAGTATATACAATAGAGAGACTATTAGTAGACAAGAACATAGGATTAGTGAATACAGAATAAAGATATAGTCCAACGATAGTATTGGCTTCCATTATTATGGTAGCAAGTAAGGTGATCTAATGCGATGTTCAGTCTCCAACGCTCTAATACTATTCCTATAAGAAGCTGCTCTTCACCTTCTAGTCTGCCCTGGTATTAGTAGCTACTGCTATATATGGCAGATGGACTAGTTCATTGTGTAGAAAAAGGTTGGTGATACCCAACAGTTTATAAAAGACTAATTTGCTTAACACGACTCTGTAACAACTACTCAACAAAGTTTTTTTTTTTTTCGGATGATGAAGCTGGGGTCAGGTAGAATGTCAAACACCAAACAGCATTACCACTAACCTGACCAATCATCATAATACTACTTTTAATCAAGAAAATATAAATATAATTGTCACAATTATATATGAAGGATGTTCCAAAAGAAACACCGTCTAATTATTTCCATGAAAACTACAACAGATATAATAAGCACAAAAGTTGCAAAACACTTTTTTTTTACATAATCACTATTGTTAACTATGTATTTTTACCACTTCTGATGTAAAGGACCATCTTATTACAGAAGTTTATCTGTGGTCAACACCAGCAAAGAAGCCAGGGAGATTGTGATTGACAGTGAGGTCATGAGGTGATATTCCACTGTAGGAATGAAAAATGAAGTATAGTTTTGTAAAAAGCTGAATGCTGGTTGGGTGAGATATGTCACATGATAGAAGAGTTAACATTGATTTTTAGCCCCTTGGTTTTTCAGGTACTGGGCAGAGTCAAAATATTAACTATTATTATAGCAATGTGATTGAGAGTTTTCTCTTCTGCACCAAATGGATGGCTTGAGGGAATGCAAACTTAAAGAAATGATTTAAATACATGTTAGTCAATTCTTTTCATCACCTAGAAAAAACAATGATTTGGGTCTTGTCTAGATGCAGAAGGCAGCAAGACACTCCTATAGGGTAAGTACACAAGTGAACAAAGCCTACATATTGTGCTCCAGCAGAAGAAAGCCAATTTTTCACACCAGTGATGATATCATTTTTTAGGAAAATGTCATCCATGTAGTCCATTTTTCATTGGCTAAATGAAAAGACTATGGGTGCTGCCAAAATTTGTGATGTGATTCCTGGTCTTCAAACTGTAATAAGACCAAGCAATATTATTATGCAAATGCTTAACTATTCTCTCTTCTACAGTCTGGTCTTTGTAAACATATATATCCATGAATGCAATATTTTCCTAATAGAAATTAAATGGTACACATTTGCTTTCATGTCAGATGCAATTTTGTTAGACTACCAAAAAAGACAAACAAAATTATATGGATTTTTTGCAGGATGGTTCAAACTCTTCTGCCATACGAAATCTTTATGGGCAAACATAAATTACTTTTGGAACAACCCAAGTATGACTTAAAAGTAAAATTTATAAATCTCCCATAAAATCAAATTTGATTTCAAATTTACTCAGATACGTCATATTTTTCTATGATGGCCATTTTTAACATTAGGTAAAAAATTTTAAAAATCAAATTCGATAAAACATTTACAAATATATTTCCTGTTTTATAATAAGTCAGTAACGTTAAATAAAAATATATTCATGAAAATAATGTTCTCTTTTATCTGCATATATATCTGCATGTGCAAACAGATGTAGATATTTATTATAAAGTTCATTGCTAATAATTTTTATAAAAAGTTAATTTTCTTCTAAACCAAACATACAAAGAATTATTATTTTTAGCGCAGCATCAAACAATCAAAATGGATATTATTAGTTATGTTTTATTACAAAACTCTACACAATTGATATCTCTAAAACCCCAAAAAGTTCAAGTTTGTTTAGAAAATATATTTATTATATAAAATTTTGCATGTGGGTGTACTTATTTTTTTACTTCTTCATATTCATATTTTTGGTTAAACCAAGATTGTATTAATATATTCAATTCGTTAAACTTTCTGTATCATAGCCTTAATTTTCTGTAATTGAGTACTACATGATGCATGAAACCAGGTTGTAAATTACAGACTCTCAGGAAGAGTGTAACAATACAGTTAAATATTTAAAGTTAATCTTTCTTTTTTAGTTATATGTATAGCTTATCTCCATGTTTATCATTCTATAAAGTAATGTTTCCAAGTTGGTTTAGCTTGCTGTTTGTATATATATATATATATATATATATACACATGTGTGTATGTGTCTCTGAGATATAGATATATTTGCCCTATAGCAAAGTTCTCATTGCATTTTGATAATAAAGTATAAGTGACAGATACATTTAAAATGATTTACCAAAAATAGATAAAGAAGAAATGGTCTCAATTTTACAATCATTCTTCTCTGCCATCACCATTCACATATCTTTCCTCACTTCCTGTCTCTTCAAAGACATTACTCATCACATTTCCATCATCCCAATTCCAAAAAGAGGCCACAACTTTAGTTTCATTTTATTAAATTTCTTTTATTCTGTTTACCAAGATTTTTTTTTTCTTTTCTTTTCACTGAATTCAAATCATTGTAAAGATCGGCAACAGCTCTGAGCCTTGAAAGAAAGAAAATTATTTTGGTGAATTTACCTTAAAAATAACATTCGTAAAAAAAAAAAATTAGAATAGAATAAAATAAAATAAAAATGAACATAAGGCAGACTAGAGCCAAATTGAAATGGAAAAACAAAGATTTATTTTACTTTTTAGCATGATCATTGCTTTCACTTGGCAGATCATATCTTCTGTTCTCTCCATTTTCAAAAGTAGATTGATTCAAAGATAGAAACTTTGGTAATTATTTTCTTATTTAACCATTCTTTATTTTGATGTACATCTTTTTTTTCTTTTTTAGTAATTCATTTACTTTTTTGACTTTTGGGTTGAAAAGTTATCATGTGACACAATAATTTCCATTAGGCTTGTATCATGGTTAATATTGAAAGATGCCTCTCTCTCTTCCTCAACATATGAATATCGACACGTCTGGCTAAAATGGGAGTGTAAGTTGGTATAATGGCGATTGACCTGGAGAAGAAAACGAGTCTGAGACCCAGTTTAGAATTTATTTTGTCACTTTCAAAAAAAAAAAAAAACTAAACAAAAAACAAGGAATAAAGTTATGTGACAGAACTTCATAGTTGAAGAAAATGAAGAAAATCTTGTTTTAAGTTATGATGATATCACTTTTACTCTAAAAGAAAGACATGACTCAACAACCTCTATGTTCTACCCCGTTGCCAGTTATTTTGATATATACAAGAGTGACTTGATAAGTTTGCAGTTTGCTAAACTGAATTTTGATTTGAAATTTTCACTGTGTAATGTGATAAAAAAAACAGATTGCATATGTCAACCAGCAGCATTTTGTGCGCCGGTTAGACTAGGGTGAAATGCAAAAATATTTCCACAAACACAAGGTGCATAAAAAGGAAGTTACTGTCACCATTTGTAAGAGTGCCGAGCTTCATGATGATTATTGAAGGAAATAGAATCAATGAACAGAGTTTGAATCCTGGATGGGGCTTTTGTATACTTCATTTGTGCTAATGCCTTCAAGAGAAGCATGAATCCCTCTGTTCTCCCTCTAGCTATGGGTAAACAGAAGGGCAGACGGGTTCTTTAGCATTGGAAAAACAAACCATTTAGAAGAAAGAAAACTCTGAATTCAAACCAGCAGCATTCTGCTTAAAAATTTAATTTGTGTAATATCTTGTCCATGGTGGAGGGGTTGGGTAAATACTTATAGTCATTGATTGCTGGTTTACATATAGAATCTGCAATTACAAATTCTTGAATATTGGCAAACAATCATAGCAGAGAAATTATTGTCAGGAAATAAAAAAAATTTCACCAAGAGGTGCTAAGTTTTGTTCCAACATTAGTTTTCAATAACCAAGCCACAGCTGCAGCTGAAAATTCTTTGAAAAACGTTTAAATTCAAGAATTTTAGAATTCTCTATTGCTGGAACTTATTGTTAACGCCAATGTATAGATTCTAACAGTTTTTTTTTTTTTCATTTGTGAGTTTTGAAATTTAGAATTTAAATACTCTGCTTTAAAAGTGAGGTTCAAAAATTGCAAATTTATTTGTATCAGCTACACATTATCGTAGAAAAAATATTTCCTATAAATTGTATATAGCAACATAGCACACATCGAATTTTTTTTTTTTGTATAAGCATTCAGGAAGTTGAACTGTAAATGAGTTTATTTAGATCTTGTAACTTAGGTCATGAACTTATCCTATTTTTGACAACTTGTATTTAGACTATTTTTGAAACACAATTTATAAAAAGGAATGCTGTTGACATATTTCATTATATTTATTGCAACCTGTTAGTTCAGTTTTATATAAAATCTCTTTTTCAGTTTTAGCCTTCAATTCTTCAAGTGTTTTGAAAGGAAAAAGTTTGTAAGATTAATATTAGGAATAAATCTTAACAATGAATATGTTTATCCTAGAAAAATGACATGCCAACTTGACACAAAAGGAATAGATGCTCAAATGAAGTTATAATATAATGCCATCAATTCAACTAAGTATTGTAGCATAAATATTATGAATGCATTAAATATTATGAATGCATGTTCTTCATGAAACATACTGTGTGTGTGTGTGTGTGTGTGTAATTTCTACTAACATGTAAAAAGTGCTCTGTATCATGAAGACAGAACCAGATTAAAATCAAAGCAAATTAAATTTTTTTTTAAAAACCATAGAATTGTCCGAAGATTGTTATGCCTTGCTGTATGAAGCTAGCAAATATATATATATATATATATATATATATATATATATATATATATATATATATACAATGACAGTGTAACACAAATTAAAATTGAATATTGCAATAAATAGGTTCATGTTTTCATAATTATTAGACAATAATAAATTCTGAAGAATCCTACAAGTCAGATTTTTGTCTAGTTTTTCTACAACCATAACATGTAAACTCATTATATTAGGTTATAGAGTTTATTTGTTATTAGTAAATTGAAACCCATATAGAACTTTTCCGACTTATTATTAAATTGATTGGTTTATGGACACTTGTCAAATTTTTTGTAATGTAATTCTCTTTCAGTCTTATATTCTCTGCTCTCTGTGCAACACCTGCTAATTCTCCTTGTAAGATTTTAGCATCAATTATTATTGTGTAAATGTGAAATTATTAATGACAATATGTGATTTTGATTTCTGAGTTACACTTCATATCCCAGATATTGAGCCTTCTCATTATAGGGCCTCTCATTATAAATTTTGTAATCAATGGTGCTTGGTGATTGTCAGTTTCTTAATGTGATCATCAGACCAAGTGTTGCTCATGTGATGTGAATCCTTCTATATGTAGAATCATCAGAAGCACTTGGTTAGATGATCATAAAAGCAACAAACTGACCGTCATCTATGACTGTTGACTCAGTGACTTCATTATCCTAACCTTGTATATATATTTTTTATCATCTGTAATTAGCACTTTTGATTTATAAATATAGTTATATCATTATTATTATGAATATATACAGTGTATCACAAAAGTAAGTACACCCCTCATATTTCTGCAGATATTTAAGTATATCTCTTCATGGGACAACACTGACAAATGACATTTTGACACAATGAAAAGTAGTCTGTATGCAGCTTATATAACAGAGTTAATTTATTTTCCCCTCAAAATAACTCAAAATATAATCATAAAAAGCTTAACCCCTGCCCACAGAAGTGAGTACACCCCTTAGGTAAAGTCGTCAATATTAACATACACCATGTCAACTCTCAATATTTTGTGTGGCCACCATCATTATCCAGAATGCCTTTACTCTCCTGGGCATGGAGTTTACCAGAGCTTCACAGGTAGCCACTGGAATGCTCTTCCACTCCTCCATGACAATGTCACGGAGCTCGCAGATATTTGAGACTTTGCACACCTTCACCTTCAACTTGATGATCCCCAAAAGATGTTCTATTGGGTTCAAGTCAGGAGACAATCTTGGCCAGTCCATCACCTTTACCCTCAGCCTCTTCAGTAAAGCAATGGTCATCTTGGAGGTGTGTTTGGGGTCATTGTCATGCTGGAACACTGCCCAGCTACCCAGTTTCTGGAGGGAGGGGGATCATGCTCTGCTGCAGTATTTCACAGTACATGTCGGAGTTCATGTTTCCCTCAATGAACTATAACTCTTCAACACCTGCAGCACTCATGCCATTTCAAACCAATCTCAAAGTAATTATAAGATAGATGAACATATACTAAAAACCCTTATCCAAAAAAAAGTTCTCCCTACTGATCCTACCAAAAAAGTAAGACTTATCCTTTACTACAACAAATTTAAAACCTCTAACCTAATTATTTGCAATAACACCTCTCCCTCCACTGAACTTCTTGATAGGATAATATATATACTTCTTGGACAATCATTAAACTTCGCTTAAAAAAAATTGACCTTGTGTCATATCCTGCCCGAGCGGAGGGGTTGGGTAAATAGGATCATATATTTGTTCAAATGTCCCTCGTGCGACTGTGTCTCCAAAGAAAATAATGCTTATGTTGGTCTTACCACTACAACTCATTCTAGACAGCTTACAATTTACCTTAACAATTCTAGTTCCTTAACCTTACATCTTAAAACCCATTCTATTCACCAATTCAAATTTTGAAAAATTCTTGCTGGAAACATCACTAGATAAATAAGCTATGACTACAAATCCTAGAAGCCCTACATATAAAAACAAAAAAACCTAAAATCAATAGAATTAATTTTGAAAATAGCAACAATGTTTTGAAATGCCTTTAGATTTTTTTAAAAAATATTCCATATTTCTTGAAAATATTCTATTTCTGTTGATAGTGTTTGGTTTCTAAGTTCATCCGCATCTCAGTTTTATCAAACTCTGCATTTATGTAATTTTGTTATGTTATAAAAACCTAAAAACTTTCAAAACTCTTTAAAACATTAATCATGTAGGCATGATGATGGCCAATGAAAGGTCTGAAAGTACTTGGGACAATTTTGGTAAATTTATCCACCAATTCCAACCTGAAACCAAGAAACTTGAAAGGATCTTAATAAGATTACATAGACAAAATGTGTCTTTATTATTTAATCAAACATGCTTAAATATATGTATATACACATACATACACACACATGTATATACACATATATATGTGTATGTATATATATATATATAAGCATGTTTGATTAAATAATAAAGACATATTTTGTCTATATAATTTTATTTGGATCCTTATATATATATATATATATATATGAAAAGTATTTTTTTAGTATATCATTGCTTTTATTATCTTCCTTAGAACCCCAACCAAACACTATGACTGGGCCCTATTAAACAACAAAGATATAAGAGATAAATACGTATTAGAATTAAGAAACAGATTCGAAACACTACAAGAAAAAACGGAAAAAAGTACACCAAACAACGAATACGAAAATTTCGTCAATGCACACCTCGAGGCAGCAGGAAAATACATTCCAACAAAAATTAAAACTAAATATAGAGTCCCATGGGAAACTTTAGCGGTGAGATAAAAACGTGCACTAGTGAAAACAGCCTCCAAAAACTATCGAAAAAATCCAACAAACACAAATGCCTTAAAACTAAAAACGGCACAATATCAATTAGCAGGCATATATATAAAGGAACAGACAGAATACATTCAAAATCAGATAGATAAGATTAGAGACTCGGTGGAAGATAGACAATCTAGAATAGCCTGGCAAACAATAAATGAAGTGAGCAGAAGAAAGAACACAGCCAAAGCAAAACTTAAAGCAGCAAACCAACAAGGAAGAATAAAACTGTGGAAACAGCACTTCGAAAACTTACTTGGAAACCCACCAAAAATAACGCATGAACCAATCACCAGAATAATTGGCAAACAATTAGACATTAAACTAGGACCGTTCACACAAGAAGAACTCGACTCGGTTCTCAGAAAAATTAAAAATAGGAAAGCTGCAGGGCTGGACGAAATTCCCCCGGAAGTATGGAAGACCAGACAATTCGACGACATACTGCTCCGACACTGCAGCGCAGTATATAATCAAAATCCGATAGATAGATGGATGAAGGGATGCATACTCCCCTTCCCTAAAAAGGGGGACCTCGGATCAGCCAAAAACTACCGAGGCATAACACTTACATCCATAGCTGCCAAAATCTACAATGCCCTACTACGAAACCGCACAGAACCCAAAATCGACAACATACTTAGAAAAAACCAAAATGGCTTCCGAAGAAATAGATCCACGACCTCACAAATATTAACCATCCGCAGAATCCTTGAAAGTGTACGGGCAAAGAACCTACAAGCGACATTAATATTTGTCGACTTTACCAAGGCTTTCGACTCCATTCACAGAGGAAAGATGGAACAAATCCTTCTAGCGTACGGCATACCTAAAGAAACCGTAGCGGCAATAATGATTCTCTATAGAAATACTAAAGTAAAAGTACGATCACCGGATGGAGACACAGAATACTTTGACATTGTAACAGGAGTACTACAAGGGGACACGCTGGCCCCGTACCTCTTTATCATTTGTCTAGACTACGTACTTAGAACATCGATTGACAAAATCAAAGAGAATGGCTTCAAACTGACGAAGAAAAGAAGCAGAAGATACCCCGCAACAACAATTACCGATGCCGACTACGCCGATGACATAGCGATACTGGCAAATACACCTGACCAAGCCGAAACACTTCTGCATAGTTTGGAACGAGCAGCAGCAAGCATAGGCCTCTATGTTAATGCACACAAAACGGAATATATGTGCTATAACCAAACGGGGGACATCTCCACTCTAGAAGTAACCCCACTTAAACTAGTAGACAAATTCACGTACCTAGGAAGCAGCGTCAAATAAACCGAAAAGGACATCGAAACGAGGTTAACGAAAGCATGGACAGCTATCAATAGGCTATCGATTATATGGAAATCAGACCTAACCGATAAAATGAAACGCAGTTTCTTCCAGGCAGCGGTCGCATCGATACTGCTATATGGATGCACTACATGGACGCTAACAAAACGACTGGAGAAGAAGCTAGATGGCAATTACACAAGAATGCTGCGTGCAATCCTGAACAAGTCCTGGCGACAACACCCCACAAGACACCAACTGTACGACCACCTGCCCCCTATCACGAAAACTATTCAAGTTAGACGAACCAGACATGCAGGACACTGCTGGAGAAGCAGAGATGAACTCATAAGAGATGTACTCTTATGGACCCCCACACATGGCCGTGCAAAAGCAGGACGACCAGCTCGAACGTACATTCAGCAGCTATGTGAGGATACAGGATATTGTCCTGAAGACCTACCTAGGGTGATGAACGATAGGGAGGAGTGGCGAGCGAGGGTCAGGGATATCCGTGCTACCAGCGCGATATGATGATGGTGATTAGAACCCCAACAAATTTTAAATATTACACCATGTGACAACATAATATAATTTAAAAAATAAGAACACTGAATATGTTGTTATGAATCTTTCTTTTTATACACACTTTCTTTTCTCCTGTTATTTCATCAAATAACCATCACTATTTTAACTATTTTCATTAATTTAAAGTCTTGAAGAATATTATTACAACTGAATTTTCAATGTCAACTTTCATTATAAATTCATCAAATTCTGGATTATTTTTTTTTTCAACTTTTTTTCATATACATATATATATATATATATATATATATATATAAAGATAGAAAAAGTAGATTGAAATATAGATCAATAGATACCTATGTATGCTCATATTTATGGTATTGCCTTGGAATATGCACATTTCTAAAATTATTTCATAAAAGTTTACTCATAAACAAAAGATTCCAACATTTTATCATTTCTAGTGGAACATTATACAATCAAAACGGATATTATTAATTATTATTTATTGCCAAAACTTGTGGCATTTGAAACATTGTATCCTAAATGAAATCAGGAATCTTCTATTATAAACAATAAAAATGCATAAATATATATCCATATTTACTAACCCCTCTGCTCAGGCAGGATATGACACACCATCAATTTTTAAGCGGAGTTTAACAGGTTTGAATTCCTTGAGTTTTCCTTCTCCTAGAATAGTTGCCTCACCAAGGCTGAAGAACCTAGTCTGCCCTACTATTTACCCATAGCTGGAGGGAGAATAATTGGATTCATACCTTTCCCCAAGGGTATTAGTGCTATGTGAAATGCAATCAGTCTCGTCCAGGATTTGAACTTGTGTCGCCGTGTCCATTTCCTACGACGATAACCATTACACCACAGGCACCTCCTAAAATAACCATTACATCACGGGCACCTCCTGCATAAATGTATATCAGAGGTCAACTCATTTTTCAGCCGCTACATATTTATATTCTTGGTGAGAGTCTCAATGATGGACACTTCAATAATAAATGATAACAAATAATATTTGCTAACCTAGTTGACTGAGGCTGCAGAATACACTGACAGCATCTCTGTAAGAATCCCCCAATGAATGTCCTGATATGACACTTAACAATCTGATGGTGAGGCTCCAGTAATGCTGGAGCTTTGGGGAACGCTGAGTGCCCCTTCATTGCCATCGCTCACAGATCCACTCCGGCCCAGAGTGGAAGCACCTGATAGAGTCCTATCTGTGGGATCAATGGAACTAAACTGTGTACTTGTGCAAAACTGAATTATTTGAAAAAGGACTGCTTATTTGTATAAAAATTGATTAAATAACTGACAACAGTTGATATGCCATAAAACCAAACCAAATTAAACCTAATAATATTTGCTTTGAGAGACTAATGTTCCACCATAAAATCATGGTATACTTTCATTAGAAAAATATTAACTGTTTACAAAAATTTATAAGGCGTATATTTATTTATGAGCAATACTGTTGATAGATAGATGAACTGATAGATGCTTGTGTATGTTCATAATTATATATATATATGTGTGTGTGTGTGTGTGTGTGTGTGTGTGTGTGTGTGTGTGTGCGTATGTGTGTGTGTGTGTGTGTGTGTGTGTATGTGCAACTATTTTGACAAAATATGCATAGTATGCTGATAGACATCTATTCAGAACATTAACAGGAATCCATATATAAGAAAGCAGAGTCATACAAAGTCACTTTGAATGATGATTTTTTTTTTAAATTTCCAAGACTTACAATGAAACATCAGAACTTATTTTCATAAAATACATTTATGATGCATTTGGGAAATCAACTTGTCTCCAATTGAGATGACCAATTCTAAAACTCACTTAATGTCGTTGCCTGTTTTCTGCAGCTATTTCATTTATATTCTTTTTAGTATCATCTTCAGTTGCTTTGATTTAAGATTGCATATCTCTCATTGAAAGTCTGAATAATATGCATATGCAAGCTTCTCTGAGGGACATTTATAGTAGATTTATTGCTGGAAAGTTGATAATTGCTTGTGAATTTGATCTTCACAGGATGCTGGGATATTTTGATCCTGTATCTTGTTCTAAGCTAATCTATTAATATTAAAATTTTATATATTTTAATTGATGATGATGATGATGATGCACCTTTGTTGCTGCTTTCAGCAGTGGCATAAAAGTGGCAGTGGCTGCAGTAGTGGTGATGCCACCAAGAACATTAGACATACAAGGCGTGTTTGTGAAAAGTGAGTCCTATTGGCATAATGACTTGGGGGACTGGGGTTCAATCCCAGGTTGAGTCATACCAAAGACTCAAAAAATGTTACTTGATGCCTCTTTGTTTAACACTCAGCATTATAAGGTGTGGATCAAAGGTAAATGAAAGGAGTAGTGGCCTCCCCTATACCTCGATGTAGTAGCTATTGAAAGGGAAGCCTTTGGGTCATTCCCAGCAATGGTCAAACAATATCTTAATTGTATATGTGGGATGTAAATGTGAAGCCTTACTTGCATCTGACAGAAAAGAAGAGAAAGGAAATGTAAAAGCTAATTTGATTGAGCATTTATATATTTATTAGGAGGCCTTTATATCTCTTTACAATTTTATATGCCATTAAAACACACTTTGAAATCAAGGGAGTTTACATGCCAAGTTTCATCATGATTAGCAATTAAGCCAAAGGAATCTGTTAGTAAACTGAATCTTTTCCAAGTAATTTTCTTCCCAAAGGTTCTAGTATTCACTGTAAGAGAGGCACTCCTGAAAATGCTTGTTTTATTTACTTATAGTTGAATTAAACCATCCAAATCAGTTTTTAGCTAAGGTATTATGGGTATCTCCATGCCCCGAATCAAACAAATACCATTAGAATACTGCTTGAGGAGAAAGGAGTTCACTTGTTATTTCTTCAAGACTCACTCATTAACCTAAGAGTATATAGGTAACAAGCATGCAAGCAAACAAATCAAATAATTTATATAGATTATGAATAAAATCATATAAAATATTTTGTTTAATCATATAGACCACAAAGAAAATACAAAAAGTATATGACTATACATTTCTCTGAGATATTCCTCAAAAATGAAAGCACTGCATTAAAATGTCATCTGTTTAGAAACTCCGATGTTAACTTTTTACTTATATTAAAATCAGATGACAAGAGTTTTTTTTATTTTTAATATTTATTTCAACAACCTCAGTAAGACTATAAGTGCTGTCAAAATTGTAAATGAATAACATTAAAAAAAGTAATAAAGTTTAAAAGTTTAAATAAAACTTTCTTTTCAACTTAATACTTTTATAAAATATTTTCTTGGAATTATTTATAAGGCAATGGAATGCAAATTGATAACCAATCATTTTTTAATAATTTCTTTGCACATATAAAGCCCAAGAATTAGTGAGCAGTTTCCTAAAGGATTATTATCATTATTATTATTTACTTCTTTTCAAGTTTTTCACATCAGCATTAAATGATGGTTTCTCACTGGAGTTTGAATGACAGTAAGTCTCCTCAAGTCTCCAGGACATTTCTCAGTATTCTGGCCTATCTCAATAATGCAATAGTTTGGATGGTCTCCACTCGTCCTCTTATTTCTAAGTCCTCCAGTCCTGGTAGCAACCCTTTGGTGACTGTACCAAGAGCACCATTTACAGTTGGTATAACCGTCACTTTCATGCTCCTCAGTTTTTTCACTTCCCTAGCATGGTCAAGGCACTTATCTTTCTTTTCCCTTTCTTTCAGTTTTACTCAGCGTTTTGCCAGGACAGCAAAGTCCACAATTCAACAAGTTCTTTTTTTTTGTTGATTATTACAATGTCTGGTCAACTGCCCAAGATTTGGTGATCCATTTGTATCTCAAAATCCCAGATAACTTTCTGCATCTCATTCTTTAGGACAGATTCTGGATTGTGCATATACCATTTGTTTATACGGTCAAATTTAAATTTCTTGCACAATTCCCAGTAAATCAACTTGCCCATCCAGTTATGTCTAGTCTTATACTCTTTCTGTGCTAGCCTGCTATTTTTGCTTATAACGTGATTGATCATTTCATCTCTATCACCACATTACCTACATCTGCTGTATTGTCGTGTCTTATCTATTTTGGCTTAGATATGATTGATCCTCATGATATATTTTGACCGGCTATTAAAAGAGATTTAGTTTCTCTTTTAACGTTTCCCTTTTTTAGCCATGACCACATTTATTTCGCTCCTTATGAGTTTTTCACACCAGCTCTGACTGAAATGGTTTTCACTGAAGTCTAAGTGACAGCAAATATCCTCAGGTCTCAAAAATACTTCTAAGTATTCTTGATGATGTTAATAATGTTGCGAGCTGGATGGTCTCAATTCTTCTATTGACCCCTAGTTCTGACAACCCCTTTTCCAAGCCCCTGTGGATCTTTCCAAGGACACCAACAACAATTAGTATCACCATCACTTTCATGTTCCACAGCTTTTTTAGTTTTCCAGAAAGATGCAGGTAATTTTTTTTTTTCACTTTTTTTAACTTAGTGGGCCAATTGGAACTGTAAATCCAAGTGACAGTAAGTCTCTTCAGCTCTCCAGCAGTGTTGCAGCAGGACAGTCTCGATCCTTCTTTGAATTTCTTGTTCCTCATTCTCTTTTTTAAACTATGGTGGATTGTTCCATGTGTTCCAACTATGTTCAGAGTTCAAATCCTGGATGAAACTGTTTTTATTTCACATAGCACTTGTGCCCCTTGGGAAAGGTATGCATCGAACAATTCTTCCTCCCACTATGGGTAAAATAATAGGGCAGTGTGGTCTCTTTAATCTTTGTATAACAACCAGTCTAGGAGAAGGAAGAGTTTAAATTCAAATCTCATAAACTCCACATAAATATTGACCTTGTGTCATATCCTGCTCTTGTAAAGGGGTTAGTAGACATATATGTATACATATATAAATTGTAAATTGGCCGACCATAGTCATGCAACCCAAAAGCTCCCTTTTCAATAGTTACTACACAAAGATGTAGGGGAGGACACCACTCCACTTACCCTTGATCCATATCTTATAATGCTGAGTGTCAAGCAAATAGGTATCGAGTACTATTTTTTGAGTCTTTGGTATGACTAGATCTTGGATTGAACCCTTGTCTCCCGTACCATTGGTGAACACTCTAACTATTATGTCAGCGGGATGCTATTTATATACATATATATAAATATATATGGGGTAAGACTTTAGAAATGGTTCTCAAGATGTAGCTTTAAACTGAAACAAGAAAATCAGTAAAATACTGTTACAAGGGGAATTATCAAAGCCAATTTAAAACATCATTATTCAGATTTTAATCACCCTTTCTTTTTCTTTTTTGAAAGTCTCTGACAATACAGGCCATTTTATCATTTGGAAATTAATGAAAACATTTTTATTTTCATTGATTTTATTTTCATTTTTATTACCAAAACAAAACCATTTCAATGTCTCTGACGTCAAAAGAATAATCAAAAGCAGAAATTAATAAAATCAAAACCAAAATGCTTTTAATGTTCTGCAAGTTCTTACAGGAAAGATTTTTTACAAGGATCAAATTTTTACTGCTTCACAGTAAATGTGGTGAAAATCTCCTCAGTATCACAAAAATAATCAGCTTTTTTGAAAAAATATTTTAAAAGAACTTTACAAACATATATCCAATAAATTTCTAAAGTTTAATGCATTTCAAGAATTCTATAAAAAAAGAAAATAATGAGTTCTGTCCAGAAAATATCTTGTCATTTCAACCAAAAACTGAAAATGAAGATGATGTAACTTACTCATCAATCAATCATTTACTGGAGCTTAGCATGCATGCTTAAAAAGACACTCTCCTGTGAGGTTACTCAATTGGGACCAAGATGTCCTTGAATGAAATCCTATTTACTGTAAATATGCAAGAAGTTTTCTTTGAAGTTTTGATATTCATCAATGGAATAATTTTAATTGATATTTATTGATTAAATGTTTCTAATGATTAAGAAGATTTTCAGGAATGATTTGACGAGCAAAGACCTGATAAAGTTTTGGTATGACATCTTTAATCTTGACCAGAAAGCCATTAAAGCTGGAATCTACAAGCTGGAATCTTGCAATTCTACTGACTTTCCAGCTATTTTGGGTGTCTTGACAGTCTATTCTTCATGATTCCTACAAGTTGTTTTTTTTTGGCAAAACATCATATTGCTCAGATTTGTCATCTTCCCAACAGTCCAGATTGGCTCCTTAAAAATATTAGCTTTCCTAACCGTTTAAGGCTATTGATAAGATTGTGAATATGACTTGATAATCATGAAAGTGGATATTGCAAGCAGTTTTCCACTTTAAAGAGGATTAATGGATCATTGCTCAAGGTTTTAGTTAATACAAAATTGCTGGATCATATCCTTCTTTGAAGATGGCATATCATTATTTGGCAGGTAACATCATGGATAAAAGTCTTTTGCAAGTTTTTTAATATAACCCTCAAGTGAATTCATTCAGTTTTGTAGCTTTAAACCCATAACATCTATATTTAAGTATCTCTATTCTATTGATACCTCTCTCTCTCTCTCTCTCTCTCTCTCTCTCCCTTTGTTTTTTGTTTTTTTTTTCTTATCTTTTCTCATTTACAATTTTTTGGTTTAAAAAAATTAAAAACAAAAGGTGGTAGAAGAAGTTTTTCTCTTTGTTTTATTCTTTTTGTAATTATTTTTCCGAGACTCCATATTGCTACAGTGGAAAGGATAAAATCAAAAACAAATGAAAGAAAAATAAGAAAAAAAAGAAAAATGTGAAAAGGTGAAATACGGTGCATGGACTCAAATTACTGAGGAATTTTCTGGAAAATTGGTGCCACCTTAATCGAATACCAAGTTTGAGCAATCACATTCCAGAAACAAATCATGACATGAGATGCATGATTTATTTATTTATTCTCTTGTTTTATTTTTATTTTGTTTATTTTTTCAGGGTGCTTTTAACACTTCTAATGTTGTAAACTAGCAGAAAAGACATTGGTGTTTCACTACCCAATATCTACATGACAAATAAAGGGATTCAGAATTGAGAAAGAGTTGTTGAAGTTAATTAAATTAGACGAAGCTGATTTGTACCTCATATTTTCTTTTACTCTTTAAATTTTTTTCTTGTTGTTTTAAACAATTCCTAATTTCAGAAAGAGACAAGTTCTCGTGACTTCAGCTCCAGCTATCTAATAATCATTGGCTGATAATAACACTAAAGAAATATAAAAACACATGCAACATTAAAGAATAATATAAACACATACATGATGGGGTGGAGACAGTGACTCACTTGGAATTAAGCAAATGACTTGTGTTTTACCCAGGCAAACAGTTTGGATACCAACTTTGAAAGTTAAGAGTGTAAATTATTCTGGGATTTTTATAAGCATGCAAGCATAGTTGTTAAACAAAAAAAAAAAAAAATCAACAAGAGAGTAGAAAAATGCAAAACCTTTGCCTGAGAATTGGAAAAGCAGTAAAATGAGATATGACGGATATGAAGCTGTTTCGGATTTGAACTAAACTTGACAAATATTTTTCTTACAAAGATAATAGTCATGTCCTCACCACCATCATTATCATCATCATCATCATCATCAAGACATGTCAACAGCATGGATTCTTTTGATTCTTTCTTGCCAGTTATGCCTAAAGCCATTGCTCTTGGTAAGTCCTCTAAATGGCATCCAGTATCTGAACAGAGCTGATGACTGTAAGTTTTGTTGGTTAGCCAACACTGCTGTGTTTATGCATATGATTCTATGAGAACATTGCAGATAGGTTTGGGGAATGTCCTTGTAGTGTAATGGTTAAAGCATTAGACTGTGGAATCATAGTGACCGAGTTCAAACTCCAGTCACGTTACTACGTATACTTTAGGACAAATACCTTTGGGAAAGGCATGAACCCCTTTATCCTCCCAGCTATAGGTTAAATAGTACCGCTATTGTTCTTCTGGAAGGATGGCTTTGGC
This sequence comes from Sepioteuthis lessoniana, assembly GCA_963585895.1. NCBI lineage: Eukaryota > Metazoa > Mollusca > Cephalopoda > Myopsida > Loliginidae > Sepioteuthis > Sepioteuthis lessoniana. The sequence goes on from OY757929.1 coordinate 72,457,519, forward strand.
ATTAAATCACCAACAAAGGTTGATATGCCATTAAACAAAGAAACCAAACCAAACCACTGATAGTTTTATGCTTACTTCTTCAGTAGTGCCCGGCATGTCTTGCTAATTTAGGTGGTTAGTGAGATGAGAGGTAAGTGGTCATACAGCTGCTTAGCGAATTTTTTCAAAACAGCATGTAGCATCCTTGTGTAATTGCCATCTAGCTTTTTTCTCCAAGTGTTTTATATAGTTGGCCCTCAACATCAACCATTCAGAGGACCAAAGACTTGGCTTGAATGTTGAAATCCATTGATAGAATTGCCCCATACATAAGCTAAAAAATCTTCCACAGGAAATAGGCACAAATTTTTTAAAGTATTACTAAAATTAAAATTTCTTTTTAAATGTTTTCTTTTTCTTTTCCTGTTTATTAATTCTAATTCAATCTAATTTTGTTATTTTTTGTTAAAAGGAAAAAAAAAAATTCAAGTTTAAGTTTAATAATTATCTATAGTCTATATCAAAATGGCCTGTAAACACAACAATACCAAAACTAACATTCACCTTGCCTAGACGTCTGGGGCTATAGAATACACCAACTGCACCTCTGCAGAGGAGTAAGACCCCCCCAATGAGTGTCCTAGATATGACACTAAATAATCTGATGGTGAGGTTCCAGTGATGCTAGTGCTTTGGGGAATGTGGAGCACCCCTTCATTGGCATTGCTCCCAGGTCCACTCTGGCCCAGAATGGTAGTACCTGATATGGCCCTCCCCATGGGTTAAATAGAACTAAACTGCTTACTTATGCTAAACTGAATTGTTTGAATTAGTACTGTTTGACAAAACTGAAAAGCTTGAAATAGAAATGTTTTTGACAATAAACTGTATACTTACATTTAAACTGCATGCTTATGCAAAACTGAATTGTTTGAAATGGAACTGTTTTTGACATTAAAACTGTACTTACATGAAACTGAATTGTTTAATATAGAACTTCTGAAATAAAACTGAATTAGCTGAATTAGAACTGTTTGAATAAATTGAATAGCTTGAAATAGAAATGTTTTTGACAATTAAACTGAGTACTCATGCTAAACTGAATTGTTTGAAATGGAACAATTTGCATAGAAATAGATTTGGCATTAAATAACCTACAGAGGTTGATATGCCATAAAACCCAAACAACCAACCAACTAACATACACCCTGTAATAGCGTTTAGAATATGTTGTTTGTATCCTTGGGAGAGGAGTATGATACAAAACTGCATCTGATGGTGAGACTCCAGTTCTGGATATCTAGAGTGTGTGGTGTACCTTTTCATTGTCATTACTCCCAGGTCCACTCTGAATCAGAGTGGTATTACCTGTTAGGGTCTCATCTATGGTTTAAGTAGATCTGTTTAAAAATTATGTGTATTCAATATGACTGTGTGCAAAAAAAATCTAAAGAAACAACAACACCAAAATGTAAATATGAACATAAAATAAATAAGCTCAAGTCTTAAAATAACCCTAGACGAGTTGACATGCCAGTAAAATCAATCATGATGTAATCATGACCTGACATATACTTAGCCTAGTTTGCTGGAGTTGTAGAAAACACTGACTGCGTCTCTGCAGGAGGGTAAGACTCTCTCAATGAGTGTCCTGTATATGACACAAAACAATCTGATGGTGAAGCTTCAGTAATGCTGGAGCTTTGGGGAATGTGGAGTACCCCTTTACTGGCATCGCTTCCAGATCCACTTGTGGCTGGAGTGGTAGCACCTGGTAGGGTCCTATCTATGGGCCAAATAGATTTAAACTGTGCGCTTATGCTAAACTGAATACTTTGAAATAGAACTGTTTTGATATTTAAATTGCATACTTATTCTAAGCTGAATTGTTTGAAATAAGACTGTTTTTTACATTTAACTGTGTGTAAATGAATTACTGATGCTTAATTGATTTGTTTGTAATACATAGCAATACTAACCCTGGAACCATTTAACCTTTTGACTAAAGTTAATAGTCTGAAATAGATTTTTTTATATTTACACTGTGTATTTCTGCTAAATTGAATTGTTTGAAATAGAACTGTTTTTACATTTTGCTGTGTGTAAACAAAAAAACTGTACTTATGCTAAACTGAATTGTTTCAAATAGAACTCTTTATATGTATAAAAATGGGTTTGGCATTAAATAACCTACAATGGTTGATATACCATAAAACCAAACCAAACCAAACTGATATATATTGCAAATCTATTAGATGACTTAACCAGTAAATCAACATTAGAAATTAAATGAATTTAGCAAAAATATTTTTGTATTCAATGAAAAAAAATTTTTTTTAATTATTAATTTGATCTTTTCCTCTTAAGATCTGATGACTCAGATGGCTTTGGGGACATTTAAATAGAATTAATTTTTTGATAATATTAGAATATTATTATTATTATTATAATTATTAAAGACATGTATGTGTTTTTTATTTTACTCATTTGAATATGTATTTTATAAACTAACTTAAGTTTGATAAATGATGTGAACTTGAATTTTTTTTTTTATAGCACAAACCTTAAATAAGCGAAACCTCATATGATAAATTAGCCAGAAAACATTTCAATTAAAGATACTATTTTTATTCAATACTTATATTTATAAGTTTTTATTTATATTTTACTCCAATGAAACATATTTTGCAAAGTAACTTAGGTTTGATAAATGTTGTGGACATAAAAAAGTTGTTATGGACCAATGTTGCATGAGTGAAATAGTTGTTAATGAAGTCTGACTTTATAATAAAAAAGACAGCAATATTTTGTTAATACTCAACACAGCTAATCTACTCTTTTCTGAAAACTTTCATCCTGGAAGTAGCAGTAATGAGGATCTGTATTATAATGATATAAAAGTTTTCCTTCTTTTTTGAAACTAAATTAGGATATTGTCATCTGTGGTAGATTGAACTGACAGGAAAACTTTATCTAGATGCTCTGAACCAAGTTTTTACTCTCTAGTGTCCAATGGGATAAGTCAGAGACTATTTTTAAAAGCCTTTAACCAAATATCAGGAAGCATGCCAGGCATAGCAGTTATCAACATTGGAAATGGACATGGCAACCTGAGTTCAAATCCTGGACGAAGCTGTTTGCATTTCATATTGGACTTGAGAAAGGTATGAATCCAATGATTCTCCACACCAGCTATGGGTAAACAGTATGGCTGACTGGGCTTTTTAACCTTGGTATGGTAACCAGTACAGGAGAAGGAAAACTCTGAATTCAAATCAGCTATATTCTACATAAAAGTTGACCTTGTGTCGCAATCTGTTTATGTCTGCGTCTTTAAACAGAAGAAACCTCTGTAAGCCTGAGAAAAACTTAATTCTGGTACATTAGACCCTTCAGTACTTGTCACACGCTTTTCTATTTGTCTACAAATTGATTATTTTGGATGTTGGGTACTGAGTTTGGAATGAAATCTGATGGTTTGAGATGGAAGATCATTTTGAGAATCTGACTGACATGTTGCACTTGAGGTCTAGCATCATCAGAATGTAAATGAATTTTTGATTACCAAAAATAAATTTTACCCAGCAAGAGAGAAAAGCTTTATAATTTGGGTAGAGTGCATGTACAGTTAACTTAATTAAAAAAATATATAAATTGTATAAGTTTTATTAATATCCTCTTATTTACGTCTTTAAGTATCCTACATTATTTGAGTATTAATTTAGTGAGGATGTTATATAATGACTATTGACATGGATTTTGGGTTTGTTCCTGATGACACTATGTGCTTTGACAAGCTGTCACATTATGATTAGTAAACAGGGGAGGACAGTGCATCGGGGTAGGCCGGTCGAGCAGGTATGTAACCAAAAGCAGACCATGTGATATGAGAACCAGGCGGTCAGATTTAGACAGTCAGTCCAGTGAGAATCGAGAGTCGAGCCAGGGATATGCTGCCAATAAGAGGCATTAGGTTGTCACTGATAATACGGCTTGCAAGGAGGTGCAAGTGTTGGCACCCCCTGGCTCCTGGAAGAAGAAGTCCCTTCTCTGAGTATATGCCTCTCCATCTATCTCTCAAACTTACAACAAAATGTGTGCCCCTTTGAGAATAAAATGAGAGAGAGGAATTTTTATTAAGAAATGTGTTTTGTTCGTTCATTGAAGTTCGTTTATCATCTTTGATTATTTTCTTGGTTGAATCCATAAAAGACTATAAAACAAGGACAGGGAATATATTGCAAAAACCTAGACTTGTGGATTTGGATGGATATGTTTTATATATTGTTGATATGATAAATTTAATTTTTTTATAAGAGATGCATTGTTTATATCAAAGTTATGGTGACCGTGGTGTAATTGTTATCGTCGTAGGAAATGAACACGGCGACACGAGTTCAAATCCTGGACCTGACTGATTGCATTTCACATAGCACTAATACCCTTGGGAAAGGTATGAATCCAATTATTCTCCTTCCAGCTATGGGTAAATAGTAGGACAGACTAGGTTCTTCAGCCTTGGTTAGACAACTAGACTAGGAGAAGGAAAACTCTGAATTAAAACCTGTTAAACTCCGCTTAAAAATTGACTTTTTGTCATATCCTGCCCAAGCGGAGGGGTTGGTAAATAGGATATCAAAGTTATGGCATAAGATGTTATGGCATGAAGCTTGTTGTTTATTGTCAATTCTTTTCAATGTTAATCTGTTCATTTCTTGAAGTTTCTAAAAAAAGCTTTAAATTAAATGTACATGCACTGGATAACACTTCTCTCCCTTAAAGTAAAGAATTTGTTTTTGTAATAAATCTATATTCATTCGGGTGACAATGGACCTCTATCGATACCTGTCAGGTTTTCCAAAGTGTATTCTCTCTCATTTATTATTAACCAGCAAACCAAATCATGAGACTAATCAACAAACAAAAGATGGTTTTATGCTGAATATCATTTTATCTTATTTGATATTCTTACCAATGCACAAAATAGAATTTAACCCCCCACCAAGACAATAGACTGACAGATATCAAGTGTGTAGCAAATAAAATATGGTTGCTTCATTAGTTAGAGACCTGCCTCTGAAATTGACGTAACTTTCAGGGAGGTTGGAGCATGAAAAATATTAATTTCACCATCAAAATGCTTTCTAATTGACAAGTGAATGGCCTACAATTATTTAATTATAGTATTGGAAAGGATGAGAGGCAAGTAATATTAGCTGATTGCATTTGATGCCAGAAAAGCATGAGGAGGAGGTTAATGAGTTGCTAAAGACAATCAAAGCTGAAAAAAGAAAATGAGTGAAACTTAAAAAAAAAAGTAAGGAAAATACATATATGGATCCTTCATCAAAAAGACCAAAATTCATTGAATTCCCAGAAGGTATGGGAATCTAGAATGCACAAATTAAAACCTGAATAATTGGGTCAGAAGAAAACATTATGACGGGGATCCACACTTTTGTTTTGGGCTTTTTTACCATCATTTTCCTTCCCACCCCTTTTTATTTTTTAGCACAATCTCTTCGTCTCTTTCCATAACCCTATAAAAGGCATCTCCACCTCCCCTGAGATGAAATGATAATAAAAAAAAGAGATGGGAAAATAAGCATGTTACAATAAGGTGGCTAATAAGCCAATCCAAGAATGTAATTAGCTCTAAAATGAAAACACCTATTTTCAACGTGATTCAAGGACATCAAACCAAAGTAGAAGATCAGCATTTGTACCTTTAGATTTTATGATCAGATTGTTACATTAGGAACTCTGTATATAAAAGTCAGTGTTTGTTCTTTTGTTAAGTTTGGTTTGATTTGCTTAATGGCATATCAACTCCTTATGGGATATTTAATGCTAAAATTTGATCAATTTGAAAAAGTTTGATTGTAATCAATGTTACAATAATTTTCTTAATCATATTTTTTTTATTTGTCTATAATAACCATTTATTTGTACAGTTATATGATTTTGAGCATTCTCATTTAATACAAATAATTTTCAAACAAATCTTTTTGACTAAATGATGGGATACTAAAAGATGAAACCACTCTATAGTGGAACTAGTAGTAATAGCAACAAAAACGTACTCCCTACCCCTCAGAGCTCCAGAACAGGAGCCTCACTACTGGATGCAATTCAAAGTCATATAAAGGACACATGTTAAAGTCGAAACATGTTATACTATAAACTGCTTATATCTGAGGAGTATAGACAAAGAACATGTTTTGTATTATGTATGAATAGTCTCAAACAAAAAGACAGTATAAAAATGAAAATTATTTTTTCATATTTATGTAGTTTTAAAACTTTCAGATTTAAAAGTTTTCACACTTAATGTAGTTTTAAAACTTAAAGTCTGTGAACATTAAGCAAGGATTGCTTTTTATGTTGATTTGTGAGTTGATTTGTTGTTTTTCACAGCATATCAACCCTTGTAGGTTATTTAATGCCAAATCCTATTTATGCACAAAATAAATATATATGATTTGTAAACAATTAGCTTGTAGGCAGCAATTTTTAAATGAAGCAGAGCTCATTTGTTTGCACACAGATAAATGGTTTCTAGTATTACTATATAATACTAATAATTGAGTTTAACATCAGTCATGTGTTTGCACACAGTTAAATGGTTTCAAGTATTGAAAAGGATTAAATATTTCTATTTGGCCCATAGATAGAACCCAAACAGGTACTACCACTCTGAGTCAGAGTAGACCTGGGAGTAATAGCAATGAAGGGTTACTCCACATTCCTCAAAGCTCAAGGATTGGAGCTACCATCAGATCATTTAATGTCATATCCAGGAGACTCGTTTTTGGTGGATGTAAGACCCTCCTCTGCTTAGATGCAGCCAGTGTATTCTACTGACCCAGCTGACAAGGTGGCGACTGGTTTTTTTTGCTATTTTGAGGATAAAAATTGTCTCTTACTTTTTATAAGAATTCCAAGATGGATTACAATAATCTTTGAATTTACATATGGTATGTTATACCAGATAGTAGGGACTTGACTGGTTTTGTTTTGCTTTGTTTTTTGGGGGGGGGGTTGCAACATAGTCTTGTGCCAGACTATTCCTTTAAGTTTTTTGTACCTCTCTATAGTACGATTGATGCTCATCATTTCACTGGCATGTTGTTATAAAAGTTTGTTTTCTTTTGGACTCACCTTGTAAATCTAAAGGACACTCCAAAAGTAATGCTTTTTGGAGTATCCCTCAGACAATCTGTTTTACACTGATTAGATTCTTACCCTAGATTTTTGAAGGAGTTCAAATCTGGCCTTTGACTAAGGTAGACTAGAACTTTCATTTTCATTGATTAAACCCCCAGCATTCAGCAGCTTTGTTTTTTTCCCCTCTAAACCAATAATATCAGGATTTTTTAAAAATTGTGGAATATTATACAATCAAATCAGATATTAATAAGTTATGTTTATTACCAAACTGTGCAACATTAAAACTCTGTAGCCAAAAATATGAATATGCAGCAATCCTCTTGAATCAAGTGTTCACCAATGGTCCAGAAGACCAGGGTTCAATACCAGGTCAAGACATACCAAAGACTCAAAAAATAGTACTTGATGCCTTCTTGCTTTACACCTAGCATTGTAAAGTACAGATCAAGGGTAATTGGAGCGATCCAGGAAAAGGAGTAGTGCCTTTCCCTACATTTCAGTGTAGTAGCTTTTGAAAAGAGAAACTTCAATTGCCCTTGACTACAGTCAGCCAACTTAATTTATAAATTTGTTTTTCTTATAGAAAGTATATATATATATGCTAGACGAACCAGACATGCAGGGCACTGCTGGAGAAGCAAGGACGAGCTCATAAGTGATGTACTCCTATGGACCCCCGCATATGGCCAAGCAAAAGCAGGACGACCAGCTTGAGCATACATACAGCAGCTATGTGAGGATACGGGATGTAGCCCTAAAGACCGGCCAGAGGCGATGAATGATAGGGAGAAGTGGCGACAGAGGGTCAGGTATATCCGTGCTAGTGGCACAACATGATGATGATATATATATATATATATATATATATATATATATATATATATATATATATATATATATAATTCTTGTGCCTATGTCTCTATTTTTGTATATATTTACACAATATATATATATTCTTACATATATTTACACAATTCTATTTTTGCTTACTGAGTTTCAATGCTATAGACTTTGGCAATAAATAAATCTTATAATTTTCATTTTAATTGTTTAATGTTCCACTAGAAAATAATAAAGTCCTTATATCTTTTGTTTAGAAGAAAATTTAACTTTTATGATTTGTTTGGAGTATAATTATTTATGGGCAAAACTGTTGACAAAAATTCAAGAAAATACTTCTGAACCACTTATCATACATAAACCATATCTTATAAGTAATATAGAGATATAAATAGATTGAAAATTTGTATAAATAAATCAAACTGCAACATATGCTTTTTGTCACTTATAATACATCCACCTTTGGTTACTTTATTTCATAAAAGAAGAAATTTAAGATAATTCTTGTAAAGTAAGTTCTTTTATTGTATAAACTAAATAGGAATGAAGATTCAAGAAGAAAAGATATGTGCATGTGAAAGTATTTTTGTCATAGAAATAAAAAAGATTATTTATATAGTTAGCAATGTTCCTTTGGTCACTCTCATCTGTGTTGAGTTTTCATAGACAAGTCTGTACTTTATCAAAGCTTTCAGTATTGCATAGTGTATAGCATGTAGAGTGCTACTGGCTGACTACTTGTTTCTTTAGACATGTCAAGTTGAAAAAGGACTAACTTCACATAATAAAAATCCTCTGATTAGGGCTGAGAATTTTCTCCGTTTGGTTTGGTTTCTCAGTTTAATGGCATATCAAAATTCATGGATTATTTCCTGCTAAATCCATCCTTCTAGTGGTAGTACTTAAAGTATAACTGGAGGGATAAAGGGGGTTTATACCCATTCCAAGAGTATTAGTGCAAAGGTGAATATCATAACGTGACTGGAGTTCAAACTTGCTCACTATGATGTCACAGTCCAGCATGTTAGCTAATGCACCATGAAGATTCCCTCTGATAATTCTAATTGCCTAAAAACAAACATTTTTTTCTTTTTTAATGTACAAAAAACAACTATGTCCATTCTGGTTTGGGGCTCCAGACAAGAGTTTTTGAAGTTCAGCCTAAACAAGAAATTACATTGAGAACTATTTCTGTCGGTCAATTCTGATACCAGCCAATGATATTGATATACTGCAATTTTGTTGAAGATGTCAACTCAAAATAACAAATAAGTTTTTGTTAATTGCATCAAATTATTAATGATTCTATTTCTGCTAACTATGATGCAACCAAACAAGTAACATTATTAAAAAGTTTTTAAATTTAATTAAAGAATCATTATTCTGATTGATTCAGTTTTTAGATGTCTTTTCAGGATTTCATGGTCGAAAATCAACCAAAAAATAATTGAAATGACTGATAATTTCTGATAAACACAACTCATAATGTAATTTTAAAATTCCTTCTCAGAAATAACTCAGAAATAGTCTTCAAATGTCAGTTAGTTTTTGTATCCCTAAAAAATGAAAAATATTGGATAAATTCCAGAGATCTTGTTCATATAATTTTGTAAAACAAGGAAAGATGAGCAAAGTTACAAACTCCCATTTTGATATAATTTGATTTTACTGATTCTAAAATCAATTTAGAGTTTAGAAATTATGCTTGGATTTTTCAATTTTGCATGAATATAAAATTATGCTTCTTATTTTAGTTAAATCAACCAACCCAACCCAAAATTGATATGAAATAGAAAGTTAAAAACATTTTATTCAATATTTTCAGCCATTTTTTTAATTGTTTAAATGTTTTATTTTAACATTTCTAAAATGTAGATCTGAAATATCACTCAGTAAGTTGGACAGGTCAGAAATAAAGAATCAATTTCTGAAAAAAATTAAATGATATTTACTAGTTACTTCTCATAGCCTTATTGTTATATGTGCTAAAATCCTTTATATCATTAAAATCGATTAAACTGTAAATCAAAACCCTCTTTAAACAAAATTGAATAAGTTTTAAAAGTAAAAATAACCAAGAAAAATGTGGAGTGTCGATAATTATGAGTATAGATATGAAATTGCAAACAAGAAAGTGTCTTTTGTTATGTTGGACATGTAACAATACTTATAAGTATAGTACAATACTACATGTATCATAAATAAATATATAAATTATATGGATTTATCACTGATGATAAAAATACTTTCTCAGTAGTTTAAAATGGTGTAATACTTATCTTATCTGGCTCCAGATCTGCTGCCTGCCTGGCCAAGAGCATTGGCAATAAAAAAAATATAGCTGTAAGATAACAATATCTAGTCAAAAATTATAAAAGGAAATCCTTTATCTAAGTAAATCAGACAAATTGAGATTATTAAGTCTACTACTACAAAGTGTAAACAAACAATATAACATAGAATAAGCATCATATAAAGGAGAATGGTATAATATGAATGATTTCAGATGATTAGCTTTCATAACCCAATTAGGAAAGTACTGTTCTAGTCTGACAGGCTCCCAAATATAAGGAAAGCAAGGGTTATAAGAAACTATTAAATCTACTACTACAACTTGAAACTATTAAATCTACAACAACTACTAGAATATATAAACAAATTGTAATGAAGTAAATTTTTATAAAGAAAGATGTATTTTTATGAATAAATTTGTAAGAGGTTCAGTGGTTAAAATTAACGTCTTGATAATTAAAATGCAGTCAATGTCAAACAGATTTCTGAAGCTAAGGATGTTAGTTCAATTCTTCCCTGAAGTTTGTTCTTTATTTTCAATTTATGTTATTCAAAGATTATAAAATGCAAAAATCTGAACAGTAAAAAAAATAACAGAAATGAGGAGAAAGAAAGTTTTGTTAAAAATCAAAATAAGATTTTTAATTAATTTAATTAGTTTTAATTTGTATTGTTATTAATTGTGACACATTCACAATTAATTCACAATTGCATCCTAATGTTGTGAGCAAAGCAGTAAAAATGTTTTGTTCCTTTTTTAATAAAATGCACAGAAACTAAAAACTCACAACAGTAACAATATCTTGCAAGATTTGCATCACAATCCCTATTTCATGGTAAATCTTCTTTGTTTATATTTATTAAGTTTACATTTGTACAGAACAACTAATCCTGTATTTATATCAGTTAAACTACATCACTGCTAAGTTAAATATATATATATATATATATATATATATATACATATATATATATATATATATATATATATATATTATCACAGTGTTGGTTGTCACTAAATCACTCTGTGGGTTTGTGTTGAACCAAGTGCAATATAATATGGAGAGTGCTACTGCCTGATGATTGTTCTTTTGCAAAAATCTCCATGAAACCCAGGGGTCGCAGTCTAAATTCCATGAATTAAATATATATATCTAATACATATTTATTTATAATTATTTATATATATATATATATATATATATATATATATATATATATATATATATATATATATATATGTGATTATTAATACAGACCTCAACTAATTTTATTTGCACACAGTTATATGGTATCAAAAATTCCTATCTAATATTAGTAATTTTCAAATAGACACCCCTTTTATACTGTAGATTCACAGCTTTCACAATGGCAGTGCTCAATATCAGTTGTTCTTTTTGGGATATCTGCATTAGAAATCAGGAAATATAGTAAACTTATATTAGCTTCTTTATCCATGTTACGCTAAAATAAAGTTTATGACTATAAAGGTCTTTCAATAGATAAGGGGATATTTTTGGACTGAGAAGGGATCTATGATATATATGAGGGTCATTCAATAAATAAGAGTTAATTTCTTGACTGAGGAAGGACCTATGATATATATGAGGGTCATTCAATAAATAAGGGTAAATTTTTTGACTGAGTAGGGACCTATCATATATATGAGGGTCATTCAATTTGTATAGAAAATATTTTGAAAAAACAAAATAATTTTTCTAAGAATTTTTTTCTTTAAATATAAACTCTACATTGTTTTGAATTTGTTTATGGCAAAAATTTTTCATCTCTCAAAAATATTTGTTTTGAGGCTATTCAAAATGACAGTAAATCATAAAAGGAGCTCCAGGTTTAAATGGAAGTCAGTGATAAAATCTTTGACGGTTGAGAAGTGCAAATCACATAGAAATTATGGAAAATTGTGTGATGTGTGATAGAGAAGCATGTTGTTGAAACTAAAAATGTTTACAAATGGTCTAAACATGGGTTTTCCACACCAAGCCTGATTTGAAATGCATTGATTCTTCAATAAAGAAAATGTTCTGGATGCAATGGTCAGTAAAGAAGGTCACACTGACAGTCTACTAGGACATGAAAGGACCTATCACTATTGATTTCTTTGAAAAATGTGCAATTGTAAACAGTGCTTCTTATTACCAACACCTGAGGCAATATTTCACCTTATTTATTGAATGACCTTGTACATTAGATCTTATGTATGAACTGTGATCAATGGTATTACTGATAAGACCATTAAAGATTTACGAAATTTTATATAATTTTCAAAACCTTTTTGGTAGCAGCTCTTTTAATATTATTATTATTATTATCATTATTACTTTTCTCAAATATTTTCTTTTGTCTTTTGATTTTGATTGTTTTTCATCACAGTTCACTTAGACTGTTATTTCTGTGACAGCAAGTAACAATGCATATCAAATACTAACACAAACTAATATCTTCTTTCACCAAGAGAGCAGCCAAATTATAGATACGAGCTGCTTGACCAAATTAGTTATCAGAGCAATTGGTATCAGAGTAGCTTAAATCACACCTATAACACATCCTGTGCTTCATCTCTGATCTGTCAGAGCTATATTTTACACATTTTTATTTTTTTTTATTTTATTGATGTAGCATTATCTCTTATTATAAATTTAGTATTTTCTAAATTCTATAATTTACTAGTATTTTCTTTCATCTTTTGATTTGAAATATGAAAGAAAATACTGGCCAGAGTTAATAATGATAATAAATGATAATTGATGATGTTACATAAAAAATCAAGATAAGTTAAAATTTTTACATTATTGAATTTAGATTAACTTTTTCAGTTCAAAAGGGTTTCTAGAAAATATCAATAAATGGTATTTTTTGGCAATCCTATAAATAGTTCTTGTTCTTTCTAATATGATAATTCTTTTGGTTCTTTCCTAAAAAACATTTCTATGTAAAACGTCTTGGATTTAAAGTGTAGTGCTTTATTGAAGGTTTCATGAATTTATCAATATAAAAAATTGCTTATGAAAAAGTCAGATTGAATTGGTTAATACAAATTCTGCAAACTTACATTCAACTATTATTTCTTGTCAGGATAGAATATTATTGTAAGAAAACAGATTTTAAAAGAATAATCACTGCACATTTTTCTGTCCAAAGCTTTTAACCCTTCTCATCATACACAGATTTCAAGTTAACTAGAATACAATCATTTTTGTCCAACCAACTAAAAAAACTTACTTTGTGTTCTAAAAAAAATGTATTGGATCCAAAGAATAATACTTATTTAAGGTCCCATGAAATCTTTAATATAAAAAATACTTAAAAGTTATACAGAAAATACTGAATTGAATAAAGGGTAACATATCTTTCTTTAGAAAAGAAATGGCCTTGCATCTGACAAAAGTAGACGTTTCCAATGCTTTTAACATTTAATATCCAAAGAATGCATGAAAGACGTTAAAACCAAAGAGAATCTTTTTTAATTTAATTTTTTCTATTCAAATAATTGGTCATATTTATTTTCTTTAGTCCCTTTAATTTTTCACTAGTTGGTATCCAGCAAATTTACAAACGCAGGTCACCTTGTTAGTTTAAGTATTAAAAGAAACTAGATGACTGCAATGCTTAAGGGACTTATTTTAGTCACTTTATTTCTTGTACATTGTTTATCATCCTCTCTTGAATTTAAGCAACAAAATCAACATGAAACAATGGCAGATAATGTTTCTATTTTAATTGCATAAACTAAATGCAACAACTGATGACAAGGAGGGTGCATATGAAGGATAAAAACAAAGTAAAAACAAAAAAAATACTATTATTCAAATAAACAACAGCAAAATATTCTTAAGTTTTCCAAATTCTTCAATTGAACATGACAATAAAAAGCGACAAAAATAAGATCTAATAAGAACTAGTTAAAAATTAATAACTGACAATGTTTCATCTAAGAAATTCAGACAGCTTAAGAAGATTACATCTACGACTTGGAGAATAAATAAAATGAAAAAAAAATAGAGGAAAATTAGCTTGTTTACTGCCATGTGATGCATATGAGTATATTGTGGTATATTATGGTATATTGCATCTCATGCATATGTGTATCTATTCCCTGATACACATATAAAAATCAATGATAAAGCTCTAGTGCATCACATTACACTAGAAAGAAAAAAAAAGCAACAAAACCCAGTATTTCAGGCTCTTTCTTTATTATTTGATAGATTTTATTTTATTTATCAAAATGAAATATAAATTTTGTTTCATTTCTTTATTTTGAATGGCATATCAACCTTTGTGGGTTATTTAACACCAAAGCTATCTTTGTAGAAGAACAGTAGGGATATTATTTAACTCACAGCTGAGGGTGAGGATTGGGATATACATAGCTTTCCTAAGGATATTAGTGTGAAAGAGAACCTAATAATGCAATTAAAGTTCAAACTTGCTCATATATTGTATCCAACACTTTAGCCATCATGCTATGTGGACTCCCCCACCACTAAAACATAAACAGACTTATATAACAATTTCTATTATTATGAAAACAGTAATGTACGGATTGAAATATCCAATCTAGCCAGGATTATGCTTATAATAAATGATAATGATTTATCAAAGAAATTCAAACATGGGACAATCACATTTATGATGACTCAGATAATAAAATTAAAAGAATAAGAAAAACTACAATTGCAAAACTTCATCAAAGAAATTGTTGTTGCAAGGCATAACCACTTATACAGAATTTAAATTTCCAAATGTCAAAACAAAATATTGTCTTATTAAAATAATTATATACATTTGATTTGTTTTATTAGCTGTTCTTCAAATTATTGCATAGGATTATTGCTTGGGTTGGACCCACAATCCAAACAAAAATCTCAATAAAGCTCTTAAGTATCAGACATTTAAATGAAAAAATATTTCTCTACAAAACTCTATAACATTTTTTCCAGGAGGTGCCCGTGGTGTAATGGTTATCGTCATAGGAAATGGACACGGCAACACAAGTTCAAATCCTGGACGAGACTGATTGCATTTCACATAGCACTAATACCCTTGGGAAAGGTATGAATCCAATTATTCTCCATCCAGCTATGGGTAAATAGTAGGGCAGACTAGGTTCTTCAGCCTTGGTGAGGCAACTAGTCTAGGAGAAGGAAAACTCAAGGAATTCAAACCTGTTAAACTCCGCTTAAAAATTGGCCTTGTGTCAAATCCTGCCCGAGCGAAGGGGTTGGTAAATATGATAACATTTTTTCCAGAATATTAACTTCATATGATGACATAAAAAAAAAACTATTAAAATACCTGGCTACAATGGCTATGATGTCAAGATAGCAGCTGGTTATGAATACAATGATTCTTTAGTCTGAATAGTAAAACTGGTAAATGTTGCTTCAATCAAAGTCAAGTCAACAAAAACTATGAGAGACTAGCAAGGATACCCAATGTTGCTCATAGATAAATACACCTCTACCATATTTTTGATATAAAATGTTAATTTTCTTTTGATCCAAAGATTCTGAAATTCTGTTATTTCTTGTGGAATATTATATGATCAAAATGGATATCATTAGATATTATTTATTACCAAAATCCACTGCATTGAAACTCTGCTATGAAAATTTCATAAATATATATGAGGACTATACTACAAATTCATATGAGAGGCAGTAGTAGTGTAAAGGCATGAATCTATCTGTTCCCCTCCAGCTATAGGAAAATATTTGGACAAACATGGTTCTTTAACTTTAGTGAGGCAACCATTTTACGAAAGGGAAAATTCTGAATTCAAACCAGCTTTATCTCGTTTAAAAATTGACCTTGTGTCATATCTTGCCTATGGTGGCGAGGGGTAGATAAATACACATATTTCATATTTTTGGTTACAGACTTTCAATACAGTTGTATCTGGTAATAAATAATATCTAATAATATATACATAGATAATAAAATCCTGTGGCCTAATGAGAATAGTGTTTGCCCATGATCCAGGTGACCAGGAGTTCAATCCCAGGTTGAGTCATACCAAAGACTCAAAAAATGGTACTTGATGCTGCCTTGCTTTGCACAGCACTATAAGGTAAGGATCAAGTATAAAGCGGAGCAATCCAGGGAATGGAGTAGTGCCCTTTCCAATGCTTCGGTGTTGTAGCTATTGAAAAGGGAGCCTTCGGGTCACTCTTTACTAAGGTTGCAAACTTTACTTATATTTGGTGTAGAAAATAAACTTTATACAAGCAATTATTTGAGGATGTACTTATTCATTGTCAATAATGTATCATCCTGAAAAATAAAAAAACTTTTGTGAAAAATCATTCTTTATAACCAATATGTCTTCAAACAATGTATTTCCAATACATTTTTCCATACAAAGATACATTGTACCTGACATAGACAGGTATTCATCTAGTAAATAAAACCAACTAGAAATAAATCATGAATGCAATGAAGGAATTTTGACAGAACAATTTGGAACTAAAAGAAATCTCATAGAAAAAAACAACAAAAAATACACTATCAATCCAAATTGTTTGATATCAAAGATTTGGGAGTGGGGTTACAGATATATTTTATAACTAACCTTTCCATTGATCTCTCTTCTCTCATTAATTTTTTTATTTGCTTTTTTTATTCTACTTTTTTCTCTCCCATCCATATTACATAATTTTCTTCTACCCAAACTATCTTTCCTTCCTTTCTCAACCAACAATATATCACCAATTGATCTTTTCTTCTTTTGTTTCTCATACCTATTCTTCTTTCCATACGTCCCTTCTTCTTCTTCTTCTTCTTCTTCTTCTTCTTCTTCTTCTTCTTCTTCTTTCAGTCACTTTTCTTTCCCTCCTTGAAGCCTTTTAACTTTCTGCTGTTTCATAAAGACTCCTTCCCCATCCTCAATCCCTCCTTTTCCTCTCCCTGTTAATTTTTGTTTACTCCTTCCTCTTGTAAGCTCCTTCTCCTACTCCGTTCTTAATTACCCTCATCATGCACTTTTCCTTTTCTCCTTTTATCTTCCTTTTGCTTTTCAAATTCCTCTTTTCTTGATCTCAAAGCCTTTAGCTTTCCTTCCCACACTCTGCTATTTAGATTTTCGTTCGCATCCTCTCTCTCTCTCTCGCTCTTCCCTTCCTATTTCCTGATTCTCTTCCTTTCACCCCCTTTAGCTTCATAGAAATATTATGACTGGTATTTGCTATCTGTGCATTTACAATGCCATCTATCTGTCTGTCTGTGTTTCTATGTTTCTAACAGACTAGATCTGAGTTTTCATTTTTGGAAGAGTTTTAGACTGAACAAGAAACAAGCAATCAATTTGTTGATTGTTGGGGGAGTTCTGCAACTCAATCAACATTTTCTTCCCTGGCCCACAAAGTGCATCGACAAAACAAGAAGGGCCTCTTGACCTGCATCTTTAATAGGTTCCCTATGTCAGCATTACTGATTGAACCCAAAGAAATTCCACAGTTCAATTAGAAACAACCACCTAGGATTGAAGATCAATATAATATTTTTAATGATTTATTTATGACTTTCATATATATATATATATATATATATATATATATATATATATATATATGAGTTTCTGTGGTGTAGTGGCTAGCATACTAGACTGAGACATCATAGTAAGGAAGTTTGAACTCCAGTTGTGCTATTACTTCAACCTTTTGACTCATACCATTGTTTGTTTGTTTTTAGATTGTTTTTTATGGCATATCAACTTTTGTAGGTTATTTAATGCCAAATCCATTTTTATACAAATAAATAGTTCTATTTTAAACAATTCCGTTTAGCTTAAGTATACAGTTTATTAGTCAAAAACATTTCAGTTTCAAGCTATACAGTTTAGTCAAATAGTTTTAATTCAAACAATTCAGTTTAGTATAAGTATAGTTTTTTGTTTACACACAGTTAAATGTCAAAATAGTTCTATTTCAAACAATTTAGTTTAGCATACAAAATCAGATCCATTTCAAACAATTCAGTTTAATATAAGTATGTTGTTTAAATGTCAAAACAGTTCTATTTCAAGTAATTCAGTTCAGCTTAAGTATGCAGTTCATTTCTATTTGACCTATAGATAGGACCCTGTCAGGTACTACCACTCCAGGTCAGAGTGGACCTGGGAGTTATGGCAATGAAGTGGTACTCCACATTCCCCAAAAAGCCAGCATTACTGGAATGTCATCATCAGATTGTGCATATCCAGGACACTTGTTGGGTATGGGGGTGGTCTTACCCCTCTGCAGAGATGCAGTTAATGTATTCTACAATCCCAGCTGACTGGGCAATAACACCCTTAGGAAAGGTATGAACCTCTCTATTCCTCCCAGCTATGGGCTAAAAGGTATCACTACTGTTCTACAAAGATGGCTTTGACATTAGATATTGCCGATAAATGTTGATATAGAAACCAAAGAAACAGAACCCTCAATCAATATATATATATATATATATATATATATATATATATATATATAATGAGTAGCGTGTTCAGCAATGGCTCAGGAGACCGGGAATTCAATCACAGGTCGAAACATGCCAAAGACTCAAAAAATGGTACATGATGCCACCTTGCTTTGCACTCATTATAAGGTAAGGATCAAAGCTTTAGTGGAGCAATCCAGGGAATGTTGTAGCGCCCTTCCCTACACCTTGGTGTTGTACCTATTGAAAAGGGAGCCTTCAGTTCACTCTTGACTACAATCGCCACCTTTACTTATATATATATATATATATATATATATGTGTGTGTGTATATATATATATATATATATATATATATATATATATATATATATATATATATAAAAGATATTATTCAATCCAATAAATCCGGAATAAGGAATAATTCCAATCAGGACACATGAAATATTCAAAAATAGAATATTAAATTTAAATAATCCTGGTAAAGACCTCAATGTAAATAAAATCCACAGAGCAAATAATTTTTTTTTTTTTTTTACAAAAAACAACAATCAGTCACATTAAGATGATAATAAATTTATTTCCATCCTGTTTTTTTTACCATTGATTTATAAATCAATGGTTAAAAAAAATTAACAGGACTTCTTCAGACCCAAGAAAATCAAATAGATTTACAACCAGAGAGAAAAAAAACAACCTATTTCTCCAATGTATTAAAGCTCACCTAAACCTTTGTAAATGAATTGGAATTTGTAATTGATATAGTGATCTTTACTCAATTATTGTAATTGGGGTGGGGGGATTACCATAATTAAAATTAGTTTTATTTTTTTTAGTTCATTTTAATGATAAAAAATGTTAGACTAAAATTAGATTGAATAATTTAGCTATAAATTTTAAATTTTTGACATCTACTATCATAATTGCTATTTTTGTCTCTGTTAAATTTGAAGTAGGATGAGACCAGATGTAGTTTTAAATGCCATAATTTTTGTATACTTATTGTTACTTGAAGATTTAGGCTTGCTTTAATACATCGGAGAAATAGGTTGTTTTTTTTCTCTGGTTGTAGATTTATTTTATTTTCTTGTTGGATCTGAAAACTTCTTGTTAATTTTTTTAGAGCATTGATTTATATCAATGCTTTTAACAGGAAGGGCCATTGGCCTAACGAGTAGAGTGTTTGCCAATGGTCCAGGAGACTGGGGTTCAATCCCAGGTCGAGTAACACTAAAGACTCAAAAAATGGTACTTAATGCTGCGTTGCTTAGCACTTAGCCTTATGAGGTTATGATCAAGGATAATGTGGATCAATCCTGTGAAAGCTGTAGTGCCCTCCCCTACACCTTGGTGTAGTATATATTGAAAGGGGAGCCTTCGGGTCACCCTCGACTATAGTTGCCAACTTTACTAAAAAGTTGGAAATAAATCTATTATCATCTCAGAGTGACCGGTTGTTAGTTTTTTAGAAAAAAAAAAATATATATATATAAACCTATCTATCTATCTATCAATATATATATATATATATATGTATATATGTGTGTGTGTGTGTGTGTGTGTGTGTGCGTGTGCGTGTGTGTGTGTTATGATACAAATAAAAAGAATAAAAATTTATGATAAAAATAGTTTTCATAAAAGTAATTCCTTGTAATTCCTTTTTTATTGTTGGATTGCATTAATTTTACTTTGTGTTTGTGTTTGCAGAAATTTTCATATTACCAACTTCTAATTAATTTGAGTTAATTAACTTTTCATTTTCCTTTTACACATCATTTGATGATATGCATTAACCTGAGAGAAAAAAAAAACCCAGAGAATTTGTGTCAAGAAATATAAAGTAGGGTATTATGTAAAGAAGGTTTGAAAGCTCAGCTGTCATCTATGTTTCTCTCCTTTTCTTTCTTTTCACTTTTATAGATATATAAATTTCATTCTCTCCTTTTCTGATGAGACCCTCTGGTCACTCCTAAGTAGGTAGATAAGAAAGTAGGTAGAAATGTGTAAGTTTATCTTAAAATCTAGTAATACAGAACTTTCTTGCAAAAAGCATCTCCCTAAAAGGTCATTAAAAGTTTTTAAGTGATGTATTTAATTAAATCTAGAATAATTTATCAACTAAAAGTTCAAAGTCAAGATTTGGTTGTAAACATTGTAAAAATGTCTTTACTGAGACCTTATTTGTAGACAATAAATTTCAACGCAGCTTTTGAACATGAAAAGGTTACCCACCCCTTAATTGAGAAAAAATAAGATGGGATAATGTTAATTATAAAATTTTGACCCTAAATAAAAACTATCAGTCATTTATTTTGAGTCAAAAAGAGAAACACGGAAAATTCATTATTAAAAAAGAATGATATAGTCAGATTTCAAGATTAATGTTCTTTTATTTCTTTGACATAAAAATATCTGAAGAGAAGGATGAGTTTGCTCAGTTCTTCATTAGGTAAGCACTTAGTAATTGCTAGTATTATAAGCACTCTAAGGATGGGGGTCTGACTGGGCAAAGCTTAGTAAATTATGACAGTATTAATTGTATTACGTTTCACCCATAAATAGGTACACAACTACCAAATGTTGATTATTTTCTTATCCAGAGATACCTGGAATTTTAAAGTTTTTGAAAAATATTGTACCATTACAATGGATATCATCACTTATTATTTACAAACAAACTCTACAGCTTTGAAAATCTGTAACCAAAAATAAAATGGCGTGAATATATATAAGGGTTGTACTTATGTTTTGATGGCTAAATTTTATTGGAAATAATAAAATCCTGGTATCTTTAGTTTTGAAAAGAATTAACTTTTTATTAAAAATTTGGTGTGTGTGTGTGTGTGTGTGTGTGACTATATACATCACAACATTTATAAAGAGTATGGGACAAAAAAACTGAACGATTTTTTATCATTACCACAAATTTAAATGAAACTTCAATGGCTTAGACACACATAAGAAAATATTATATTCCTTATATAACTGTACACAAACCATTTGCAAAGAGATGATTAAAAATTAGGATATCAAATCAAGGAAAAGAAAATTCTCAGAAATTTCCTACCTTTTTGGTATTTCTGAGAATTTTCTTTTTAGAAAATTATGACTTTGTACTAAAGAATCTTTGACAAAAATAATCAAGGAAAATAATCACTTTTATACGTGGGTCTAAACCTTTGATGTTTCATTAAAACTTTCAGCAATAATAAAAATGGTTCAGTTTTTTCACTGTCTGTTTTTTGGTCTAATATTGTATGTGTATTAGGTAGAGTGTTCACCAATGGTCCAGGAGAGCAGGGTTCAATCCCAGGTTGAGTCATATCAAAGACTCAAAAAATGGTACTTGATGCCGCCTTGTTTAACACTCAGCATGATAAGGTACAAATCAAGGGTAAAGTGAGCAATCTAGGAAAAGGAGCAGCACCCTCTCTTACACCTGGGTGTAGTAGCTATTGAAAAGGGAGCCTTCAGGTTGCCCTCGACTATGACTGCCTACTTTATTTACTTATATATAAAAATATAGTCAAATCACAATTTTATTTGCTCTAAATATTTGGGGGGATTATTTTTTAATGTTATTTTGATTTAAAATTATAATTTAATCCTCTTAATTAGATTTTATTATTTCTTAATTTTATTATTTAACCTCTATCTCATAGGATTTTACATTTAGATTTGGAAAATTATATGTAAATGTAAGAACTATTATGGTATGGAAGGGAAACCTTTGCTTGATTTGGTTTCTTTGTTTAATAGAATATCAAGCTTCATGGGTTATTTAATATGAAAGCCATCCTTGTAGATGAACAATAATAGTACTATTTAACCTATATATGATGGGATAAGGGGGTTCATGCCTTTCCAAAGAGTATTAGTCTGAAGTGAATGCGATAGTGTGACTGGACTTTGAACTCACTATGAAGCCACAGTTCTGCACTTGAGCCATTATGCTACAGGAGCATTTCCTAGGAAATACTTTTGTAGTTTTAAGGATAATTTTTTTTATATAACTTCATTTTTTTTCTCAGTCACATCTTATAAGCCTCAATGATCACATACTAATGTTGTTATATATATATATATATATATATATATATATGTGTGTGTGTGTGTGTGTGTGTGTGTGTGTGTGTGTAGTTAAGTAGCAGTCATTCATTTAAGCATGTTTGATTGAATAATAAAGACACATTTTGTCAATATAATTTTATTAGGATCCTGTTAAATTTTAGGATGTTTATTTTTTC
The DNA here is from genome assembly GCA_963585895.1 of Sepioteuthis lessoniana. NCBI lineage: Eukaryota > Metazoa > Mollusca > Cephalopoda > Myopsida > Loliginidae > Sepioteuthis > Sepioteuthis lessoniana. Next base: position 72,480,486 of record OY757929.1, read on the forward strand.
TTTATTGTCATTAATTTGTCTTTTTACAAGACTACACTGATACTGATACATACATACATATATATATATATATATATATATATAAAAATATGATCTAAAACATAATCTTTCAATTCCATTCATCTCAAGATTTTAATTCATTTTTCATCCCAAAATTTTCAAAACTACAAAATTTTCTTCCACGGCCATTTGCAATTTTTTTTACCGTTATCTTCTTCTGCTCAGAACTTAAGGATGGAAATTTGCCTATCCTCTGGGAAATAGTACCTCATGAAAATCTTCAATCAAAGAATGTAATCAAAATGGTTTCAAGATTCCCTATGGGTAGAACGAAATGTTATTTGTAGTTTTAAAGACCTGATTTCAAAGAGTAATCTCTTCTCTCTTCTCGTAAATCTCCTGCTTTCCTTATCTACAATTTACTTTTCTTATTCTTTGACCTTTCCACTTCCAGGAAACTGTACAAATTTGCAATTGAGACAGACAGGCACGAGCACCTTGACTCTATTACATACCATCATTTTGTGGAATAGAGGAAAATGGAATGTCAGCCCCTATCCTTTCAAATCTGATAGGCCAGGAGATCGATTTAGGTTTTGTGATGAGTTGGTTTGAATTGCCCTTTACGATTTCCAAGGAGCTCATTTGGATATATCCCTTCGAAGAGTCGATTGACAGTTTTCCCTCCTTTTCCTCATTATATCTTTGATTACACTGTTTATATTTTTGAAGCTTCCTTTGCACAGGAACAAAAAAATGACCTTTCTGATTTTTTTTTTACGGTACAGAAGCTGTTTACAAACTGAATATCTTATGGGTCAAAATACCTGAGTTGATAGCAGTGTTTTGATCTTCTATGGATTCCGTATTTTACTGATTATTCCCTCTATTTTTTATATTATGGGCATGAATATATTGATTCAGAGAACATGATATATATGCATGCAAATACATATTAGCAAATATGTGTAAGTACTTGATTGTGTGAATAAATAGAATTAATCTGTATTGGGAAAAGTTTGTTTGTCTGGCCTCTATTGATGGACAAACTATTGATGTAAAGATACCAAATTTGTGAAGCACACTTATTGGATTGATTGGAAGGTTTTAACAAAAAGAAAGCAAAAAATGGCTTGTTTCTCATAGGGAAAGTAAAGAGTCTCCAACAATAAACAATCTGAGCCAATGTTACTACAAAATATTGTTAACCACATAGGACGGTAATTTCCAGACTTTAATAAATTGTCTAACAAAAGAAATAATCATTCACATTTACATAAATATCACTAATTCAGTTTATAAGCATACCTTAAGATAAGCATTGCTTGATTGATTTTAACCGCTTGTCAATCAATCTCTCAACTGATTATCCATCTACCTATATTAATCTGTCTATATCAATCTATTAATCCTTAAGATAGGCATTGCTTGATTGATTTTAATGGCATGTCAACCCTTCCAGGGTTATTTTTTTGCCTAGAGGTTAGGAAATCACATTTACTGTATAATCATATCTATATATTTATGTAGATGTTCAGAGGTTGTTTTTTTTTTGTGGTGGGGGGGTTACACACAGTCTTATTGAATACAAATAATTTTTAAGCATATCCATTTGACCTATTGTTTGAACTTTAACTGAAACTACTGCTCAGGGTCAGAGTGAATCTGGAAGTAATGGCAATGAAAGGTTACTTCACATTCCCAGATCTCCAGGACTAGAACTTCCTCATCAAATGCTGTTTAGTATCATCTCAAGGAAAACACTTTAGAAGAGTGAGTCTTAACCCTCTTCAGGGGGTACAAGTCAGCATATTCTTAGCCTTAACCACTGGGTGGGCAATATTTCAGAGCAACTTTCTTAAATCAAAAATTACTTCTTTATAAATATTATTTAGATTTTTTTGGCCATTTTTTTTGCATAGATTCATATTATCATATTGTTGATGACTACACAAGGTCTGGTTTGGTGTCTTTGGTTTAATAGCATATAAACCTTTGAAGGTTATTTGATGCCAAAGCCAATCTCCTAGAAGAACTGTAGTGGTACTATTTAACCCATAGCTGGGAGGATAAGGGGGTTCATACCTTTCCCAAGAGTATTTGTCCGAAAGTGAACGTAATAGCATGACTAGAGTTTAAACTCATTTACTATGATGCTGCAGTCCAGCTCTTTAACCATTACACCATAAGTGACTACAATAACTAAATAAGTGAAAAGTCTTCATTTTCCTTTTCTTTAAAGAGTATTTTTTCGTTCTTTCTTTTTCCATACTTCTCCGTCTTTCTTTCATTCCCTCACTATGCTACTATTTGCTACATTTTCTCAAGAATAGTGTTTGTATTCATTTCATCACCATTTGCTCTAAAGTTTCATCTGATTCAAACCAATTCAAGAAACTTTTAGGTTTCATCCTGCTCTACTGGTCAGCTCTTAAGCACTTTTTTGATCTACCAAACATTTTTAAACAGTTCGTTTATTCTCACTATCATTTATATATTTATATGAATATATTTTTATATCTATTTATTCAACATGCTAGCCCACTGGCATTGTGGGTAGAGTATTTGCTAATGGTCCAGGAGACCAAGGTTCAACCCCAAGTCAAGACATACCAAAGACTCAAAAAATAGTACTTGATGTCTCCTTGCTTAACCCTCAGCATTATAAGGTACAAATCAAAGGTGAGTGGAGCAATTCAGGGAAAAGGATAGTGCCCTCCTATACACCTTGATATTGTATCTATTGAAAAGGGTGATTTTGGGTTGCCCTTGACTAGTCTGTTAACATACTCATTTATTCAACAATGTTAACTTCAGAAAATAAAAAATATATAATTAGTAAATCTCTTTTATTTTATGGACATTTATCTACTATTGTAACAATTTTGTTTTATGTAAATTTCTAATGTTCAACAAAGATTATAGAATAGCCAACTGTGATCCAAGTCTTGTCCTCTTACCAAACATAAATGTGTAATATCCGAGGTCTGTTTAGAAATTTTCCAGTTATTCAATATTAATAAAGAAGTAGCTTATCTAGCACAATGACACCTTAGTCCTTTACAAAGAAACTTCCCTTAGATCCCCATACCTCCGGACTGAATATCTTACAATCTTTTTAAACAGTCTGCAATGTCCTCTTTCAGGATCAGGATTATCTGCTTCATCATGTCCTGATTAATCTTATTCATGGTTTGAAACCTTTTCACTTCCAAAATTGATTTTAGCTTAGGGAAAAAACAGAAGTCTCGAGGAGATAAATCCGGAATTTAATGAAGAAATTGCTGATAGACATAGTGTACTATTGCTGTGTCAAAGAGATTTTTTGACCCTATTGTGACCTTGTCATGGTGACAAATTGGTGAATGCAAAAACTTCTTAAAGGTTTATTTACTACTTGGTAGCAAGTAGTCACCGGGAGAAAAAAGTATCGAAATTAAGATGACAGCATCAACTAGACAAAAATAAGCAACATATCATGGTGGGAAAGAGAGAGCAGACACAGACCATATTTCCTGGTTCTAATATGCTTGTCTGCTGGGTTGTGTGGTCTAACACCCCCTTTGGAATGCACCCCCAAAATTAGGGCTTATGAACTTTCATCTGACATCTTTATGGATCATCTTCAACTGAAGTCTTTACCGTATCATTTTGCGCTGTCAACTACCAAAATGACACAAGTTGTCCGCTCACTTCCATCTGTCGTGTCGGGCAGAAACATTTGCTTCCACTTGCTCTATGAACGCGCAGATAATCATTGGACCTCCAGTCCTTCCAGGTAATTTTTAATTACCGCAAGTGCCTTGGCCTTCTTATTTGAAGAATACTGTCTGCTTTATTCATTCATTTATTCATTCAATTTCAATTTTCTATGAGCCATTCAATTATGTTACAACAGGTGATAAAATCTTTTGTCAAAACAACACGCACAGTAAGAATAAAAATTCATTATATTCAAAATTGCTAGATATTTTTCAGGTAGCTCTTGGAATCCTCAGATTTTCTAATTCTAAAACCCAATCACCAACTTAAATGATTTTAACTCATGCATTATTGCGAGAGCCTTACCCATCTTACCATAATGGACTCTTCTGACTGTTATTAGTACTAGAAATTTTGCTGCCAGAAGGGCTGATCACTATCAGTGTTATACAAACAGTACGAGACTTCTTACCTTTTCTATGTAACTCTATCTTTCTTGTGTAATATAATCTGTTATCTAATATTCGTGTTTTCATTAGACACCCTTTCAGGGGCCAAAACATGCTTGTCCAGTATTTTGGGGTGTTATGCTTGTTGAAGGCCTTTTGGAATATTTCAATGGATTTAGGGAATACCATCAGCTGCTTCACTGAATATCCTTAATCTTATTCATGGCACTTCAGAGGCAATTCAAAGGCAAACATTCTTTTGATGCAATTTGTAATGAATAAATTTGAATTTTGAAGTTGTCTTTGGTTTCTTTGTTTAATGGTATATCAACCTTTGAGGGTTATCTATGCCAAAACTAGCCCTACTGAAGAATAGTAGTGGAACTATTTAACCTATTGTTGGGTTGAATTTTTGGTGAGAGGGCACTGTTTTTTTTATGTGTGTGTGTGTGTGTGTGTGTGTGTGTACATGAAATTATATAGTTTTGAATGCAAGTGTATACAAGGTCTATTTAAAAATGATCTAACCATTTAATATTAACAAAAAAAGCAAAAAAAGAAGACTAGTGGCCCCTTAACCCTCCTCAAAATACTCCCCTTAAGACCATACTTTTTCAAACACTCCTTCCATTTTTTTCAAAACAGTCTACAAAATCCTCCATAGCATTACAATCAGCTGTCTTGTTATATTTTCCTTAATCTCATCTATAGTCCTTTTCAATGTCAATTTTAGCAATGGGAAAAGCCATATATTGCAGGGAGCTGAATACGGACTGAAGGGGTTGATAGGTCTGGATGATACACTGTTTTACTGTATGAAATATGAAGAATAAAAAGTTGAGACATTAAAAATTACTGGATATTTTCCAGACAATTCTTAGGAATTTCTAATCTCATTCTGTCAACTGCTAATTTCCTTTGATTACAAGTTGTACATATTCAATATATTTTATTGTTCAGCTTGTTGAAAGCCTTCCAGAATGTAAATTGCTTTCAATGGATTCGAGAACAATCTTGAAGTTTTATCTGGACTTTATTCATTGAATCATCCAAAAAAAAAATTCATTATTATTTCTTCATCTGTCCAAGTTTCAAACAAAATTTGATATTTGCAACAAATGTGACTGTTAAACAAGTTTGTTCAGTTACAATTCACTGTAGAGTGTCTTGTCATGCAGAGTTCTTGGGTTTAAATCCCAAGTTGCATAAAAACTTGGTTGGCTGGTTAGGTTTTATGGCATATCAACATTTGTAGGTTATTTAATGCTGAATCCATTTTTATACAAATAATCAGTTCTATTTCAAACAATTCAGTTTGGTGTAAGTGCACTTTCAATATCAAAAAACAGTTCTACTTCAAACAATTCAGTTTTGCATAAGTACACAGTTTAGACGTCAAAACAGTTCTATTTCGAGCACATCAGTTTGGCATAAGTTTGCAGTTTAGTTCTATTTGACCCATAGATAGGACCCTATCAGGTGCTACCACTCCAGGCCAGAATGGACCAGGGAGCGATGGCAATGAAGGGATACTCTGCATTCCCCAAAGCTCCAGCATTACTGGAACCTCACCATCAGATTGTTTAGTGTCATATCCAGGACACTTGTTGGGGGCAGGGGGGTCTTACCCGTCTGCAGAGGTGAAGTTGGTGAATTCTACAGCCCCAGCCTACTGGGCAAGAGTGAGGTGTAATAAGATTTTTTCATGTCAAGAAGAGGAAGCTGTTCACTGAAAGAGACCTGAACGTTTGCATAAAGATGACATCCAGCCACAAAACAATGCCATCCCACACATGGACAACTCGAAAAAATGTATTTCTAACTTAATGATGAAAGTTTTATGCCATTTACTACATAGCTCAACTTGATTAATTCAATCTATTTTCTGTTTGGTCTATTTCGATGAAATTTATCTGGAAAGTGGTTTCAAACTGAGAATGCTGTTATTGCTGAACTATAAGAAATACATTACTTACTTGATGCCACATAATTCAAAGAAGGTATTTATGAACACTGATTAGAGATATACATCAGTCTAAATGATGACAATATGGAGAAGTAGCTTAGTAATACTGTTAGTAATACCGTAATGAATAATAAATATATTGGATTAGTAAATCTTAGTACTTTGTAGACATTTCTTATATTTGAAAAACAAAGAATAATACAGATTTTGACAAAATGCAAAAAAGAGTTTTTAGGTTCTTTATACTTCTGTAAAAATAACATTAGTAGCCTTTCCTTCAACAATAACAATAAACTGTTATTATTTTATTTTATGCCACTCTTTCACAATAAACTCATATCTTTTCTATTTGACTGGATTGATTCTGACTTGACTTCTGATGAGCTCGAATGAGCTCTAGTGACCCCAGGAATCAGTACCACTATCCCATTCTGATCCTAAAGAAAAAGTACCTGTACAGATAAATTTTCAGCCCCCTGGATTCCACTGTTTAACTACCCATAAGACAAACAATCAAGAAAGCACTGGTTTTATTAGCATAAAAACAACAGGGGCTTATTAGAATTCTAAAAGATTAAGCAATATTGATTTGAAGATCTTGTCAAAAAGTAAGAAAATATTTCTGTAAATTATCTTGAATTCATTAGTTTCACATTTCCAGCTTTCACTCTTGGAAGTTAAAACATTGAAAGACATAAAAAAGTATTCCTCATTGGAAATATTAACACTGATAGTTGTATAATGAGTAGATGTTTATAAGGCAGAGCAATTTTTTTTTAAAGTTCTCAGATTAAATATTTTCATTGATTTTTATCTGTTATCTTCATTTCTGTTGTTTTTGACAGAATATTTCAGCTGATCAATTCTTTCGCATTTCTGTAATTCTACAATCACATATTTTTTCAGACTAATGTCATCTTCATCAGATACATTCTTCAGCCTTTTGAATTGTCTGAAATTCTAATATTAATTGTTGTCATTATTCCATTTATTATTTGGACTATTGTCTTTACCCTAGGCTTTATTAGTAGAGATAAATTAAAATGTAATTCAATTAACACATTTTTTAAAAACAGGTTTTTAATTAGTAGGATTGATTCTATTTTTATTTTTGAAATATTATTTTTACAAAAGGCAATATATTTAATTAAACCTTCTGAATTAACAAGCAGCTCCTGGCTAAATTGAAATAGTGAATAAAAGTTATAATTAGCTGTAATATTTAATAACTTATAATTGTAAACCAAAATATAGGATATTTGGCACAGTTTTTTAAAAGTCAGTGTAAGAACTAGATACGTTCAAGATATTTGCACATTTTAGGGTAATTCTTGAAAGTACCCAGCCATTTTAAATATTTTGAGAATCACTTGCATAGTCTTGATTTATATATTTACCTAATGCCTCTGCAATGAGAAGGATGTGATACAAGGTCAATTTTTTAGTGAAGTACACTTGGTTTGATTTCACAGTTTTTCTTCCACCAGATTAATTTTCACCAAGCCCAGAGAACCCAGTCTGCTCTACTATTTATCCATTACTGGGGTGAGGAAGAGAAAAGATGGATTCATTTTTTGGGTATCCCTTGTATACTTTAAAATTTACTCAATAATATTTAAATCCTGATTATTTTTTCCCAAGCAATACCAGGTACTCCTGCTCACCTTTGATACAAAAATATTGCAATGTAATTTGCTTTTATCAACAAAAAGGTCTAAAGATTAAGTTTAGTAACTGTGGAGATTTGGATGACTTTATTCCAAACAAACAAAACTTTTTTTTACTATTCTATAAATTATTAAGACAGGTATCACTATCTTTGTTGTTCTTATATTAACACTTTCACTATTTTCTTTGACTTTTGAGATTTCTTAAAACTGTTCAGCATTATTTGGTCATCTTAACAGGAACAGAGCAAAGATCTAAGTTCTACATTTCCCATATTAAAATAAGTATCATGAAGACAGCAACCAAGCAGAAGTATTGGGTTGGTCATCTTGCAATTGGAAAGAAACATACAGAAAGTCTTCTTAACAATTGTATATCACTTTTATCATTTCTTTTGGAGGCCGACTGATGTCCGTAGTTGTTGGGCAAGTTGTCTGGACAAGAGGAAATTGCTATTAATTGATAATTCTAACTGTGAGTAGAATGTATTTTCATCTCATATCTTTGAGTTCATCCTTTCCATGAAAACACACATATCTCTTATCAGTTGGTAGTTCTGTATACAAGTTCCTCTTCCTAGCACATCGCTGTAGTATTTATGATGTTCATCTTCTGGTTGGGAGACATTGGTTTATTTTAGACTCCTCTACAGGTGTTTTCCAACTTGATAACATCAGGGTCACTTCCAGATCATTGTACAATATAGTGATTTGCATCTAATGACACTTAAATTAGGTGAAATAGCTGTCATACTGTGATGTAAGGCTGAGTTTTTATAAAGAAGGCTTACTGAGGCAATTAAGTATTAGATTTTCAAAAAATGAACAACTTAAGAAGAAAAAATCTTTATTGATGTGGGAGCATTTGTAGCATTGCATGTTGGCCATTAAACTTCTGCGTTGCAAAGAAACCATCAAGAAGAAAGCTAAAAATATATTTGCATAAAAAAATGCAGAATGTTTTATGCTCTGTCAGTGTGAGTGAGAATATGCCAAATGTATCCCCTTCAAAGGGGCAAGAACCCTTTCCCCCATTAAATAACTGTTCTGGGTATTGACCCTAAACTATATCCAGAGATGAGGCTTCAGTTATTGGACTCTGGGGGATGTGGAGAGACTCATTTCAATGAGTAAAATAGATCTGTTTGTGATCTGTTTGTGATCTATTTAGTATTGAACTAAATGAATACATTGACCTTTTAGATATTTATATGGTAGCAAAGTATGAAGGGTTTAGTAGTTTAAAATGATTGTGAAATAAAGATAACTGCTTACAAATTATTAGTATCAGATAAGAACAATGGAAACTATATAACTGTGTACAAATACTTGTTTTAGATAGGAATAATTACTCAAAGCCATAGAAAGGCTAATAAATTATAAGTATTTGATAGGAATAGTTAATTGAAAATATATAATTGTTTGTAAATTACTGAATAAGCAGTTACTTGAAACCATATAACTGCATACAAATTATTTGAGAATTAATTTTTATTTATTACGGACTTTTTGTCCTCATCTTGGTAGTTTTTTTTTTTTGTGTTGTTTCTTCTTTCACTACGTTTCGGCCAAATTTCACCTTTGGCCTTCTTCAGGTGATTTACCACAACCTCGGATAGGAATGATGAGTCTTATAACCGTATCCCCAGTAATTACCATAGTTGTTGTCTATCCCACCACGTTTTTGATCAAGTAAACCTCTAGCCGGCTTGGGTAGGATTTGAAACCGCTAACTTCTGACAATGCTCACCAGGAACCGTAGAGACTCAATGCCTCTATCCGCTGCGCCACGGGCCCTGAAGGGCGATCAAGGATGGATTTTTTGGTCTTATAATCCTTATCTGGTCTTCCATAGTCGGGTCCGTACCGAATTTTTGTCATTGTCTGTAATTGGAATCATATTGAGATTAAGAAGCCTCATCTCAATATGATTCCAATTATAAATTATTTATTCTAAGAATAATTACTTGATATTATAATTGTTTCTAAAAGATTATAAACATTAATTACTTGAAATCTTATATCTGCTTAAAAAAAATGGCTGACTTTGACATCAAAAACTTCACAAGAGTTGACATATCATAATACCATCCAAAAAACCATCTCACAAAATCTTTAATTCTTTTAATGCCGGCAAGAAGAAAGCATGAAAATACTAGATTGGATGTATATTTTTCTCAATGATTGAAAAGAGTTTGTCTGTCCTCCAAAGATGACCAAATGGTTTAATCAGGCTCATCATGAAGGAAAGGGGCCTGGAGGGTTTGTTCCCTTTGAAAATAACTTTGAATGGGATGGGAACCAATTTTTGTGTATTAATTCTTATGCTATAAATTATTTGTACTTATGACTGCTTTACAGATATCCCCCACTCTCTGGCCCAGTGGGCTGGGGCTGTAGAATACATTGACTGCATCTTTGCAGAGAGGTAAGACCCCGCCGCCAATGAATGTCCTGGATATGATACTAAATAATCTGATGGCAAGGCTCCTGTAATACTGGAGCTTTAGGGGAATGTGGAGTACCCCTTTATTGCCATCACTCCCAGGTTCACTCTGGCCCAGAGTGGTAGCACTTGATAGGATCCTATTTATGGGTTTTTAAAAATAGAACTGTTTTGACATTTAAACTATGTACTTATACTAAACTGAATTGTTTAAAATAGAACTGTTTAAATGTATTTAAATGGATTTAGCATTAAATAACCTACAATGGTTGATATGTCATAAAACCAAACCAAACCAAATCAAACACCCACTTTCAAAATAATGTGGTGATGTACCTGGGTCTGAGGTAGGGCTACCAAATATGGTATATCTTCTTATGTGTTGTAGAAGAAGGTTTTAATGTAAAAGAATGTTTGTTACTCTTAAAGAAAAGGAAGATATCAAGAGGATGTTTTAACAATTAAAAAAGCATCAGTGGGAAGCCATGTTGCTGCAAGACATTACTAATCATACAGAATTTATATTACAAAAACTCAAAACAAAGTAATAAATCATTTTCTAACAAAAAGATGATCATGAATTTAGAATTAAACATTACTACTTAGTTTTATCGATACTTCAAGCTGGAGACACAAAATAATTACATAGTCTTAAACAAAAACAAAAATAGTAATTATTATAATCAAACATTTACAAATGAATCAGATTTCTGCATTAACTAACCTAAGAAGGTTGATATGTCATTAAATAAACCAAACCAAAATCTGATTGCCCTAGAATATGATGACTGTGTACTCAGAAAAGGAGTTAGGCCCCCTTCAAAAAAGGGTGTACTGAGTAAGACACTAAACTACATCTGGTTGTAAGGTTTTAGAGCCCGGGGGAGTATGGAGTACCCATTCATTGTCATTACTCCCAGGTCCACTTTGACCAGGAGAGGTTGTACCTGTTAAGATTCCATCTATGAGTCAAATATATCTTTTAGAAAATTATCAATATTAGATCAGAATTCTTGTTGCATATAACTGCGTAAAAATTATTAATATTTGATAGGAATATGTGAAACTATATGACTGTGTGAAAACAAATGATTGCTATTATGAAGTAGGAATAGTTCTTAGAAAACATGATAACTTAAAAAAAAACTTCAGCATTGAATAACCTAACAGGGATTGACATACTGTAAAACCAACCCAATTCAACTAATGAAACAACTCATATAGGGACAAATCTTTCACTAGAAAAATTGTAAACAGAGAAAGAAAGACTTATCCCATAACCTGGTTTGATCATTACTCATGTAATATATCTTGTGTTCTCTTTACAACTCCGTATCAACTCAGACAACACATGTTAAACTGACCATCATATTTATTCAAACTCAAAAAGATTTTACAAAAACAAAGGACATAACCAAATATTTACAACTGGTTTGAATTTAGAGTTCTCCTTCTCCTTGGCAGATTGCCATACTAGGGTTAGGGTTTGGAAGTCATGTCTGCCCTACTATTTACCCATAGCTAGTGGCAGAATAGTTGGATTCACAACTTTCCTAAGGGGTATTAGCCCAATGTGAAATGCAAACAGCCTCGTCCAGGTCTGAACTTGGTTGGCTAAGTCCAGTTCCAACGTTACATCAAAAGTGCGTTCAGAAAAGTTGACAATTACTTGAAAATAATCGTTGAAGTGATAAAATTTGAAAATCAGTCAAAGAAAACTTGTCAAACGTGATTAAGAGCAAAAATTTTTTTTCGTCATTTGCAAGAGTCAAAAAAGCGAATTTATTTTTATGTTCCCAATTCATTTGGTTAGGATTCATTGAACAAGAGACCCTAAAAATGACCAATTTGGGATGGCTCACTGAACTGTTACCTGTTATCTGATCTTTGCGTGTGCATGTGTGTATGTGTGCATGCGTATGTGTGTGTGTGTGTGTGTGTGTGTGTGTGTGTGTGTGTGTGTGTGTGTTTATTGCTTGCTTTTGATGCGTTAGAAAGGATAAAAATCACTCTTTCCTTTCACTCAATTAGAAATACGCTATGAGAAGTCATTATGTTTTAGAAGCAAAGTAGATTGATGCATATCAAAACCCAATAAAATAAGAGATTTTTCTTTCTGTAATACAAGTGATTTGAATTATTATCACTTGCCCTCATAACAGTCAACCCAAAAAGAAAATCCTTAAAAAGAAAGAAAAAGAAATTTTTTTATACTTTGATTTAGTTTTAAAACCGAATGTATTTTCAGTCGGTGCCCATAATCATTGTTGTTTGTGTCTAAATCTTTCAAGGATTTTTTTTTTAACTTTTTAAAAAGTACTCATCATTTTTTACTGTTTTGTGTGAGATTTTGAGATAAATGTTAAGCTTATACTCATCTTTGTTGTTAGTTGTATCTAATATTTTGAAATGTGTTAAGAAAACAAAATAAATTTTCAGGCTGTACTTATACTCGTTGTTGTTTGCGTCCGTATCTTAAGAAAGTGTCCAAGTTTTCATAGAAAAAACATAAAAACGTGATTAGATTTTTAAGAAAACATTTGAAGAATAAATTCTGCAGAGATAAGGGTTATGACTGCTCTTTTGTAAAATTCTCATATTCATTTTTGGTTTAGGTGATAAAAAAATTAAGTTTTGCTTTTGTTTACTGTTTAGTGTCTGTCTTATGAATATATCTTACTTAGTATCTTAAATTGGGTCTATATTGATATTTTCCACTCACAGAGAATATCGTAAACTTCTTTGGGAAATCTCTTTTACCATGTTCTCTGTAAATATGATTAAGATATGGTTCTTACCCAAAAGAATATCTGCCTTTCTTTCCTTTTACATATGTTTCTTATAATACATATGTACAGTGTAACCCGGATATAAGATACCCTGATATAAGATAAACCCGGATATAAGAGCGGTTGTATCTGGTCCAAAATTAGAGTCTGTGTTAATATATTTTAAATTAGACAAAACCCGCATATAAGAGACTTCTTTTCCGGTCCCGACAACTCTCTTATATCTGGGTTACACTGTAATTCAATTTACATTAGTAGCTTTCAAATCAGGACAATATAAAATATAAAATAGTTCTTTTATGATTACAACGTCCTATTTATGAAGGATATCCAAAAAGAAACCGAACAAAAATTCATCAATGTAATGCAAGTAACAGTCAAAAAAAGAATTCTCACAATACATGGAAGAACTTACAAAGAAAATGAAACGATTAAAATATTGTCAAATAGAAAGTCACACACACACACACACACACACACACACACATACATATATATATATATATATATATATATATATATATATATATTGGTCAAGTCATAGCAAAGACTTAAAAAATGGTACTTGACGCTTCCTTGCTTAAAACTCAACATCTATAAATTATGGATCAAGGGTAAGTGGAGTGATCAAAAGAAAGGAGTATCGGTCTCCCCTATTGCTCAGTGTAGAAGTTATTGAAAAAGGAACCTTCGAGTCGTCCATGACTAAGGTCAACTAACATATATATAAGTAAAGTTGGCGACCTTAGTCGAGGATGACCCGAAGGGTCCCTTTTCAATAGCTACCACACCGAGGGGTAGGGGAAGGCGCTAATCCATTCCCTGGATTGCTTGTTCCTTACTTTATAATGCTGAGTGTTAAAAGCAAGGTAGCATCAAGTACCATTTTTGAGTCTTTTGATATAACTCGACCTGGGATTGAACTCCAGGCCATTAGCGAACACTCTACTCATTAGAACAATGGCCTGATTATATATATATATATATATATATATATATATATATATATATATATATAATTCATGCAGATGTTTCATTGTGATAGGGTATTTTATGAATTTTATGGACTGATTTAATTTTTTTATCCAATTCCAGAGTTAAAAAAAAACGATGACGGAATGGAAATATATATGATCGTTATATTCACATCGTGAACATTTAAGTTACAGTCAGAGTTGATATTTCGATATTTTAGTTCTTATTACAACTCTCTTTTGGTACATTGTGCACCTTTTAACGGCTACACATTTTTACTTGTCGACTCTGAAAGTTGAGCTTTTCAGGCTCAGCCTAAGGAGAATTCTGTTTTGCAATAATTAAAAATTCTCTTGGAACAAATCATATGTCTTTGACTTTAGTTGGTGTTTAAGGTTCTCATTTGAACCATCATGGATAATCATCTAAATTCACTGATTTATAGCACTTGGATTTTTTTTCATTTTTTAAAATGTTGATTTTGCCGAATGTGTTCATAATCTAAGATGCAGAAAAGGAATAATATGGCTAGTTATTTCAGGCCCATGAAAATCCACTGTCAGACAAATAAATCTTTGGTTGAAATAATAAAAAGAAAAAATTTGAAATTCTCGAATATATTCTATTCCTATTTGTTTTTGTTTTTTTTTTTTTACTTTTTTTTTTCCTAAGAGCATATTGTTTCATCATAAACGCAAAATTTTGTCAGTGAATAATAATTCTGTTTATTATAATACAATATGATGGTAATTCAATAAGACGACATCGGGCTTAAAAGATTGAAGGCCTATCTAAGTTCACGGCGTGCTTATGCGTTTTTGCAGGGTGTGGCAGGTCTGATCTGCTCTGCTGACCCAAACACTGATCTTTAAATATCATCGATTCTTTTGGCGACTGAGACAAACGTTTAGCCTGGGTCAGAGACATTTATTTTGAAAAATACCACGGAAAAAAAAACAAATATAGTTTTGTTTTTGTAGAATGGTTAGTGGACAAGCGTCAGTAATGAAATTTTGCACAGGCACATAAAGTTTATGAATTTTATTTAGGGAAAAATGTAGTGGGGTACTAAAATTCTTCATATATTCGAAATTATACTCATAGTAAATGAAGTTGAATATATGAACCCAAGTAACATTAATGACCAAGAATCTGTATATATATATATATATATATATATATATATATATATATATATGTGTGTGTGTGTGTGTGTGTGTGTGTGTGATGGCTATCTGAAGCAGTTGGTTTCTCATATTGAGTGACCAACTGAAATAAAATTATAATAGCCAAATGACGATCAGTCGAAGTTTTCTTCCAATTATATGTATATATATATAGTGTGTGTGTATGTGTATGTGTGTGTATGTGTATGTGTGTGTGTGTGTGTGTGTGTGTGTGTGATGGCTATCTGAAGCAGTTGGTTTCTCATATTGAGTGACCAACTGAAATAAAATTATAATAGCCAAATGACGATCAGTCGAAGTTTTCTTCCAATTATATATATATATATATATATATATATATATATATATATATATATATATATAGTGTGTGTGTGTATGTGTGTGTGTGTGTGAGAGAGAGAGAGGGAGAGAGAGAGAGAGAGAGAGAGAGAGAGAGAGAGATTTATAATTGGCAATATATATTTTGGAAATATCTATGCATAAGTACAAAGAAACAAGTTTTTTTTTTTAATGAATAAATAAGAATGTGTGTTTGAGTACATTGATTAATATGAATGATTTTAAAGTGTCAAAAATGACTACTGGAAATAAACCACTGGCAATTTGCCTCTTCACTGACATACTTTGTCCTATAAATAGATTTTGGGCAAATTTTCAGGAACTATATACAATTCCACACACACACACACACACACACACAAACAAACACAAACACACACACGTGCGCGTGCGTTTGCACAGGCAAGCATAAACACTTGTATGAGGGTCACTGAAAAGTTCTCAGCGCAACCAAGAAGCGAATGCCATTTTTTATTAGATTTTATTTATTTTAAAATGAGATTTGAGAAATAATGTATTGGAGGAGGGTATTGTTCTGTGGGTTGAATAAGTACATCCCAATTCTCTAGCTTGTGGGAATTCAAATTCTCTAGCTTGTGGGAAAACAAATACAAAAAGTAGCAGATTTCCCAGAAGCCCTCTGACAGGTAGTAAGAACGGTGCATGCCTAAAAAAGAGGCTTCCTGGCGCAAAAGAGAAATTTTCTCTCAGTAAGCTGCCATCACTTATTGAAAAGAACTTTTTCCCTCGGCTGCTAGCGAGGTAGCACACGTGCTAGCCCAGTCCTGGGCTTTGTGGCAGGTTGTGTCTCCGGCTAGTAGCCGCCTCTGGTAAACATGCCTCACTGAAAACACCCGCTGGACAACGATGAAGTTCAAACTTTAAACTCACAGAAAATTGCTTTGATATATTTCAACACCTTATTTGGTAAGCGCGACTATTTCTACGGGTTCAGGAAAACGTTTCACGCCACAGAATAGTCGTAGGCCCTAGAATAAAGTTTGAGTTAAAGCTATCTTTTTCTCTTTCCTTCTGTTCTTCATTTTCTTGCAGCTTCCCACAAATAAAAGAGGACAAGTGAATGGAGTAAGAATTAGAAAAAAGAGTCAGATACGAAACTCAGAATCATCCCAACAGAACCCAATAATTTACCGACCTCCACTACAACCTACGAATAATTACAACCTTTTTCTGAAGTCCCCTTAAGTTCATTCCTTTTTTTTTTTTATCAAACCTAATACTTTTTAGCACCTACTTGTGACATCAATAAGTTGGTAGATGATTTGATTATATACCTATTGCAGACAATGTTCATGACTAGCAATGAACTGGGCCTTATGTATAAAAAAAAAACACTGCATCATGCCACATTGGTTTTTATTGGAGCTATATTTGTAAGAGTGAATAAACCTAGGATCTTTGAGTAAAATCTTCTTCCAAATTGTTCCTGTCGCTCTTTTGTGTTCGCTTTTGGACAAATACTCCCAGGAAAAGCATGAACCTTCTTATCCCTCCAGCTATTAGTTAAAATTATCACTATTGTTTTTTCTGCTGGGATGACTTTAGCATTGAATAACCCACGAAAGTTGATATGCCATCAAACAAAGAAACCGAATCTCTTCCAAATTAAGGGGAAAATTCAATTTACAGTTAAAGGATAATGCTAAACTAGCCCCTTACTATGAGTCCATCAGGTTGTAAAACTAAATCTTTATCTTTTTGTTTTATCGAATAAAGTAGATACCAAGCTGAAAACTCCGTAACAAAATATAAAATTTGCCTTGCTATTTTTTATATTTTCAATTTTTTTTTTACCTTTGACTTTTATCTGGATACAGGAAAATCAAGATTTTAGAAAATAAAAAATGTTGTGTTTACATTTGGAGCAAGATTAATTGATTGATTGATTGATTTTAACAGCATATCAGACTGTCTTGGATAATTTTATGCCAAGAGGTTAGGAAATCGTGTTTAGATTTTCGAGTAGTTATTTCAAAAGATTTTTTGCACACGGTTCTATTCAAATAATTTTTAAACATATATATTTTTACCCATTGATGAAGCCCAAAGAGGTTCTACCATCCTGGGTCAGAGTGGACCTGAGTGTAAAGGCAATGTATCTCCCGAACTGGGGCTTTATCATCAGATGCAGCTTTGTGTCATACCCAGAACATCCCTTTTTGAGGAGGGTTCTTCACTAGAGCATACCGTCGGTATATTCAAAATTTCACCAACAGAGTCTAAATGTTTTCCAGTATTCCTGTTGAATTCAACAAGTTTTCGAACTGATCTATCTGACCTACTAATGGGTCCTTAAGAGCGAACCCTAACAGATACTACCACTCAGGGTCAACGTGCATGTTTGGGTTAAAAGTTGGTACAATTCATCTCTTTATTTTTTCCTTTGAAAAGTTTTTAAAAGTTTTTTTTATCATTACTTAGAATATTCGGACGATTGACCTCATACAACAGGTAAGGCTAACAAGGTATACTTACTATAACTTAACACTTGTACCCAACCATGATAAACAGAATTAGAACAGTCTACCCCTGAGGTTCAAATAAAATGTTCAGTTCAAGATTTTGTGTTGACTCATGAGTTCGACATGAAACACCAGAAGAAGACCGAAAAGTGATTATAACAATAAAGATGGGATCAATAGTTCGAATATTTTAAGTAATAATAATCATCAAGCTTCATCTAAGTAATTTTGACAAATAAAATGTTATTTTTTAAAATCATTATTACTTAAGAATAAAGACAGTTTGGATTTTTACAGTAGAAAAACTTTCATGACTGATTATCTCTTAATCTTTGCGATACTAATAAAAAATGTTAAAAAGTATTTTTGAAACCCGGAACTTTTCTATTTTATTTCTAAGTAAACTAAATTTTACGTTCTGTCAGATATGCAAATGCAAGAGACTGATGTTTAAAATGAATTATTAGTGGGTGATGGTTGTTTGTTGGAAGCTGCACCATCAAAGTTTGTTGAGAAAATGAAAAAGAAAAAAGAAAAAGATCTCGTGTGAGTTATCATATGTTAAAATAAAATAAAATAAAATAAAATTCATGAATAGAGGACCGATAAAAAGGGGGGGGTTGTTGGATGAAAAGGCTTTGGTTAGTGTGGCAGGATTTTCAAATATATGGAAAGAAACGGATAAGCGACCCGATAAAAATCAAATGCTGGAAAGAAAAAAAAACTCAAAAAACGACAAAATCATAACGGCCCGAAAAATTAAAAAACACGCACAGAGAGAAAAACGATTATAAAAGTATCAAACCAACTGAAACTAACTACATTCTTTTCTTTCCAATAAGACCTTAACACCACCACCACCACCACAACCACTGTTACCATCTCCTCCTCCTCCTCCTCCTCCTCAAAACGACCGTGGCCACGTCTGTCACCATCACCTCTTACTGTTGTTAGTTGTAGGGTCGGGGAAGAAAAAAGAAAAGGAGAGAAAGAAGAATCAATGGTAATGGATAAGGTAGTACAAATTTGGAGGGGGTTGATGAAGATGGAAGTGAAGGTTTCTGGGTGGAGCAGGGAGAAACTGCATTCGCCGGCCTTAGCCGACTCAAGTTACTTCTGTCTCCCTTTACCTTCTACACCCATTCCTCTCCATTCGCTTACCCCACCCCTACCTGGTAATGGTTCCTTTTTTTTTCAGGGGCAGGGAACGAGGACACGGAAACCGAAGAAGGAATTTAGCAGACTCCTCGTTTGTCGATATTATTAAGGCATTGTTCTTTTTGGTTGTTTTTTTTTTTTCTTTTAACCATCCCCCCACACACTGGTACACGCATATCCAAACCGCTGCCTACTCCGACTGTATATGTGATTATTGTTATTGCTTTTCTTTTTCTTTCTTTCTCCTCCTCTCCCCGCCCTGCTCAAAACCCGGCCTACCCCAATCTTGCCCCTTCGTTTGCTAAAAACCCTTCACCAATGCAGCGCTAACGCCAGCTCTCTCCTATCCCTTTTTCGCCTTTCGCTTGCAATCCTTTTGATGAAGAGAGAACGAAACGAAAGGGAAAAATTTAAATAAATGAAGCCATAAAAAAAGGTAGAAAAAGAAAATTGGTGGTGTTGTGCATTAATTTATAGTAACTACGCCGACATAAGCATTGAAGGATATAAAACAAAAAATAAAAATACATAAGCGACTATGTTTGTCGTCGCAAGAACAACAGTAGCAGCAAGAACCTGAGGGTCACATTAAGGAACCATAGGGGGTGGGTGGGTGACAATTTTACTGTAAGAAGTTTTGGGCAAAATTTAAAAAAGCAAAAAAAAAAAAAAAAAATGAAAAGAAAAGGTAGACGAAAAAACATTTTAAATTAATGAATTTTCAAGTTTGTGCGCGTGTTCACATCGGCCTTCTTAATGAATAACTTTTTAGATTTTTATTTAAAATAGTAGGCATCTCTTTATATATAAATACATACACAATATAGATGAATACACACACATATGGACATATATATATATATATATATATATATATATATATATATATATATATATATATATATATATATATATATATATAAGCGTATTTATTCAAATGTCTAACTTGGAAATCTGTATTTTTTCAAAGATATTAAAAACGATTTAAAAATGATAGAAACAAATTTAGTGTAGTGATATACTTATTTTGACACCAGGTGGAAAATATGGACCACTGTGGCCATTAAATCGTGCAAGGCACCCAGAATCAAATTGAGAGGAGAGGACGACTTAACTTTAATAAAAGTATAAAAGGAATTGAAAATTGTTCTGCGTAAAACAACTTTAAAGTGATATTGAAGAAAGAGAGAAAAAGTCCCCTGAAACATATAATTAAGACAATCTACAAAAATTATATATCATTTAAGAATTTTCCAAAGTCTACTATATTTTATGCATTTGAACAAATATATTCAATTATTCTATATATGACTGTCAACCATTAAAAATTTTGTTTATACACTGATACATTCAGTTCCCATTTTAATATAATGGGATAAATTGACACTACCACCAAGTATCAAAGTGTATTATCTGTATGTTCTGTCAGGGTTCAAAGCAAAACACTTGCTTTTCTTCAACCATTTTGGTATCTTGTAGCACGAGGTCCTCGACTTCGAGAACTCTCGTCAAAAAAAAAAAGAGGTGAAGCTAGAAAAGGGGTTCTGATTCTGATCAGCACCTCCCCATTACATAAAAGTGGAGAAATCTGATGCCTTTGCATAACAAGTCACAAGGACAGGATTAAAATAAAACTACAATACCTCTGCAATCAAAACTAAAATTGCATTAATATACTTGGACGTATTTTTGGTTAAATGGTCCGGGAGACTGGGGTTCAATCCCAAGTCGAGTCATTCCAAAGACGCAAAACATGGTACTTAATACCTCCTTGCTTAACACTCAGCATTATAAAGTAAGTATCTAGGGTAAAGTGGAGCAATCCAGGGAAAGGAGTGGCACCCTCCCCTACACCTCGGTGTAGTAGCCATTGAAAAGGGAGTTTTCTGGTTGCCAGTCGCCAAATTTACTTTACTTAGTTTTTAATTATTCATATTTTTGGTAAATGAATTTCACTGCTGTAGAGTTTGGTAAAAATAATATCGAATAATATACGTTTCGATTAAATAATATTCCACGAAAACTGATAAAATTCTGCTATCTTTGATTTTGAAGAAAGTTATATTTCTATAAAAATTTTAATAGTGTACTTATTTATGGGTGATACTATATATATATATATATATATATATATATATATATATATATATATATATATGAGAGAAAAGAGAGAGTGTGTGAGACAGTCAGATAGAGAGAGAGAGAAAGAAAGAAAGAAAGAAAGAGAGAGAGAGAGAATTATAAGAAATTCTTTAAACTGATTTTTTGTCTTTGTAATATATGTAATTATATTTCCCCTGATACAACATGCAGATGCTGAGCAGAGATATTAAAGTATGAGACTAATCCTAAGCAAAATGTACAGAAAATACATTCTCATCTAAGCAGATGTTGCAAAAAGATAGAGAAACAGATAAATAGAAATGATCGCACTGTTCCTAATATATTAGGTGGCATCAAAATTATCTTGATTTTTTTAAGACTGTTACTTCTATGCTTATTTTATGAAAACATAAAAATATTTCTTCTTCTTCTTCTTCTTCTTCTTCTTCTTCTTCTTCTTCTTCTTCTTCTTCTTCTTCTTCTTCTTCTTCCACAACAACAACAGCAACGACAACAACAATAATAATAATAATAATAATAATAATAATAATAATAATAATAATAATAAGAGGGATAAGAACCTTGACCCTGCTAGAGAATTGAAAAAAACTATGGAACATGAAGGTGACAATTATACCAATTGTGATTGGTGCTTTTGGTCCAGTAACTAAAGGATTATTAAAGGGACTTGATGACTTGGAAGTTGGCAGATGAGTGGAGACCATCCAAACAACAGCATTATTGAAAATGGCCAGAATACTGAGAAGAGTCTTGGAGACTTGAGGAGACTTGCTGTCACTCAAACTACAGTGAAACACCATCAGCTAATGCTGATGTTAAAAACTTTAAAGGAGTAAGTAATAATCATTGGTAATTGGTGCATTTGGAACAATCCCTAAAGGATTGGTAAAGGGATTTGAAGACTAGGATATAAGAGAACAGGCGGAAACAATCCAAACTTCTGCATCATTAAGATCGACCAGAATACTGAAAAGAGTCCTGGAGACTTGAGGAGACTTGCTGTCAACCTAGCTCTTGTGAGAAACTATCAAAAGAGTGAAATAATTATAATAATAGTAATGATAATAATTGTAATGATAATAATAGTAATATATGAACATATTGTATATGCACAACCCTGAATCTGACCTGGAGAATGTAATGCAGAAATTTCTCTGGGATTTTGAGATACAGACAGACCACCTAATCTCAGCTAGATGACCAGACCTAGTGATAGTCAAGAAAAAAAAATGAAGAAAACCTGCCAAATTTTGGACTTTGCTATCCTGGCAAACCACAGAATAAAATTGAAAGAGAGTGAAAAGAAAGGTAAGTACCTGGATCTTGCTAGGGAACAGAAAAAACTATGGAATATGAAAGAGACAATGATACCAATTGTACTTGGTGCACTCAGTACAGTCACTAAAATATTGGTACAGAGACAGGAGGACTAAGAAATAACAAGATGAGTGGAGACCATCTAAACTACAGCATTATTAAGATCAATCAGAATACTGAGAAGAGTCCTGGAGACTTAAAGAGACTTGCATTCACTCAAACTCCAGTAAGAAATTATTGGCTAATGCTGGTGTGAAAAACTCTTCAAAGAGTAAAAAAATACAACAAAAACAACAACAACAACATATCTTCTCATTATTCAGCTGTTCTCATTTCAAATGTTATGATGGAAAATACAAGTCCTGAGATTCTGGCCATTTCCAGATATGATTTTTAACTTTTTCGGAATAGTAAAAGATATTGGAGAATGATGTGCCAAGTCTGTTCATTTGTGTGATGAACATATTGAACAGCAAGTATGTGTCACAAACTTTTCAATTGGTCTAGTGGGTAGAGTATTCGCCAATGGTCCGAGAGACCTGGGTTTAATCCAAGGTCGCGTCATACCAAAGACTTTAAAAATGGTACTTGATACCTCCTTGCTTAACACTCAGAGATATAAGGTATGTATTAAGGGTAAAGTGGAGCAATCCAGGGAAAGGAGTTGTACCCTACCCTACACCTTGATGTAGTAACTATTGAAAAGGGAGCCTTCGGGTCGCCCTTGACTACGGTCAGATAACAACACTCTATAATGCAGGAGTCATTCAATGAATAAGGCGAATTTCACCTAAAAAGATGTTAAAAGGAAAAGCTGTTTACTGTTGCATCTTTTTCAAGGAAATCAATAATGATAGATCCTTTCATGTCCCAAAAGACAGTCAGCATACTTTTTTTTACTGATCACCTTACCTTGAACTTTTTTTTTCTCCTGAGAATCAATGTGCTTCTAATTCATGGACTGTCTTTTTGATTCAGGCTTGTAGTTGCAAACCTTTGCCTTTCACAAATGTAAATTTTTTTTTAAAAACATGTTCTCTGTTCTCATCACACATTCTTCTACAAATTTCTCAGACACAAAATATTTGATAACAGGGTTCTGTTCATGCTTGGAGATACTCAGTTTGATTGGCCACCATTTTGAATAGCCTCAAAATATATTATTGATATTGAAATAATTTTTGCTATTAACCAATTCCAAACAATTCAGAGTTTATATTCATGGAAAAACATTTTTTTTAAATTTATTTTTCCTTTTACAAAAATTCCCTCTACTTATTGAATGACCTTTGTATTTTTGTCTGGAGAATGGTGAACGCAAAAATAATGACTTTTCAAAATCAGTCACATCCTGTATATACAGAGAAAATTTTCTTGACTACTACAAATTTAATTTCTACTAATCAAAAGAATTTCAGCTTTGGAATTTGGAAGATACTGAATTTTTGTTACAAACAGTTTACCAGCCCAGAAAGATTCAGGAAAAATAAAATATATCGAAGAAACTGCATTGTAATAATTTTTACAAAGTAATCACTATAATAATTTATTTGAAATAAAAATTCCCATGGCAAATTTCATGACAATTCAGTCATTATTCAATAAATTATTTGAACTCATATCTGCACGCATGATTTAGACGAGATTTTGACAATTTATAGTCACATTTTATCAGGGTTTTCAAGATTAATTTATTTTTTGCCCATTAAAGTCAAAAGTAAGAAAGAAGAATTTAAAAGAAAAAAAAGACATAATTTCCTATAAAACTTGTTCTCACTGCCCATAAATTGGGATCTTATCTTTAATGGATAATGCCTTAACCAATTTCACCATAGAAGTTTCCTTAGTCAAATTATGCTATAATTTCTAATCATTCTAGTAGGGATTCGGAGCTTTTTTGACATGGATGGTGTAGTTAAGATTAGGATAACTGACATACCTGGGTTTAGTTCTGCTATATTTAATAAATGATTTTCACTTTTTTGAGGAATTTTGAGAAAAATTAACTTCAAAAGTAGGTACGTCAGTAAAGTGGCCAGAAAGTGGGGGTTCACCAGACAATCGTTAGGTTAGTTTATTTGGTTTAATGGCATATAAACTCTAGATGGTTATTCAATGCCGAATCTGGTTTACATATGATTTTTAAGTGAATAGTTTGTAGGTAACATTTGTTTGCACACCATTAAATGATTTCAAGTATTGCTATCTAATACTAATAATTCGATTTAGTATTGTTAAATAGTTCTATTTGACCCATAGACGAGACCCAAACAGGTACTACCTCTCTAGGTCAGGATGGGCCTAGGAGTAATAGCAATAAAGGGGTACTCTACATTCCCCAAAGCTCCAGAACAGGAGCCTTATTGTTATATATTGACCCTCGACCAAGCCATCAATCAAGAGATGCACCTGTGTAAATAAGTGGAAGAACAATAATATAACCAGGTGCACAGATGGCTAGAGTCAGTCGGAGGCAAGATGCCGAAGTGAGAGCCAGCGGCAACCCCAGCCAAGATGAGAAAGAAGTACTGCTGGGTCAATATAGCAGTCTGTCCCCTGTCTCCAACTCATCTCTCACACACAACCAACATCACCCTTTCAAGAATAAAATGTGAGAGATTATATTTTTATAAAGAAGTGTATTCGTTCGTTCATTGAAGTTTGTATATTATGTTTGATTATGTTTCTGCTTGTATTTGTATTACGGTATACAACATTATCATCAGACCCAGTTTATTTTCATATCCAGGACACTCATTAATGGGAAGGGTCTTACTCCTCTGCAGAGATGCAGCTGGAGTATTCTGCAGCCACAGTTCACGGGGCTCATTTCACAATAGAAAATATAATACATAACTGCCACTCAATCAGCTTTTATGACTCAAGATATTCAATTTACAATGTAAACATAGTGTAAATAGATAAGGCTCATTAAATAAGTTTCCAGACTTTTTTCATATGCGCACTTGTATTGATAGTACACATATGAAACTCTAGTCCCCTTCGAAGTAATCTCCTCCAGCTGCAATGCACTTGTTGCACCGTTCTGACAACTTCTGGAAGGCCCCATGGAAGTCCTCTTGTGTGAGTGTGTCAATGACCTTCATCACAGCCTCTTTCATCTCCTCAATTGTCTCATAACGACAGCCTCTGAGCTTAGGGAATAACCAAAAGTCACAGGGAGCAACGTCTGGACTATAGGGAGGCTGAGGAACTGTCTTGATGCCCATCTTGGTCAAATAGTCTGTGACAATGATGGAGTTGTGGACTGGTGCATTGTCCTAGTGGAAATGCCACTGACCCGATTTGAAGAGTGCTGGCCTCTTCCAACAGAGTCCCTTCCTGAACTCCCTTAAAACCTCAACATAGTAACCCTAACCCTTTGGCCAATCATCTCTGGTGTATTGACTTCCTAAGTCCTCCTACACATCTCATCATCCCTCACAGACTCCTTGCCTTCCTTGAATCTCTTATGCCACTCAAAAACTAATGCTTGATTCATGCAAGATGCTTCAAAAGCAGTCTGAAGCATTTCATACGTTTCTGTGGCATTTTTTCCAAGTTTAAAGCAGAATTTTATTGCATATCGTTCTTCTAATGTGTCCTCAAGTCCAGATTACATTTTTGAAATTCACCAGCTGTGACAATCAGGCTTTAGTAGGGTGTATTCCAATTCCTGCAGTAGCTATTCATTTGAACCTGAAATTGTAAAAATTGGTCAGTCATCTCATAAGATGTATAGCAATGACATACTGAATTTTCAAGAGTCTTCAACAATTTTAAATGCCATATATATATATAAGAATTTTAAATTAAATATATATCTATAAGAAGTTTATGGTTCTTACTAGCTCACTTGGTGAGTTAATGGAGGACTAAATGTTGCAGTTTTGTTAAATAGTGCTCGATATCAATGATAGCGCATTTACATATAGAAATATATATATATATATATATATATATATATATATATATATATATATATATATAAAGTTTTGTTAAAAAGTATGAAGACAGAAGTTGTATTTACTTAGACAGAAAGGAGTAATGAAGGAAGCTTTAATTTACTTCAAAATAGTCCCTTTGGTATTCAGTACACTTATTCCATCGGTCAAAGAACTTCTGAAATTCTGTTTTTATATTATATATATAGGTCAAGTTGTGTCTTCATATTTCTTTTAATATTTTAATGTAGTGAACTTATACAATCCTGTGTTTAGCCACAACAGTTCATAAATAAGTATTGAGAATTGACACTAAGCCATCAAGATGAAGTTTAGATATCTTCACAGCACTCTAGACATACCCAACTGTGGATATATTTGAAAACAAATAAATAAAAAAAATACATTAAGAATTATCAACAGTAGTTTCATAATTAAAAAAAAGTTGACATTGACTCATCTAGATGAAGTCTAGATGTCTAGACATCATTATTAAAGAAGTTATGCTTGTTTTCTACATCTTTATTTTATAAATCTTCATTTAAAATTTGGATTTGAAATTTTGAAATTAAAAAAATTGTTTTGATATTTTTTATCACACCTTGTATCTCGTTACCAATTTTTTTCTATACATTATTTTAACATTTGACTAATTGCCCAATCAATATGAGCTGGTTAGAATTAGCACTAAAAATACTTGAACTCTGAATAAGAAATAAAATTATCCTTGTCTTTGTTGTTTTTATCAATGTACTAATTTGACCGGGACATTGGCCCAGCGGTTAGAGTGTTCGCCAATGGCCCGGGTTCAATCCCAGGTCGAGTCATACCAAAGACTTTAAAAATGGTACTTGATACCACCTTGCTTAACACTCAGCATTATAAGGTACGGTTCAAGGGTAAAGTGGAGCAATCCTGGGAATGGAGTAGCGCCCTCCCCTACACCTTGGTGTAGTAGCTATCGAAAAGGGAGCCTTCGGGTCACCCTCGACTATGGTCGCTAACTTACTACTTTTTACTAATTTGTTGGTAAGTTCGTTTCCCTTCTTTTTGTTTATCTAGCATCATCTTATAATTTTTCAGAATTTCTAAGAAGAAAAATGAAGAATTCTTTCATTGAGGATATGCCAAAACCAAAATATCTATGTATGTCATTGACGAAGTCGAGCCAAGTTTTGCACAAGGCCAGAGATATAGGGCAGCCAGTAAAAAACAAACTTGTTAACAATTGTTATACTCCCCTAGCTTGGTAACCATTAAACCACTTAAAATGTCATGGTCATCCAAAGATTATTATTTGCATATGAAAGCTTATTTCAAGATGATCTTTGCCAACCAACATTAACACAGCTGAATTTGTGCTTTAACTAGTCAAATTTGCCTCAGATACTCATGGATATTTTATGCATTTTTTTGTAATTTTTTATACTTTGAAGCCTGATAATATTAAAGAAAAATGCAGATGACCCTGAAACATAATAATCTGCATTGCTGTCAATGTGATAAAGAATATTCATGCTATGATTATAAAAAGAGTCTGGTCCAAAGTGTTTGGTAAATGTTTGGTTTGGGTAGGCTTTTTGGCATATCAAACATTATAGGTTTTTAAATGCCAAATCTGATTTATACATACATATTATATATATATATATATATATATATATATATATATTTATTTATATATATATATGTGATTTGTTTACATAAATCAACAAAGTTAAATGGTTCCAAGTATTGCTATGTATCACTAACAATTCAGTAAAACATCAGTCATTTTGTTTGCACACAGTTAAATGATCAAACAGTTTTATTTCAAACAATACAGTTTAGCATAAGTCATTTGTTTGTGCACAGTTTAATGTCAAATAGTTTTATTTAACTCATCGATTCTATCAGGAGTTATCTCTCTGGACCTGAGTGGACTTGCAAATGATGGCAATGAAGGGGTACACTGCATTAACCAAAGCTCCAGCCATACTAAGCCTCACTATCCAATTGTTTAGTGTCAGGCTTTGCAGGAAGGGTCTTATCCCATTGCAGAGATGCAGTCGGTGTATTCTAGAGCCCAAGCTAACTTGTCTTTTGGTAACAGAGATTGGTTAACTGTAGTATGAATTGTAGAAGTAGAATTTCAGATAACATAAGGAAGAAGAAAGAGCATATTGGTTGAGATGTAGTTACCATAAAAACAAATATACTTTTATAGAAATATAATCAAGAAAAATATATTATAACTATATTCTTTTTATATTCTATGTGACTGTTTTATTAGTTTCATTTGATTCAATTGACATCATGTTAACTTCTTATGAGCAATTGAATGATAACATTTGATTCATTTGTAGAGTACACTTTCATGTTTGATAGAAATCATTATGATTTCTATCAAACATCTAAATATATCTATTAGATTTTCTGTATTCCATTATATATTTTTTTCATATGGCACTTTTTCATTTGGTTATAATTATTGTTTGCACACAGTTATATGATACCAAGTATTTCAATTTAATACAAATAATTTGCACACAGTGATATGGTTTCAACTACTTCTATTTAATACTTGCTTGAATTATTAATTCAAGCAATTTTATAAGTTTCAAGCAAATGTTCATATTTTATAATAATGATCATTTGTTTGCACACAGTTATATAATTTCAAGCATTCTTATCCAATGCTACTAATTTCCAAATGGATCTATTTGACTCATTGATGAAAACCTAATAGGTTCTGCCACCTCAGATCAGGGTGGACTTGGGAGTAGAGGTAATGAAAGTGTACTCCACATTCATCAGAGTTCAAGAACTGGAGCCTTGGCATCAGACGCAGTTTAGTGTCCTACCCGGGACACATAAGTGTATTATATATTTCCTAATACACAGGTTTCATTTGCTTTGGTTTTATGGCACATCAATCATTGAAGGTTATTAATGCCAAATCTGATACTATACATATAAACAGTTCTATTTCAAACAATCCAGTTTAGTATAAGTACACCGTTTCAATGTCAAAACAGTTCTATTTCAAACAATTCAGTTTAGTATAAGTACACCGTTTCAATGTCAAAAAACAGTCCTATTTTAAACAATTCAGTTTAGTATAAGTACACTGTTTCAATGTCAAAAAACAGTCCTATTTCAAACACTTCAGTTTAGTATAAGTATAGTCTTTTATTTATGCACAGTTAAATGTAAAAACAGTTCTATTTTAAAGAATTCAGTTTAGCACACACACTCAGCTTACCTCTATTTGGTCCATGAATAGGACCCTATCAGGTACTACCACTCCAGGTCAGAGAGGACCTGGGAGCGATGGCTATAAAGAGGTACTCCGCATTTCCCAAAGCTTCACTTGAGCCTAACTATCAGATTGTTTAGTATCCTATCTAGGACACTCTTTGGGGGAGTCTTACCCCATTGCAGAGATGCAGTTGGTGTATTCTACAGCCCCAGCTGACAGGCAACTAATTCACTGGTATTGTGTCTGTCAATTTATAATGGGGTCACAGTTGTGTGAATTGACACTTCTGCTTGCCTGTGGCATTCAGATGGTGGCATTGGTCATATTTGTGAGTTGAGAATTCAAGAGCATCAGTCTACTGAAATCATTTCAAATCAGTTGAGCAGAGGGAAGAAAGAAACAAAGAAAAAAGTAAAAAGAAACAATGGGAAGTATTTATTCAAGAGAGCATAAGTTTTAAGAAAAGAGAAATGGAAAAAGAAAGGACACAAAGTGATACAGGAAAGGAAGATGACTGAATTAACAATAAGAAAGGAAAAAATAATTTGAATGAATAAAAGTGAGAGAGAGAGAAAAAGAGAGAGAGAGGTGGGGAGAAAGAGAGAGGGGGAGAAAGAGAGAGAGAGATTAAGTAATCTGAGTTACTCACTCTCTCTCTCACTCTCTTTCTCTCTCTCTCTCTCTCTCTCTCTCTTTCCTTTGCTTCCAGAAAGGTCGAAAAATGCTTCATATTACCATAACAATGGAATTTCTCATTATTTGGTTTTGTGCTATCAGGCTGCATTACTGATATATATATGTTAGTAATTTGGAAATATATATATCAAAATTTGGTTAGACATATATATAAATTTTGGTAATATATATTTTATATCCTTGCCAATGTTGAGTAACACAGGTATTTTACTGATTTCTCCAACCATATACACATCCTTCATATGAATAGAATCAGAGAGAATTACTCTTAGCAGAATTGACTGGGACAACATATCTTATAAAAATTGCTATGATATGAAGAAAATGCTTAAAAATAAAGAATAAAAATGCTAAGATATATTGATAAAAAACAACTGCGGATTTAGACCGAGGCCTAAGTAGGGTGAAGCATGGGCACTGGTTACCAGATGTTGTGGATGGTTTGATGAGTTTTAATTCTCTTATTAGAGTTCATCCTGAATTTTAAATAAGATCATTTAAAAAGAGAATTAATTTTAAAAAATTCATCCTGATTATTATCGACTGTACTTATATCTCTAGAATTAGATCAAATTCTTGCTTATGTTCTAATTATTTGCAGGTATTTTCGGAAAAATACAAAAAGCATCTTCTTATAGTTTTTTAGTTACTCAATTACCCTAATTCAGATTCAGACGCTAAAGATAAAATCAGTAACAATAGTTATTGTCAATCGGATGCAGAATTTATACAAAAATTCCTTCCAATTTTACTGTTATTTTCTATACTAGAATCAATTGCCCAGACATTTTGGTGTAATCACTCAATTATAAAATCTGTAAATTATGGTAGATTTGACAGACAGCAATCAAATGCTTTAAAACAGTGATTCTCAAAGTGGGTAATACCACCCTCTTGAGGAGCAAAGGAAAGGTCCCAGGAGCTGGTTAAGAAAAATTGGGAAGTGTGAGAGCAGCAGGACAACATTAGAATCATGGGAGAGTTTTTTTTATTTTATTACAATATATCTGTGATAAAATCTGTATGATTATTTATGACAACGTTTAAGGGATATTGTTAAAAGAAAATCTGCATAATAAAAACTACGTCTTCATCACTAAAGTAACCAGTATGCTTTCCAAAGAATATAAATATCATCATCATCATCATCAAGGTATGCTGACAGCATGGATTCCCTTGACTCTCACTCGCCATCTGTCTGTATTGGCAATCGCCCTTGGTAAGTCCTCTAGAAGGCATAGTGTCCACACAAAGCTGATGAATGCAAGATTTTTCTTGTTAGCTGACACTGCTTTGTTAATGTGTTGGAGTTCATAGAAGAATGTTGCTTATGAGTTTATTCTTGCTTCTCCAGCAGTGCCCAACTTGTCTTGTTTGTCTTACATGAATGGTTTGTGAGACAGGAGGTAGGTGGCCCTACAGTTGCTGGTTTGTTTTGTGTTGCTTCTAGGATTTATTCAAAACAGCACGTAACATTCTTGTGTCGGTTCCCATTATGCTTTTCCCCCAAGTGTTTTATTAGAGTTCAAGTTGTGTGCCGCCATATAATATTACTAACCAGCTATAGCTTGAAAGAATTCATATTTTTATTTTATAGTTATATACAAAAGTATAGATTTATAAACTCCAAGAGATACAAATTTGTCCATTATGTATAAAAATTCATTTCAATCTATGGAAAAGATATTTTTATTTTGGCAATTAAATTCTACATTATCCAGGGAGGAATCTTTTTGTTTGGTTTGGTTTGGTTTGGTTTGGTTTTATGGCATATCAACTATTTTAAATTGTTTAATGTCAAATCTATTTTTAAACATATTAACAGTTCTATTCCAAACAATTAAATTTAGTATAAGTACACAGTTTAAATGTCAAAAAAAGTTCTATTTCAAACAATTCAATTCAGCATAACTACAGTTTTTTGTTTACACACAGTTGAATGTAAAAATAGTTCTATTTCAAAGAATTCAATTTAGCATTAGTTCTTTTTGACCCATAGATAAGATCCTATCAGGTGCTCCCACTTCAGGCCAGAGCGGACCAGGGAGTGATGGCAATAAAGAGGGACTCCATATTCCCCAAAGTTCCAGCATCACTGGAGCCTCACCATCAGACTGTTTAGTATCATTCAGGACACTCATTGGGGGAGACTTACCCCTCTGCAGAGATGCAGTTAGTGTATTCTACAGCCCCAGCTGACTGGGCCATGGGGTGAGAATCTGTTTAGCATAGTGCTTAACTGCAGTGATAAAGTAAGTGAGTTCAAACTCCAGTCACACTAGTGCATTTACTTTTGGACTAATACCCTTGGGAAAGGTATGATTCTCTTCATTTCCTCAGCTATACATTAAGTAGTAGCATCACTGTTCTTTTACAAGGATAGCTTTGGCATTAAATAACCTACAAAGGTTGCTATGTCAATTAAACAAAGAAAATCAAAAAAAGAAAAGTCTGCATTATCTTTCGAGCACAAATATTAACAATATCCGAAGTTGCCAAAGTAATGCATACACATGCATACAAAATGGTAAATGGAAAGAAATTAAAATGTATGAAAACCACATGACAAATACACATTCAAATTGTGCATCATTAGCTATTCTGAAACTGTATGAAGCAGTATATCTTGTCAGAATAATAATCTACTACCTTTAGCAATTAGTTTCATTTAATGCATGTTTTAACACCAGTTTTGATTGTGGGTTTTTCACTAAAATCTGCATGACAGCAAGTCCCCTCTTGTCTCCAGGATGTTTCAAAGTATTCTAGCTAACTTTAACAGCGCTGAAATCTAGATGGTCTCAGTTTTTTCTCTGATCTGTATTTTAATGGCCATTCCAAAGGCATCAACTATAATTGGTATGCAACTCTCAAGCAAGATCCATGTAGTTGTCAGTCTTTTTGCTTTCTTTTATTTTCCTTTTGTGGTCTATTGGAATGGCCTAATCCATCAGATGACAAGGTTCTTTTTATTATTAACACTAGGTCTGGTCCTCTGGCTAGGATTTGGTGATCCATTTGTATTTCAAAGTCCAAGAGAATTTTATATTTCATTTTCTTGGACAAGTTCTGGTTTGTGCATATACCATTTGACTGTGTGTCCAAATTTTAGTCTATCATACAATGGATCAACTTCCCCACTCAGTTATGGCTAATGATGATGATAATGATGATGGTCCAAATAAGTAAAACCATCATTTGATTCTTTTGGGAGAAACATTTCCTAAGTGGATAATGTCCCATCCCTGAAGGCACTTGAAAGATTCAAGGAGCAGTAAGCAAGAAGTGGGGATGATAGGAGGAGGTGGAAAGCTATCAGAACCAAACAAGTATTATTTTGGAAAATATGTATAAAAAATTTAAGTCTCAAACTACACAGATTATTTAGTGCTTCTCACAAACACACTCGTCCAAGCACAATCCATACCGTGTAGCCGAGAAATACAGCAGGACTTATTAGCCTCAATGAGAATGCAAATGAAATAGAGTTCAAGTGTTTAAAACAAGAATCTCTACTCTAAGAAGCAAGCCTCTGTAATTAGTAGACCTTGGCTGCAACAGCTCATCTACTGAAAGTGATGTCGACATATGCCATGAAATGCTGACATAAAGACACGAAAGGTTAAGACTCAATTAGATATCATAATAAACTTCATTCTTCAAATAGAAATCTGATCACTCCGATAAAATAAAACGTGATTCTTCTAAAATCTAGCTGTGTCCATACTAATATATGGATGCACTACATGGATACAAACAAAATACATAGAGAAAAAGCTAGATGGAAACTACATAAGAATGCTACGTGCTGTTTTGAACAAATCCTGGAAGCAACACTTGACAAAACAGCAGTTGTACGGCCAACTACCTCCCATCTCACAAACCATCCAAGTAAAACAAACAATACATACAGACACTGCTACAAAAGAAAGGACAAAGCAATATTCTCTTATAGACTCCTACACATGGACACACCAATGTTGGCCGACTAGCAAGACATACTAGACACAATGGGAGCAGTAAAGACAAACTTATAAGCAATGTTCGACTCAGAACTCCGACACCAGTGTTGGCTAAACAGTGAAGACTTACATACATCTGCTCTGTGCAGATACAGGCTGCAGCCAAGAAAAGCGATTGATGATAGGGTTTGATGGTGAGAGAGAGAGTCAGGGATCTTTGTGTTGTCAGTGATGATGATGATGATGTTCTTGAAAAATATAAGTTCAGTCTTAGAGAGCTATCTCTCCCAGGAGCACCAACTCCCTTTGTTTAAAAGGAGTAAGAATTTCTAGATTCCAAAGGTGTCCCTATAAGAGAAGGAATATTGACAGAGTGAGGATATTTTTTGCATCTTCCCAAGAGGGTTGCTTTATTTAATGTTGTGTCATATTTTACTCCTGCAGGGGAAGTACAAAACAACTGAACTTGTCTTGTGTAGACACTCGTAGAGTAACTCTTATTGTGTCAGAAATGAGCTCGGTAAATTGAGATCAAATACTCGATAAGGCTGTTTGTATTTCACATAGTGATAATATCCTTGGGAAAGGTATGAATCCAGCTATTCTCGCCCAGGCTATGGGTAAATAGTAGGGTAGACTGTGCTCTTTAACCTTGGTATGGCAATGATAATTCTGAATTCAAACCAGCTGTACTCTGCTAAAAAATTGACTTTGTGTCACATCCTACTCATGGAGGAGAGGTTCGGTGAATACTACAAATGCACACAGTTATTCATTATATCATGGTTATATTTTATCTTGAGTTTTAGAGTCAGATAAAAATCCAAACACTGCAAGATCAGACAGCAGATGCATTAACGACTCGTGATCGCCGAATTTTCATGTTAGCAAGGTTCAAATTTTTCTGTAGGTACAATTAGAGACTTAGGGTAAATTTGCTATTGTTTTAAATTTCAAACCGATTAAATACCAAGAAAAGGGTATACATTCATTGTATGCATGTGGGAGTACTTAGTGATGTACTTTAGGAGTCAAGTTGATGGCAGCCTCCACCTGCAAAGCTTAGAAAGCACTGTTCGCAAAATCAGAAAAGAAGACCCAATTAGATCTCATTATAAACTTCATTCCTCATCTATGTCTATTATATGGATTCTAACACTAAAAATTTAGGAATTAGAAATATTGCTGAATTTGGCTTGATGTGGTACAAAGCTAGATTTAATGGATTTTAAGATTAGTATATTAACTATTGCTTTTTAGATCGTGGTCGAAAAATTATTTTTTGTGTGATCATAAAATTTTTATATGAAACATTAATTATAAATTCAAAAGTTCTATTTTGCTTTTATTAATTCTTGACCACTGAAAAATCTTTTCTCCTTAATTTTCCATGAATTTTTATTGTAAAATCATTTGTAATGCTTTGTATAATCCATATAAAAGCGATTTTATGTCAGTAATTCTTGCAATCGAAAAATGATTGCAAGAATTACTGACACAAAATCGCTTTTATTCTAATGCACAATATAAGCACTGAATGTTGAAACGTAGTAAAACACTTAGATGACAAATTGAAAAACACAGTGTTCAATCAACATTTTTTTTTTTTTTTATCTAACCGAAAGAAATACTTACTTTCTTATTGCTGAAATTTTAAATTCATAAGGGAACTATAAGACGCTGACACCTTGCTATCCAATGCTTGGTTCATTCTCTCTCTCTCTCTCTCTCTATATATATATATATATGTGTGTGTGTGTGTGTGTGGGTGTGTGTGTGTGTGTGTGTATACTTTCTGACTAAATATGTACTAATTAGAAGGGATGAAAGTTTTAACATATTTAACAAATCTGACCCATGATATTACAAGTTATAGTTGACAAATATATTGACATCGTACTTCTAAAAATTGCCTTGGATCAGAGTGTGGTATATTATGCACTTTACTTAGGATCGAAGTGTCACTTCCTGGCTCTCAGCCAAGGATTAGTGTAGTGTCTATGCACTGAAGTCAATATGACATGTGATCAAAAAGTATTTATTGTGAAGTTTAAAATTTAAACTCAAAATGAAGGTATGTGCAAAGTTGGGCAACTAATATGATAAAGAAATGATGTCTAAAGCTAATTTTTCATCCTTTTTAATCTGCAGTCTGGATACTTTTTGAAAGAAACATACAGAAAAGAAATTAAATATTTATTTTACAATTATTTAATTTTAATATGTTACTCGGCAACTGCAAAAAGATAGCATATTGTAGCGAGAGTTTTGTTTGTAAAATAAAGCAATTTTTATCCCGTTTTCAATTCAATAATAATCATGTGAAGTCTATGTTTGTTCTCACCCAAATCATTGTAATTTCTCAATAGAAATGATTATTAAATATTAATTGTAGAGTACTTCTTATTTCTTTGTTTCTTTATTTGCAGTTATTTAAAATTCTATTGATAGAATCTGACTCAACAATAATGACTGATAAAAGTGGCTTTAGTGTATTATTTAGAAAGAATCAAGGAAAAATTTCAATTGGGTTTTAAGATAGGTATTCTCTGGAGTTGAGCAATAAACTATTCCACACATTTATCCGATTATTAATGTGATGGGGTGAAGGAACAATTAGGCAGTACCCCAGGGCCCAATGAATCAAGATGCTCAAGTAGCAAATGTCCCATTTTGGAAGTGGCCTCAAATGAATCACTGTGTTATAGCTAAAATGGTTTCACTCAGCAAATCCCAGCAGTTCAATTAATACTGTTTGGTATCGCTCTCAATAGATTTCTTCATATTTTTTTAGACAGAGTTTAGAAACAAATGTCTGATTAAGATTGTATATATTCCTAAGAATTGACGTTTGTGTAGAATTAGTAGCCAATCACAGTTTGCCCTAGTTAGTATGAAAAACCTCTAAAAGAGCATGGGTTTTTAGGGCTTTGAAATCAAAATCTCAGAAGCAGAATAGATTTTTAAAGCTTTGAAATCAAAATGGAAAGTTCTCAATGATTGAAAATTTGTAAAGAATTTTTACTGAACGTGATTGATTGAATTGCTTCATTTTAAAGGCATGTAAACTCGTGTAGGGTTATTTTATGGCGAGAAGTTAGCTAATCGTATTCATATTCCTCCTATGTAAAGTTGTTTCGAAGAGTTTTTTTTTATCTTTTTGATTACAAATATTTTAAACAGATCTATTTAACCATAGATGGAACCCTAACAGGTACAACCGTTCTGGGTTTGAAAGGTCCTGAGAGTAATGTCAATGAAGGGGTACTCCTCACACCCCAGATATCCAGAATTAAAGCCTCACCATCAGAAGTAGTTTAGTGACATATTCAGGACGACCATTTTTGGGGAGGAAATCTTAATCTTCAGGAAGGGATACAGTCAATGTATTATTCTAAACCCTGCCAATAAGACAACTAAAATAAAAAGTTGTTTATGTTTTGTAAAGTTTAAAATCTTCAAAAGTCGATTGTATTGTCTCAGATTTTTTTTATTTGTGTTCTGTTGGTGATATTCATTATCAATATCATAATCTTCAGATTAAAAAAGCATTTACCAAGAAAACTCAACAAATCATTTACTAATTAGGCAGTTTGTTTTCTAATTTGTTTATTTGGCCCATCCGACGAAGGTAAGTTTGTTTCTGGCCCAAGGTGGGTGGTTCGTGCATTAAAAGTATTGTCCACATGGTCACCATCCACATTTTTGGAGTTTAATTGATTTGGACAGCTGTTTTACATTGGGGCGACACCCTTCTCAGATTCTTTAAATAAGAAAAGAAAATATAAGTCCAAATAGATATGAATGATATGAGTAACAGTGCACATACACATATGGAGACGAACAAGGTTATTGAATTAAAAGCAAATTCTAATTAAAAGGAAAGAAAAAAAGAAAAAAGAATCTGTCTATAATGATTACTGGCTTTTATGGCTGCAATCTAATCAACAAAGTAGACATTTGGTGACACAGATGGCTGCAAACGTCTCATCAGCACCAAGAAGGAAGAAGAAGAGGGACAGCACTCTGCAATGCAAACACTTCAAATAGAACTCTTTTCTCTAGAGAGGAAGCAAAAGTCAATAATTGAACCAGGACAGCCATGTTGAATCTGTGTATGTGCAGCTTTTTGTGTGTTGAGTATTTAAAGTTGGTATTTTCTTTTTCTTTTAGGAAGAATAATAATAATCTTGGATTAAATTTTGAAAGGGAAGCAAATACAGAGGTAAGGAAGAGACAGAATCATTGCAAAACCATGATGAAAAAGAAAAAAATAAAAGAACAGTAACTAATAGAAGGAAAGTGAGAAAAGAATAAAAGAAAGAGAAAAGAAAGAAAATTTTGAAAATAAATGAAAAGCAAAGCAAAGAAGGAAAATTAAGAAAAGAAAGGAAATTGTGAATTAACAGAAAGGAAAAAGACAAAAGTAAAAAAAAAAATAAATAAATAAGAAAAATTCGAGTAAAAAGGAAACGAAAAAACGAATGAGCAAAAAGAAAATGAGAAGGTAAGAAAAAAGAAGAAAGAAAGAAAAAAGAATGAGGATTAACTGAGAAGTACTATGAAAAGAAAGTGAAGAAAATTAGAAGAAAAAAAGAAAGAAATGTTAACAGTATTTCTTATTCTAAACTCATTGAAAGATGTCAGAAGACAAAAAAAGGTTGGAAAGAATACGAAAATGAAAAAGTAGAAATGAACTCCAAAAGAGAAAGGGAAAAAAAGAAGAAGAAAAAAGAGAGTATGTAAAATATAAAGGAAGAAAGAAGATTTAAGATAGTTAAAAGCTAAGAAATCGAAGAAGAAAATAAAGAAAAAAAGGGAAAAGCAGATAAAAAGAAAAGTAAATGCAAAAGTAAAAAAGAAAAGAGACAGCATAAGAAATCTTAATAAAAAGAAAGAAAGAAAGAAAGAAAAAAGAAAACCAAGAAGAAAAGATAAGAAAGAAAGGATGAATATTTAGCAGAAAAGAAATAGAAGAGAAGGATATATGAGGAAATATGCAATAATCAGAGTAAAGCTAGAACGAGACTGGCAGACAATTGACTTTATGTCTCCGCTATCTTAAATGATTGATATATATATATATATATATATATATATATATATATATATATATATATATGTGTGTGTGTGTGTGTGTGTGTGTGTGTGTGTGTGTGTGTGACACGGTGACCAGGGTTCAAATCTTGGACTAAGCTGTTTGCATTTCACATAGCATTAACACATATCCAACTATTTTCCCTTCAGTTATAGGTAAATAGTAGGGCAGACTGGCCTCTTGACATTTAGTTTGACTACTGGTCGAGAAGGTAAACGCTAAATTCAAGTTCAATTGAACTCTCCAAAAAAATTGACCTTGTGTCACATCCTGCTTGTGATGGAGGAGTTGGTAAATATATACATTTATATAAATATATAGGGAGGTGCGTGTATGTGTGTATGTGACTTACTGTTGTTTTGAATTTAGGATTGTAGCTTATTATAATGGCGGCAAAATAAAAAAAAAAAGTAAATTGCATTTCTTTATTTACTTATATTTCCATTTATTAATTTATCTAAAGTTGAGATTTTTTTATTTCTCATTTTTCTTCTTGTTTTTAAAGTGTCCATTTCATAACTTTATCAAAATTTTATTGCTGTCATAGCTGAGATTGATAGCACCCTAAGCAAGACAGACATTCGTAAAAAAAAGCATGGCGGAGAAATACTGGAAGAAACAAATAATAATAAATAAGATCAATAGAAATATTTGATTCTTTATTCCTTAATTTGTTTTTTTTTTTTTTGCAAATAAAACCCTCTTGTAACTATCTACTCACTTGAGATTTATGCAGTGATACGTTTACAAAAAAATGTGCATGTTGAGACACAAATTATACGGGTTCTTTTGGCACCCTTCTCTCAAGTTATTGAAGTCTTACACAAGTGCAGACATTTGAAAGGATGCTTGATAAAAACATTTAAATACTGGATTTCCACGCAAGGCAGCACAACATTATTATATAACATAACAATCTTTCGCAACTATCTACATGCCAAAATCTCAATACCTGAATACGTTATATATATATATATATATATATATATATATATATATATATATATATATATATATGCACACGAACAAGATGTGATCAAAAAGTGATTGATTTTAACAGCATTCCAACCCGTTATGGCTAATTTATAACAAGAGGTTAGAGAATAGTATTTATTGTACGTTTATGATAACATTTTTGTGTAATTGTTTCAAAATTTTTTTCTGTACATGACATTATCAAAAATGTGTAATTTTTAAACAGATCAATTCGACCTATAGATACTATTTACCAACCCCTCCGCTCGGGCAGGATATGACACAAGGTCAATTTTTAAGCGGGGTTTAACAGGTTTTGAATTCAGAGTTTTCCTTCTCCTAGACTAGTTGCCTCACCAAGGCTGAAGAACCTAGTCCGTCCTACTATTTACCCATAGCTGGAGGGTGAATAAGGGGGTTCATACCTTTCCCAAGGGTATTTACCCGAAAGTGAACGTAATAGCACGACTGGAATACGAACTCGCGTACTACGATTCCGCAGTTCATCGCTTTAACCATTACACCACGAGGACACCCCTATAGATGGAACCCTTATTCTGAGGGAGAGAGAACAAGGGAGTAATGACAACGAAGGGGTACTTCACACTCTCCATATCTCCAGAACTGGATCTTCACCATTTGATGCAGTATTTAAAGTTGCTATTTTCTTTTTCTTTTAGGAAGAATAATAATAATCTTGGATTAAATTTTGAAAGAGAAGCAAATACAGAGGTAAGGAAGAGACAGAATCTTTGCAAAACCATGATGAAAGAGAAAAAAAAAATAAAAGAGACAGTGACTAATAGAAGGAAAGTGAGAAAAGAATAAAAGAAAGAGAAAAGAAAGAAAATTTTGAAAATAAATGAAAAACAAAGCAAAGAATGAAAATTAAGAAAAGAAAGGAAATTGTGAATTTACAGAAAGGAAAAAGACAAAAGTAAAAAAAAACAAACAAAATAAGAAAAATTCGAGTAAAAAGGAAACGAATGAGCAAAAAGAAAATGTCATAACCAGGATATCCTTTCAGCGTGCAACGGGGAGGGGTACAGTCAGCATATTCTAAGCCCCATCGATAGAGCCACAAAAAGTGTTGAGATTCAAAATTTTTCAAATGTATAAATCAAATGAAGATATATTCACTGCTGCACAAATTATTTAAGATGACGATGTCTAGACGTCAAGATTTGTAGTCTAGATTTGCAATCTACACAACTGAACTTCGTCTAGACCAGTCAGTATCAATTCTCAATACTTTTGAAGAGCAAACTTTGCCAAAATACATGATTGTGTGATTGCAGCAGCTTCCCAACTCACCAGGTTGAGCTCTTCAAACATTTTCTTGATTCATAGACTGAAAATCCAGCTAAAGATTTCAGTATCTGGGGAACAATAAAAGAAACATGATAACACAACTTCAAACTATAACAAAAGATGAATTTAAGAGGTACTTTGACCAATAAAAAACTCCCAGGAATTAGCGAGTTGAATTTTACGAAAACGATTGCTTTATCCATTGTTTATTACTGTTTTGGCAAATGTATCTATAGTTTTGATATTTTTACCGTTTCTTCCAAGCTGTTGCCATGTCAGTCCTATCGTATGGTCGTACTACTTGGACGTTAACAAAA
The DNA here is from genome assembly GCA_963585895.1 of Sepioteuthis lessoniana. NCBI lineage: Eukaryota > Metazoa > Mollusca > Cephalopoda > Myopsida > Loliginidae > Sepioteuthis > Sepioteuthis lessoniana. The sequence continues at coordinate 72,522,632 of OY757929.1, forward strand.
CCCTCGCAGAAAAAGTTTGATGAGATCTACATAAGGATGCTGTTTTGAACAAATCCTGGAAGTAGAACCCCACAAAATAGCAGCTGTGCGTCTACCTGTATCCCATCTCACAAAATATTCTTGTAAAACAAACAAGGCATGCTTGTCACTGCTGGAAAAGTAAGGACGAACTAATAATCAACAAACAAATAACTGATGTTAAATTGAATTATTAGTATTATATAGCAATACTTGAAACCATTTAAATATGTGCAAACGGATAAATAAGGTTGAATAGAATTACTAGTGGGAAATAAAAATACTTGAAAGCATTTAACTGTGTGCAAACAAATAAGCTCTTGCTCATTTGAAAATAATGTTAGCGAGAAACTATTTGTTTACGAATCACACACACACACACACACACACACACACACACATATATATATATATATATATATATATATATATATATATATATATATATATATATATATAAACAAGATTAGGCATTAAATAACATATAAAGGTTGATATGCCATAAAATACAACTATCCAATTTTTTGTCGGGATCCAGGTTCTTATAGAATTTTGTCCCCGAAACAACTTCTTGAAGCACATTTTGTAAATGATATAACTTGGTAAAAATAATGATATTTTCCTTCCTTTTACTTTACAAAATCAAAATGTTGAATTTTCTCAATTTCTTTTTCGTTTCACCTTTTTTTCTTTTGTTATTGTCAGATCATATTTAATTTATCCATATCATTTTTTATTGTTATTAATTCATCAAACTTTAAAAAAGAAAATCATATCTCTTGGAATTTCTTGGACAATAACTAGTATGTAGCAACTAAACCTACAAATTTTGGCTCTTCTAAGTCAAACTTTGGTGTAGCAGAAAGAAAGAATTTCAAATTATTATTTAGTGCGGGAATTGTTTTGGCCGTTGGAGTTTCGAATTTATATATTTCGTCCAATGAGAATGACTGATGCCATTCTGTCCGGGTCACCTCCCCGGGCAATATAGAAGGCTCTCTCGACCTCTTCTTTTCCTCACTTGCTAGCAGCAGGACAGACCAGCCTTAACGAGGAGAGCGCATTCTCTCTCTCTCTCTCTCTCTCTCTCTCTCTCTCTCTCTCTCTCTCTCTCTTACCCGGGTCGATTCCTGCAGCAGACAGATGGACATTTTACCACGAGAGAGCACATTATTCAACATTTGAGCACTGTTTCTTTAGGAGACCATCTAACACCTTTTACTCTTTCCTTCTAAAATCAAGCGGACAACTGGCTGAATGCTAAATTCCTGCTCAACTATTTACAACTGTTTTCTTCTTCCTGCGACTAACAGCACGAGGGTTCTTTCATTCTGGCTGCCATTAAAGCATTGTTGAAACTTATCAATATTCTCGCCTTCATCATTTATTTTCTTCCTTTAAATATAGCAAGAGGCAACAGAACTCAACAACCTCAACTGCCATTTTGTATAAATGGTAATATTACCTGCCTTCATGTTATATTGGCATCAAGATGCGTGTGCTGTAACGATATTCGTCTCAGCAAATGAACACGGTGAATCAAGTTCAAATATTGAACGAACCCATTAAAAGGACACCTCGGGTTGTGTAATGCTTAGCAAGCTTGAGTAACCAACCTGCAAAAAGTGAGTTCGAATCTCATTGGATGCCCAATTCTTCAGCTACATCTAAGCAAAACGCTTAGTAAATTACAAAACTTCCATATCTGTAAAGTTACTTCTTACAACGTAGATTCTAACTGAAACCTTGCAGAATAAATCCCGAGTAAAGCTATCATACAAAAAAAAAAAAAAATTAAAATAAAAAGAGCAAGATTGAAATAAGTTATTGATTCTTTCTTCATGCATACATAGATATTTTGGTCTTAAAAAATATATTCAAAACTCTAAGAATTTTCATAAAGCTTCCTAAACGTAGTAAATGTTTTTGTTATACTTAGTGATGTTTTAGTCTGTCTATTTTTAGAATTTTTAGAATCCAGCCCTTTTAAATATAGATTACCCATTAACACTACATATTTCTGATACATTGACAATATACTTATTTTCGTACCTAATATATATATATATATATATATATATATATATATATATATATATATATATATATATATATATATATATATAAGTAACGAAATGATTTAAGCTAGAGTAACCAAATTCGGTATTCATGCATGGAATTAAGGAAACGTTTTAACCTAATAAAAATGTGATTCTTGTAGGGGAATGAATGTTATTATCGGGGAAATCTCTTACAATAAACAATAATCAGTAGAAAGTCTCGTTGCCACAAGATGTAGCTAATTATATGAAATTTAAATGTCCAAACTTCAAAAGAAAAAAAAATGATTGAATTATTTGAATGACTAAAATAATTTTTCATATTTAATTTAACATTATAAATTAGATTTATTTATTGTTTGTTCTTCTAAGTAGAGGACATAAAAAACAGTAAAGCTTTATTCCTTAGTTAAAACTAATAATGTGGACAACAAATGTTTAAATTTATAAATCTCTTCGGTGGGTCTCATTTAGATTTTGTTTTAATTCTCTTCAAAATTTTGCGAAATTTTTCACAGAATCTTATCGACTTCATAAGATAACTAACATATCATAAAAACATAAAACTATCTTCCAGTTGAAGTTGCTCAGACAATCCAACACGAAATACATTAACAATCGACGATATATATATATATATATATATATATATATATATATATATATATATATATATATATATATATATATATATATATATATACGCTCCCCCATGGGGGTTGAGCACTCTGGCGAAGGAATTGTCGGCCGCCGCTAGCGTAATGCAAAGCTCTTCGAAATTTATTTAGCCGATAGGGTATAAAAATGCAAACAAACGGCTGCTGCTGCTGTTGCTAAATAAATACCTTAAAAATTCCGTTAGCCAACGTGGTCCTCTTGGTGGCCGAGAGGTCTGAAACTTAGCCCAACGTAAAGTTGGACGGGTTTCGATCCTGGCTTCGAGCGTCCTGCGTGTCTACCCACACTGAAGAATTCTGATAGAACGAAACAGTCTGTCTGTGGATGACTATATATATAACACTTTAGATTTGCTGGATGTGGGAACATGGCCCACACCTAAGGATGTTTGAGATTTTACAGACTTATAACATAAAAAATGGCATAATGAGAAGTGTTTTTGCCAATGGTCCGCGAGACCAGGGTTCAATGCCAGGTCGAGTCATACCAACGACTTAAAAAATGCTACTTGATGCCGCCTTGCCTAACACGCAGCATAATATATGGTAAGGGTAATGTAGTGCAATGCAGGGAATGGAGTAGCGCCCTCCCCTACATCTTGGTGTAGTAGCTATTGAAAAGGGAGACTTCGGGTCACCCATCGACTAATGTCGTCAAATTTACTTTTTTAATGTCTACAACTTATCTTTGGTCGATCAATTAACATTCAAATTTATTAGGTACGAAAAATGATTAAAACATTGTGTTTATATTTAGTAGTTAAAACAATATAAAATTTCATAGCAAAGATAGTGTAAAGTCATCATAGGTAGGAAAGATGATATAACAGTCATATTTTTTAATTATAAATAGGTAAGATGATGTAAAATTTATTGTAGGTGTCTTAAGTAAGTTAGATAATTTAGAAATTAACTCAAGTAGGCAAGATAATATATAGATGTTATCTAATGTATCGTAAATAGGTAAGATTATATAAAAGTTATCTTAGGTCGTTAGGTTGGTTGGTTGGTTGGTTTGTTGGGTTTTATGGCATATCAACCTTTGTAGGTTATTTAACGCCAAATCCATTTTTATGTAAATAATCTGTTCTTTTTAAAACAATTCAGTTTAGCATAAGTACACAGTTTAATTGTCAAAAACATTTATTTCAAACTATTCAACAAGTTATATGTAACAATTCAGTTAATTTTAATGTCGAAAAACAGTTCTATTTCAAATAATTCAGTTTAGCATGAGCACGCAGTTTAAATGTAAGTACGGTTTAATTGTCAAAAACATTTCTATTTCAAGTATTCAGTTTACTCAAGCAATTCAGTTTAGCATAAGAATGCTGTTAGTTCTATTTAACCCATAGATAGGGCCTTATCAGGTGCTACCACTCCGGGCCAGAGTGGACCTGGGAGTGATGATAATGAAGGGGTACTCCGCATTCCCCAAAGCTTCAGCATTGCTGGAACCTCACCATCAGATTGTTTAGTATCATATCCAGGACACTCGTTAGGGGGGGGGGGTCTTACCCCTCTGCAGAGAAGCAGTCGGTGTATTCTACAGCCCCAGCCGACTGGGCAAGTAGGTCGTTAGGATAACATAAGTTATCATAGATGACTCACAAGTTGGTTGGTTGTTTGGGTTTTATAGCATATAAACCTTCGTAGGTTATTTAATGCCAAACCCATTTGTATACAAATAATCAGTACTATTTCAAACAATTCAGTTTAGCATGAGTACACAGTTTAATTGTCAAAAACATTTCTATTTCCAGCTATTCAGTTTATTCTAAAAATTCTAATTCAGCTAATTCAGTTTAGTATAAGTATAGATTTTGCTTACACACAGTTAAATGTCAAAGCAGTTCTGTATTAAACAATTCAGTTTTGCGTAAATACAGTTTCAATGTCAAAAACGATTCCATTTCTAACAATTCAGTTTAGCATAAGAATGCTGTTTAAATGTAAGTATACAGTTTAATTATCAAAAACGTTTCTATTTAGTCAAACAGTTCTAATTCAAACACTCCAGTTTAGCATAAGTATGCAGTTTAGTTCTATTTAACCCATAGATAGGGCCCTGTAAGATGCTACCATTCAGGGTCAGAGTGGACTTGGGAGCAATGGTGATGAAGGGGTGCTCCGCATTCCCCAAAGCCCCAGTACCACTGGAAACTCACCATCAGATTGTTTACTGTCATATTCAGGACACACGTTGGGCGGCGGTCTTAACCATCCGCAGAGGTGTATTCTACAGCCCCAGCCGACTGGGCAAAACACAAAAGTTATCATAGTTTGGTAAGATAATATAAAAGTTATGATTGGGAGGTTAGATGATATAAAAGTTATCCTAGATAGGTAAGATAATATAACGCTTGTCACCTTTTTGCCTTCTGCCTTGATATTACTATTTCTCTTTTTATTTCTTCTCACAAGTTTCTCTTTCTTTCTTTCTTTCTTTTGTATATTCTGTTAGAACTTGCAACAAAACCTTTTGCAAACCAAAATGATTTAAAAATCTTTCTCCCTCGACAAAATTAACAAATAGAATTTTACAGATGTAATTACTCCTAACAGTTTTATTGCCAAAGCAATTCCTAATACAAATCAATTTTATTGCAATGTGACAGATATTTTTATGCTTTGTGGCTTCGGTTAATAAACTGGTAAATCTCAAGTTTATCATTAAAAACATCAGTCACATTATAAACTAATTCGGATTTAATTTAAATTGATATTTGATAATTTCAATATATATATATATATATATATATATATATATATATATATATATATATATATATATGGGGGCGCAGTGGTGTATAACTTTTTCTTTTGTGAATATTTTAAAACTTTTGATTAGATAATATTATCTATGAAAATTATTTCGTGTCAATCCCTATATATATATATATATATATATATATATATATATATATATATATATATATATATACAAAGATCCATCTTTATGCCTGCATCAAGTAGCATATTCTGAGATAGAGTTAGTTACACGGTGTTAATTAGGATGTTCATGTTATCATTCAATTAAAGATCTAGATAATAAACTGAAATATTCATATGTCAGTCTTTTTTTTATTTGAATTAACTAAAATTCTTCTTTTTTATTTTTGTCAATTGACTATTAATATATATATCTTCAAATTGTCCAATTATTAAAGTGTTTTTCTGTCAAATACATTCATGAGTGTTGAACATACAATTTATCAGTCGTGCACATAATTGATTTTGCAAGAATTATCTTGTTTTGAAACTGACAGGTGTGATCTAAGAAAAACTATCCTTTTAAGGTTATCATTTTGTGAAAATTGATAAGCGTTTGTTTTGGGGTTTTTCTTACTGCTTTTATTTTGTAAAAGAATTCCTGGAAATGTTTGGAGAAAGACAGATAACAGAACTCTTCGGAAAAAAGAGATTATAAGAGTTATGGTAACATAGACTGGAAGATCATAAATATATTGCAACTTAAGAAAAAAAGTGGAGGAGAAAAGAAAGAACGTAAGGAAAAGAAAGATAAGATGAAAGAAAGAATTTAAAAAAAATTCTGCTTGATGGTTGACAATAAAAGAGACCTCATTTAGTGACCAATAACATCATCATCTAAACTGAATGCTCTCTCTCTCTCTCTCTCTCTCTCTCTCTCTCTTTCTTTTTCTCACACACACACACACATGCTCAGAGAGAGAGAGAGAGAGAGAGAGAGAGAGAGAGAGAGAGAGAGAGAGAGAGAGTATTGTACACGAATAAGTACAAATCTACCAATAAAATTTCAGCACATCTTTAAGTAAATATGAACTTGCATTGTACTTGTTTTTTAAGTGCAATATCTTCGTATTTTTGGTTACAGAGTTTCAATACTGTTGAGTTTGGTAGCAAATAATTCCAAATAATATCCGTTTTGATTGTTTAATGTTCCACTTAAAATGATAAAATCTTGGTATCTTTTGTTAAGAAGAACATTTTCTTTTTTTTTAAAATTAGATTGGATGTACTTATTATAGAGAATAATCTATCAATTTATCTTACTCTCTCTATCTATCTATCTATCTATCTATTTTTGTGCGTGCATGCGTGTGTGTGTTTTTTTTTTCTAAAAGATTCCATATAAACCTATATAAGAAAACAGTTGAGAATAGGAAAAAAGGAAGAAGACATGACAGTACGGAAAACTAATAGAAACATTTACATTCTATATTTACAAATAATAAAAATAGACAAATAAACAAAACAAAAAAGAAAAGAAAAAAATTTATTTATTCATTTATTTATTTATTTGTGGTAGAGAACCAATGAAAATATAAGGTAAGTTGTCTATCACTTGTCTAAACAAGTTCAAAATGGTTATCATCACAAAATTGTCAGATTTAAAAAAAAAACATAAAAATCAACGAGCTGACCAAAATATAAAAGACTAAGAAAACAAATAATAAAAGAAAAAAAAATTTTTTTATCAGAAACGTACAAAATAACATAGAAAATAATGTTTAAAAAAGAAAAAAAATGTTCATATTTGCTGACATAAATATAATCTTTTGTTTAAGCTACTTCCCATTCTTCTAGTGGTACCAGTAAGAAGTCAATTTGTAAAATTCTATTAATATTCTTTTATGACCTAAATTAAATTTGTTTTTCTTTGAAGACAAACAGAATAAAACCCAAGTGGATATCGAGTATGTGTCAATCAAAGAGAAAATGTATTTTTTTAAACAGAGAATGCTTCAGGGGATATAAAGAGATGTATCTTTATGCACAACTCACTGGATATTGTTTGTAATACTGACAAATACATCATTTGTATCCTTATTCTTTTTATTTTATAAGAACATATATGCACTGTCATTGATATCAAAGTGATTTATAGTAGATAGAGAGAAAGACTTGATGATAAACCACAGATTTAAATTTAAACCTCTTTTCATCACAATTATTGTGTACTCTGTGAGGATTGAAATCGCCAGCCGTGGTTTTGTGAGATTAAACTCTACAGGCAACCATTATAATTGAGCTTAGTTATCAAACATATCACAAAGATGGGGCATCCAATGAGGAATGAACAAATTTACAATAATTTGTGGCACTTATTCCATTGGGTTTTCTATTGGTTGATGCACCGCTAAAACCCTTTTGTTATTGTGTTGAAGCTGCCTCATTGTATTACTTGCGACGTTCTCCATCATGTCTTCTTACCCTTGAGATGAATTTTCTGTTCACGAAACAAATAGATAAGTCGAAGTAAGTTAGGTGTTGGGTATGTATAAAGGATATGGCACTTGCACAAACCAGTGTTTTGCCTGAAAATGATGTGCCAGGTTGAAAAAAAAAACAGACGCAGCACGCAGGAGTTTCTCCTGGTGATACGTAGAAGCTGCAAGGGTGGGAAGCACACCACAGCGCTCCATCCCTCTTAGCAGAGGTTGTGGAAACCCACACTGCTTTAAGAAAGATTATATGGTCAACAGCCGCTAACAAAAACGCTTGGCAAGATTTTGACACAAATATTGGTGAACATTACCCCAGTGGGTACAGTGTTCGCTTGTGGTGCGGGAGACCAGGGAAAGGAGTAGTTCTTTCAATTTGAAAATGACTCATCAAGATTCTGTCTAAATATCTACCCCTTTATCATTTAAGTTGCTTTGCTGTGCATGTATCTTCGTTAAAAATTTAAATTTTGAATTTTTAAATTTAAGAAAACTAAAAATTATAAGAAAATTACGTACCGCGTAGCTTATTCTTTCTTCATATGGGGATGTCGTTAAATTTTCCATAATTTTGCTCAAGCGTATTCCTTTAGCGGTCAATAGTCTTTAAGAGACCAAAGTTAGAATTATAATACACTTATCTATGGTTGGTGAATGTCCTGTTGTCTTTGTGTATATTTTCTGGTTGTGTTTAAGACTGTTTTAAGAGGGCTGTGGACGTTTGGTTTCGTAGGCATCAAAAAATTGTCTTCTGGGTTCTATTTGTAGAGTTGGGTGGTTTGTTAATACCCTTTTCTACTTGTGTTTAACCACGTCTCGCCCCGTGGAGACCCAAGTCGCTTCTCCCGTCTGGCTGTACCCAAGTCTCATGCTCAAATCCTTTCGTCCTGCCTTCTCCCCCGACCCTCGGCCTCTCCTGCATCCGGGTACACAGCCGTCTAGAGGATAACACGGAATTTCTTATAGAATTTAATCTCAATACTTTCTGTCCATACCTTGTCTGACTTTAGCAATCCGTAGACCTCTGAGTTTTTTTAACTTATAAAATAATCAACAGAGTCCAGAGAATGGAGTAGCGCCATCCCCTACTCCTAGGGGCAGTAGCTATTGAAAAGGGAGCCTTTCGGTCACTCTCGACTGAGGTTGCCAAGTTATTCTCACGTATAACATTGTATCATTTCGTTTCTTGTTCTCATCTCTTTCACAGAGACAATGAATATTTCAGTGAATCAAAAGTGTTTTCATTTTTTATAAACCTTCACTTCAAAGCTTAGTTTACATAAATATCAAAAAGACTATATTTTCATCAATATCTCAGTTATATGAATTATATTATTATCAAAACTATCCAGGTTTACCTTTTCATTTAGATATTACTAGCTGTAATATCAATTCATATCTGCGAAAAAATATTCAGTTTTTTCTCTTTCTTCTTTACTTCTTTGCATCATCATACATAAATATAACATGACTTTCCTTGAGCTATCTCTCATCTTCAAAGATAAATTTACATTTTCAACTTCCTAACGTCAGCAAATCTGACCGAATAACTTTGAAGACAACTAATGTAAATAAAAAAAGCAAACTAATTCCCTTTATGTTCCATCCATTCAAAGAAGCTGAAGCTGTGTATAAATGTTGGAATGGTGTCTTCCAATATAAGCTAATTCCAGAGAAACAAACAACTGATTGAAATAAATATTTCTTCCAATTACACTAACTGAAGGCAGATGAAAAGTGTCTGAAATTAGTCAAGAGACAGGATATAATATCCCATCAGTCACTTGATAATTACATCCTACGTAAATTTTTACGTTGTCACTGTTGAAACTTTGTCTGGCATTATCCAATTCTAGACCATATTGCTTTATTGATTAAGCCAACTGTCTTACAATTTCACCGAGAAGTCTTTGCTTATCCACTATACTTACCAAATATTGCACCTTCAGATTATAGAGAAAAAATATAATCACCTGGAAAACTGCAAATGGTACCTACGAGGGTCGGCTGAAAAGATCATAGGCAAACCAAGACACTTAAATGAACTGTGACCAAATAAGGTTTATTTTTCAGCATAGTCCTCCTTAAGGTCCACACGATTCTTCCATGGGTGTTGCTGTGTTTGCATCCTGTTGGTAAAAAGTCATCAACAACAGATATAACGTTATCATAGAAACTTTTCCCCCAAGGAAATTTTCAGCCAACTCTTGTTGAACAGTTCTTTAGTAACAAAAATATTTTCGGAGATTTGACCATAAAATTCGTCAAAAGATGTCAAAAAACGTTCAAAAAGTCTTTTCTTTTTATTTAATAAACAAAGTTTTGTAAAGAAATACTTTTGATTTGAGTGAGTGACATATTAGGGATTAATCGATTTAAAGATTTTTTTCTGATTTGTTTGTAACCATGCAATGTGATTATTTTACATTTATGGTTCGGAAAACGACCTGTAAATCTAATATTAATAATACTTCATTAAATGTGAATAATCATTTTAACTAAACGAACCATCTCTGAAATAGTTAAAACATTTAAATTGTGTATAATTACTTACTACAATATGGTTGGCCTCTAATTTTTGTTTATTGCTTGAGACCCATTCTAATGGAAAAGCCCATCTTTACTCAGGTAGAACAAAAGTTGTTTTTTTTTCGATTTAAACATTTCCTCGGGTCGATTGAGCATGAATGTTTTAATTGTTCATAGAAGATGGAAAAATGAACTCTTCAGAATCATTAATACAGATTCCAGTTTAAATTCAGTTCTAAAGCCGTTTATGAATCTATTGAAATGATAAGGAACATAAAAGGAACAATTACAAAGAATATACATATATATGATACTACATTTGGCAGTAGAATTCTCCTAACAGTACCATGTTGTAAAAGAGATATCTTTAAAAAAAATAACCTCTTTCACTCGACGAGGGAGTGTGAGTCATGTTTATGCTGGACAACAAAGCTCAGTGAAGCCCGTGTTTGTTAAATGTATGTAGCAGCCACAGATCTATTTCCTTTCGCGAATCAATGCCCCTGTTAAGAGAATCGGTCACTCACTGACCAACCAACTGGCAGAGCGCATTGATTCCTTCCCCCTCTCAGGAACTATTTTTCTGGTCCCTTTTCTGTAGAACGGACAACGTCAGAGAGAGTCTGGAGCTAGCAGAAGAAACATATCTCTCCCACATGACTGCACTGATTCCACTTGGAACACTTCGCTCACTGCTAGCTTTAAACACGCTTCCTACGAACCAAGGACCTGCATACAGACCAGCGACGCAAAGAGACACTTTCTCACTCTCACTCCTTCATGCCTGCTACTAATAAACCTTACTTTGTTGTGTTATTAAAAGAAGTTTTGTTATTCATTTGTGTTGCCTAAAAAATATAGTGTTAGGGAAATTAACTATTCCCCTTTAACGCTATATGTACATATGTCCCGAAATAAACAAAATCAGAGCTTACTCTGAATAAGACTCCTTGTTCTTTGAACCATCTGATAATACGAAAAAAGACTTCATAAATTAACACTGGATCAACATTTAAAGAAATGAACAGTTCCTGACATTCAAGTTCGAGTTTAAATTTCACCCGAAATACACAAGAAAAATCCAGGTTTATGTTTATTTATTGAAGTTCAGGTTTCCTAAAATTCTCTTAAAATAAAAACTATTTATTCACTGTTATCTTGTTTTCCTTGTCTTTTCAGTTCGTTAATTTCCAAATATATTTATTTTACGCGAAGGTGGGTGTTCATAGACAGATAAGCAAGCCAGGAAAGACAGAAAACAACAGGTCAACATTATTTAAACAATAGTACAAGATTGCAAACAAAATGTGTTGTCTGCAGAAGCAAAGTCTACTTATCTGAAGCCCATATGGGCAAAGGGTCCATAAGAAGGTGAATAATTATTTAATGTCTGATTCATGACGGCTCCTTTCCTGTTTACTGCTAATGTTGAAGCGGTGTCGAAGAGACGTCTTATCGTTTCAAAGATATTAGCCAAAAGAGGCTTACACAGAGGAATCATTATTTGGCTCCAATTCGAGGAGCCCAGTGGTTGGTTTACTGAAAGGTGTCTAGATCAATCGAATGAGGTGATTTGAATCCCCAGTGAAATGTAGCAACAGATAGTCTACTGCCTTAAATATATATTTTTTGATAACTTAACCAACCTCTCTACCACGGTAACGTTAACTGCTTCGTCCAGAATTTGAACTCTAGTCACTGGTTTCATTTCTCACACAAAGCATGCCTTCCTTATTTACTCAACCCTTCCACCATGAGTAGAATGTGATGCAAGGTTAATTTTTAAGCGTAGAATAAATCATAGGTTACCTGATCAAGATTAAAGAACCTGTAATGGTTCATAGCTAATATATATATATATATATATATATATATATATATATATATATATATATATATATATTCTTTTATCAGGGACAGATTTGACCAACGCTAACTCCTAATTTAAAAACCATTTTGAGTCAACATACTTGACCGCTAGTAGAGAGAACCATCGCGCGTCACATTTCGGACAAGATCAAAGACCGCTGACGCCTACTAACCCACGTCACATGCAAAGCCAGCCAGCTAAGAACAACTTACACACACTTACTTCCTGACCCTTATCTGAGGGAAGAAGAGAACATATATATTCTAATCTACGGACTCTAACCTTTTAAAAATAATCGTCTCTCTATAACAGTGAAGGAGAAGGTTTTTAGCCGTAAAAGAGACGAGAGCGTAAAAAAGACACAGACGAAAGGTATTAGTTCAAATAAGCATATCACATCCTTGTAACCAGTTGTAATTTGAATGATAATAAAAAATATACGTAAAAGACAATTTTGTTGCGACTCAAACTTCTTGTTTGTTACTTTTAGAGTTTGTTTTCTTTTGTTAACTTTTAGTTTCAATTAAAAATTTCATTCGCTACTCTCCAATTCAGACTCGCTAAGCATACCCACTGACAAACTCAATACTATCCCAACTACAAACCCATTCTGTCCGACCAAATAGTTAAGGGGTGGGGGAGAGCATTTAAATCCATGCCTTTTCCAAGGGCATTACCCGAAATGAAACGCAATCTGCCTTGTCCAGGATTTTAAATTGGGTCGCCGATTCCATTTCCCACGATGATAACCGTTCCACTAAGCAAGCCTCCAAATATACTACCATACATGAGGAGAGTTATGAGTCCTCATTTATCGCATTGCTCACGCAGGACCAATCCAAAACAAAATATTTGTACCTTCTCTCCACTGGCAGAGGGTTGTAGTTGTAGTTGTTGTTGTTGTTGTTGTTGCCTTGTTATTTTCTTTTTCTTTTTTTTATTTTTACACCAACCATTGATATCCTTCAAACACCAATTTTATATCCAAGGGAGATGACTCCAAAATTTTCATCGATTATTTTGAGATTTTCTTGAATGACACGATTATCTGCAACTGAACGTATGAAAACTGAATCTTTCCCCGAGAACTCGACAACTTTCGGAATTAGATTGCAGTTTAGTGGGTTTCAGTTTTTATCTACATTTTACTCAGGGAAAATGTTGTCATTAGAAAAAAAATATAACTCCTTCGTGATGTACAGTTATCAAAAGGATCAAACTCATTTATATTTTTGTTTTAATTTATTTCTTTTGAAAAGAGTCGAAGGATCTTTTTTTTAATTCATTTTATCATTGAGAGTGTTCCACAATAAAGACACAATTTTCTCATCTTTACAAAGTGCAGTGTGGTAGGATTTTCTTTGTGTTTTTAATTTTTTTTATTTTTCTTTCCTTACCGTTTTATCCATGTTGACAAAAGATTTTTATCTCTTGCTTATTTTAACATCGAATTGAAAAATCTTCTTCCTTTCTCACTCCATATTTTTTTTGCCTCTTCACACTTGCAAGATACAACAAGCTGATATGCTGTAAAAATTAAAAAACAATAAAGAAAATCTCCAATTTTTGCTTGAGAAAAGACAAACACCGTATAAAATGCAAAAATAAAAAAAAAGAGATGATTTTCTTGCAGAGAAACAAAAAATAAAATAAAATAAATGAAATAAAAATTTAAAAATACAATAAGATAAAAGAGGAAAAATGAATCGCCATTCTATCAGTTATCACAAAAATAATTCATATTTTAGTTTATATCTATCGATATATCCATATTTTTCATCTGTTTGAAAAATTTGGTTGATTTTTTTTTATTAAGTTAGATTTTATAATCTTTAACTGCTCTTCAATTTTTGCGTTTTACTGTTTAAATATAATCAAACTAGCTCAAGTACCCATTTTTGCAAGACAAGAGGCCAGAATTTGAGTCACAGACCCAACGATATAAACAGGTAATGTTAAAAATCCTTTTTCCCTGTTATAAAATCCGTCTATTTTACAACTTTACATTCTATTTTACAATTAATTAAAAGATTACACCGAACTCACAAATACAGTGAGTATCCGAATGTCCTTTCGGGTTTAAGATTTAAATAAACATATTTCCTATTCAAAATCTTATTTTTCTATAATGCACTAACATCATTGTAAAAACGGAAAGAAAGACAAGCTCATTTACACACACACACACACACACACACACACACACACACACACACACACACACACATATATATATATATATATATATATATATATATATATATATATATATGGCGGGTAGGGAATAAAATAAATGAAATAAAAATAAGTTTAAAAAGAGCGGAAGTTCCCAGATACTCTGACAGACAGTTGGAACCACACATGCCTAGAAACGGACACAAGGGCACGAGAAAGAAACTCGTCCTCTTTCAGTTGTGACCATTGGGTTGGAAAGACCTATTTTTGCCTGCTACTGGTGTAAAAACCATGTGTCCCCTAAGCAGCACGCTGGTTTACTATTCCACCATTAGTAGCTGAGTCTGCTAATAGCAGCCGACATTATAGGATACATATTTTTTTAGTTTTAGATAAATCAACTCAGAACACATAGATAGGAATATCAAAAAAAGGATCAAAATCTCACTTACATAGAATTTATAATCTTATAATTTTTAAACCAATCAGCGAAGGACACATAAAATAGGATATTTTAGAAAAAGCGGATCAAAAACTAACTTGTCGAAAAAATTGCCACAGAAACAAAAATAGGTTCCAAAATAAATAATTTCTGTGAATCTGATAGGTTAAGATAGGTCAGGGGTTGCATTTTTGCCGACATCCGTGCATTTGAACTTAATTTGACCTATAATAAACTTAAAATATTTTACTTTGATACACTTTTATTTTACTTAAAGTATAAATGGCGAAGTCTTTTGTTCAAAGCAGACAGACCGACAGATCATCAGACAGGTACATCGGCATGATAGAGTGATGCCAGATGACCCACTAACATACACTACGGTTAGGAGAGTGGCTGAAAACTCGTTGATACCAGGACACACGCATATTCCTACACATTATGTATGTAAGTACCAGCCTATCTTATCCTTTTAATTCGGACAGACTCACACATATACACACATTTAATTTAACTGAGAACATTCGTGTTTTACACACACACACACACACACATGAACACCTTTTGTAAAATTATTGCCATTGTCAAATTGATAAGATATAAAGTTATTTTTATTTAAGGTTTTTGTTTTTTGTCAAATTTCTCGTGTCTACGTTGCTTGTGCAAATTTGCGTTGTATTATTGTGGAAATAACACCCGAATTTTTCCTTTTCGTGGAATCTCGGGAAATACTATTCTTCCACAACATCAATAACACCAAATGGACACCAAATCACACACTACGAAAAACATTATATTTTGACATATCAACCCGAAACAACTCGTATATTTTTAACACTTTGTCTGATAGACGCAACCATTTCATTTGGATTCATGAAGAATTTCTCCACCCACGGAACGGTTGTTGAACCCAGAAATAAAGTTAGAATTCTCCTTCCTTTTCTTCCTTTGCAGTCTTCACAGACAAGACGACAGCGAATTAAGATGGGATAAGAAGAAATTAACGGAATCAGATATCTAAAACCCCAAAACCCAAAATAGATGACAAACCAAACAAATACTCTATTACCGAAAAATCTTTTGTCGCCCCATAAATATAAATACAGTAAGTATTGAAAAGAATGCACAAATGTATCCCAACAGATAAAATATGCACATATTGCTCTATTAACAAGCAGTATGTAAATTGGGTACAAAAACGAAAAGGGTTTACTTTACGGATTGCTGAACATTAGTGTTATGGTCAAGGGGAGGTTCAAATGATAACACGACTCGGAAATGAGTGATAAGAAATATATTGAAAGAAAATAGTACATACATAAACAATAGCATGGAGAAGCCCCTCCTCAGCTTAATACAATCATGAATATTATCGTTCTTCGTGACGGCTTACCGAGACTGCTCAGAAGAGAGCTTAACCGGTACATGAGAGAGAGTCCGTCTATAGGGGAGGCACCCCAACAATTAGAATGGCCATAAGCATGTTGGTTTTACTGTTTAAAAGCGAGGTGAGAGATAACATCAATACTGTTCAATGAACAGAGGCCAAAGTGACCGAACATAGGTTTCTGAGGTTATCATCGCTTCATCATAAGAGCGAACACGCCTATTCACTTAGGGAGAGAATTATTCATTGTCTCCCAGCATTGCCACTACTGTCCTTCTTGAAGGATGGATTTGGCATTAAATAACCTGCAAAGGTTGATATGTCATTAAACAAAGAAACCTGAAACCCAACATTCCTTTATTTTAAAGGTTATAGCATCCAAATGATTGCTTTCATAAGCTATACAGTACTGAAGCCTAAACCTGGAATTCTAGAGCGCTTGCCTTTAATATTGCTGCTATTTCAGGATGAATAAAATCTTTTTAGTTCATCAGTTGTCTGCAGCCTATGCTTAAAAACTTTAGCCTTCACATATCCCCTGGGGAAATAATAACAAGGCGATATGTCTGGTGAATCAGTCAGCCAGATTTTGATGTCATCATTTTGCCATGATAGCCACCATTTCTGAAATTAGTTTAAACCACAAACGCACGATGTTCACCTATTCATCTCATAACAGCAACTGAAATGGTTGCTGCTGCGGCTGCTGAAAGACATTCATTGACGCCTGCTCGCAGCTACTAGTGCCTCTACAACAGCAATTTTAAATCTAGAATATTGTTCTGTCTGATAAATCTAAATTATAGAAAAAGAAATATAAATTATATTTTCATATTACAATAAGTTTATATTGTTTTTGGAAAATACGTATTTTTGATTTGGGATACTTGAGCGATTTATCAATTTAAAGATTTTTCTTTTTTGTCTTGTAGCAGAAGGAATTTCGTATTTTTGTTTGGCGCATAATTCAATTCGACCATTAGGGTCGACGCATAATTTCACCCAATCAGGATGACTTATCCTATTCAACCCGAACCACCTTCCGGGCAGCACAAATTGGGGAAGCCGTCAAACACACTCTCTTTGGCTGAACAACTTCGTTCGGTGCAGACGTCTCAGTGCCTGCTCTTCCATAGCAGCCACAACAGCATGGACACAATGATGGAAGCCGTCTAATTTATGGATCCCTTGCGTCTATTTCTCTTAGACCAAGGGTTCTCAGTTGAATATGAATTAAATGAATTCAATACGCCACACACAGGAACAACTTTACGTCACCCCCAAAATTGGCAATGTCGACTGCGATACAGAATTCCCGCTCCGACACCTAGTTACTTCACCTCTGAGCAACATTTTCTGGAGACATTCACGCTTCTCCCCGAAACAACCAGAACCACAAACTCACGGTGACTTCAGCGTTTCTCTCCTCAAACAGCAAACACGACTTTTGCTACACTTATGGCGAACATATCTCCCTCGCACATCCAACGACTGTTTTCTCAACTCTATCATAACTTCAAATCGTTCACTTACTTCTTTCCTTCCTACGAGACTTGCAGCATACATGTAAACTCTTTATTCCATGCTGCCATTAAAAACCTTCATGTAAAAGCTAACAGCATCTACGTCTTCTTACATCTTTATCCTCCTATATTAACAACAACAATTAGTGAGGGACTAACACACACGCGCAAGAACACGTTTCTTCGCTAAAAACGATAACAAACATTCCTTACTCACTAAAGTCTAGACTTTTAGTCTTAAGTGATAATGTGACGTTATTATTTCACATCTCCAGCTGGAAGAACTACATATAATCTAAATTTTTAATTTAGATTATTCATTATAATTTAATTAAATTTATTAGTCTTAATTTAATGCAAATAATCATTTTAGTAAGAAAAGTTGTTAATTTTTCTCTTGATGTTTGGAAATTTAAATTCTCGATGTTTAATTATGTCTCGCAGCAGCATGGCATCCTGCTCATTATTGCTCTTTTAGATACCCTTTGAATAAGAGCCTTCTTCTTTGGCAAGGAAAGTTTTTTAGATGTTACCATCTTAGATTAATAAGTTGGCATACCAAATTTTATGGCTCTACATCAGATTGTCTGCTGGCTCTATAGAATACGGACAAATTTTTCCCCAATTAATATAGTTTCAAGAAATAACATAAACACAAGAGAAATGCTCGTTCTCTGATAATTTTTCTTGAAAACTTCACAAATGAATATTGTCTTATTCTTTTTGTATCCTGACTACAATCTTTATCATTGTTTTTATCACATTCCAAATGACGAGTAGCATTTGTGTAAGTTTAACTTCATGAAAGCATCTAAAAAATAAAAGAATCTAAAAATATACTCACTATTGTTTCCCTATTAAAGTCTATTTTACCAGTGCAATAGTTATGTATTGTGGACTCTTTTTTTTGTTGGTGTTTTCTTTACACCAGTTAATATATGGATTGCTTTTAAATATGATCCAATGATGTTTAAAATCATTTTGTAACATTTCCAATTAATAATTTGCTCCCCTCTCCTAATCAGTAGATCATTTCCTTCTCTCTTCCCAGGTCCACTCTGGCCAGAAATGGTAGCGCCTGATACGGCCCTATCTATGGGTTAAATAGAATTAACGGCATACTTATGCTAAACTGAATTGTTTGACTAAACTGAATAGTTTGAAATAGAAATGGTTTTGACAATTAAACCGTACTTACATTTAAACTGTATGCTTATGCTAAACTGAATTATTTCAAATAGAACTGTTTTTTGACATTGAAACTGTATTTACTCTAAACTGAATTGTTTAATATAGAACTGTTTTGACATGTAATTGTGTGTATACAAAATCTGTACTAATACTAAATTGAATTAGCTGAATTAGAACTGCTTGACTAAACTGAATAGCTAGAAATAGAAATGTTTTTCATAATTAACCTGTACTTTCATTTAAACAGTGTGCTTATGCTAAACTGAATTATTTGATATTGAACCATTTTTGACATTGAAACTGTACTTACACTAAACTGAATTATTATATATAACTGCTTGAATAGTTTGAAATAGAAATGTTTTTTTTACAATTAAACTGTGTACTCATGCTAAACTGAATTGTTTTAAATAGAAGTGATTATTTACATAAAAATGGATTCAGCATTAAATAACCTACAAAGGTTGATATGCCATAAAACCCATCAAACCAAACCAAACCATCCTCCTCCCAACAGGTCAAACAGTACTTGCTCCCTTCTACTTGTAAACAGGTCGTTTACTCCCCTCTACTTTTCAATGGGCATTTGCTCCCCTTTGATGATCAACATGATATTTATACCCCCAACTGAATAAGCCTTCTAAGAGAGAGGAAGGGATGATCCAGTGAAATGTATGTGTTTATACAACTGTTGCAAATGACAGTAAGAGCAGCATATGTTCCAAAAGCAGTGTGCTTTTTGTATGAGAGGGTTGCTTGTAAGATACATTTTTAATATAACCTTTTAAACTTCTTAAAATGTGGCAGTGCTGACCTATGAATCAAGTTCTGGAATTTGATAAGTTTAGATTGACTGCTTTGTTGCATCTGGCTGCAAGAATATTAGACAACCAGAATTAGAAGATGGCTAAAAAGCATATTAACCAAAACATTGTGATAAAAACAAGAATGAGGATACTAGTTTTAATAATTCATGTAATATCTCATAAACTTTTTGGTATTACAGTTTCTTCTCACAATAATTTTTTTTTTTGTATTTTATTTTCAAAACACTAGATTTTACCAATGCATTATTTTCTCTACTCTCCAGATGTGGCACATTGAGTTTTTTCTTATTTCTTAAAATGAAAAGTTATTTCAAGGTTAAAACTTGAAGATATATAGAATAGTCAAAGAAATGTAATAGAACAACAGTATCCCACCATATAAAAGGAGTAATTTCAGAAGTACTTTGACCAATAGAAAATCATTGGAATAAGTTTGCTGAATACCAAAAGGGATTAATTTGAAGAAAATTAACATTTCCTTTATTGTTAATCTCTGTTTTGGTAAATACTGCTTTCGTCTTTTCAGTTTTTGAAATAACTCATATCTCTTTAAAATGTTACAGACTCTCACAATGAAAGCTAAGTCACTCTACCCAAATTATTAAAATCAATCTGAAATTTAATGTTTAAAATACATGGGTGTACTAGTCAGGGAAGCCAGCAGAGGGACAACCTTTCTAAATGCGAGCAATGCAGCAGTGAAATTTTGATTAATAGAAATAGGTATTTGTATTTTTATCAATAAAAAATTTCAAGCAAATCAACCCCTCTGTTTATCCTGTTTAACTTAAGAGTCATAATATGTCTTTGATATAAAATTAGAATAAAAACTACCAACTTTAAATGTATGGATTATTGATATTTAAGTGACTTTTATTTCCTTCCATACTTACTTAACCTCAGACCTAATTGTCTCCAAAATACTCACATTGTTGAAAAATCTCTGGCAAAGAAGCTAATACAATAGTCACACAATAGCTATGAAAATAAATTAATAGAAAAATTTATTTAATTTTAAGTGGAGTGCTAATGGTTATTAAGCCAGTCTCACAAATCAATTATGTCTGAATAATAAGTTCCATTCTCTTTTAGTTCTCCTGCTTTTCACCTTGTATTTGCCTAATCCCTTGTCACAGGCAAAATGTAATACAAGTTAACTTTTTTTAGTGAAGTATAAATGGTTTGTATCTAGAGTTTTCCTTCTTTTAGACCAGTAACCACAACAAGACTAAGGAACCCAGTTTGTCCTACTATTTACTCATAGTTGCTGAACCCTCAATAAAACTACCTTTGTCATTGGCCTAATGAGTAGAGTGTTCACCAATGGTCCAGAAGACCAGGGTTCAATCCCAGGTTGAGTCATACCAAAGACTCAAAAAATGGTACTTGATGCCTCCTTGCTTAACACTCAGCAGTATAAGGTAAGAGTCAAGGGTAAAGTGGAGCAATCCAGGGAAAGGAGTAGCACCCTCCCCTGCACCTTGGTGTTGTAGCTATTGAAAAGTGAGCCTTTGTGTCCCCCTCGACTAAAGTCCCTAACTTTACTTTACTTATTCATAATTCGGAGTATTATGCTTCTAATATTCTTGAATGCAAAGGATGGTTTTGGGGTTGTATTTGATAGCCACAAACTTGTTTGCTAAGTCGTTGAGATATGATTATAATCTATTTATCCTAAAATATTCATTTGTCTGTTTCTGTTGACAACATTTTTTCCAACCCCTTAAATAAACGATGTTGAATAATCCTCACCTACTTGATGATTAGAATGGTTTAAGTTTTACATTCTTTTTATTTCTTAAAACTTTTGTTTAAAAATACATTTGATATCAAAACTTGTTTACTGTTTGCAAACAAGACTGTATACAAGATTAAAAAAAACTGTAGAAATATTTAAAAAATAAAAAAGTCTGTATAAGACAGAATTTTGTTTATTTTGAAACACTCCCTGTTTCTGTTTTGTTAGTTTCTTTTTATTTTTGCTTAAAATGATTATTAATAATTGTCAACAGGAACAAGAAAAATATATCTAATGCATGAGAAAAGCATCACAAAAACAACTGTTTCATTTCAAATTGCATTAATTTTTATGCTGTAAAATTACATTAGAATAAAAGAATACAAATAATTTATTTATTAAAGACATTTCTAAAAATAATCTAGCTAGCACTTTATATCATGGAAATAGTCATTTATATCTGGATTGAAATTTTCAAGCTTCTTTTGTATTTGCTTGTTGTGGTGAGGTAAAATAAATCCTAATGTTTAATAAAGAAAAATTTCTATGTTTATGAGAAAGACTTCATATAGATTTGAATACATGATGTTATTACCACCAAGGAAGAAATGAAAAACAGAAGTTTTTATGCATTCAGTGATTGCAATCATCTATCACCAAAGCATTGAAATTACCAAAATGTTGGAGGCCTGTTATAGGAAATAGAATCGGCATTTCAGTTTGTGCTAATATCTGTTGGAAAGGCATGAATCCATCTCTTCTCCCCCAAACTATGGGTAAATAGTAGAACAGACTGTGTTCTTTAGCTTTGGTTTGGCAACCAGTTTAGGAGAAAGAAAACTCTGAATTTAAACAAGCTGTACTCCATTTAGAATTGACTTTGTGTTAGATCTTGGCAGTGGCAGAGGGGTCTAGTAAATACTTAGCAAAATGTTGGTTTTATCAATAGGACAATGGTCTTAAAAATTCTAATAAGCTGATAATGACTAAAATAATAAGATTATTAATGTTTTAAAGAGGTCCAGTCAGTCACCTGACTTGAATCGCATAATGAACTGAAAGTTTGAATTGTAATAAATGAGTCCAAGAAATCTAGCTAGTTTCAGAATCATTTATCAAACAACATAGACTTGCATATAAGTTGAAATATTTAGAAACTTGGTTGTATCTAAGAGATTACAAATTGTCATTTCTTGTAAAGGCTATACAGTTAAGTATTGAATCTTCTATCATTTCAGATTTTTGTCATAAATTTTTTTTGATCGGTCTCATGAGATTTGTTCAAAAAGTTTCAAGACTGAAGCTGTATTTACTAAAACAGAACTGAACAATGAAGGAAACATTAGTTTTATTCAAAACAGTCCTTGGACATTTGGCATATTTATTCCAGTGAGTTTTTTACTGGAACTTTTCTTTATCATCATATTTCTTCAAATCTTAATCTTGAGATGGAATTTCAGTATAAGAAAAAAAGAAAAATTCAGGGGGTTTAGTGAATGTGGAGACTGCTGCACTTGCGCAATCCAAAAATTGTTGTTCAAAATGTACTGAGACTGTTCCTCATAATGTTCTTCAAGATTCTAGATTCATCAATACATGGTGACATCATTTTATTATATAAATTGGTCAACTGTGCATATGTCTTTATCTAAATTTTCAATTTTGAAAAAAAAAAATTCAAAGTTTTAATCTCAATATTATTGACTACATCTTTTATGTTATTGTTTTGTTCTTTTATATTGAAATTATGTTTCAATTTTTAAGTTTCAAATTTGATTACTTTTGAATCTGTATTTAAAATAAACTTTTTGCAATATATCAGGTACTTTTTGCACTCACTGTATTTCAAAAGCAACTTATGATTTATTTCCAAGTAGAACAGAAAAAGTGACTAACGTACTTCTTCAAAAGGGGTTCCTAGTACTAGTTAAGATAAAAAGAATGTCTTGAAAAAAACTTTCAAGGAAATATGAATGCTTTCAACATTTTCTTGAAGAATTCTGTAAAGAGATAAGCAGGAAGCGAAAATGCTTTTTATACTTGGCCAGTATACCATTTAGAGATAATATTATGGATTTAAAGAAATTATTTACTAACAGAAATTTATGATCCTGACTGTTAAAAGAATTCTTATGTTATCCTCTATGTTTAATTCTGTTGGAATTTTGCATAGATTGATAAGGTGAAAGGTGATCTTTCAGTTTGGTCAGAACCTGACCATTTTATATCATTTCAGTATCCATGACTAACTACATTTCATTCACATCCAATATTATCTTAAATTCTGATACATTAACCTGTTTTTAGATATTAATATTTCAAATTTAGTATGAGTAAAATATCTGGAAATAAATATAACTTGTGACTTTTTGCAAATGATGTTGAACATTTCTGCTCTTTTTCAAAATTACTTACAGTAACATTGTATTATTCTATGAATTATTCATTTGAAAATCCTTTTTTTTTTCTAGAGTTGATTAACTAAGTGCATGATTCCTATGTTATGATTAAATCAACAAAAATGAGAATGCTGGATTGAGTATTTTTAGAAATATTGGGATGTATCAAAATTATTTACATATTTTTGTCCACTAAAAGTTTACAAGGAACTGTTTGAAAGCTCCTGTATGTTTTGTAAGCTTGTATAATGCTCAGTAAACCAAGACACTGATGGGGTCTGCAAGAATATTCAAATGCATGACTAGTAAACCAAGCGTGAAAATAAAAAAAAATGAAAAGATAGAAAATCTTACCCAAGAGATGAAAATCCTGCAGAGCATGAAGTTGATGGTAATAACAATTGTAGTTGGAGCTCTTGAAACAGTTTCCAAAATTTTGGTAAAGAGACAGAAGTAAATGGATGTAAGAGGCAGAATTGAGACCATCCAGACCACAGCACTGTTAAAATCAGCTTGCATACTCAGAAGAGTCCTGCAAACCTGTAAAGAGTTCTGGTCACTCAAACTCTAGTGAAAACTACCAGTTAAAACTGGTCTGAAAAACTTGCTTATGATAATACTGGACTGTCCTCCTCGTAAGATACTTGGAACTATTCTTAAAGTGGATGAAGGAAGAACCTAAACAAATCAACCAGAAGACAAGAAAATTAATAATACATAAAGCCTTACAGTTGTAAAATGACATCGACAGACTATATATGCCAAGAAAAGAAAGAGGAAGAGGACACATTGTTATTGAAGATAGCGCCAATAAATCAAGACGAGGACTCAAAGACGACATGAAAAACAACAAAGGAAGATGAATTGGAGCAACCAGAAACAGCACAAACAACACAAAGACAGAACAACAACATAATAATAAGGAAACAGAACAACAACATAGTAATAAGGAAACAGAAATGGGAAGAAAAACAACTGTATGGATACTTCAAGCAAACGAATGAAATCTCAAATGATAGGAGCTGGATATGGCTAAGAAAGGGAAAATTTAAGAGAGAAAATAAATCTTTTCTGATAGCAGCACAAAACAATCCTATAATGTCCACTAATGTGAAAGCAAAAATACATAAGACAAAAAGAATAGCTGGTGTACGTTTTGTGGTGATAGAGAGAAAACTATCATGTAATAAGTGAATGCAACTAACTAGTGCGAAAAGAATATTAGACTAGACAGGTCAGGAAAGTGATCTAATGGGAATTGTTCAAGAATCTAAATTTGGCCATAATGCCAATATCATACATGCATAAACCAGAATCTGTCCTGGAGAATGAGACACATAAAATTCTCTGAGATTTTGAGATATAAATAGGTCACCTAATCCCTGTCAGAAGACCAGACCTAGTAATAATTAACAAGAAAAGAAAACCTGCCAACTTGTGGATTTTGTTATCCCAGCCAACCACATGGTAAAAATCTAAGAAAATGAAAAGAGAGACAAATACTCGAACCTTTCCAGAGAACTGAGAAAGCTATGGAACATGAAGTTGGCAGAGATAATGATTATCATTGGTGCACTTGGAACAATCCCCAAATGATTGGTAAAGAGGCTGAAAGTGATGAAAATCAAAAGACAACCAGAAATCATCCAAACTACCGCGTTGTTAAGATCAGCCATAATACTGAGAAGAGTCCTGGAGATTTGAGGAGACTTGCTATCACTTAGACTCCAGCAAAAGTTGACTAGTTAACATGAAAAATTCACGAGAAAGATGTAATAATGATAATAAGAGTAAAACTCGTGAGATATCACAGTAACCACTCACTATGCTATCTATCATCATCATCATCATAATCATCATCAAATTGATCTTGTTAAGAAAGACTTATACCATTGTCTCTTATTGATGTTGCTATCCCAGATGATTACCAAGTGATAATGAAGGAGATTGAGAAAATTCCAAACAATACTGAACTAAATGTAGAACTATCATGAATATAGGGGTGTGCTTAGCACCAAAGTTATTCCCATTGTTATTGGTACACTGGACATCATACCCAAGAGATTTAAGATGTTCTGAGGATGGTTAGGCATTGCATAGGATACAAGTACACTTCAAAAGTAAGCTGTCCCCAGAAGTGTGCATATTTTGAGAACAAATATCTACAGTGTAAAGTCCTTGATCTGATGCAGAGTTACAAATAAGTCAATGCATCAAACTGGCACAAAATGAATACAAGAGAAAGGATGAATGGGTAGAAAAGGTGATCCCTTGGGAATAATGCAAGAGACTAAAATTTAACCATACTGATAAATGGTATATGTATAAAAAAGAGTTTGTCCTGGAAAATGAAATGCATAAAATTTTTTGGGACTTTGAGATACAAATGAAATGCATAAAATTTTTTGGGACTTTGAGATACAAATGAAATGCATAAAATTTTTTGGGACTTTGAGATACAAATGGATCACCAGAAGTCTAGGTTAATCATTAATTAACAAGAAGAAAACTTTTCATCTTGTGGATTTTGTTATTCACTGGATAGATACCCAGACTATACAAGACAGCTGAAGAAAGTTGTAGGTCACAGTGAAACCTAGGAACAATCCCAAAGAAAATGGAAAAAAGACTAGTGAAACTAAAGATTTGGAAAAGAATTGAGACTGTTTAGATCAGCAAGAATACTAAGATGAATCCTGGAGAACTGAAGAGACTTGCTGTCACTCAGACATGTGGATATTACTAGTTACTACTGGTGAAAAAAACTCCCATTTACATACTCATTTGACTCACTAGTTGTAGCTAATGACTAGAGTTTATTGAAACACTTCTACTCCTACTAATACTAATGTTAACAACAACAACAACAATGTTTATTGTTACAGCAGACCACAGAGTGAAAAGGAAAGAAAGAGAAAGATATACAAATACTTAGAGAACTGAAAAAAGGTGTGTAACATGAAAGTGACAGTGATACCAATTGTAATTGGTGCACTTGGAATGGTCCCCAAGGACCAATCTGAGGAAGAATTGAGACTATACAAATCACAGCATTGTTAAGATTGGCTAAAATACTTAGAAGAATCATGGAGAGCTGGGGAGACTTGCTGACACTCAGTCTCCCATGAAAGATCACCAACTAATGCTAATGAGAAAAAATATAAAGGAGTGTAATAATAATCCTTTATCAAAGCATTTTTTACAACACTTATTTATTTAAGTACCTTCATTTTTATTTATAATAAGCTGAGTAACAACTTCCTCTTCCTAATGAATAGAAAATGCCTGACAGAAATAGAAAGGCTCTGTCAAAATTCAACCTATATTCTTATGACTAGAAAGACATTGCAATGCAATGGTTATTGTCAATGGTTATGGAGAGAACATACACAAAATATTCTGAGAAATTGTTCTCATAAGTAACAATCTTAAGGATGAATATCTTTTCTAAACACATAGATTGCACCTTTATTTGGAGGGAAAAGGTCATAGCAAATGTGCTGGACAGCAACATTGATGTAAGGGAGATCAGACACCAGTCATACTTTGCCCAGTTAGCTGGGGCTGTAGAATATACTAGCTGCTTCATTGTAGAGAGTTAAGACCCCTCCCCATTGAGTGTCCTGGATATGACACAAAACAATCTGATGGTGAGGTTTCAGTAATACTGGAACTTTGAGGAATGTGGAGCATCCCTTCATTGCCATTGCTCCCAGGTCAAATCTAGCCCAGAGTAGTAGCACCTGATAGGGTTAAATAGAACTGAATAGTGTACTTATACTAAACTGAATTGTTTGAAAAAGAACTGATTTTGACATTGAAACTGTGTGCTTGTGCTAAACTTAACTGTTTGAAATAGAACTGTTTTTAAATAATACTAAACTGTGTACTATACTAAACTGAATTTGTTGAAACAGAACTGTTTTGACATTTAACTGTTTGTAAACCAAAACTATACTTATACTAAACTGAATTGTTTAAAATTTAATTTGGTGTTAAATGACCCAAAAAGTGTTGTTACATTGTCAAACAAAACAAACAACCAATCAACCAATCCAGTCATACTATTATGTTCACTTTGTACTAATAACCTTGAGGATAGTATGATTCCCCTGATAGGTTTGTCAGGAGACTGAGCAGAGTGGTCTCCCTTGTCAAAATGTTTTAGGAACCCTCCCACATCACATGTCCTTTTTGATCACATGACAAGGTAAACCAGGAAATCTGCTTTTTCACGAACAGGACTTGAGAAGAGCAGATGTGGTTGTTCGCTTCTCAGAGGACAGCACCTGGAGCCTCTCACCTTTATTTTCCAGAACTGAAAAGAGTGAGTGGTTCCACCTTTTTGCTTTAGGGACTTTTCTGTTATTTCCTTGAATGCTTGTAGTTCTTGCATCACATTGGGACAGAACTGGGGTCCCTACTTGTATTTTGTTCAATTAAATGTAATATTATAATAACTGATTTGTTCTGTTTCCCACCAAATATTCTGTGTTAGGTTACTCTCTTTAGGATGACCTAATGCATTATAAGGAATGAGGTGTTATTTATGAGTCAACACCTCATTAAAAACTATAGGTTCAATAGTACCACTACCGTTCTAGAAAGATTGCTTTGGCATTAAAATTACCTATGAAGGCTGATATACCATTTAACAGAGAAACCAAACCAAATACCTTTAACTTCTGACTATCCCAGGAAGACATCCAAATATTTCTTGACCATGTGAACTCAATTTCACCTTCCAAACAGTTCACAGTCAAACAAGATGACTACAAACGACTAGCATTGCAGGATATCCTGCTTAGTCACAATGAAGGGTTGGTCCATGACATTTAAATGCCGAAAGTCGCTGAACTATATTTAAGTTATGAGTCCAGTCAGCAATTGAAAAAACAAAGCAAAAAACAAATAGTATGGTCTTTTGTGTTTACAACAGGAAAAACTTGTCAGTAATGACTCAGAATGTTAAAAATAGGAAAGTTGTAATCAATAAAGTTAAGAATATAGATCACTAATGCTACTTAAATGATGACTGATATAAAATTGATCCAAAGTTTGTTCAAAGTGTAACAATGGTAATGCTGTATTTACTAAAAAAAGACAATGAGTGGAATGTTAATTTTCTTCAAAATAGTCACCTTAGCATTTAATAAATTTATTCCAGTTAGTTTTCCCGGAGTCAAAGCACTTCTTAAACTCCTCTTTTCATACAGGATGAAGCCTCATGATATCATTTTTTATTTTCTGGATGAGATGAATATCTTGTTTATAAAACAAGATAATGGAGCTAGCTGTGAGGAGTATATTGAGGTGGGCCCATTTATGAAATCTTGTGTTTCACCAATATCACTTGGTCCAAAAAGTATCTAAACTGGTTTTTAAAAATTGACTTTTTTTAGACATCAAAATCTATTGAAAATTTATTTGAAAATGAGCAATGAATCAACAAATGGTAGGAAAAACATCCTCTGAAAAAAAAAAGAATTAAATAAAAAAGAAAAACTTTTCTGAAAAATAATTCTAACTTTTCATTGTGACATATTTTTATTGTGACATATTTTTATTGTGACATATTTTTAAAGAGCGGGAAATTTTCGTCAGTCTTGAATCTTAATCTACTAATTTTATTTTATTCAGTTTCCATGGAAATAACCAAAATTAGTTATTGAATAGAAATGCCTGTAGCCTAGGCATAACCCTAGCATGGTATAGAATAGATTGGTATAGATTGGTATAGATTGGTATAGTATGGTATAGAAAGATTGTGTTAAGAGATCATGTATTGATTGATTCATTCATTCATTTCAAAGGCACATCAACCTATCTAGGGTTATTTTATGCCTAAAGGTTAGGCGATTGTATTCATTGTACATTCCTAGTAACATTTTTTCGGTAGTTATTTCTTGAAAAATGTTTTATTTATTTAGAGTTTTAACATCTTTTTGATCCTAACAGATGCTAACACACTGGTTTGGTTTGTCTCATTAAGTGCCCCATTTATACAGCCTTGTGCCACATCTAAGCAAAAATGCTTAGTAAATTACTACTCTGGTTTTGTTTGGTTTGATTTTATGGCATATCAACCATTGTAGATTATTTAATGCCAAATCCGGTTTATACATATCTATTAGATATATATGATTTGTAAACTTAAGTCAACAAAGTTAGATAGTTCCAAGTATTGCTACGGATAACTAACAACTCAATAAAGCATCTGTTATTTGTTTACACAGGATCAAAGGATAAAACAGTTCTTTTTCATATAATTCAATTTGCCATTGGTCATTTGTCTACACTCAGTTTAATGTCAAGCAGTTCTATTTAACCTATAGATAGGATCCTATCAGGTGTTACTACTCCAGGTCAGAGTGGAGCTAGGAGTGATGGCAATGAAGGAGTTCTCTGTATTCCTCAGAGCTCCAGGAATGGAGCCAAACCATCAGATTGTTTAATGTCATATGCAGGACACTCGTTAGGGAGGGCCTTACCTCTCTGAAGAGATGTAGTCGATGTATTCTACAGCCCCAGCCAACTGAACTGCTACCACATTGGGTCAGAGTTGACCTGGGAGTAATAGTACTAAAGAGGTACTCTACTCTCCCCAGATCTCCAGAACTGGAATCTCACTATCAAATGTAGTTTTGTGTCGTATCAGGATACCCCTGTGTAGTGATGGGGAGATCTTACCCCCTTAAAACTGGCATAGTAATCTGAAAAATAAATTCAGTCAAGAAAGGGTTAATGGTATATTTTTCTGACTTTTTTTTATCCTTGCAACTAAATACAACTTTGTTTTTTTTCTCTCTTGAAACCATTTTAAAAGAATCAGAAAAAATCTTTTTATATATTTTTTTTTGTTTTACTGCAAAGTAATCTTTTATTTCACTCTTGTCTGTGACTCTCACTGTTGGCTCACCATCAAAACTGGAAACATGTGTTTTTCTCTGGAACTGTCTACAGGTTCCAGGACAAGAGTTTGGCTCAAGTGGTAGAAGAAGAAACAGTGGATAAAAAATTTGTTGGTTGAATTCCAGATGTTGATATGATGTTTTAGAGAAGTTTACAGGCAAAAGAAGCAACACAAGAATTATACTTACTCCCTGGAGACAAATTAGAAGGTATAAAATCACTGATACACCTTTAATATAGCACACACACACACACACACACGTAAACACACGTAAACACATGTACTTATATGTATATTAATGTGTACAATCACAGACACACACACACACACACACACACACACATGTGCAAACACATAACATATATATTTATATGTATATTCATGTGTACAATCACACACACTCACACACATTTATATATATACATAAGCACATATACATATATATATATACACACACACACACACACACACACACACACACACACACACACACACACACACACACACACACATGCTCATACACAGACACACATATATATATATCCATACATACATAAACGCACGCACACACACTTACACACACACATACATGCATATGCACTCATGCACATACAGATATATATACACATGCATATAAACACACATATATACATACACATGCATATTTGCTCATTCACAGACACACATGTATTTATCCATACACACTCACACACATATGCTCACTCGCTCACACACATGCATATACCCATATGCACATATTGATACACACACACACACACACACACACACACACACACACACACACACACACACACACACTCACGCACGCACACACACACACACACACACACACACACACACACACACACACACACACACATATATGTAAACTGAAATATCAAAACCTTAGAAACAACTACTTAGTAATATATGATTCCTCCCATTACCTGAATATCATTAAGCTATGCAATATAGTATGGAGTCTATGATTTATTGAAATTATTGTGTGGGTAGAATATAACCACCTCCCTTCAGGTGGCAGGATGTGATACATGGTTGGTTTGATATGGGCACCCTCCCAAGAGGTTCACTCCTTGGGAGGGTTGTGACAAAAGTCATCCTAATCCAATCAGCATTAAGCTTTAAAGGGGGTATCTCAGACATCAGATGAGGGGCAAGTTTTGCCTGGGTGGACTATCTCCTAAGACTAGACTGATTAATTTTATCCCAGGTATATATATATATTTATATTTTATCCCAGGTGTATATATATATTTATATTTTAAAAGTTTATATTACAAAGGACATCATAGATTCAATAATTTTGTTGTTTATATTATATTATATTATATTATATGGTATGATATTATAGATTAGTTTTAAATAGATACAATATCCCTTATATAAATTAGTTTTATTCATTATTATTTTAATTATACTTAGATTCAATGATTTTGTTGTTTTATATATTATATTATATTATATTATATTATATTATATCATAGATTAGTTTTAAATAGATACAATATCCCTTATATGTATTGGTTTTATTCATTATATTTTAATTATACTTAGATTCAACAATTTTGTTGTTTTATTGACTTACAGAATAATCTATGACCAAAGATGTTATTTATCAAATTTTCAAACACAAAAAAGTGAAATCATCTTTGAACAGAATGAAGCAAGATAACATTGAATTGTGCAAAGATTTTTTTCATGTTTCATTTTAACTTTCCAATCAAAAATATTTTTTGGATGAAATAGTAAACAATAAACAACTGCCCCGATGATAGTTGGTTAGACCAAAATCTTAAGATCAATAAAATTCATCATACGAATATTTTGTTTTTATTCTATTTTTTATAAACTGTCAGATTTATCATCTGAAATCTTTAATATATATATATATATATATATATATATATATATATATATATATATATATATATATAAGA
This sequence comes from Sepioteuthis lessoniana, assembly GCA_963585895.1. Classification (NCBI taxonomy): domain Eukaryota; kingdom Metazoa; phylum Mollusca; class Cephalopoda; order Myopsida; family Loliginidae; genus Sepioteuthis; species Sepioteuthis lessoniana. The sequence continues at coordinate 72,555,546 of OY757929.1, forward strand.
GGGTCATTCATAAAATAAGAGGAATTTTTTTGATAAAAGCAAAGTTAATTTTTCTTTCCGAATCTTTTTCTATAACTGTAAATTCTACAATGTTTGAAATTGGTTTGTGGCAAACATTATTTTGATCTCTCAAAGATACTTGTTTTGAGGCTATACTAAATGGGGACAAATTAAATAGAGTGCTTCAGAATTGAACAGAAGTCTGTGATCAAATTGCTGCGGGCTGAGAAATGCAAAATACATGAAATTTTCCAAAGAACATATCACGTATACAGAGAAGCATGTTTTAATGAAAAAAAAAAAAAACAAATGGTCAAAACGTGGGTTTGCCACAATGAGCCAAAGTTAAAAAGACAGTTCACAGAGTGGAAACACACTGAATCTCCCATTAAGGAAAAGTTCTGACCATAGCACTCAGTAAAAAAGGTTATGCTGACAACCTTTAGGGCATAAAAGGGTTTATTAACAGTGGTTTCCTTGAAAAAAGTGTAACTGTGAACAGTGCTTTTTATTGTCAACTCCCAAGGCAAAATTCACCATATGAATTGAATGATATATATATATATATATATATATATATATATATATATATATATATATATATTAGATATTCATATTTAATTCATGGAATTTAGACTGTGCCCCTGGGTTTCATGGAGTTTTTTTTATATAATAGCTCTATCTAGATATTGAGAACTCTCCATACTATATTGCACTTGGTTCAACACAAACCCACAAAGTGATTTAGTGACAACTAACTCTGTTATAATATATATATATATACATATATATATATTCATGTATTTATTTATGTTAGATTTATACTTATTCTATCATTCCGTTGGTGTGAAAAAACCCAGATGATACAGTATATAAATCAAAAGAAACATTATACAAAATATATCTGGGGAAAAATTCAATAAAAACTATGATGATCCTGTTAGGCAAAACTGAAGTAGATTACTTCTGACTCTATAGGTAATCATAAATATATATGTATATATATATATATATTTTTGGTTTATTTGGAATTATTGCCTGAGTATATTCATTCTAGGATGTTCCAGGAATGTCCATAACTAGGTTGTATTGGTTTGAAGTCCACTCACTGGATGGAGACACAGACTACTTAGGCATTGTAACAGGTGTGCTGCAAGGACACGCATTAGTCCCATACCTCTTTATCATCTGCCTGGACGACATGCTTAGATCATCTATTGATTTAATAAAAGAAAACCTTTTCAAGCTGGCAAAAGAAAGAAGCAGAAGATACCCCGCACAAACAATGACAGATGTAGACCACATTGATGACATAGTGCTTCTGGCAAATACACCTGCCCAAGCCAAAACCCTGCTACATAATCTGGAATGAGCTGCTGCAGGCATAGGCATCCATGTCAATGCAGACAAGATGGAATATACGTGTTTTAATCAAAGAGGTGACATCTTCACACTAAAGGGTTGGCCTTTGAAACTCGTGGACAAGTTCACCTACCTAGGAATTAGTGTCTCATCGACCGGAAAAGACATCAATACATGACTAGCAAAGGCTTGGACAGCTATTGATAGACTACCGGTCATATGGAAGTCAGACCTGACCAATAAAATAAAACTTTTATGGTCAAGGGGAGGTTCAAATGATGACACGACACAGAAATAAGTAATAAGAAATATATTGAAGGCAAATGATACATACACAAACGATAGCTGGGAGAAACTTTTCAGCTTAACAATCAGGAATATTACCACTCTTGATAATGGCTCACTGAGACAGAACCGAGACTGAGTTCGAGATTGCGACCGAGACTGCGTCTGCATAGAAGAGAGCTCAGTTGGTCTATGTAACATGAGGACTAGTCCCTCTATAGGGGACATCCCAACAAAATCGCAGTTTTTTCCAAGCAACGGTTGTGTCGATACTACTATATGGATGCACTACATGGAGCTAACTAAGTGTATGGAGAAAAAGCTTGATGGCAATTATACAAGAATGCTGTGAGTAATAATGAACAAGCCCTGGAGGCAACACTCTATAAAACAGCAGCTGTACGACCACCTACCACCCATCGCGAAAGGGGAAGGTATGAATCCAATTATTCTCCCTCCAGCTATGGGTAAATAGTAGGACAGACTAGGTTCTTCAGCCTTTGTTAGGCAACTAGTCTAGGAGAAGGAAAACTCTGAATTCAAACCTGTTAAACTCCGCTTAAAAATTGACCTTGTGTCATATCCTGCCCGAGCGGAGGGGTTGGTAAATAGTACCACCCATCGCGAAAACTATCAAAGTTAGACGAAACAGACATGCGGCACACTGCTGAAGAAGTAAGGAGGAACTCATAAGTGACACACTCCTGTGGACCCCTTCACATGGACGAGTAAAGGCAGGACGACCAGCTAGAAACTATATACAACAGCTCTGTGCTGATACAGGATATAGCCTTGAAGACCTCCCGAGAGTAATGGACGTTAGAGACGGGTGACAAGAGAGGGTCAAGGAGATCTGTGCTGGCAGCGCGATATTATTATGATGATGATTTTTTCGATGTGACAGTAGAGAATTTAGTGAAGTCTGCAACATGTTCCACACACACTCCATAGGATTTTTTAAAAAAAGGCTAGAAACTCCTGGTGACTCCAGGAACATCACTGTCCGTGCATCCCACATAATCAGTAATATTTATCTTTAGGAATTAATGTATTTAGTTTTTTTTCAATTATTATTCGTCTTTCCAATAATTATTTTTTATCCTTTAAGAGTTTATATTATAAAAGCCTTATCATCTATTTTCTTCACATTAATCACTTAGATTAGCTTCAATCATTATGAAAGTTGCCCCCAAAATTTCATGTAGTAAAATCTGAAGTCTTCCAATCTTGTGACCCAAATCACCACAGAAGTTCAAGTCTGTGAGGATAATATGTTAACCATTGTAAGTTATTCACCGCAAAGAAATATTTAGGAAGATGATTGAGTAATTTGTTGGGTTATCTATAAAGATGAGGTGCCCGTGGTGTAATAGTTATCGTCGTCGGAAATGGATACGGTGACACGAGTTCAAATCCTGGACGAGACTGATTGCATTTCACATAGCACTAATACCCTTTGTCATAGTATGAGTTATTTCCCCCTAGATGCACCCTCAGAAAATAAAGATAATAATAGTTTAGAACAATAAACGAGATAGCCAACATGGCTACTTACACATCGTATCATTACTTGTTTCTATTTTATACATAATGTACTGACTATCATAGAGCCATAATATTACACCCTTGGGAAAGGTATGAATCCACTTATTCTCCCTCTAGCTATGGGTAAATAGTAGGACAGACTGGGTTTTTCAGCCTTGGTGAGGCAACTAGTCTAGGAGAAGGAATACTCTGAATTCGACCCTGTTAAACTTCACTTAAAAATTGACATTGTGCCATATACTTCCCGAGCAGAGGGGTTTGGTAAATATGATAAAGAGGACAGACTAAAATGAAAATGGAAACGGTATATCAGAATCAATTTGAAGGCCATTGATAGTGAGCTTGTTTCAAGAAATTTGTACCGTGCCAAAATCAGTCCATTCTAACAAAAACACATCTTCATTAAAAGAATGAATTTAGAAAAACTGAACAATTGTTCAATTTGATATTGTTGAAAGATTGTCCCTCCAAAATATACCAATTCCAAAAGTATTAGAATTGATTAACATGCACCAAGATCTTGGTAAAGCCTTCCTCATTCAGAATTAAACGCATATGAAGCCACACTAGTTTGATAAAAACAAATGGTAAGAAAAAGCTGACAATAAAGTGGTCAAACGATACTTAAATTTATAGGGTTAATCAAATGTATTTATAGGATTTATCAAAAGCATTTGTTTTATATATATTCACCAAACTCATCTGCAAGATCAGGATACAAAGTTAATTTATAAGAGGAGTTTAACAGCTTTGAATTCAGAGTTTTCCTTCTCCTTAACTGGTGGCTATGCTATGGTTAAAGAGCTCAGCCAGCCCTACTATTTACCCATTGCTGGAGAGCGAATAGCAAGATCCATCCATTTCTCATGGTTATCAGCACTATGAGAAATGCAGTCTCGTCCAGGAATCGAACTTGGTTTGCTACGACCATCTTTTACCATGATAACTTATTTCACATTCATTTTAAAGGAGAAATGAGAAGCTAAAAGTTCTGAATGTTTTCGATTTTGTTTTAACGGTGTTTCAAATTTAAATTTGAGTAACCTTAGATTTTAAGTTAGATCTAAAAATAAAAAAAAACAGGCTTCAGTTAATTAACTCTTGTAGTTTTAAATCTAAGTCTTTGCTACTATTTGCTTCCATACTTGCCTCTATGAAAAACTTGTTTGTGATGATCTCAGGATCTATAAGTGAGTTTCTGCCTCACCTATGCTTCTATGGCTCGTCATTATGTCTCACAATTATTGATCCCTCGTAAAACTGACTGATGACTCTAGGTGTTTCTAACAGGTGAGTCAAACCAGGTATTTATAATCGATTCCTACATATTCAGAAGAATGAAGCACCTAAACAACAATCAATATACAATTTACAATACTAGCATAGTTCACATCTAAATAATGGGATTAATTACTTACGGAGGTGCCCGTGGTGTAAGGGTTATCGTCAGAGGAAATGGACACGACGACACGAGTTCAAATCCTGGATGAGACTGATAGCATTTCACATAGCACTAATACCCTTGGGAAAGGTATGAATCCAATTACTCTTCCTCCGGTAAATAGTAGGGCAGACTAGATTCTTCAGCCTTGGTGAGGCAACTAGTCTAGGAGAAGGAAAACTCTGAATTGAAACCTGTTAAACTCCGCTTAAAAATTGACCTGGTGTCATATCCTGCTCGAGCAGGGGGGTTGGTAAATATGATTAATTACACATGGATTTGTAGCAGAAAGAACTTCGAATTTTTCTTTGGCGAGTAAATTAACTTGACCGTTGATCACGTCTGATATTTTCACCCAATGAGGATGACTTATCCCATTATGCCCGGACCTTTCCCGTGCAGTTCAAAGACGGTAAAAGAGGGCTAATCTACCTTCCTCAAAATCTTTCGAGCTGGATGGACGTACTTCTGTCCGCTCATTTATCAGCAACAACTCACCACCATGAGGATAGAGCCGCCTGGTTCATGGACCCTTTGGGTCTATCTAATTAGACCCAGGGGTTCCCAGTTGAAAATGAATTAAACGTATTAATTCCGCCTCTGACAATTCAGCTACTTCATTCCTGGACGACCCTCTCTGGAGACCTTCATACTTCCCTTCTTCGGCAAACAGTACCACATATCATGGCTGGATATTTCATTCCTGATCTACCTTCTAATTCATGGACCTTTGGGTATACACTTCTAGACCTGGGTTTCACCGTTGACTACGAATTAGACGAATTAATTCTACCTCTGACAATCCAGCTACTTTATTCTTGGACAACCTTTAAAGAGACAGCGATTACTTCTCTCCCACAGCAACCAGGACCTCACATCTACGGCTGAACATTCACTTCTGTTCTAAAATCAGCAACTCAATATTTGCCATGTCTACAGTGATGCATATATCGCTCCGACATTTAACTGCTGTGATTCTTTCTCAACTTGATAATTATTTTCTTCCTTCCTACGAGACTTGCAGCATAAAGATACCCTTTATTCTGGCTGCCATTAAACCTTCTTAAAAAACCCTTCGATATCTCGTTCCGATTAATTATTTTCCGTGAAGGTAAACCCGTTCCACTTCTCTGTTATAGACTGACACTTCTGCCAAAGATCAGAGTATAGTATGTGTGTACTCTGCCTAGATCAAAATGTTTCTCCCTGAGAATTCTACTTTGTATCAGAGTGTAGCAACTAAAACTTTGAGCTGGAATCCGAATGTGATATCTTTTCTGCCACCACAGAATATGCATAGAATTATAATAAATTTATCAAAGAAAAAATATCAAAGGAAAAATTGACATTAGACAGACAATAAACTCATAAAATTAAAATTATTTTAACCTACTTACGTAGTTTTGAATTGATAAAATCTGAATGAAGTTTCAAATTTTAAAAAAATTAATAAATATTGAAATACAATTTACCGAGCTTCTGTACTAATATTCAGTGGTCAAATTTCTGTTATTTAAAGTTTTTGAAATATACTAGTAACGCTCTTAGGAGTAATGAGAAATTCTGTTTTTATCATTTACTTTACCAAAGCACTCACTGAGAAACAAAAACCCTACCACAGGTCTGCTGGCCTAACTTTCTAACCATTATACCACATGATGTCCACGAAATATTCTCTTGTTAATGGCAATTAGTAATGTTACCAAACAGTGAAAATTATCATAACTCTATAGTGAGATTAAGTTGTGTGATCAATAAAGCCACTATATATATATATATATATATATATATATATATGTGTGTGTGTGTGTGTGTGTGTGTGTGAGCCCTTGAGTGGAAAATTGCTGGCTACCACATACGCGTAAATGCAAAGCTCTTCTCATGAATTGAGCACTCCGGTAAGCGTATATGTAAATGAATATACATACGTAAAAAATGATAGCTTTGGGGTACGATATCCGACTGATATAACGTCAACAGGGTTTCGATCCTAGCTTGAAGCATCTCGTGTGTCTCGCCGTATCGAAGAGTTGTAACACAACGAAACAGTCTCTCTGTGGATAACAATATATATATATATATATATATATATATATATATATATATAACGTGCGCATACACACAAACTCTCTCTCACACACACATACACACATTCATACATACAAATATATATATATATATATATATATATATATATATGTCTTTATTAGTCATGTTGACTAGTCTGTCTATTGAGTAATGAGAAATTCTATTATGATAACACTAAGTATTAACCAAGTAAGCCGAGTAAAGAAAAAAATAGGTTGAAAAAAGGAAAGAGAGGATAATTTAGAAAGAGAAATAGAAAAAGAGATAAAGAATACGCTGAACAAAGAGAAATTGAAAGAGAGAGAGAGGGGGGAGAGAGGATCCATACATATATAATGGGATTATTTATGACAAGATCTATGCTATAAAGTTACATTGTGTTTTATATATACGGAGATTGTAGGAAGGGAAATGCGTTTTTTATGAGATGATCGAGGTGTCCGCAAAAATTGCCTATATCAAATGTTGAACTTTTAATAGCAACAACGAAACTAGTCATTTTACTAAATAAAATGGTGGCTGCTTCTTAATGTATTTTTGTTAAAGGGATAAAAAAAATCAGGTCGAAATGAAACTAAAGTTAAATTTCTTTTACCATAACTATCGATAACTTAGAGAGGCATAATTGACGTACAAGACAATTTAGGGACAAGTGAGTCTCTTCTCTGCCCTGTTGGCTGGATTATACTCTAACTGTATCTTCTGCAGAGGGATAAGAACCCATCAAAAACGTGTGTCCTGAGTATGACCTTAAATTGCATCTGATTGTGAGGCTCCATTTCTGGAAATCTGTGGAGTATGGAGTACTCCTTCATCGTCATTACTCCCAGGTCCACTCTGACCCGGAATGGTAGTACCTATTAGGGCACCTCTATGGGGCAAATAGTTCAGATAGGAAACAATTTGTATTTGATTGGAATACTTGATATGATTCAACCATGAGCAAAGAAACTCGAGAAATAACACAAAAATGTTGATAGATAGATAGATAGATAGATAGATACATACATACATACATACATACATATTGAAATAGTGATAGATAGATAGTATGAATAATATTGTATAGATAGATCATATGAAAAATATAGGATAGATAGATTGATAGATGAGGCATATTATAGATGGTTTGTTTTGGTTTTATGGCATATCAAACATTGTGGGTTATTCAATGCCAAATACGGTTTATTCATCTACTAGATATATGATTTGTAAATGTAAATAAACATAGTTAAATAGTTCCAAGTATTACAATGTATAACAAATAATTCTGTTAAATATCAGTCATTGGTTTACACAGTTAAATGAATATCAAACAGTTCTATTTGACTCATAGATAGGACCCTATCTGGTGCTATCACTCTGGGCAAGAGTGGATCTGGGAGCAATGGGAATGAAGGAGTAATCTGCATTCTCCAGAGCCTTACCATCAGATTTTTTATTGTCATATCCAGGACATTCTTTGCGGAAGTCTTACCCCTCTGCTGAGATTCAGTTAGGGTATTCTACAGTCCCAGCTGACTGGGCTCTCATATTTGTAGAGTCATTGTTTTTATACGTGTACATGATGTTAACTCGGAATGAAGTCCTGTAAAGAATATATACTTTTGGTAGACTCTAGCATAAATAATAATACTAATAAAGCTGTGGAGTCATAAATAGTCTCCTCATAAAGCAATTTTATGAGGATGCTATTTCCAATATTATTTTTATGGTGAACAATTTCCAGGTGTTGTCCTTTTTTTTGTGGAAATTATCTAATAATAATTACCAGTTTTGGTTCGACTTTTAGTTTCTTTGCCATCATCCTCGCATTAGTTCATGGGATTTCCTCTGAGCAGAACTACTAAAATATAAACTCTTTAACATCCATATTAATTAAATGCATTAACAAAGAAGGAGATTGCGTTAAAAAATAAATATTTGCTTATGAAAATAAATGCTTATATCCTCATTTGACATTTTGATTAAACTCCGTATAAACCAATACAAAGATGCCTAGAGAAGATCAATGTATTTTTATGGAATATCCCTTGTGTTTCATCTTTATTAAGTATCCTTTGATGATGGCCTTGTGTCAGACTAAGTTAAGCCTTGATGATTACTCTATAAATCTACACATTACATTCTCTTTTGTTTCTCAAAATTGGCTGAGTTAGCTGGGGCTGCAGAATTCACCAACTGCATCTTTGAACAGGGGTGAGACTCTCCCAATGAGTGTCCTGGATAGGACACTAAACAATTTGAGGGTGAGGCTCCAGAAATGCTGGAGATTTGGGTAATCCAGAGTACCTCTTTACTGCTATTGCTCCTAGCTCCACTCTGGTCTAGAGTGGTGGCACTTGATAGGTAGGGTCCTATCTATGGGTTAAATAGAACTAAACAGAGTACTTATGCTAAATTGAATTGTTTGAAATTGAACTGTTTTTGACATTTAAACTATGTACATATGTTAAACTGCATTGTTTGATATAGAACTGTTTATATGTATAAAAATGGATTTGGCATTAAATAACCTACAATGGTCGATATATCATAAAACCAAATCAAACCAAAATCACTTAATTTGGTGTTAAATGACCCAGAAAGGGTTGATTCACCATAAAACCAACCAACCAACCAACCAACATTTCTTAGAATACAGTGCCAACTTATTGATTTAGCCATATACACAAATCTACACCAGAATGCCTATGACAGAATAGTTTTGTTGCTCAGATAATTACATCTGAGTTCTATATTCCCTCATTATCCCAAGGTAATGGCCTTGTGCCAGACTAATCTAAACTAAGGGAATAGCAAAATGAATCTACACAGTGCATGCCATTTCATAACTCAAAACTTTTATCTATTTTTGAGGAATAATTAATCTCAAGATATCAGCTGAATTTTTATCTGAAATTTTCACTGCATAATGTTTCACCAATCTGATTAATATTCAGCACTGCCAAGAAATTTGGTTGAAAAGTAGATGTCTGGGGTGTAAAATAAATACTTTTTTCCTTATTAACCTACAGACTTATTAACGTATCAAATATCTATTATTGTAACTTTTTCATTCAGTTATTGTTGTTAGTTTACTCTTTCTTTTTTAGTCTATTCAATAATTCTTCATCCTCTCCCTTTTTATACTCTTTTTATACTCTTTCCTTTTTTTCTCTTTCTTTTCTACATCTTCCCTTCATGTTTTTATACTCTTTCCTTTTTTTCTCTTTCTTTTCTACATCTTACCTTCATGTTTTTATACTCTTTCCTTTTTTTCTCTTTCTTTTCTACATCTTACCTTCATGTTTTTATACTCTTTCCTTTTTTCTCTTTCTTTTCTACATCTTCCCTTCATGTTTTTATACTCTTTCCTTTTTTCTCTTTCTTTTCTACATCTTCCCTTCATGTTTTTATACTCTTTCCTTTTTTCTCTTTCTTTTCTACATCTTACCTTCATGTTTTTATACTCTTTCCTTTTTTCTCTTTCTTTTCTACATCTTCCCTTCATGTTTTTATACTCTTTCCTTTTTTCTCTTTCTTTTCTACATCTTACCTTCATGTTTTTATACTCTTTCCTTTTTTCTCTTTCTTTTCTACATCTTCACTTATTTATTCAATATCTTATTGATACTTCCTTTTTTTTTTCCGTGTATTTTTTCTTTTCTTTTTCTCTCAGATTTCTCTTCTTTCTTCATCGATCAATATCTTAATTCATTACTAATATCTTTTTCATTTTCATTCATTCCTTCTTCACATTATCTTTTCTCTAGTTTTCTATCATTCTTTCATTATTATTTGACTCTTCACTCTCTTTTTTTTTCTTTTACCTCCCATTTTACTTTCCTCCCTTCACTTTCCACACATTTTTGCTCTTGTCCTTCCTTCCTTCCTTCCTTCCTTCCTTTCTTCAATCAATTCTTCTTTCACCTATTCAATGGTTCTTCACTCTCTTTCTTCCTTGTACTTTTCCAATCTACCTTCTTTCTTTTCTTCATATTTTCTTCAAAATTTTTTTTTTCCAACCTTTCTTCAGTTCTTTTTTCTTTGCAGTTTTGTTTTTGACTCTCATTCTTCCTTTCACCTTACCTACCTGCCTTCTTTTCTATGTACACTTCTTTGCTCAATTCTTTCTTTCCTTCATTCCTTTTTTCCTCACTTGGTTCTTAACTCACACTCTTCTTTCTACCTTCCATCTTTTCTTCTTATTCCTTCATTCATTCATTTCTTTCCTTCATTCTTTAAGATTCCCTTCTCTCATCCCTTCTTTCATTCATTCTTTTCCAATTTCTTGCTTCATTCCCCCCCCCCACTTTCTTTTTTATTTGTTTCTTTCCTTTTCCCCTTTCTTCACTTCCTTCATTTCTATTTCTCTTTCCTTTAGTCTTTCCCTCTTTCTTATCTTGCTCTGATTGTAAGAACTAAACTAGATTCTCTGTCAGGATTACTAAACATCAAATATGAATGTCAAGAGGCTTTTTTTTCTTCTTTTTCCATTTTTTCCCATGGGACCTTACTTGTTCTCCATTACCACCAACCCTATCAGAGCTGCTTGGCCAAAGTGACAGTTCTAGAAAATGGAAAATAGAAAACACAGAGGAAAGTGTGGGGCTAGAGTATGTCAGTGGAATATTGCTAGTAGCTTATGAGCAGTCACAGATGCTCCCCACCACACAACCTCCCAGTCAGAAACTTCACTGCTCCAAAGAATCTTGATCTCTTTCTCCACAACCAGCTACCAATGTTCTGCATCTCTGCTCTTTACTTTTCTTTTCTAGCTCTGATGCTCACTGGAAGAACAACCGAAGAATCCTTACAATTGATGCCCAAACTCTTTGGACTCTTGTAATGTTCTAGGAATCCGAAGAACAAAAGCAAAAATCAAAGACATGTGACCTCTCATTTCAAACATCATTGGATAATTGTGTTTGCCTCGTTTGACATCATTCTGACTGTCAGTTATCAGAAGTCAAATTTCCAAATCATATTTCTTGAAACGTTTAATTTGTTTTGGTTTATACATTCTCACATATTTGTTGTCAAAGTTTACGGTGTGAAAATAAAAAATGTTAAACCAGAAACTTTATTGACATCCAAGATATTTTCTATAATGTGTAATATGAAATATTTAGTACACAGTAAACTAATCAACAGCACCTGTTTAAATTTCATTTACTTCATAATTCAAAGAAATGAGTTGATATGATAGTTGTAGTCATAGAAAATAATGAGTCAAACTCACTTTGAACTATTGCCTTTGGAAACGGCATAAAACTCTTGGTTATGGGTAAATAGAAGGGTAAGCTGGGCTCTTTTACCTTGGTATGGCAACTGGTCTGGGAGAAGGAAAACTTTGAAGCCAAACCAGCTGTACTCTGCTTAAAAACTAACTTTATGCTGCAGACAGCCTGTGTTAAAGAAGTTTAGTAAATGCATTAATGGAAATAATAAACCAACACAGCTTAGAAGAAAATAGAAGGGGAGGTTGTGTAATGGTTAGGATCATTAAAACTGAAACAGGAGAAAAGTTAATGAAACCAATGAATGAAAAGGGGATGATAACGATTGAAAGTTAAGGAGCAGATATTAAATAATAAAATGATAATTTATTCAGATAAAGGGAATATTTTGTTAAGCAAATATATTTTTGTGTTTTTATTTTTGTGTCCTTATATTTTGATTTTATTTTTCAATAAATAGATTTTGGTTTCTGTTTAGTTTACATAATAAATAACTGACTCCTTGAAATTATAAATATTTATTATATGAAAAGGACAATATATTAGATTGAGTCATAAATAATTTTTAAGATAGGCAACATTTCTTGAACCTCAATGAAACACCATTTTGGGGGTCCAACTCAAGATTAGGAGAAAAGAATCAATATTCATCAGTGGCGGGGGTTCCTCATGGTGTAATGGTTAAAGCACTGGACTGTGGAATCGTAGTAAGCAAGTTTGAACTTCAGTCATGCTATTATGTTTACTTTCGGACACTTGAGAAAGGTATGGACCTCCTTATCTCCCCAGCAGTGGGTTAAATAGAACTACTACTGTTCTTCAAGGAGGATGGTTTTGGCATTAAATAACCTATGATGGTTGATGCCATTAAACAAAGAAACCAAATCAAACCAAATCCATATTCACCTGTCCATCTGACATTAAATCAATAAGAAACTTTATAGAAATCTAATAGAATTTCATTGCAAAATAATTTTGAAGTTAGTAAAATAACAAAAGGAAAATTACTTGAAAAATAAATGAATGGAGAAGTGAATGATCTGTTGAGAATAATTGAAGTAAAGAATATGGAAGAAGAAATGAAGATTTTTCTGAGGAATTCAAAGACAATTGGTTTGTGATTCAACAAATTTTTATTGTCAGGGTAACAAAAAAGGAACACGATACAAAAAGAGGAAAGATGTAAATTAGAAAGTTTTTTTATGCTATTTATGTGAAATGACTAAAAAGGGACCGAGACTTTTTTGTGAAATTGTTAAAAGAATGTAGCAAACCAATTACTTTGGAATTTATCCTTTAGTTTATGTCATGGAAATGTCTATAATATGTGAAAGCTTTTTTCTGTTTATTCTGTGTAGCATGCTAAATAGTCTTTTGAAATTGTGTGTTTGCAGAGGGGACAAAAATTGTGATTCCTTTAACTGAATGCTGAGAGAGAATACGAAATTCGTGTTTTACTCCTTAAGTACATAAATGTGTTGTTATGGCCATGAGGGTGTTGTCACTTCCTAATTGTTGTTGTAAAAGTTATCTAGATGGAAAGGAAGGTTATCCCATATATATATATATATATATATATATATATAAGGTTCAGCTGAAAAGTTCTTTGGCCAACCAAGGTACTCACATGGAATTTGACCAAATGAAGTTTATTTTTCAAAATAGTCCACTTTGCTATTCATACAATATGTCCATTGATGTTGCAGTGCTTTGATCCCATTAATCAAAAATGTCATCAAGGGCATGAATAATATTAGGTTATACAAACTTTTCAGCCCATGAACTTTTTTAGCCTATCCAAGTATATATATATATATATATATTAACTGTTTAAATTCTGTTCTTAAATATTATTTTGATAGTTGTTGTATAAATAATTCACATTCCTAATGATTAAAATATCCCCTTTGTTTATTTTTTAGCACTTCTTTCAGAATTTGATTTTGAAGTTTACATACCCCTAATCATGAACAGGAAAAAAGAAAGTGATACGTTTACTTTTTTGCTTGTGTTCAAACGTTGACATAATGCTTCTCAAACACTTGCCCATATCAACAGGGCATAAGATCCGCTTGTGATCGGTCAGTACAGTAATGCTTTCAGAAGTTTTTTAGTGGTGATACACATCTTGAAGATAAAGAAGGTAAAGGATTGGTGACCAATATCTCAAAACACTTGTTGAACACAACCCACATCAAAGTTTTGGAAGAATGACTCAGGCAATGCATTTCAGCATTTCAACAATATTAGATCATCTAAAGAAAATTTGCCATTACTCCCAGGTCCACTATGACTCGGAGTGGTAGTACTTGTGTAGGGAACGAATAAATAAATAAAAAAATTTAAAATTAAAAGAAAAAGAAAAAAATGAATAAATAAATAAAAAGAAAATTATTAAATTTGCAGAAAACTCCCAGAGGTCCATAATAGGAAAAGGGAATGACGCATGCATAAAAAAAGAAAAAAGGCATTTCCTCTTGACAAAGGGGACAAAGTATTCTTTCTCTTTCAGGCAGTGTTTGTTGAACCAACAACCCTATTTTGCTGTTTGGGTTTTTGGGCACCACGCATACATCTTTGGATGTAGCGTCGGTTAGTCCTTTCACCCAGTAGCAGCCCTCTCTCTATCAGTCAGCATTATGCTGAAATATACAAGACCCATGAATGAACTGTAAACTAACTCTTACCGGACTTTGACAAAACTTCCAAAAGAAAACTAACCCTTATGGAAGCCCGAAATACCAAATGTGGACACCTACATATATGAAACGAATGAATGTATTTTTTGACACCTTAACTAGGGAATTCAACCATTTGAATGTATTCAGGAAAAACTCCCTCATCCATGGAATGGTTGTTGAACCCAGTAAATAAAGGAAAGTATAAAAGAAACGTCTTTGTCTCTTATCTGTTGCTGTCTTTTCTTTTGTATAATTCTTTTGGGACTTTCTTTGGGCAAGGCATTGCGCCGGCCAGTCAACGTTGGGTAAATAATATAACCAAAATATGGAGTCAGATATCTTATGGCAACACCGCCTTGCCCTTAGCCCCTGACCTTCAAACCTCAAACCCCACACTTGTTAGGGTCCTATCTATGGGTCAATAAATGGATTCCACATATACTCAGGGAAACTTAAAGAATTCAATGTTTCAAAGTGTGTTCAGTGCTGTTTCTGCAACACCCTGATCTGTTTCTTGACTGAATAGAAATTTGAGATGAAAAATGGTTCCTTTATGATTATCTAAAATGATCATTTCAATGGCTTGATCATACCAAAGACCTAAACACTTTCTTTCAAAGCTAAAATTGCATGAACTGTCAGGTGTTTTGCCATTGGCATTGTCCATTAAAGCTTTTTGGATTCTAACCAGAACATCACAGCAGAACTTTATGGCCAGCAACTGGATGACATCATTGTTCAGTAAAGCAAAATGCAATTGGCACTGGTTAATTGATGAGTTCTAATTTTGCTTCATGACACTGCTTGGCTACATCTTGCTCGGATGACTATATACGGCCATGTGTTGCCAGGATGACGCTACAAAAACTTACTGCATTGAGATAGGAGATTTTGACACATCCACAATATTCTCCTGATCTATCACTCTTCAACTATAATTTTTCACAAGTATCTTGACTCTTTTTTACCATAAAAATATTCCATTCCAAAGGAGAAGTAGAAACAGAATTTAAAGATTTTTTGACATTAAAACCTCTGAAGATTTAACCTTGTTAATCGATGGCAGAAATGCATAGATGTTCAAGAATCATATTTTGACTAATTAAAAAATGGTTTAAATTCCTTAATTCTGGAATAAAAGTTTATTCTAAAAATGGAAATTATTTTCCAAACAACCTGATAAGATAAAATATAAAATGTGAAATACAAAACACTAAGAAAAATATAAACAATCACTTATGTTAATATTTTTTCTAAAATTTCTTCTTTAATGTCTCGGTGTATTAAGAATAAATACTTTGACTGTATCCCCTGCAGAAAGGTTCAGATCTCTCCAAAAGAGGTTCCAAACTGGATCTGATGGTGAAGCTCCAGTTCTGGAGATCCTGAGTGAGTGGAATATTCTTTCATTGCCATTACTTACAAGTCCACTCTAACTCAGAGTGGTAATACTTGTTAGGGTTCTATCTATGGGTCAAATTGATCTGTTTGCAAATTATTAGAAATGTACAGGAACACTTGATATATAACTGTAAATTCTTTGAATTAAGAATTGTTACTTGAAATCAATAATTATTTTCTAAGGATCATAATTATTTTTTACTTAAATCGCTATAATCAAATAGTTTGATTTGATTTGGTTTCTTTGTTTATTGGCATGTCAATCTTCATTCATTAGATAGAAATTATTAATTGGAACCATATAATTATTAGTATTAGATTGGAATGATACTTGATGTCGTTGGTCCAGTCGGCTGGAGTGGGGGCTGTAGAATACACCAACTGCATCTCTGCAGAGGGGTAAGACTCCAACTCCCCCAATAAGTGTCCTAGATATGATACAAAACAATCTGATGGTGAGACTTCAGTACGGCTGGAGTTTTGAGGAATGGGGAGTAACCCTTCATTACCATCACTCCCAGGTCTGCTCAGAGTGGTAGCACCTGATAGGGTCCTATCAATGGGTCAAATAGTACTAAACGGTGTAATTAGACTAAACTGAATTGTTTGAAATAGAACTATTTTTACATTTAACTGCATATAAACAAATGAATGGTGTTTAATTGAATTGGTAGTGATACATAGCCATATTTCGAACCAGTTAACTTTGTTGATATGCTAAACTGAATTGTTAGAAATAGAACTGTTTGTTCATTTAACTGTGTGTAAACTAAAAACTGTACTAATGCTAGACTAATTTGTTTGAAATTCAGTGAAACCATTGAACTGTGTGAAAAATGAGGAGCTCAAGCTTGCTAAAAATCTTATCAACAAACTGTGTTTAGAAATCATATATTTGATAAATGTATAAAGATAACTTTGCGTCAAATGACCTACAATGGTTGATATGACATAAAACCAAACCAAATGAAACCAAACCAGACCAAACCAATCCAAATAAAACCAAAACCTTGATGCCATAAAACCCAAACTGTGCAAACTAACTTTTAAGAAACAACTATACAAAAAATATACATGTAAATTTATAATGAACATAATTCCCTAACCTCAAGGCATAGAATAACCTGAGACTGATTGTCATGGCATTATAATCAATCAATCAAATTTCCTTATTTTGTTTTTCTCAATATTTCATACTGCTGTACTTCTAAGTATTGAGCCCTCTTATGTTGACATTTTACACCTGTGAATTCATAGTTTATATATATATATATATATATATATATATATATATATATATATGAGGGAAAGAAAGATAGACTGATGGCAGTCTGGTAGAGAGTGACAGAGAGATATACCAGGAGGTGCTGAAAAGTTCTCTTTATTGTGCAATAAAGGAATGACCTTGAAACTCTAGTTTCCATTTATTTATCCCTCAACATTTCTTATATTTTTTATCCACCTGCAAAAAAGTAAATCAATAAAAAATGAAATCTAAAACCTCCCCACCAACCACCAAAAAAAAAAACAACAACATATTTCCCTTCTTGCTTTTCTCAGCACTCCCTTATAAAGAATTTTTGAAATATTTGAAATAAAATGTATGAATAAAAATTCTGTAGGAATAAATAAATAAATTATCCGAAAACTTCTTTTAATCTAATTAAAATCAATGATACATAACTCTAAATTTAAATTTAAGGAAATCTATAAAAATGTAACAAACTAAATTTTTCCAAACTAAAAGAATAAAAAAAAACTATTTAAAAAATATCAATGAGTTAAACGAAGTTTAATTGGAAAAAAAATCAAGTTACCCAGTTCAAAAAAATTTAATAAAAGCTTTAAAATATTATTGAATTTTACATGAAATAATTAAATAAATACTAAGGGGAACATAAAAAAAAAACTAATTAAAAAATGATATTTTTAAAATGCATATATATGTGAAAAGCTAATTAAATAAGTAAATAACACCTGCATATTGATAGAGCAAGAGACTGCATTGTGTTACCATAGCAAGAAATAAGGTGTCAATACATTGACAGTCAGTCAGGAGTTTCCCACCTTTCAATTCTTAAGAGTCCAACCCCAATCTTTGAGTGACAATCCCTTCTTTTCTCTTTCTCTTCATGTCATATTGTATTTTAGCTTTGTTTTGTTTTTTGTTTTTTTCCTGTTTTCTTTGATTTGAATGAATCATTTGTATTGAAGCTTGCTTTGTGCATTCACTCATGTTTGGAAGTGATTGTGTGATCAGCTCATGTGGACAAGGAGACATTATTGATTTACTCAATGTCTCAGCTCCAAAAGTGTCAGCTCCAATTATCTACTAATGCATGGCAGATATATATGTGCTTAAGTATACTTGAGTATACATGAAAATAAGCATATATAATATTACATACATATATATATATATATATATATGTGTGTGTGTGTGTGTGTGTGTGTGTGTGTGTGTGTGTGTGTGGCATGTATTCCTGAGAAACAAAGAATACATTGCCCCCCAAAATTATTCAGTACAAAGTTAAGAATATCTTTATTAAGTTCATAGCAGACATCATCAGTAGCCATTATTTATTTCAATTCTACCATATAGCACTATAGGGAGACTCAGTGAATTTATAAGTAAATTCACCGACCCGAAGGCTCCCTTTTCAATAGCCACTACAGTAAGGGGTTGGGGAGAGCACTACTTCTTTCCCTGGATTGCTCTACTTTACCCTTGATCTGTACCTTATAATTCTGAGTGTTCAGCCAAGAGGTATCAAGTACAATTTTTGGTATGACTTGACCTGGGATTGAAACCCCGTCTTCTGGGCCATTGTCAACCACACTAACCATTATGCCAATGGGTTGACCAATCCTAATAAACACTTGAACCAAGTAAGCAGAGATTCACTTTGAAAATCTGTACCAGTAACATGCAAAATTCAATTTGCTGTTACTCATTTCCCCCAATAAAATGATTTGACACTTCTCAAGAAAATAGGCAGTAAATTTGAATAAAGATTACAGTCGGTGAGCTCATTTGCAGAACATCCAGCCGACATTGATTTGGTGAAAAAGAAAATAAGTCAATACACATAGTATTTTTTGATGTATCCTACTTGCTATATATATATATATATATATATGTATATACATATAGATGTGCAGTAATGCCTTGAGATATGAAATTGATTCGTTCCAGAGAGGATTTCATATAGTAGAATTTTTGTATTATGGGACAAGAATTACCCTATGAATGGCATAATTCACTCCTGCCCCCAAAAGCAGTCATATAAAGTGAATATATTATACTCGCCCAAAGAAATATGTTCGTTAATGACAGCATAGTCATTTACATAAATGTTAAAAAGCAAAGTGAAAATGATAAAATCAATGAAAAATAATAATAATAAATGTTGTTACGGATAATTACCTTTTGAGTTGGTCACTTTTGATTTTCGTTTTCGTATCTTGAATATTTTTTTGTTTAATGGAATGGAAATTTTTTTGAAGCTCATTTCATATTCTGAATTTTCCTAAGCTGATATTCCACTATATATATATTGTTTCAGTTAAACTAATTGCTTATTATCATAATTCTTGAATGATGATATCAAAATGAATAATCTGATAATGCAAACAGAAATTATTGTAATTAAATGGTATAAGCTTTTTCGAATCTATTGAATTTTGAAAGTTACATTTTGAGGTTAATTATTGTAAATACTGATGGTTAATAACTGTAAATTTGAGTAAAGATGGTAGTCAGCCAGAATGAAGTGCATTCAGCTGCTACTGATTTGGTAAAAGCAAGTTCGTTAATACATGTAGTATATTTTGCCAACACTAATTATATACAGAGAGAGATAGATAGTTCTACTTTTTACAGTTGAATCCATTCCTTACTATCATGGTTCTTGCTTGATGATTTTTATCTAAATAATTTAATAATGAAAATCGAAATTGTCATAATTTGATTGTATAGGCTTTTCAAATTTTGTTTAGAAAATTATGTTTAGAGGTTGATAATTGTAAAGACAAACATATAATCTTATTAAGCTAAATTAAAAATAATCTTTGTTTTTGTGAAATATAATAACAGTGTTATTTGCTTATTTTTCAGGACATATCACAAGTATGTTGGTGTGTGTGTATATATATATATATATATATATATTATCATCCACAGACAGACTGTTTCATTGTATCACAACTCTTCAGTGTGGCTAGACACAAAGGCCATTTCAAGCTGAGATTGAAACCCGCTTAACTTTATGTTAAACTTAGTATCATACCACTCAGCCATAAGTCAATATATGTCTGCTCGGGAATTATTAGGCATTATGTAGTAGCTTTCCTTTGTTTACATTTTGCCCTGCTGGATACTGGAGTGCTCATTCATTAGAAGAGATTTGCATTACATGAGTGGTAGCCATTAATTCCTTGACCAGAGTGCTCAACCTCTGGGTGGGGAGTGTATATATTGTCATTCATGGGCAGACTGTTTCGTTGTATCAAAACTTTTCAGCATGGCTAGACATGGATGTTTCAAGCTGGGATTGAAAACCATATATATATATATATATAAGTGGTGACTCTTAGTCATGGATTTTACTCGGGTTCATATTTTTAACATCACAAAATGAATAATTTAGAATACAAGAAGAATTTTAACCTTCAATTACATTTTTTTCTAAATACAACTCATCACATTTCTAAGCAGAGGCAAGTATGCACAACTGATACTTGACCATTCACCATACTACAAAAACCCAAACAACATTTTCTCTTTATCTGTTCTATTTTTCTAAACCAATACACTAGAAGCTTTGATATTAATTTCTCTCTGTCTGGGTCTGCAGAACAGATTGCAAACCTAAACAAGCCCAGTCGGCTGGTGGTGTAGAATACATCAACTGTATCTGTGCTGAGAGGTATGTCTTCACCCCAATGAGTCTCCTGGATATGACACTAAACAATTAGATGTTGAGGCTCCAGTAATGCTGGAGTTCTGGGGAATGTGAAGTACTTCATTGCAATCACTCCCAGGTCCACTCTTGCCCAGAGTGGCAGCACCTGAAATATAAGTCTATGGGTCAAAAAGAATTGCTTAGCATTAAACAAATGACTTATTATGCTGAATTGAATTGTTTAAAAAGAACTGTTTGATCATTTATCTGTGTGTAAATAAATGACTGATGTTTAATTGAATTGTTAGAGATGCATAGGAATACTTGAAATCATTTAACTTTGACATACCAAACTGAATTTTTTGAAATAGAACTGTTTGATCATTTAACTGTATGCAAACAAATGTTTGATGTTTAATTGAATTGTTTGTGAACTTGGAACTATTTAATTTTGTTTACTTATGTTTATAAATCATATCTGCCTAATATGTATTGATAAACTAGACTTGGCATTAAATTACCTATAATGGTTGATATGCCATAAAATCAAACAAAGCCAAACCAAACAAACCTAAACACACACACACACACACACACACACACACACACACACACACACACACACACACACACACACAAACCTTAGATAGGCCTTGAATCTTTTGGGCCTGAGGTTATATAATTAATTTTCCTCTCATAATAAACAATTTCCATTATTTCAGCCAGAAATTTATTCATTTGAGTCATTTGAGGAGGATTTTTGTTTTTTTGAGTTGATTTTTATTGTGTGCAAAATAACTAGCCACATTATTTATTATTTTTATGTATAACATTCTTATGAATTCTGTGAGCAAAATTTATCTAAATCAACTTTGTAAGGCCTGAAAATAAAACAAATATGTTAGATTTAAT